>CM073755.1:17762749-18427901 GCA_037127355.1 Schoenoplectus tabernaemontani | reverse complement strand
CCTGGAACGAAAAGTAAAATGCAATTTTTGTAGGATAGTTTAAAGTCTGAACAAGTTGGAGGACACCATGTCATTCAAATACTTGTACTTAATTAATAAGAGTGACCATGTTTATGGACAACTATATATTTTTTTAAGAACTGCTATTTATTTTTCTAAGACATATTGTGAATGCTTCAAATAGTGTAGGGGTTATTTTGGCAAGGCATTAATGATGCAGTACTTATGTGTAAATTCCCTCTATTTTTTTTTGTTAACTTTTTCCATAGCTCTTTTTGTAACCTAAAGTGGTAGACCTGAAAAGGAATATTAGGGTCACTTGGAATGGTTTAATAATGGAAATATCTTGGTACGATGGGTTGTCCGTTGTTTGTTTCTTTTCTTTATTTTTTTTTTCCTGCAAAAAGTATCAGGTAGCAAAATTTGTCTTTTCATTTTTTTTTTTAGAAAAATTGTCCTATGTGTTGTATATAGTCTCATCTGGGTTTTATGTATATTTAAGAAAAAAAAAGGTTCTATGTGTATATTTAAATGAAAAGTGAAAACTGTCCTATGTTTTCTTCATTTCCTAGATTTCCTAATTTTACAATGGTATATCAATTAAATATTCTGTGGTATATCAATTCATCTGTAAAACAAATTGCCAGGGTTACCTCCCAAAGGAGGGAAGAAGAAGAACACTGAATTGGAAAGTTTTCTTTAGTTTTTTTTTCTCTTTCTTCTTTTGAAGTTGGGAGATTGAGCATCTATGCTTGCTTGAGGGAAGAGAAATTGTAAAAGGGGCTACAGATTTGTACTTGCAGACTCTCACAAGTCACAACGAGTCTTGCTCAAGGAAAGCACCCTATGACTTGCCTCTTTCTGGCGATCACTGCATCATGTGTATGTGTGTGGAGGGTCACTTGATAAAAAATTCTGTCATTTTAGCAACACCATTCCGTAGTGTTTTAAAAAAACCCTGTGCGGGTCAGATCCGACCTACTGTACTCGTGGTTGTGATCCGACCCGTGATCCAACCCGTCAGATCCGTAACCTGTTAGAACCGGCGGGTCTAGAATGGGCGTGAATTTTTTTTTTCAAGAAAACCCATGCTAGACTCGACCCATTTTGGACTCGTCCTGATCAGACCCTCCCAACCCGTGCAAACCCTTGACTGACCCGTCCCGACCCGACCCGACCCGGGAATAAAACTCAGGAAATTCGGGAATAAAACTCGGGAAACCCGAGAATCCAACCCGTCCGACCCGACCCCCTTTACCCACCCGACCCGACCTCCTTTACCCGCCCGACCCATCCCCTTTACCCGTTAAACCTGATCCATTATCAGCCTTAATTCAAAAAAATTCAAAAAAAGAAATTTAAAATTCACCATTCAAATATTTTCCTATAAATACCACCCCATTTCATCTCATATCCTCACACAAACAAAACCAATCTCTCTCTCTTCTCAATTCTTCAAACCAAACTCTCTCTCGTTAATTCGTTAATCGTTATATATTAGCAATTCTCTAATTATATTATTATAGTAATCTAGTTATATTATCCAGAAAAATAATTAAAAAATATTTATATTAGTGTTATTTATTTATTATTGTCAATTTATCATTCGTTATATATTATCTCTCGTTAATTCGTTTTAAAGTTTCGGGCTTTCGGCAATCTTCCGATTTCGACAAAAAAAAAAGGTTAGTTATACTTTGTACATTATTTTTTTATAATTAGTATCTTCTAATTAGTTTATGTTATTTTTTTAATAATTAATTTTTTAAATATATATTTGCATTCTTCTAGTTTCTTTTAATTAGTCTTTATTATATTCTTTATTTTTTTATAATTAGTTCCTTTTAAATTTTTTTGTGCATTCTATAAATTAGTTATATTTTTAATTCATAATAATTAGTTTTTTTTTATAATTTGAAAATTCTTTAAAAATTAGGTTTTTTAAATATATATTTACGTTCTTATTTTTTTTATCATTAGTTTCTTTTAATTAGTTTTTATTATATTATTTATTTTTTTATAATTAGTTTCTTGTAATTTCTTTTGTACATTCTATAAATTAGTTATATTTTTTATTTGTAATAATTAGTTCTTTTTTATATTTTTAACATTCATTAATTTTTTTTAATATTATTTTAGCAATATCAAATGACATCTCTCAATTGCTCTCATGCCGAAGAAATGACACATCGGTTGAGCGTTGAAATTTTTGATGAACATTAAGTGATCAAACTCCTAACCCTCCGCACCTATACTATCAACAAAATTTTAACCATTCGCATCATTATTATTAACAAATTCCACAATAATATTATCAATCACAACCGCAGGTTGATCTTAATTACAACCCGTAAATCACTTCCTTTAGTACTGGACAAGGTTCGACCTCATATTCCTCAAGTTTCCAATATCCCTCAAGTTTCTAATATAACACCGATACAACAACTAGTGCTTGACTTCCACCGCTACATCCAACGAGTGCAGGATGTTCCATACCAACACCCGACTCAAGCATCCCGAAATCACTGGTCGAATCTGAAAATGACAAGAGAAGAAAGAGAGTTCCCCCAACTTATGATGCACCTTGGTGGCGCTATTATTAATTAAATTTAGGTCCCAACGGTGTTCTAATAAATGTACGATATATGGTAAGTAATTATAAAATATCGTACAATTATGTAATAAAAAACGGTTTAAGTCAATTTAAAAAATATGCCAATAAACACATAGCAAAAAATGAAGAACCCAAAAAAGACCCGATATCTGTATGGTACAAAGTTATTTGAACTCGGATGGTACTAGAACACTTGTCAAATATGATTAAAAAAGAATGTTAAGTGAGTTTGCTCGATACATAATGAAAAAAAGAACAACCAATAAGTATGACATATTGTACTGATTTTGTCCAATTGATAATTAAAGGTTGTGATCAACCATTATACAAAAGGTTTCATCATAAGAAAAATGATATCCGTGTTAAAAAATAATATGTTGAACGAAAAAGTAAATTATTGGTCATATTTACAGTTGCAACAAATAAAATATCAATTACATCCGATATATGGACCATCGGTAAATATGGTTTTAGTTATAGTTGTGTTATCGCTCATTATATTGATCATGATTAGATTTTACAAAAAAAAGTCTTAAGTTTTTGAATCATAGATTATTGGCACACCGCACAAATTATTTATCAAACTATTATAAATGTATTGCATGAGTATAATTTAAAAAAAAATTTAGAAAACAAAATATTTTCAATGCAACCGTCCAACTATTATGCTCATACACACTTATCCGCGCATCAGTTGCTTCAACATTTTTATTTGACCTCCAATGTTAGTTTTCTTTTCGTCTTTATACTTATTTCGTTATAAATTTTAACTTATTTCATTACTAATTTGTTTTATTTTTTTCAAGGTGCATCATGATTTGGAGGATATAGAACTTCGTCGAATCGCGGAGGATGTGCACGGTGACTCTCCTCTATCAATGATTATAGAAGTCATTTGAGAAAAAATATTGAAATATTGTGAGACTTATATTTTTATTTTTTTTTAATCATGATAGGAGCAATAGTCAGTCTGCATTATTGCGTGACTTGGAGGAATATGACGACTCGCAAATGCAAACAAACATGAATGAGTTAGTTAGTTATTGTTTAGGAAGCATGAAACCCGACGACATTGACATCCTCGATTATTAGAAAAGGAATGAAACTATATATCCAACTCTTGCCATGATGGCCCGTGATATATTTGTCATGCCCGTGTCAACCGTCCCTTCTGAATCCTATTTTAGTTCAGCAAACAGGATACTAACAAATAAACATAATAGATTGGGTGTAAATACTTTCGAACGACTCGTATGCATGAAAGATTGGCTTGACGCAGAACAACGTAATCAACATGCACCCGTTGAACAACAATCATCCGGTGAATTTATGATAGAAGCGGATCGAGACTCAGATGATATTCCATAAAATGATCTATGGTATATGAACCCTAACTTTTAGATGATATTTCTAAACCCTTTTTTATTTTATTTTTTCTATTTTTAATATTTTTCTAGCATTTATATTGGGTTTTTTGATTTTTTTTTCAATATACATTACTAACAAAAAAAAAGTTAGAACTCCGCTTATGTATTACATAGCTGGTCCCAAGTTCAGAATAAAGGTGGAGGGTAAATTTATTTTTAACTCATTTATTTTAATTTTTAAATTTTTTTCTCAATTTATTTTAAATTATATCATTTTATTTGAATTCTTTAAGATTTTATTTTAATTTTTACTTAATTTTTTTTATTCGTAAAAAATATGAAAAATATTTTTGGTCAAGAATATAAATGATTATATATTTTATATATTTTTAATAATTATTTTTGGATTTTTGTAATTTTTGAGAATTTATTTGAAATTTTTTTATTACTTTTAAATTTTGAAAAAAATTGACAAAATAATCAAAATAATTTTTTTGATCAAGAATATAAATAGTTATATATTTTAAATATTTTTAATAATTAATTTTATATTTTTGAGAATTTTTGAGAATTTATTTAAATTTTATTAGGTTATTTTTGAATTTTAGAAAAAAAAAACCGTCGACCCGTTGCGTTCATGACCAGACCCGTCCCACCCTTAGACCCGACCCGATAGGTCTAGGACGGATCGCGGTCAAACCTTTCAAAATTGACCCGTTCTAACTCGCCCCGTGAAAATTCATTAACCCATCCTGACCCGTCTCGTCAAAACCCGCCGACCCGTCCCGTCAAAACCTGCCCATCCAACCCGACCCGTCCCGTTTTTAATACACTACCATGCCGTGAGCACATGACTGAGTGCTTGAATGTGATGGTGATAATTTGCAGCGCGGCACCAGCCATCTGATGAAGTTGAGATGGGTGCTAAATGGTGGGCCCCTACAAACCACCAATGACGTGCTGCGCAGCGCATTGATAGCGCGTGAGACGATTAGTATCGTGAACACGTCGGACTGTTACACAAACTATTGCTCCCACAGAATAATTTGATTCATTACTTATGGCCTAGTACAGGTGTACCTATGACTGTTTTTTTTTTTGAAGGGAATCTATGACTGCTCCGTAGAGCATATCCAGAACTAGTGTGTGAATGGGTCAAATTAGATGAAGATTCTAACTCAACTGGGGACGAACTCATTTTAATAATTTTTGGCATTAATTATTTCTTAGTTTAAATTCAATTTATAAATAATTAATTATAACATAATTATTGTAAAGTTTCAGACTAAATTTAACAAAATCCTATAAATTGGGATGGAAAAAATTATATCATTATTTAATCCATCAAGTTATCTAGTAAATTTGGATTAAGCCGGGTAATGCAATTATTTTTTTAAAAAATGAAGAAGATGAAGAAGAAGCTGTACTTGATGTTCATCTACATATATATTTCTAAAATTTGAATTAAGGTTGTAAATAGTATTTATTGCATCATCACAATGTCTCTCTAAAAAAACTATCGCAATATAGTGTGCTATAGTAAAAACTATCTTACTTTCATATTTTCTTTCATCTTAAAAATTACATTATATATTTCTATTTCACATTAACTAAATTGATTAAGAATTAACAATATTGATAATGAATCATTATAAATATCCAAATTATAATTCAAAATATCACCGATATTATGAAACTAATTATATTTTTATTCAAAATAATATAAGCAACTATAACCTATATTCAATGGGCAATGTCGGCCAACTAACATAAATGGGGCATGAAGACACAAGTTTCACTAAAAAATAATTAAGAACTAACTTCTCTAACTTTTTAATGGAGGTATTCAAAATAGCCTTGAGATTTAAACAATAGAGAATGAAGATTTGCATTAATCCAAATTGATGGCTAGGATTTGACTAACAAAATTTATCAAGATCTAATTAGAAGCAAAGTGTATATACAGAGATACATCAAAATCGATAAGAAATCGGTAATATTTGTTGCAACGGTTAGATCATGGTAATTGACGTGCACCAAAAAGCGCGTGCTTGACCTTTAAAATTTATAAATCCATAACAGTACTTTGATTCGACCGTAAATGTACGACCTACGTTCAGTATGGTAAGGATCTCGAACCACAGGGATGGTGAAAACTATCAGATTTGACTTATTTCAGCTTATAGATGTGCAAAAAAATAAGAAAATGAAGGATTTGTTCGGAAAAATTGGTTTTGGATATTTTAAAAGACTAAAAAGAAAGTAATAAAGATTTTTAGTTGATTTTTATATTAATTAGATAAATGTTTCTAGGGTTTAGTTATGTTTTCACTTGGATATGGTCCATATAGCCCGTATACTCACATTTGCAGCCCGTATAAAGAGCAGGCGAGTTACAATTACTAATCAAATGTCATACTCTCTCGTTGGTTGTGCGAATCCTATATGAACAATATCTAAATAATAAACCTCAACTCTCGTATGTCGATTTATTTATTTAGTTGGTGATCAGTTCAGGGTTCCAAAAGTTACATAAACCTCAACTCTCACATGTTAACTTAGATCTCTTGGTTTGAGTGTTAGTTTTTTATAAGCACGCTCGATCTCTCAATCTAAGCGGGGTTCAACCTCTCGGATACAACCAGATCTGCTATCTTAGGTCTTAGATCTACCTAAAATACTTAGAATAACTTTTGGTGAACTACTATAGTCTTAGACTGTCAAACTTGAAGTCTGGCCACAGCTTGGGACCTACCCCAGCAGATCATCAATAAATCAAGCAAGATAGAATAATACTACACAACACAATCAAAACACAACCATTGATTTATAAAACCTCTAATAAGAAATTATAATCTAGGTTTTATATTTCTAACCCCTAAGAACTAAAGTACTTAGCCACTTATGGAAAAATAGAACAAAAAAATAAATATATAGAAAGCGAGTACCGAAGACATAACAACAAGAGTATAAAAAATAATAAGAAATGCAAAAATAAAGCAAAACAAACTCTAGATGTTGCTCTCGTGCTAGTCTCTCGCTCCTGTCTCAGTCTCCTCTTGAGTGTTTGGATTCCTTAATCTCTTGATTTGTCTCGGGAATGGTCGAGAAATGTTGAACCATAGCTGTCACAATCCTAAGATTTGGAGCATCCAATAACACCTCTAAAGGTTGCTTGAGACGGCCTTTTAGAGTGGAGAGTCAATAAAATTAGAAGGAAATCCAATCAAATTAGTTGCTGCCATCTTTATCTCGGTTTCCAAAAATAGCTCATACGACCCATATGGTACTGTTCATGTTATGCAATGATTGATATTTTTGACCATAACTTTTTCGTCCGAACTCTATTTTTGTGATCTAAGATATGTTAGAAAGCTAAGAACAAGCTCTATAAGATTAGCACATTATTTTAGTCATTCATTGATGGTATATTATCAAAATTGGATGTGATTTGCTGCTCATGATCCATCTTGACTCCGTTCGTATTCAAAATATTCTTATTATGTTCAATTGTTTCATTTTGCTCCAAAGTATGAAAAGATGTGTTCTAGTCTCAATTTCTCAATTACTTCGCATGTATTTTTTTGAAATATAAAATCTGACCAAGACAAAATCAAATCCAACAAAACAGACATAAAATGCAATGAAATGAAATATGAATTTGAAAGTTTGATCTAGAATTTAGGCACAATAGGGATAAAAAAAATGAACACGTGACATAAGTAACACGAGAGGTTTACCATTACAACGAATATGAGAAGAGTTTATTTTGGAGCTTTTTGACCAAATTTTTTACACAAATAATTTATTCCGTTGTAACAGATATTGGGATCCATTATAATGGTTAGATGCTAAATTTTGTCTCGAGGTCATCCGTTACAACAGATGTAATCCGTTGCAACGGTTAGGGTATGAAAAAGTTGTGGAGCAATTTGGATAAAATTTGTACATGATTTATTTAATCCGTTATAATGGTTAGAAGTTCTATTACAACAATTAGGGTATAAAAGCCTTTATTTGACTGGTTTAATCTCAAGACTATTTTTATTTCCTTTATTTTTATAATTTTAATCTAACCAAATTATATCTTAAGACCTTTATGTATATTTCTTCTGCTTATGCTCTGTATCTATATTTCATAAACTCCAAAAAAATTTAAATACTTATGTGATTATTTTATAAATTGGCAAATATAGGTTTATATAATTTTGAGAATTATTTACAATGATATAAACTATGAAAGTTTGGATTGTTAAATCTGTATAAAATAAAATTTTGACAAAAATCATGAATTAGGAAGTTTGCAAACACTTAGGAAGTTTGATTAGCATAGTTTGAATTAGGAAGTTGGATTAGCATAGTTTTACCCAATAGCTTAGTGTTTAAAGTTGAAAAACGCTATAGCACGATTTAGAATATTAATTTGAACAGTTGATATGAACAATGCAATGCAATTAACATATACAAGTTTTGTTGTAGACCAGATTTTTTTTCGTAGTGTTATTATTTTACTTTTAAGATATGGAGAAAATCTACTTATCTGAATAACATTACGAACAATCCAACTGCAACGAATTTATTTCTATCAAAAAACTATAAAAAAAATTGGCCGATAAAATTGCAATATGTTGATCAAATTAATTAATTAGTTTAGACATAAAATACTGGAAATCCAATAAAATAATGAGCTGTTAAACAAAACACTGACATCGATCCGAACATTAGTGACAGTTTCTACGTACTTTCCTCACTGAATTTTTTTACTGGTCATTTTGTCGGTAATCCATTAAAAAATTTAGTATGTTTCTGGCGATAGAAAAAAATAGTTTGCAAGGGGTGAAGCATTACATTCCGAAAGAATAAACAATCCATCACATGGAACTTTTAAATACCACCTGTAGCGTGCGCACTTATTAGTCTTCAACAAGAACAAACTCGCGATATAAAATAGTTAAGCACATGGCTAAATGATGCGTTTAAAAGTTTTAATATGTCAAATTCGTTCCAATAGCTCTTCCATTTTGCCTTACTGTGAAAATGCAATTGTTCAGAATTTTAAATGATTTCGGGTACCATGTAGGATTTTCCATATAATATAATATATGTCATGCTATTCATAAATGTATATATGAAATAATAAGTTGGACATTCAAATATATTACAATTTAAATCTAACAAAATAAATGTGAGATAGATAGAAAAATTCTATTAATCTTTTGAAAATCCCGGTGCTACATAAATGTACATGACTCATATGCAGAGAGGGTACTAATGTGTTTTAATTATAAAACACAAAATGTCTCATACTTCATACTTATATCTTATATTTTAAAAATTAAATTAAATTAATGATCCAACAATCAAAATTGATCTCTATATTAAAATTTCATTGATAATCAAATTTATATTTTTTAGAACTTTTTTGTTATTTATTAAAATCAGCTCTAAAATAATATATTTTTTATTTTGGAGGGATCACTTGACAATCCAGATAATAAATTTTTAAATAAATATGAAAATAATTTATTAAAAATAAATTATAGAAAAAATTCTTTTCCCGCCGTCCTCTCCCTCTCGAACTATCCAAACGGTGGAATGATTTGATCTTTTATCCTTGTACTTATAGATTGATGGTGATTCAAATTTCATATAATTTCATTCATAGTTCATGAAAGACTGTTAGATTAAAATTATTGCAAATTACATAAAATTTTGATGGACTATCAAATGATATTAAAATTTTATGAAATTTGAATCACTATCAATCCATAAATAAAAAAACATATATATAAATATTTTTTTTTCTATTTTTAAGATTATTTATTTAAAAATTCTTTCTCAAATTTATCAAGATGATCCACTGTCAAGTGATCCCTCTCCATTAAAATTTTGTACATAATTTTCAAAAATAAAAAAATACATACTTAGAAAATTCTAAACATGAAAAACTTTTGTACCCCTAATATTTTTGTATGAACAATTAATAAATCAGAATTTTGAAACATGTTATGATTAATTTGAGCGGTATACACTTTGGACCGAAATAGAAATATTTTTATAGTAGTCAACTCCTCTCTCTCTCTCTCTCACATTATCCTATATGTATAGTGATTCTCAATAATTCAGAAATAAATCATCCACACATGACACATCCACCTGTGATATGTAAAAATAATACACGTAAGGCATGTTCTCGTGATAAATAGCGTACGACAACCAATTTATGCTACTATTACTTAAATTCTCAAGTTTGTCCCGAACATGACCTAGTCCTTCCTTAACGTGGGTTGTAATTGAACAAATATTTTATTGTCCATTTGACATAGAAAGGAGACTTCAATAAAGGTTCAGGGTCTTCCAATGAAGGCTCTTCAGTTTTATATTTGTATAGTTAAAATAAAAAATTAAAATGAATATAAGATAAATAAATCATTAGATTTAAATGAATGTAAGATAATTAATAATGAATTACTTCGATCTCCCAATTGAAAATCATGTTCAGGACCACATCTGAAAAAGAAGCAAAGGTCGACAATGCAATTAAAGGTTCAAGTACTGAATGACAAAGGTTGTAGTACAAGTAAGATAGTACTATCTGCTCCCAGTTGTATCCGCCCTTTTATACATTGATCCTATCATGAAGAAACATGAGGTACACATGAAGAAGAAGCAAAGGCCGGCTATGCAATCTCCGTTGTTGTTCGGGAACATCTCGGACTCGAACAAATCCAAGCAAAATACTTATGTTTATCTATAATTGATTAAACATTATGCTAAATTTAAACTCAATTATTATAAAATTAAACTAAATTAAACTACAAATTATATTGTTGAACGATCTTGTCATTGGAGTGGGCAGATAATTCTTAAAAATGCTTCCACAAACACGCCAATCAGATATTGTAAGTCGAGATCTAAAGGTACTCATTCTCTTTTCTCTTGTTCCTTCTCTTGAATGGCTATGGATTGCAAGTGATGTTATCGTAGCTATAAGGATCGCCATCCAGCCTAAAGAACATCTCCAAAATCCCGCTATAATGATCATCAGTGATCCCAGTTATTATTATTTTTTGTGTTTTTTATATTTTAAAAATCATATAAGTAAAGTTTAAAGGATAAATAAAAAATAATATATAAAAATAATAAAATAAATATCTTGAATAAGCAATCCCCAAAGATAGCAAATCCAAATTAACCTTCTTTGTACTACATTCTCTCACTCTGAATTAATTTTTTCCTAAAGTTCAAATGGCCTCAAACATGTACAACACTTAGAAAATATTAAAATTATCTTGTATGTGAAATTCTATATATATTTTTTAAATTTTTTAGAATTTGTGAAATTTTATATTTTTAAAAAATTTTGAATTGTTCAATCCTAAAAACTGAATCAGGAACTCCTGGTCCTAAAAGCAAACCAGGAACTACTCATCAAAAAAAGAAAGAACTACTCGTCATAAAACAAGAAATCTATAAGCCTACTTTCCAATTGACTCAAAACTACAAATTAGAACTTAAGCTAATTTTGTTTGAAAAAGCTTAGAAATCAGATTGGATTATTGTGTTATGTTATATGTTATAAAAGAAAAAATTCTTTATTTAGGATACCAAAAAAGGGCTCTTTCTGTTATTGATTTCATAAGATTACATCAATGTGATAACTTGTCAGTAGTAAAAATTGAATGAGATTTTTTTTTGGTACCGAAAGAATTTTTTAAAGGTTTTTTATGTTAGAGATTTGAAAAATTTACCAATTTTTTTTCTGAAATTTTGTACTTCTGTTTGTGCTATGCAGGAAGGTTTTATTCGTACATTACAACTTTTTAAAAAATAACAATATTTATTTTTTGAATAAAAATACTTCATATACACAATATATGAATCATACTTATTTTGAGAGCTTAACCAATATTTATCATTAGTTTTGCTCTTACTTTACTAACAGATACATGAAGATTATAAATCAAATGTCCCACACTACAAGTATATTTTTGAATATATGCACATAGGTTCCAACCATGCACAGATAGATATTGCTTCAATGAATGATCTCGATGACATCGGTCAATAACTTTACACAGCATTTTTTTATTATAATCCTTATTATGTTTTCTATTTGATAATTTTAAAATTTGGTTATATTTATGTAATTGTGTGATGAATTTTCTATATAAAAGAAGAATAAAAGGATATCGCTGCATGGTGTGGATTTTTTAACTATATACATTTATTTATATTCTCATATAGTTAATTGTCACAGACAATGATGCACATAATACTACATGAGATTTCATTAATTTTTTGAGCATAATTATTTATAGTGAAAAATTAAATTATTATATATATTGGTCTGTGTGTAATAACAAATATAATTACTAGTATTTATTTTAGGTGTTTTCTTAAAGAAAATGTTATCTTTTGTATAAATTAGTAATTTATATTTTCATAATTTTAAGAGTTTTTTCTTACATTTAATTATTTATTTAGAAATTAAAATATCATCTACAAAATGACAATAATTAATATAATCACTGGTTTGTTTCATTCTTCATTTAATTTCTGAAAATTGCTCTAGTTACGGAAAGCATAAAAAAAAAA
The DNA here is from genome assembly GCA_037127355.1 of Schoenoplectus tabernaemontani. NCBI lineage: Eukaryota > Viridiplantae > Streptophyta > Magnoliopsida > Poales > Cyperaceae > Schoenoplectus > Schoenoplectus tabernaemontani. Next base: position 18,415,322 of record CM073755.1, on the reverse strand, counting down.
GAGTCAGTATGTTGAAAAAGAATTATACGCACGTAAGAGCGAATATATATACTAACTATTCTAAAATTAAATATAAATAAGCCCAAACACTCATTTCTTAAGTATATGTCACATTATTCTAAAATTAAATATAAATAAGCGCAAGCACATGCATTGATTAATGAAATAGAAAAAAGTTACAATTGCCAACGACTTTGCGGCCGTCAGCTTGAGTTTGTCAAATATTCAAACCAATAGTTAAAAAGTATTGAAAAGTACTTGTTCAGTACGGTCCGATTAATAGTCAAGAAAATTGCCATATATAAATAAGCTAGCATTAACAAACTATTCACGTGAATGTAAGCAAATAGCTTTCTTCTGACGAAATATTTTTTATCAATATTTACCCAAAAAGAACACACAGAAATTAGAAAAAGATCCCATTACACCGAAGTAGGCAGATTGCTGCAATTGAGACTTAAAAGTCCACTTCCCAGAAAAACGCTATTGATTTTTCATAACCAACACTAATTAACTTAATTAACTATGGGTGGGGATCAACAGTGGGTTATCTTGACAATTTTGATAATGGATATTTAAATAATAAAACACAATCTTAAAATGAAAAAAATTATAGATGTATTGTTGTACTTATAGATTGATGGTCATTCAAATTATATATAATTTTATTATGGTGTGATAATCATAAAAAATCATTAAAATTTCATGCAATTTATAACGGTTTTAATTTAACGATTTTTGATGAACTATCAAACAATAAAAAAATTAGAATTTTCAATGGTCATCAATCTGTAGATAGAAAAATATATTTATATTTTTTTTAAGATTTTTTTCATATTTATTAAGAAGTCCATTATCAAAATTGTCAAAATAATTCATTGTCAACCGATACCCACCCATTAACTATAACAATATTATCTAATCAGGTGACGCTCTATTTGCTCCAAATGATAGCATTAGTTTGCATTTGTTTTATTTGTTGTGAATTACGACTCATTATTCTAAATGATGGCATTAATTTGCGTTTAATTTTCTTGTTGTGAATTACGACTCATTATTCTAATTTTAGTATATGTGGTGCGCCTGGCCGGGTGTACACTACTACATAATCTGCCTTTAATAGCGGTCAAAAATCATATTTTATAGCGGTCAAAGGGGGCTGTTATTGAGGGGTGCTATAAAAAGTCTTGAGAACCGCTATTAAAGAATACCCTTTAATAGCGGTTGTTATATAACAACCGCTATTAAAGGGTTGTGCCGAATTTAAAAAATACTGACAGATGTGATAGCTGTACAGCTTGTCACATCCGTCAGCTTTCAATTTTTTTATTTTTTCATTCTAAAATACAAATTTTAAATTCAAAATTTTAAAACTAATTTGAACAAAAAATTTAGAATCGAAAATAATTTGAACAAAAAATTTAGAACATAAAAATAATTTGAGTTTTTAATTTGATCATAATTTGAATATAAAATTTAAAACAGAAAAGTAATTTGAATTCAAAATTTAAAAAAAATTGAGTTTAAAATTTGAACAGAAAATTAAAAAGAAATAATAAACAAATAAATTTAAAAAGAACAAAATAAAAAATCTATCCTATTTTTTTTTAAATCTTGAACTTTTTATTTGATATTTTGTGTTTGAATTTTGAGAAATTGGAAAGATGAAGAGAAAATGAGAGATGAATGGAGAGTGAAGAATGGTATATATATAGGTAAGAAAGGGAAGAATCTGTGGGATTTTTCTGAGTGATTTCTGAGCGTTGGATCGATTAAAATGGACGATGTAGATTAAAAATATATATTGGCGATCCGTAGACAGTGATGCACATTATAGAAAAAAGCACATGCAACATACAATATACTTTGCCTCAGATTTACCCCAGCCGCTTCGCTTTGGCCTCGACCTTCCTAGTGTATGTGCTCCTGACATTGCCACTATTTTTTACAATCTAAAAAAAGAGGAAAACATTCATGAAAACATTACAAATAAGATTTAACAGGGATGTAAATAATGTAGATGTTGCAGGGATGGATTACAAAACATTATGCATCGCACGTGTTCACATGTAAATCTTATGCATTACAAAATATTCTAGATGTAACAGGGATGGATCTCAATTGAATTGCAAAAGGGCTATAATATTTCGCCACAATATTCATTTTTTTAAGATGTTTGGTAATTGGGGCACAAGCCATAGGATTAGCAAATTAAAGCTGAGAGTGAGCCAAATATCATTACATATACAGTTACACAAGCATATCCATTGATTAGTATCTTACATCTTATGATGCTCGTACTGGTGAGCCTTTCAATGAATCGATACTGAAAAGAAAAGATATATTAAGCTCAAGTTTATCTAATTGGAACTTAAACCCAGAAAGAAGAACGAAATAAAGAGAAATGAAAAAAAATAATTCATCAGAAAACACCACCGAAACGTCATTGAGGCCTCATTTAGAATTTCTATCACTCTCCAGCTTAACAACAAATGTAATCTATAACACAACAACAACAAAGCCTTTAATCCCAAATAAATTGGGGTAGGTTAGAAATAAAACCCAATCGGAAAACATAAGATCAAAGATCTCAAATATCAGTGATAATAATGAATATGATCGAAGAAAAAGAAAATAAATAAATAAAATAATAATAATAATAATATATAAATAAAGATGATAATGATAATGATAATGATAATATGCTAATAATAGTAGCAATAATAATAATAATAATAATAATAATAGTACAATAAATCTCTATTATAAAATCTATTTCTCAATCCTAAAATTCTATTTTAAAAACCTAATTCTAAATTCTAAATCCTAAAATTCTATCTAAACCTCTATTTCTGAAATCTATTTCTAAATTCTAAATCTTAAAATCCTAAAAAAAAAAAATCTAAGAATATAAAGTCTATAACTCTACTATTAGACTCTAACTCATAAATCATGGTTCAGATACATGAATCGCTATCTTCCACGCACTCATATCCAAAGCAAGCTCTTTGGGTATATTTCATTTCTTCAAATCTCTTTTTATTGTTTCCTCCCATGTCAGTCTCGGTCGACCTCTTCCTCTTCTTGTATTTTCAGGATGACTTAAATACCGCTGCGTACTGATGCTTCAGGAGGCCTTTGTTGGATATGACCAAACCATCGCAAACGATGTTGGACTAGCTTCTCTTGAATTGGTGCTACCCCAAGTTTGTCCCTAATATCATCATTTCTAATTCGATCTTTCCTTGTGTGGCCACATATCCAACGCAACATCCGCATTTCAGCTACACTCCTCTTCTGGATGTGTTGTCCTTTTGTAGCCCAACATTCTGCGTCATACAACATCGTGGGTCTAATCACCGTCCTGTAGAACTTGCCTTTTAGTTTGTTTGGGACCTTCTTGTCACAAAGAACACCAGATGCTTATCTCCATTTTACCCATCCAGCTCTTATTTTATGACTCACATCTTCATCGATCTCTCTTTCACTCTGCAACATCGATCCCAAATACCGAAATGTGTCATTCATGGGTACTACTCGTCCATCCAAACTAACATATCCGTCATCTAAGTTTTCCCCGTTGAACTGACACCTCATATATTCAGTTTTTGTCCTACTAAGTCTAAAACCTTTCAATTCTAAAGTTTGTCTCCACAACTCTAGTTTCTGATTGACTCCAATTCTGCTCTCGTCAATCAGCACCACATCATCAGCAAAGAGCATACACCAAGGAATATCTTCTTGTATGTCCTTTGTGATCTCATCCATCACTAAGGTGAAAATATATGGACTCAATGCTGATCCTTGATGTAATCCTATCTTAATAGGAAATGTATCGGACTCGCCGTCACATGCTCTGACACAAGTCACAACATTTGTGTACATATCCTTAATAAGGGTAACGTACTTTGTTGGGACTAGTTTCCTTTTGAGCGCCCACCACATGATATTTCTCGGAATTTTATCACACGCTTTCTCTAAATCAATAAATATCAGATGTAAGTCCTTCTTTTGTTCTCGATGTCTCTTCATAAGTTGTCTTATCAAGAAAATCGCCTCCATAGTGGACCTCCCAGGCATAAGACCAAACTGATTTTTAGAGACAGTTGTCAGTTTTGTTAAATGGTACTCGATCACTCTCTCCCAAAGCTTCATGGTATGACTAATGAGCTTAATTCCTCTGTAATTAGTACAACTTTGAATATCTCCTTTATTCTTGAAGATTGGTACTAATATACTTCTTCTCCACTCATCAGGCATCTTATTGGACCGAAAAATTGTATTAAATAGTTTAGTGAGCCACACTATTGCTATATCTCCAGACATCTCCATATCTCAATCGGGATGTCATCCGGTCCTAACGCCTTACCTGTTTTCATCTTTTTTAAAGCTTCTTTCACCTCAGACTCTTGAATTCTCCGAACAAATCTCCTATTGAGTCGTCCAACTCGATCGCGATTTTCTCACTCTCGTCATTGAATAGCTTGTCGAAGTATGCTCTTCATCTGTTCTTAATCTCCTCATCTTTCACCAAAAGTCTATCAGCCTCATCCTTAATACATTTAACTTGGTGGAAGTTTTTTGTCTTCCTTTCTCGAAGTTTAGTCATCTTGTAGACATCATTTTTGCCCTCTTTCGTATCTAATTTCCGATACAACTCCGTGTATGCCTGACCCCTTGCTTCGCTCACAGTTTTCTTTGCGTTTCTTCTAGCTTCTTTGTACTTCTGTATGTTTTCATCACTCTTGTTGTGATGTAAACGTTTATAACATTCTTTCTTCTCATTGATAGCCTTTTGTACTTCATCATTCCACCACCAAGTGTCTTTAGGTTCACGTTTATTTCATCTAGTTACTCCAAACACCTCTATAGCCACCTTCCGAATGTGAGTTGCCATCTTCTTCCACATATTATCCGCATCCTCACATTCGTTCCACGATCCTTCTGCAATAACTCTATTCTTAAACACCTGAGAAACGTCCTCTTTGAGCTTCCACCACCCCTTTATGGAAATGAAACCCAGTCAACAAATGTAATCTATAATTTCTAAAAAAAATATTATTTCCAAAATTAATAAAATACTCTTATATAGTATTTCTGAAAACATAGATGATATGATTATAAAAGGGAACCAACAATTAACATTAATGTCTATTGCATAACTTTTTTTTGAGGTAAGCATGCAAATGCTTCTTAATGTTTATAAAAGCGCAGTCTAGATCGTTTGTACAGGTCTAAGTGATGATCTTGATTCTGGTAAAAGGCAATGTATGTACAGGTGCGTAACTAATATGTACAGACTTCAAAGTATAGTGCATATTAATACGCAGCTAAGCTTTAAAGTACATGACTGATATATCATATAACTTTAAAAGACTATGCATTTGCAATGAGCTGTGAAATTATTTTATTTATATATTAAAAGACAATCAGATGGGGTGAGTTGCAAATTTCTAATATCATATCCGATTTGCCAATTAAATGGGTGAAGGCATGAAGCTAAGAAAATAAGTTTGCAAAATAGACCAATTTACCTATTGACTAATTCAAATGAATTAAAATGATAATCCCATTGCAATTACTTTGAAAATTAAACTGGAGAGGACGCAAGCAAAATAGGCAATAATGAAAGCGATAGCGGAGCAGAGCCGAGAGAAGCACTGAAGAGCAAAGCGATAACGGAGAGGACCGACTGGAGATCGAGGAGTCGCGCGGAGTGGTAAGAAGTGTGGCAGATAGGAGCGAGCGGGGACAGACAAAAGAGAGGAGAAGAGGGTTTTCGACTTGAGAGGGGTTTCGGCAGTTAGCGGAGGAAGAGGGGAGCGCGGAATAACAGATGGGAGAGGAAAGTGAAAAGATGCGAGTGCACGGGGTGAAAAAAATCGGGAGAAATCAGCGACGTAATGGAAAATAAACTGGAGAAAGCGGATATCTGCCCCGATATAATCCCTACCATTTATTGATTGTTATTTTTAATTCAGACTGTTTGATCGTCTGATAAGAGGGTAATTATGAAATTTCATTTTTTAAAAAAAAATTCAAAACAAACTAGATTATTTAGTCCTTAGATGTATTTTAAGATAGTAAGGAAAAAAATTGACAAATAATTTAAAAGCTAATGAGAAATAAGAAAAAATTAGGTCAAATAGAGGTGTCCAGTTAAAATTCAACATGGAGAAAAGCAGCATTTTGATTTTTATTTCCACTGACATCATTTCCCTCTTTTTCCCGATGTCTCCTTGCTCCAACCGATTTGCTCCCTGATATCAAACTCAAAAATAGAGTTTGTGCTCCCACACGAGAAAACGTTTAAGTTATATACCGTTCAAAAGAAAACGGAGATGAGAAAATTATGAGATGAATAATTCACAAAATGGTTAAGTAGTTTGAAAGAAAATTGAGCAATCTGAGTTATAGTTGATCAAATTAACACTTTAAATATTTTTTTCATGATTAAACTCACAAATCAAGTTGAATTTTAAAAGATTCAATTTGATGAGATCATAAACTCATAAATCAAGTCCAATACTGAGTTGTTCAAACTCTATATACCAGAACATTCTCTACACTGAATAAGCATTATAGATCAATTTATGTCATCAAATGAATGCTAATCAATATTTGAAATGTAAGAAATGATGAAGGAATGAAGAAGATTGTCTAGGATGTTTGAAATTAGGTTTGAAGGTAAAAATAAGTCTCTAGTGTATAATTGAGATTCGATGAGACTAAAATATAAGGAGAAAGTGATAAAAACTTATTTAAAATTTTAGAACTTTCTAAAAGTCTCTCAAATCATCTAATTATTAAGTGGTGGTTGAGAACAACAATTTTATATTTTTTTTTTCAAAAAAACTAACTTAATTGGAAATGAAAGTTGTTAAAATGTTTTCCAAACACTCGAAGATGGATCTCTGCACCGATTTAAACCCTCAACCAAGGAAACAGACACACAAGTTGAGCAATTCAAAACATGATGCATGAGGTGTAATTGAAAGAAACGGTGTTGGAGCCAAAATCGATCAAGACTTTACCAATAAGGAACTTCTCCAATTTAAACCCTCTCTTTAGCTCAAACCAAGGCCAAAAGACACAATTCCGGCAATTCAAAACAGCAGAAAGCTCTGCAATTCGTACTCAACCCTAGTAAAAACTAAAATTCAACCTCAAGATCAAGATCAAACATGAAAGTAATAAAAAAATATATTTGATTTCCTCTCTATTATCAAGATTAGAGTTTAGGTGGTTACACCATGTAGTATGTAACTCAAGCATGTAATTGTGATCCAAATTAATAAAATCATTTTTTTTATAGAAATTGAGTTAGTTTCTCTTTCTCCTCTTTTTTCACATTTCTTGTTGAATTCTTGCGTTTTTTGAATTTTGGCCTCTTTATTCGATTTTTTTGGTACGGATTTATATCATTTGTGCATTTAAATGTAAATAAGATTGTTTGTGAGCAACAAATGAGACGAACAACTCATGAGATCAAATTTATTAAAATATGTCAATTTTCTTCTTTTTTTTTCCTTTTATTTGATGAAATTTGAAGTCTTTTTGCGATTTTTTTTTTTTTTTTTTTGCTTAGATCTACATAACAAACCTAATTGAATGTAAGATAGAGTTTAAGATAATCATTTAAACGTTCTAAAGCCAATGAAATCTTTTCTGATAAGAAATCAGTCAAAAAAAGCTAAAAATCAAAGAAAATTAGAAAGCAGGGTAAGCTGATCAAAATCTTTGAAACATTCAAGTCTTATAAGAATAAGTAATAGAATCTGTAAAAAATAATTTTATACTTTTTTGACTTTTTGTAAAAGATTATGGAATTTTTAAATTAAAAAATAATAAGTTGTTACCTTTGATCTAATTAAAAAATAAAAAAATATATCTCTATCTCCCGAATTTATTTTAAATTTTGTAAGGACATAGATTTAGTTATAATGAATATTTCTATAAATTTTCATAATATTTAGAGCTTCTTATAATTTTAGCTTAATTAATAAAAATAAATCTTGAATGCAAAGCGCATTGATATTATATAAAAAAAAAGTAAAGCTTGAATGCAAAACATATAAAGCTTAAACAATAAGAATGTTTGAATGCAAAATGCAAAGGTTTATAAATATTCAACCTTAGTACGGGCAATAGTAAATTCTGAAAAAAATATGGTAAAAATCAATTAAAAATTAGAAACATGTTTAAACGGGTTAAATTGCTCTCAAATTTGTACAACACCTCAAAATCATCAAAACAAACTTGTGCAAAAAAAAAAATTACATTTTATTTTGGAATTTTTTTTGATTTTGTATGAATATTTCTAACTCAAATTATAAAAATTATGCTATTTTTTATTTTTAAGAATTTTCTTTGAAGTTTATTTATTAAACAACTAAAAAAATGATCAAAACAATCTCAAAATCAACATATTTTAAATGTAAACTTTGTTCTTTATAATCTTCTTGATAATATCATAATCTGGTTTAAATATTTTTTTAAGAAAGTTTTTCATAAATATCTAAAATACCTTCAGCTATCAAAATTAGTTCATATAACAAAAATAAAATAAAAATTGTACAAATCTTTGAATATGATATATATATATATATATATATACATTCTTAAAATATATGTCGAGAGAAATTTGTACATAAAATTTCATGAAAAGATATAAATACTTTTCAAACATAAGAAAAGAGTTTTGATAGCCACAGATTTTCAAACTACCCTCTTCTGCTATTTTATCCAAAATAGTATTTTAGATTGCTCAAAATAAAAAGTAAAAATCTAAAGTTATTTATAATATATATTTTTATATTTTTATCAAATAAAATCAGCATATTATTAACACATTTATTGCAAAAATTAAAAAATATCATTTTCGGCTGAAATCTTTCCCAATTTTTAGATTTGTTTTGTGTTGTATTCCTCCTAAAATAATATTTATAAGTACTTAAAATAGGAAGTGTTCAAAATAGAAGTTTTTCATAACATCATCTCTGATGTTTTTTTATTAAATAAATTCAATATGTCATACACATGTATATTTTTTTTTTTAAAAAAATTACAAAACAGCTTCCGAGTCACTGTTTTCTTTGTTGTTGAAACAACAAAAAATATTTGCGTGCATGTAAATGTGATACTTTTATTTTATATTTCAATGATATTGCGTGCATTCTGTAAATGTGATAGTTTTATTTTACATTTCAATGATATTTGTCTGTAAATTTTGAAGAAAAATAATATACTTTGGACGTCCAAATTATATAAACTGTTCCAACAGCTCTAATACGAATACATTTTGCTTTTTTTTTAAATAAACTTCATATATCTTTTAAAAATAAAAGAAATAAAAATAAAATTGTGAATATTCCTAAAATGCTTTATGCAAATAAAAGTAAAAATTTCTTTTTAAATAAATGTAATGAATAAAATAAATTGTGAATATTTTTCAAAAGACGCTTAGGTATTATACTTCCGCCTCAATCTTTTATATCTTTTATTTCAATTGTTTTCAAACTGGTATAACACTTGTATTACAATTGTCAGTGAGTATAACACTGTTATACATCGATACTATACTAGCATAAACTGACAAGGAGTTAAATTTTGACCACTGATGCTAAACTGGTACATTTCGTTATTGTGTGTTTATAAGTTTGAAATTTAACTTTTTAATGGCAAGAGAAGAACTTTGACACAGGGTGGTTGTACAAACAAATCTTAGAAATTTTAGCAGGGATTATGTTGTTTAGGTTAGTGAAGTATTGTACCGTTGAATTATGTTATTAGGAATGTCTTTTCTTCTATGTAGGAATTTCAATGTCATGCACTGTGTTCGATTATGTTAGGAATCTCTTCTTCTCAATTTGGGATTAAAGACTTTGTTGTTGTTGTTGTATAGGAAGTTAAGTGTTATGAATTATGTTTAAATGGATGCATGTTATTGCTAGTTTTTTTATTTTTATTTTTGGCGATCCATTTTGAAATATATTTGAATGTATGCATCTATAATCAAGTATGAACCATAACAGCTCGTCTCCAAATTATAAGTTTGAGTTGAATATTTTATGTAAATGTAGCATATTTATTTCATTTTTTATGTATAAACTTCATCTTAAATAATTCCTGTACATACAATTTAAAATAATAATATTCCACAAAGATGGTCCAAATTAATTTCCAAAGGCTGACAGCATATTATTTCCAGTTTTGTCCCTTTCTTAAAATCAGTCCAAAATAACATTAAAAAGTGTTCAAGACAAAATTTATGACTAAAGATCATATCTAAGTGACTGTCAATTTTAATTTGTACGTCATTAACAAATTATCAAGCAAGTCTATCATCTTAATTAATTGCGCAAATTCCAATTCTGAAAGTACCGCTGACCAGCACCAGCCAAAAGAGAAAAAAAAAAGAATGAGAAACTCAGAAAATGTTAAGCCAATTGCATATTAATTAAGGCGTGGTTAATAAATCTGTCATTATAATCAAAATATCTCTAAATAGCATATTAGTAGTTTAGTACAACTATTTATATCATCACAACAACATCTATAACAATAAGGAACTATATATTATCCACCAATGCAAACAACAGAAAATTTTATTTCTTTAGTTGTTCTGTCTCATCATTCGTCTCATTAATTGATTTGTGTATATGCGACATCACTCAGGATTATGATGTCATGAAGAAATGTCTCACTGGTCATAATTTAACTCCTTTCCAGTTGATATCAGTTTGGTACCGATTTTAATTTCCTTCAAAACAAAACTGACATAGGAAGAATCTGTCATAAATAGGAAGAATCAGGGTTAAATAAATTAATTGATTAATTGAAATCAGAAAATAGGTCCCATTTTGGTATCAATTTAGTACCTCCTCACTGAATTTGATTCTTTAGAGTTGAAAGCAATTGAAAAATAAGCTAGAGGCAAATATATAACAGTGTCAAAATTAAAATTAATTGTACAAAAATTATTATAAAATTACTAACTTGTTCAATCACATGACAATACTCACTACCGGTATACTCACTGACTATGCTTACTATCCGTTTTTATTCCATATTACTATTTTTACTCACTGATAATTAAAATTGAATGTAAAAAAATCTCTTACCCAATAGGAATCAACGAGTTCTTCATTTGTTCATTGATCGAGACCAAATGAAAAAAGCACCATAAAGAGGAGGGCAATGAAGAGGAGGCCTAACGAGGAAGGGGAAAGGAAATTGCCGGAGAGGGTTTACAGGAAGAGGCGCGACCTAGATAAATACTGAGAGAAATACAAACAGAGATGAACTACTACTGATGTAGAGGGTGAGGGCAGTATAGTCATTAACCAAATTATTGAATTTTTAATTTGAAAATTATATATTCATATGGTGTAAATAGCAAAATTTAAACAATGGTAATGGCGCCCTCTCTAAAGAGGGAGTGGGGTCTTGCGCCTGCTCATTTTCTTTTTGGAGAAATACTAGGGTAAAAATTAATGTTCTATATAGATTATCTATTTTTTTTTTTAATTTCCCCAGTTTGTGCTATACGGAATATCATCTCTGGATGCAAATTTGCTGTCAGTTAGTGACCAAACGCCTACTAAAAGATTGTTTTTATAAAGCATCCATTCTATATTTATATTTTGAGAAAACATTCATTATATATATTTATATAATATATAAGGAACATAACATAGCAAAAAATAACATAAACTTTAGTCACATTCAGCATGTTTTATTTGCCCTTTTTGCGTGCCATATATAAATTGTGCTCCAACAACGTTGTCTGATGCTGATGCTGATGCTGATGCTGCTCTAGATTCAACTGTAATCTGTGCAGTTCTTGTTAATTTTAGTTTTTTTTTTGCCCTACATTTCCCCCTCGAATTAAATAGTAACCTGAAATAACGAAGATAAGAAAGAAATATCAGTACAAAAATTAGTAAGCCTCTGAGAATCGCTTTGTTAGAGGTATACCACAACTGAGAATGAGTCTATCTCTTTATTTCACAGCCTAAATATCATGATTTCTTCTATTCTCACACAAAAAAAACTCATTTTCACTCTGTCCTAGAGAAATCGGATATCTCCCTCTTTGATGGTATCTCTCTTTCTCTCTTTAAATGTCCTAGATGGCTAGACACTCTTTTCTGTTTTTTTACATTATCTAATAAAAATACACAGTATATGAATATAAATAATGATGAAATCATCTGAATGGATGTAAATGCAACTTTTCAGTCTAAGTCCATTTAATCCACATGTAATCCAGATGCGAACCATATAAATTTAACATAACCTGTCACGCCAAATATGTTATTTCTCACCAGGATGATAAGTCAATTTAATTACAGTTTTAACTCGTAATTTGAATTAAATAGCGCGAAATCTAGTTTATTTGGGTTAGTTTTAATTAGATATTAATTTGATATAAACTTCAGAATTCAAAATTCCAATAGGAATAAAATTTGCACCCTGAAAGGAACCAAAAAAAGAAGAAGCAAAACTGTAACCGAATAAGATGACCGTCATCAACTTCATAAAACTATAAATGTTTGAAGACTTAAAAAGCGAAGTTGCATTAATAATTCTTAATTAATATACCATCATAAATAATTTTCTCGTTAGTGTTGTTAGCGAAATAAAATTGCTTATATTACCCAAGTTTGATATACACGATGCCAATAGAATCAATTATTTTGAGTTCCGATGATATATGATCATAATTCATCATCGATCATTATCAATGAATTGTCTTGTTGTTCTTAATTCAAAACTACTATAGATAGGTAAACGACATCTCATTCAATTTTGCTTATACTCTCATTCACAAATATTGCAAAACCCCAGACAGCCCAGTACAATAACGCTTTCATTGAAAATGATCAATCAGCTTCGATGGAATAACGACATTTTATTTCCTTCTTTTGCATTACCTACTTACATATACAAATTATTATGTAAGAGGTGGGGATCACTTGACAATGGTTACTTTGACAATCTTGATAATGAATTTTTAAATAAATATTAAAAAAATAAAATAAAAAATCTTATAAATATATTATTCTACTTATAGATTAGTGATGATTTAAATTTCATACAATTTCATTATTATTTGATACTCCATCAAGGGTCATTAAAATTTTATACAATTTACAATAGTTACAATTTGATGGTCTTTGATAGACTATCAAATGATAATGAAATTGCATAAAATTTAAATCACTATCAATATATAAGTAAAAGAATATATCCATAAAAAAAATTATTTTTAAATTTTTTCATATTTATTTAAAAATTCATTATCAACATTTTCCGGATAACCATTGTCAAGTGATCCCGTTCCGTTCTGTAATTCCTTCGATGCTCAATGATCAGCTCACATAATGCTGACAGCTCCACTTCATCTAACGTGTACCACATGAACTAAAATTAGAATAATGAGTCGCATGCACAACGAGAAAAATAAACGAAAGCGAATGACATCATTTTTTATTATTTTTTTTTTGGTTCTACTGATTATTATCTTGTCTGGTAAACAATCTAATTGTACAGATTCAATCACAGTTTCTCAAATTCTGGCAAGTAGTTATATATGCACGCATATCATGTGCAAGCCAATTAGGGTATGTTTGCATGACACGAGAACAGCGAAATAGCTGTTGTTTTTGGAATAAAAATAGCAATGGTGTAATTAAAAGTAAATCTGTTGTTCCGGAACAGTGAGAATAACTGTTGTTCTACTATTCCGAAGGGGAGATGAAATAATTGCTATTCTTCTTAACTTTTCGTTACTATTCCAAACAAACAATCTAAATAACATTCCTATCATTCGGAATTGCATTATTTTTTTACTATCCTCGCGCTAACCGAAAAATCACTATTTTTTTACTATCCTCACTTACTATTCTCAATTTCTTTATTCTTACGCTATTCTTTATACGATCCAAACATACCTTTAATGTATACTAATCTAATAATTAACCTTACATTTCGTGTTTATTAGATAAATACTATTAATCTAATAAATATTCTGCTATACTATAGCCAAGGTGGAGACAAGGGGACGACGGGAGCCATGTCCCTTGTGATTTACATAAATAAAAGGAAATATTATGAAAATTGATTATATTTGTAGAGAAAGTATAGATTATCATTCCTTAATAATTTATTTCAATTATTTAATGTTTTAGCTTCCGACAACCTGATACCCCATATATATTTTATTATGATTCCGCCTCTGACAATAGTTGATAGTTGAAATTGCTGGACAACAGGTACAAGTATGTAGATGAAAGTTTAGCATGTCCAGTGCATGCTACGGTCGTAAGTAATTACCTATTTTTCTTGGGTGAGTATCACTTGATAATGGGTTATTTTGACAATCTTGATAATAAATTTTTAAATAAATATGAATAAATTTTAAAAATAAAAAAATCTTATGGATATCTTCTTCTACTTATAGATTGACGATGATTCAAATTTCATGCAATTTCATTATCATTTGATACTCCATCAAGGACTATTAAAATTTTACATAATTTACAACGGTTATAATTTGACGGTCATTGATGGACTATCAAACTATAATGAAATTGCATGAAATTTGAATCACCATCAATCTATAAGTAGAAGAATTTATTCACAAGATTTTTTCTATTTTTATAATTTTTTTTGTATTTATTAAAAAAACATTATTAAAATTACCAAAATAACATTGTCAAGTGATCCCTTCCTTTTTCTTTTATAATACATCCACCAGGCAGCCACTGTCAATTTTTTTTTAAAAAATAAGTGTGTAGCTTTCTGTCATAGTAACGTTCAAATGGTTCGCATGATTCACGGTATTTCTTATCCTTAATTTTCCCCTCAGCCTTCACCTTCTGCATTTTGATGGTTCACATGATTATTACGGCACGTGACATGTCTCTTATGTCATATGTTATATTTTTTGCGTAATATATATTTTTTTCAATTAATATTAACATATTGCGTCATGTCACATGAAAGTATGTAGATATATTCTAGCGAGAGTCATGTTCTCATATGATGTGATATAATAATTCTTTAAATTATTTAACATCTGGATATAAACATAAAATATATTATTTCTCATTAAATTTTCTAACTTTTTCTCGTTTCTCTAAAATTTATATTTTTTTCATAAATATATTTTTTAATAAAAATAAATTAAAAAAATTGATACTAAACTATGTCTAAATATAACCGTATGCATCGCATCACATTATGAGTAAACATATTAGAATATAATATGGCGTGTCTAACCATGATTTATCTTATATGTATCATGTCATGGATGCGACATATTTTCCTTCCATCTTTTTTCACATATCATATCACATCACGTAAAAAATATTTCATTCACGTTATAACACATTATGTTAATGTGATTGACATCCGTATTTTATTACGGCACATCACCGAAAGTCACATTTTTTTTAGTCTCATAAGATGAAGAAAATATTTTCAAATTTTTATTGTAAGCAACAATTCTACTTCTATAGCAAGATATCCGCAGTAAAAAGGAGGGAAGCTAAATTTGTGAGAGCAAACGTCTTTTAAAAATGAAAGTATTATTTTAAAATGCAGCCACATAACAACATATGCGGTCCGTATAACGGTGCGATATCATATATATAAAAATATGCATCTGCCTGACAATGCGCATTATCACACTTCAAAGAAATAAATTACAAGGAATCAAATGCATACTGCATTTTTTAGTCATCATATGAAGTACCTTGGGAATTGGGATGTTGATATATTGCTCCTTTACTGTTCATGTTTTACAGATTCTTTTGAGAATTTGAAATTCAAAGCTCAATAGACCGATTTTATGATATCAATTAATTTAAACATCCGGAATTATGTGTTGACATACTTGAACTCGAGATGATAACCGACTATATTCTCTGATTTGACAGGAGTAATGGAGATAATGACGTGACAATAAAGATATTGTATTGTGGTGTCTGCCACTCTGATTTGCACAGCATGAAGAATGAATGGAAGAACACCATGTATCCCATCGTCCCAGGGTAAATTCAAAAACCAACACAAGTAGGAATTCCACTAATTAATTTATTATTATTATTATTATTATTATTATTATTATTATTATTATTATTATTATTATTATTATTATTATTATATTATGATTATTATTATAATTTTTATTATTATATTATTATTATGATTATGATTAAATTATTATATTAGATTATATTATTATTATATTATTAAAATGATGATTATTTATTATTATGATTATGACTATAATTATAATTATATTTTTGTTATTATATTATTATATTATGTTTTTTTTTATATTTTTATTATATTATTATGATTATACCTGTGAATATTATTATTTATTATGATTATGGATTATGATGATTATTATTATCATAATCATTATCATTGTTAGTATTATAATTATCTATATTTTAACTATTCTGATTAACAACTGTCAAATGATATTTTCGCTGTTCCGAATAGTCAAGAATATCACTTTTCTACCATTTTTCTAAAATTATCACTCTTTCAAAACTATTTCTTGCTTTGCCAAATGAACCTACTGTGAATAAATCTGAACAAGTAGTTAACTTAGTTGCTTCTAATTAGCCTCATAAAGCTTTCTACTGGCACAGGCATGAGATTGTAGGTGAAGTCACTGATGCTGGCTCCAATGTCGACAAGTTCAAACTTGGAGATAAAGTGGGGATAGGTTGCTTAGTTAACTCGTGTCGCTCTTGCCCTGGCTGCTCAATAGGGTTTGAAAACTACTGCCTAGGACCAATTCTCACATATAACTCGGTGGACCCACAAGATGGTACTGTAACATATGGTGGCTATTCTGACATGATAGTCACAAACCAGGACTTTTTGATTTGCATCCCCGAGAATCTTCCACTAGATAAAGCAGCACCACTGCTCTGTGCCGGTATTACTGTGTATGTGCCAATGAAGTATCATGAGCTTAATGCACCAGGAAAGCACTTGGGTGTTGTGGGTCTCGGTGGTCTTGGCCATGTGGCTGTCAAATTTGGAAAGGCATTCGGAATGAAGGTGACGGTTATTAGTACCAGCCCCAGCAAAGAGAAGAAGGCAATTGAGAAGTTGGGTGCTGATTCATTCTTGGTTAGCAGCAATGCCCAACAAATGAAGGTAAAAGTCTTTTCTTTTCCTTTTAAATTGCATACCCGGCCCATTGGTATATTATTAAGTGATATCAATTCATGCTTGAAGAAGGTTATTTCATTTCTTACCTCATCTGGCTCTATTTTACTTGTAGGCTGCAGTGTTCAGCATGGATGGAATAATCGATACAGTCTCTGCTCCACATTCTGCTGTCCCTCTTCTGGCACTTCTCAAACCAAATGGCAAGATGATAGTTGTTGGATAGCCTCATAAGCCTTTTGAGGTCCCTGCTCTCTTTGGTTATGGGTGCGTGATTCTATTAGTTTTTAGTTTTTACTTGTTCAATTTTTCCTCTTTAGTTTGTTCAGTACAGAGAGACTAAAATAAAATTATATTTTTTATTAATCTCTCAAAATATTTTTATAATTACTACTACTCAAATATTTATACGTTCAAAATACCTCCAAACTAATACTATAACATTCTCTCTCTTTGAAGTGGATTGTTTTCTTCTTATTTGATGTCAAATGAGGAGCATGACACTCCTATTTATACTACTCAAAATCTAAATATTTTGCATATAAATATCTAAAATGTTTCCTAAATATATTCTAGATTTAAGATATTTCTCCTAGTATCTAGTAATTCTTTAACAAAAATCTTCAATCTACTCTTTTTTAGAAATTACTTATACATGGGTTTGATTTTTCTTTTTCTTCTTCGGTGCCGGCCAAAACAGTAATTTCATTGAATTTTGCTTTCATTTTCCAGTTCCATATGTAATTGTCTTTCAAGTCATTTCAATGCTGATAAAAACTAATGTTGTACAGGAGGGAAGAGTCTTGCTGGAAGCTGCATTGGTGGGATAAAGGATACACAAGAAATGATTGATTTCGCTGCGAAGCATAGTGTGACTGCTGAAATTGAATTGATCAGTGCTGATTATGTCAACAAGGCAATGGAGCGGCTAGCCAAGGCGGATGTCAGATACCGCTTCGTCATTAATATTGCCAACACTTTGAAGTCTAATATTTGACTCAATTCTTCCCGTGAAGATAAAAAAATGATTTGAAGTGTGTTATTGGTTATAGTATGTTTTAGACATTGGTATATGCATGCAACAAGAAACGGTTTCTTCTTTGAGAAACAGATACAGTTGGCATTGTTGTTAGTTGTTACCTTCTTGCATTGCTTTCAAATGCTTTTGTGTCCTTGCTAGTTAAGAGAAGTGATGAAGGTGCTTTTGGATCCTTGTTAGTTGTGCTTCTATTGCATTTATTTTACAAAAGTAGATTGTTCTACATGGCTTTATATTTGAACTTCGGCAAATTTGTCAAGCCAACAACTGAATCTCTGGATAGGAGATTTGGATTTCATGAATTAGTGAAAGGAAAATGTTTTGGTGATATTATCATTGATACTATTGTTAATATCAATTTTATAGTTTAAGTTAAGTTAATCATTATTATTCATTATTCATGTTAATAACTATATGATATAACTGATATGAAAATAACTCATTCAAATTGAATAATAAAATATCATATAAAATTTAACGATTTTATTTTGACCATTTAGTTTTAAAATTTGTATCATTCAAAAATAAAAAATGGAGATACAATGAACGCATAAAAAATGGAAGCATCTGAATCCTCCTCTAATATTATATAATAAAATAATAACAATTTAACATAAATAATAACTCATTATTGACAATCCCTCTTTAGTGTGACAAATATTGAAAAATATAAAAAGGGAAATTTGAGGGAATATAATTGGTTATCCAATTCATGACAAATGTTAATGTATTCTCAATACATGATAATATGAGAGCATTTACATGTAACTGCTGATCTCAGGATCAATTTTCATGTACTTCTGATCTTCTCCAATTTTTCATAATTCTGTTTGTCTCCTTCCTTTCTTGTCTTAGAATGGGACCTCATCTCACCTCAGGCTCACATGGCCCTGCTTCTTTGTTGTCGTTGGCTGCTCTTGTATGCACCAATGTTTTTCAATTGCGCCATGCACGGTGGTGCCAGTGGCGGAGCCATGTCTGGGCCGGGGGGGGGGGCTACTGACCCCGCTGGAAATTATTTTTTTTGAATAAATTTGTGATTTGAATTTTTTTTTAAATATTCTTGATTCTAACAAAAAAATATAAAAATATGTCCTACTCCAAAAATATTTTCAAAAAAATAAAAATATAATTTAACTTTTAAAATAATTATAATATTATACTTATGAAAAAAAATTATCCTCTATCATAGAGGCTGGCTCCGCTCCTGGGTGGTGCATAGGGCTGTACAACGGGCGGGTCAACGACTTTTTTATCAAAATTTCAATTCAACCCAACTATACCGGGTTATAAAAAATCTTTCGTCAAGCCACCCGTAACCTAACCCAACCCATCTATTTTTTTATATACGAGTTTTTACGGGTTACACGGGTTAACCGGGTTATAATTTTGACTGTTGCATAAATAAAAATGAAGACAACTAAAATAAAATTAATTTAGCACATAACATTCATGAATTAAATAGTGCACTCCACCTGATATGTACCGTGTATATTGAATAGCATTTAAATTTTGGTAAAAATAATAAATAATCAGAATCATCGCTGGAGAATATTGTATGGATATTTGAAGTAGGAGGCTTGATCTGCTTATTTATTTCAAAAAAAAAGGAAAGAAGAATTAAGCAGCTAGTAAAGAGGTACCAACTGCTGTGACAAATCAGAATTCCAGATTGACCAAGATTAAGCGAGAAAGCTTAACCAATAAGATGGAGTTACGGGCTTACAGCAGTGGATGAACAAACCTAGAAACCTAAATATCATAATTCATAAACAATTATTGAAAGACACCTTTGTATTTGTTGGGCATGGAGATTTCTCTGACTTTGAGGTCGCCATTAATTTAAAAGGATTGAATAAAAAAGTTTTCAAGTTGCAATACTTGCAAAAGAGAGATCGACTTGAGAGAATCGGAAATGATTTTTATCAGTATAGGCTGTATTTATAATGGAGGTCGGAGGATCTGTGGTTCTATTCTCGAGTTTGGAAAAATTGAAGGCGAATTTGAAGTTTGAACCATCATCCGAGGGCCGAGACAGAGGCATCATGAGAGGGAGAGAGTGTGTGGTTGCGCGCTGTCAGAGAAGGAGATCGAGGCGTCACGCGTCGTGAGCGGAGGAGTCGAGGAGATAATCCTAAAAACAACCGAATGATGAGTAAATAGCACCGTCGGAGAGGAATAGAGAAGACTCAAAAGAGTAAAATAATTTGTACAGTCGGGTCCGGGTATAAATGGGTTATGAAGAGCGAACCCATAACCCAACCCAGAGTAACGGGTTCCTCAAATGTAAGATCCGTACCCAACCCACTAACAGTACAACCCGATAAAATACGAATCGGGTTGGACGGGTTAAACGAGTTAAACGGGTTGAGAGTTTACTTGTACAGCCCTAGTGGTGCACAAGAAATCAATCTTTCAGCTCTGTACAACTACTATTATTCATCAAATTTTTTAACCGATCCAATCCAGTTCAAAATGATCCAACCACAGATGAATTGGAATCAGATCCAAACTTTTTGATCTGTCTCAGATCCGGATCGTCCGATATATTAATTGCAACATTTACTTATTTTGAGATATATAATCAAAATTTATATATTAATTAAGATTGATTATATATTAATTGATATTAATTATTTAAAAATACAGTTAATATATTTAATTGATATTAATTAAATATCTACAAAGAAAATAATAATTTTGAGAATTGTTTCAAAATATTTTCATGGAATCAATGCGTTTATCAAGTCAAGAAAAGAAAGTAATTAACTAATTAATTATTCTCATAAAACTAAGAGCGAATTATAATTAATTTCTTAGTGGTATTGCGCATAGATCCGACAAAGATTTGATGTAGAAATCAGTTTGACTGAGGTTGATTTTTTTTGTTTGGAAAAGAAATTTAAAATAAAAGGACGTATGTGTGTTTACGGCGTTTATGTATATTATAGAGTTTATATAATATTATTTAGTAGTGTTAGCTTGTCAATCAGAGAACAAATTTAGTAATTGTATATTCTCAACTCACCTCTATTGCTCTTTTTTTTAATAAAAGATTAAAATAAACAATTGTCCCACTTAAAAAAAAGGACCAATGGAAGGATCCAGTTTCTATCTTTTTCTTTTTCCGGATATATTAAATTTGGGATACTCATATAGGCAATATTCTATACTCTATTGCCTGTTTAAGCAAAAGGAAAAAACTGCATGTATAAATAAAGGAAAAAATGTTAGAGAAACATTATTATTGATATCGTGATTGATACATACTTTATTATTTCTTTTTGATTAACCAATATTTTTCTAATCTCTAAATTTATCACGAACAATGGAGATAATGACGTGACAATAAAGATATTATATTGTGGCATCTGTCATTCTGATCTCCACAGCTTAGAAATGAATGGAGCAATATCATCTACCCATCGTTCCCGGAATCCCGGGTAAATAAAAATATAATAAATGAAGTCCAATTTTCAAATAGGTAACTTCATCCATAACGCAGAGTTGCCATATTTTTACAGATACGAGATTGTAGGTGAAATTACTGAAGTTGGCTCCTGTGTTAAAAATTTTAAACTTGGGGACAAAGTGGAGGTGGGCTGCTTAGTACTTGGTAGACACTCATGTCGCTTCTACCAAGGATGCACCATTGGATTTGAAAATTACTATCCGGAAATTATTTTCCAGTGTAAACGATCATTAAATATTTAAAAAGGAAGAAGTCAGTGTGAAATAATTGACACCGTCTCTGCTACACATTCCATCACCCCTCTGCTAGGATTTCTCAAACCAAATGGAAAGATTATATTGGTCGGTTCACCTGACAAACTGTTGGAGGTCGCCCCCTCGCCCTAATTTTCAGAAAATTTATATTTTAAAAAATATATATTATTTTTCTAGCTTTCCCAACTTTTTTTGGACACTCGTTGCCCGTATCAAGTAAGGAAATCTGTAGCTAGACATTTTATTTTATTTCTTTAATATTTTATGTTGTATTTTAATTATATTAAAAAATTAAAAACAATAAAAATAATTAAAAATATATATTTTTCTAAAATTCAGCTCTTAAGAGTTGAAGGACTTGATAAGAATTAGGTTTTTCAAAAGTTAAACTCATTTCTTAAGAATTAAACCTTTGAATCCGAACCACTAAAAATCCTTTCTAAATTTGATATTTATCTGATCCTCTCGAAGATTCATTAGACTTAATTCTTAAGAACTTTGATCCGACACTTAAATATGATGCATTATCAAAGAATTTGTCCGTTACTATTCATTACTTTTCTCTTGTACTGTGCTTCATAAAAAAAAAAGAATGGGCCCGTCAAGGTTTTCAAAATAAAGAAAGTAATGTAAATTAAATGGATGAATGGAAGAGAGTAAAATTTTAAGGTAAATTTTTTGTAAAATTTTAAGGTAAATTTTTTGTAAAATTTTTATAAAAAAAATTAGTCATCTTCTTCAAATTATTAAATTATCAAATAAATAAATTAAGTTGGACATAAAATATTTTATTGGATCACTCATCTTCCTTCTTTCGTCCTCTATTCTCTGTGGAGCAGTGTTAAGATCTATTAACTCTATATAAACCTATAAACCTCCCTGGCATTATCATCATCTTTCCATCCGTGCATTTCGCCATTTTCATTTGAATCATCCACAGCCAATAAAACAAAATAATACCTCTCTCAACCCCGCTTCTCTCTTTCTCTCAAAAGCTTAAGCGATTTGCAATGGCGGCTCCGACGAACGGCAATAACGTAGCACCTGAAGCGAAGCATTCACGCAAGGCCTTTGGTCTCGCTGCTCATGACACCTCAGGTGTTCTCTCTCCTTTCGCCTTTTCTAGGAGGTTAATCTCTCTCTCTGTCTCCATTCATACATTATGCCGTCGATCTATCCGATAGTCTTCTCTTTCTCTAAAATTTTACCTATCGTCTCGGTTGCAAAAAAAATGGTATACTTGTACAGGTTCTTTTAAAATTCGTGCACAGGGATTTCTAATTTCGATTAGAACTTATAATTAAATCTCACGCCTGGATTGTCGATTGATCTGAAATAGCGCAAGCTTATTAGATCTGATAAAAAAAGGCACATCTATTGAGCCTGATCCTGTGATCCATCTCTCTTTGATCGATGTACGGGCGGCGGGTACACGGATACAAATAAACTGGTACGGATACACAGGCGGTGGGTAAACGAGTACGGATACAACGAGTTTTTTCCAAAAAAATGGTGACCGGTCCTTCTCAAACCCGTACCCGTTTACCCACCTATACCCGAACATGAATACGGACACCCCAGATAACGGACACAAATTCATAGATACAGATTGTACCCGTCGGATTTTAACAAACTTCTAATCTCAACTCTCAAGTCTCAACTACAAACACATGTTAACCACACACGTGATTTGGGAAAATACGCCACGGAGAATCAAGCTCTGCAGAGCTCTGTAACTCAACAGCTTTTTTATGTGGCGATTTATTATTGGTCCTCCATCTGACTGCTTATCTTCGAAGGGCGAAGATGATATCTTTTGGTGGTCCCCAGTAAAACAAATCGGCTGGTTTGGATGTTAACAGGAATCGAGTTTTTTCTCTTTTTTAATGAAACCAGGAATCAAGTTTCCTAGCCAGTAGCCACATTTGAAAAGTGGAACTTTGTACTTCAAGGAAAACGATAGAAGATCAGCAGTTTGCCGAGTACTATTTCGAGAAGAAATTGTCCAAGTTCAATTATCCAAATTTGGCTACTTGTTGTATTGAACAAGACGAACAGAGAAAAGGAATATTTTTATATTAAAATAAAAAGAATAATATTCAAATGGAATATTTTGATAATAATGCAGATTTTTATTCACTTTTTCCAAACGTCAATTAAATTGTCTCGCGTAGTGAGTTAGGTGAGTTGATAAAAATGTGACTCAACAACAATATAACTTGTGCCTATTAATTTTAGACTTTTAGTAGATACAAGATTTATGGAGATGTTTTGGTGTATGACACTATTGACACTATGCAATAAATGTCAATTTATTACTCGGTCCATCCTGTTGGTTTTTCCTTTGAAGTTCAAGTTCCCCCACATGTAAATAAAAGATGTCACTGCATGCCAGTCTTTTTCTGTCAGTGAGTAGTTAATATCCAACTACTAGCTAAAAGTACTAGAAAATTCATTAAAAATAATATAAATTATTTTCTCTCTTCTAACTTTATTGAAAAGGTTCTGTAGGATGTCCAAACAGAAAAACTGTAAAAAAGTCTTTTGAGCTAATAGTTCGTATTGATGCTAAAGCTAAAGCTATACACACTACCACAAAAAAATATTTTAGAACCGGTTATATAAAGAATTTAGCACCGGTTATACATTCGGTTTTAAAACTATACAGTGCTAAATGTTTTAAAAACCGGCGCTAAAAGGAGGTGCTAAATGGAGTATTTAAAGCCGATTATTTCAAATAACCGATTCTAAATTCTAACATTTAGAACCAGTTATTTCAAAATAACTGGTTCTAAACTCTAACCTTTAGAACCGGTTATTTCAAATAACCGGTTCTAAACTCCGTTCCGATTTCTTTAAATTTTGATTAAATAATTTAATTTTACCATTAACTAATAAAGTATATTTCATTAACAAAATAATTATATATAATTTGCATATTAAAGAAAATCTGAGAAATTTTCTATCTTTACAATTTCTAAAGAAAAAATAAAAAAACTAAATTAAAAACTTCAAATAAATATCAAATCCATTTTTGAGTTTCAAGATGAGCTTCAAATCCGTCTTTCTCTTTCCCTTTCTTTTTTCTTTCTTCAAGACGACCTTTGCTCTTTCTCTTTCTTTCTCTTTCTCTGTCTCTCAATATCTCTTTTATATATGAAATAGGAGGATGAAGAGTGATAATCCGTGGGATATAGATTTTTGAATTTTGGTTTTTAGATCGTCGGATAAGCATAAATCAACGGTTAGATTGAAAAACATAGCAATCCGTGGGAGCAAAAAGCTGAAATTCTATTGGTTGATGCGAAGAATTTCTTTAGAGCCGATTTTTATTAAAAAGCGGTTCTAATTCATATTAATTAGAACAGGTTTTTATTAAAAAACGGTTCTAATTCATATTAATTAGAACCGGTTTTTATTAAAAAACGGTTCTAATTCATTAAATTGAATTAGAACCGGTTTTATAAAAAGCGGTTCTAATTCAATTTTATGAATTAGAACCGGTTTTAATTAATATGAATTAGATTTTAGTTTAGAACCGGTTTTATTAATAACCGGATTGAATTTTCTTAGAATTTAGAACATGTTTTTTGCTAAAACCGATTTTAAAATAAAAATTTTAGAATCGGTTATTTATAACTGATTTTAATCGATTCAATTGGAACCGGTTTTCATATAATCGGTTATAATAAAAAATTTGTAACCGGTTATTTTACAAAACTGATTTTAATAATTTTAATAAAATTTACAACCATGTCACTCTAATCTTTTAGCAGCTGTTTTTTAAAAAATCGATTCTAAATAGCCGGTTCTAAATCCAATTTTTCTGGTAGTGACCGTAACTACCCAAGTAGGAACTTGACGTTTGTGCTGACAGGGTAAAAAAACTATCCTCCATTTGGAATATTAATGAAGTTCAAGTAGAGTAAAAACTAAATGATCTTAAAGTAATTGTGTTTAATGAAGTAAATATATGAAGTAATTTGTGTAAAAAATGTTAAAATAAAGACAACTAAAGGGTTAACTTTAAGTTATTTATGGAGCTGTTTTAACTTTATATCATTTTAAATCACTTTCGTTTGATATTTTAAAGTACTTATACCACTTTTCTACACCTAACTTTATACCAGCAATAGCCAATGAATACAGATCAGTAAAAGCGATAAGGTTTCTATTTTACATTTTTACTAGTTACATTTTTTAAATAACATGATTCATGTTATCACACTTCAAAGAAATAAATTACAAGGAATCAAATGCATACTGCATTTTTTAGTCATCATATGAAGTACCTTGGGAATTGGGATGTTGATATAATGCTCCTTTACTGTTCATGTTTTACAGATTCTTTTGAGAATTTTAAATTCTATTGAGATCTACACCTAACTTTATGCCAGCAATAACCAATGAATACAGATCAGTAAAAGCGATAAGGTTTCTATTTTACATTTTTACTAGTTACATTTTTTAAATAACATGATTCATGTTATCACACTTCCAAGAAATAAATTACAAGGAATCAAATGCATACTGCATTTTTTTAGTCATCATATGAAGTACCTTGGGAATTGGGATGTTGATATAATGCTCCTTTACCGTTCATGTTTTATAGATTCTTTTGAGAATTTGAAATTCAATGCTCAATAGACCGATTTTATGATATCAATTAATTTAAACATCCGGAATTATGTGTTGACATACTTGAACTCGAGATGATAACCGACTATATTCTCTGATTTGACAGGAGTAATGGAGATAATGACGTGACAATAAAGATATTGTATTGTGGTGTCTGCCACTCTGATTTGCACAGCATGAAGAATGAATGGAAGAACACCATGTATCCCATCGTCCCAGGGTAAAATAAATTTTAGATCAAATAAAAGAGTGCGAAAAAGTGTTAATGTAATATATTAAGTTATAGATGATATATCAGATTAATTCTCATCGGAATAGTGATTATTGTTTGATTATGTTATATTATATTATTATATTATGATTATGATTTATTATTATTATATTATAATTTATTATTATATTAATATTATTATTATTATTA
Source organism: Schoenoplectus tabernaemontani (assembly GCA_037127355.1). NCBI lineage: Eukaryota > Viridiplantae > Streptophyta > Magnoliopsida > Poales > Cyperaceae > Schoenoplectus > Schoenoplectus tabernaemontani. Next base: position 18,388,296 of record CM073755.1, on the reverse strand, counting down.
TATTATGATTATGATCATATTATTATAATAATTATCATTATTCTATTATAATTATAATCATATTATTATAATGATTATTATTATTATATTATCATGAGTAAAGATACCGTGAGTTTAAACTCACAGAGGCATTTCATGAACTTAACTCAAAAAGTATATCAAATCATCTCTAAATTTTAATTTATCATGCTCATTAAATTTTTTATGTGAAAATCTTTGAATATTTTATTATTATTTTTAGAGCTAATTTTCAAAAATTAAAAACCGTGACTTAAAAATTTCAAAACACTCTAAATTTTTGCATCTCACAAGATTTTCATATAAAGAATTTAATGGACATGAACAATTAAACTTTGGAAATGATTTGATGTACTTTTTTACTTAAGTTCACGGAAGACCTCCGTGAGCTTAAGCTCATGATATATTTACTCATATTATCATCACTATTAGTTTTATTATTATTTATTATTATTATATTATTATAATTATGATTATAATTTTATTATTATATTAATATATTATATTATTATTATATTATTATATTATTATAATTATGATTATTTATTATTATTTTATTCCATTATATATATTATTGTATTATTATATTATGATTATAGTTATGATTATATTATTATGATTATAATCATTTATTATTATTATTAGATTATGATTATGATTATAATTTTTATTATTATATTATGATTATGATTATGATTAAATTATTATATTAGATTAGATTATTATTATATTATTAAAATGATGATTATTTATTATTATATTATTATGATTATGACTATAATTATAATTATATTTTTATTATTATATTATTATATTATGTTTTTTAATATTTTTATTATATTATTATGATTATAACTGTGAATATTATTATTTATTATGATTATGGATTATGATGATTATTATTATCATAATCATCATCATTGTTAGTATCATAATTATCTATATTTTAACTATTCTGATTAACAACTGTCAAATGATATTTTCGCTGTTTCAAATAGTCAAGAATATCACTCTTCTATCACTTTTCTAAAATTATCACTTTTTCAAAACTATCCCTTGATTTGCCAAACGAACTGTGAATAAATCTGAACAAGTAGTTAATTTAGTTGCTTCTAATTAGCCTCATAAAGCTTTCTACTGGCACAGGCATGAGATTGTAGGTGAAGTCACTGATGTTGGCTCCAATGTCGACAAGTTCAAACTTGGAGATAAAGTGGGGATAGGTTGCTTAGTTAACTCGTGTCGCTCTTGCCCTGGCTGCTCAATAGGGTTTGAAAACTACTGCCCAGGACCAATTCTCACATATAACTCGGTGGACCCACAGGATGGTACTGTAACATATGGTGGCTATTCTGACATGATAGTCACAAACCAGGACTTTGTGATTCGCATCCCCGATAATCTTCCACTAGATAAAGCAGCACCACTGCTCTGTGCCGGTATTACTGTGTATGCACCAATGAAGTATCATGAGCTTAATGCACCAGGAAAGCACTTGGGTGTTGTGGGTCTCGGTGGTCTTGGCCATGTGGCTGTCAAATTTGGAAAGGCATTCGGAATGAAGGTGACGGTTATTAGTACCAGCCCCAGCAAAGAGGAGGAGGCAATTGAGAAGTTGGGTGCTGATTCATTCTTGGTTAGCAGCAATGCCCAACAAATGAAGGTAAAAAGTCTTTTCTTTTCCTTTTAAATTGCATACCCGGCCCATTGGTATATTATTAAGTGATATCAATTCATGCTTGAAGAAGGTTATTTCATTTCTTACCTCATCTGGCTCTATTTTACTTGTAGGCTGCAGTGTTCAGCATGGATGGAATAATCGACACAGTCTCTGCTCCACATTCTGCTGTCCCTCTTCTGGCACTTCTCAAACCAAATGGCAAGATGATAGTTGTTGGATTGCCTGATAAGCCTTTTGAGGTCCCTGCTTTCTCTTTGGTTATGGGTGCGTGATTTTATTCCTTTTTAGTTTTTACTTGTTCAATTTTTCCTCTTTAGTTTGTTCAGTATAGAGAGACTAAAATAAAATTATATCTTTTATTAATCTCTCAAAAAATTATTATAATTACTACTACTAAATGTTTATACCTTCAAAATGCACCCTTAGCTTCTTAGTATTTGATAACCTCCAAACTACTACTACCATAACATTCTTTCTCTTTGAAGTGGATAATTTTGTTCTTGTTTGATGTCAAATGAGAAGCATGACACTCCTATTTGTACTATTCAAAAGACATCTCCAAAATCTAAATATTTTGCATATAAATATTTAAAATTTCCTAAATATATTCTAGATTTAAGATATTTCTTCTAGCATCTAGTACTTCTTTTACAAAAATCTTCAATCTACTCTTTCTTTAGAAATTACTTGTACATGGACTTGGTTCTTTCTTTTTCTTCTTCGGTGCCGGCCAAAACAGTCATTTCATTGAATTTTGCTTTCATTTTCCAGTTTCATATGTAATTGTCTTTCAAGTCATTTCAATGCTGATAAAAACTAATGTTGTACAGGAGGGAAGAGTCTTGTTGGAAGCTGCATTGGTGGGATAAAGGATACACAAGAAATGATTGATTTCGCTGCGAAGCATAGTGTGACTGCTGAAATTGAATTAATCAGTGCTGATTATGTCAACAAGGCAATGGAGCGGCTAGCCAAGGCGGATGTCAAATATCGCTTCGTCATTGATATTGCCAACACTTTGAAGTCTAATATTTGACTCAATTCTTCCCGTGAAGATAAAAAAATGATTTGATGTGTGTTATTGGTTATAGTACGTTTTAGACATTGGTATATGCATGCAACAAGAAACGGTTTCTTCTTTGAGAAACTGATACAGTTGGCATTGTTGTTAGTTGTTACCTTCTTGCATTGCTTTGAAATGCTTTTGTGTCCTTGCTAGTTAAGAGAAGTGATGAAGGTGCTTTTGGATCCTTGTTAGTTGTGCTTCTATTGCATTTATTTTACAAAAGCAGATTGTTCTACATTCGTTGGTTGCAGTATCATTCAAAAATAAAAAATGGAGATACAATGAACGCATAAAAAATGGAAGCATCTGAATCCTCCTCTAATATTATATAATAAAACAATAACAATTTAACATAAATAATAACTCATTATTGACAATCCCTCTTTAGTGTGACAAATATTGAAAAATATAAAAAGGGAAATTTGAGGGAATATAATTGGTTATCCAATTCATGACAAATGTTAATGTATTCTCAATACATGATAATATGAGAGCATTTACATGTAACTGCTGATCTCAGGACCAATTTTCATATACATCTGATCTTCTCCAATTTTTCATAATTCAGTTCGTCTCCTTCCTTTCTTGTCTTAGAATGGGACCTCATCTCACCTCAGGCTCACATGGCCCTGCTTCGTTGTTTTCGTTGGCTGCTCTTGTATGCACCAATGTTTTTCAATTGCGCCATGCACGGTGGTGCCAGTGGCGGAGCCATGTCTGGGCCGGGGGGGGGGGGGGGGGGGGGTACTGACCCCGCTGGAAATTATTTTTTTTGAATAAATTTGTGATTTGATTTTTTTTAAAATATGCTTGATTCTAACAAAGAATTATAAAAATATGTCCTACTCCAAATTTATTTCAAAATACATCTTTAAAGTATACTTCCATTATAAAAATATATTTAACTTTTAAAATATTTATAATATTATACTTATGAAAGAAAAAATTATCCTCTATCATATAGGCTGGCTCCGCTCCTGGGTGGTGCACAAGAAATCAATCTTTCAGCTCTGTACAACTACTATTATTCATCAAAATTTTTAACCGATCCAATCCAGTTCAAAATGATCCGACCACAGATGAATTGGAATCGGATCCAAACTTTTTGATCTGTCTCGGATCCGGATCGTCCGATATATTAATTGCAACTTTTATTTATTTTGAGATGTATAATCAAAATTTATATATTAATTAAGATTGATTATATATTAATTGATATTAATTATTTAAAAAAACAGTTAATATATTTAATTGATATTAATTAAATATCTACAAAGAAAATGATAATTTTGAGAATTGTTTCAAAATATTTTCATGGAATCAATGCGTTTATCAAGTCAAGAAAAGAAAGTAATTAACTAATTAATTATTTCTCATAAAACTAAGAGCGAATTATAATTAATTTCTTAGTGGTATTGCGCATAGATCCGACAAAGATTTGATGTAGAAATCAGTTTGACTGAGGTTTATTTTTTTTGTTTGGAAAAGAAATTTAAAATAAAAGGACGTATGTGTGTTTACGGCGTTTATGTATATTATAGAATTTATATACTATTATTTAGTAGTGTTAGCTTGTCAATCAGAGAACAAATTTAGTAATTGTATATTCTCACTCACCTCTATTGCTCTTTTTTTAATAAAAGATTTAAATAAACAATTGACCTACTTAAAAAAAGGACCAATGGAAAGATCCAGTTTCTATCTTTTTCTCTTTCTGGATATATTAAATTTGGGATACTCATATAGGCAATATTCTATACTCTATTGCCTGTTTAAGCAAAAGGAAAAAAAATGCATGTATAAATAAAGGAAAAAATGTTAGAGAAACATTATTATTGATATCGTGATTGATACATACTTTATTATTTCTTTTTTATTAACCAATATTTTTCTAATCTCTAAATTTATCAGGAACAATGGAGATAATGACGTGACAATAAAGACAGTGCTAATAAAGATATTATATTGTGGCATCTGTCATTCTGATCTCCACAGCTTAGAAATGAATGGAGCAATATCATCTACCCCATCGTTCCCGGGTAAATAAAAATATAATAAATGAAGTCCAATTTTCAAATACGTAACTTATCCATAACGCAGAGTTGCCATATTTTTACAGATACGAGATTGTAGGTGAAATTACTGAAGTTGGCTCCTGTGTTAAGAATTTTAAACTTGGGGACAAAGTGGGGGAGGGTTGCTTAGTACTTGGTAGACAGTCATGTCGCTTCTACCAACGATGCACCACTGGATTTGAAAATCACTATCCAGAAATGATTCTTACCTACAATTCTGTGCACCCAGCAGATAGCACCATGACATATGGTGGCTATTCTGACATGATAATTAATTGCGAGCCAGGACTTTGCGGTTCACATCCCTAATATTCTTCCACTAAACAAAGCGACCCAGCTGCTGTCTGCTGGTATTACCGTTTACGCACCGATGAAGTATCATGATCATAACACGTCGCTGTCAAATTTGGGAAGGCATTCAGAATGAAGGTGACAGTTATCAGTAACAGCCCGAGCAAAGAAAAGGAGGTGATTGGGCAGCTGGGTGCTGATGCCTTCTTGGTTAGTAAAAATGCCGAACAAATGAAAAAATTAAATATATGAATCCATTTCTGCACAAAATAGCATCCTAATTTTTATTTTATTTTCCAATTATCAACTGATGACAAATTAAAACAATTAAGCATTGAAAATAACTTCAAAAAAATAATATAGCATATAAAAACACCAATTGGAAGTACATCAAATCAAAAAATACAGGTATTGATCTGCCAAAATATAAATCCGTATATCAATTGCTATATTGCTATAATTGAAAAGTTATTCGTCTGCTATATTGCTATAATTGGACATTCTATTATAAAAAAATTGAAAACTGTTACCCATACCAAACCTAACTACTGCATTTGTTGATTGTCCGAGTTTGATCCCTCGCACCATCGGTTCATGGCTGCCTCGCCCATTGCAGCTTGCGTTACAAGTGCTTGCATCCCTCCCATCATATTTGGTTGCGACATTGAAGATAATCCCTAGTATAGAAAAAATAATATATACTTTGGATCCTTTACTTTGAAGCATCAGTACAATTAAACAACCTATATTTATAAAATTTGGTCATCTATATGTCTCTATTTTGAAGCATGTACAACACCGTTTTTTCTTCTTTCCCACAAGCATGACTAATATAAATTTGCAATATTTACCACTAAACGCATATTTAAACCCAATATTGAAAATTGATCAAACCTTAGACATTTGAATCTATATGTTTTGTTCTTACTTGGTGCGGAGGCATTTGCATTCCCATAAGTGCACTGTAAGGAAGGGTCGTGTGACCCTAAGTAAATAATATAAAAATATTAGTATTACGATGATATTCTTTTATGACTGTATAAGAGCCCTGAAATTTTCCATAATTCCTTTTTATAAACGAGACTATGACTCTACAAGTACAACATACAGTGAACAACAAAAATTAGTATTGTGAAACATTAAAACCTTATTTGTTTGGACTCAATTCTCACTATAGAAAGCTGAAAATTCACCTGAGGTAAAGCTGCATGCATCATCATAGCTCTTTGAAATGACTGAGAAATGGGACCATGTTGATCTTATGAGTGAAATTAGTATGTTATCAACAAAGCAATATCTCCCAATAATTATCTTAAATTCAGTCTTTGTTACTTGAAAAGTAGGATGTTGAAATCCCAACAAAATAATACCTCCTAATATCAAATTTAAAAAAAATAAAATAGGTTTTTGGATGTTTGATTTGGACAAGTGAGAAAAATTAGAGGTATAACAAGATAGAGATAGAAGAGCCAATAAATGTTAATTATCTGATTTATTTCTTCTGTTAGAAGAGCAAATATGACACCAACTGTAAAAATTAAATTAGAGTCATTATTTCTGTGAGTAATGTCAATATTTCTGTAAGAAATATTGAAGTTATGTAGTAATGCCAATATTTTTGTGAGTAATGTTAATATTCTTGTGAGTAATAATAAAAATGAAGTCATAGTAAAACTATTGCAACAGCTAATGTGTAATAAAAAGAAAAGTTAGAGGAAGAGTTGTTTGATTGATTTATATTACTTATTTCTTGATCGGGAGAACAGGAGAGGAAGAGGACGGAGGAGGTGGAGGGCTAGGTTAATTAAAAAGAAAACAGGTATCCTCTGGAAGAGAATTCTAGGAGTGCACAACCTGACTGGGAAAACTTAGCTTCAGAATTAAGCCGGTGGAGCGTGTTTTATTTAGAAAACTTTTTTCTCAATAGTCCAACAAAGAACTTAACAATGACAAAAAAATAATGACCTACTAGAATCTACAGAAAGATGAACTGATGATACTAAATTAGAGGAATCTGAGAAAAATTAAACCTCTAAAAACTCTGACGCCGACGCCTACACCACAACTAGCGCCGATGCCAAAATCGGGGCCGAGTTTGCCCAGATCAGTTGTTTTCACCTTTGAAAGCTTCCAGAGTAATCCCTTCACTTCTTCCATCTCGCTTATTCGTCGAGGCTTCTTCCCCATCTCTCCTCGCATCTTGTCTTCTTTTATAATATTTTTCTATTCATCTCTTTTAAGGTACCGCTTATCTATTTTGATACATGATACAAGTCTGATCTATTTTCCAGTGTAAACGATCATTAAATATTTAAAAAGGAAGAAGTCAATGTGAAATAATTGACACCGCTCTGCTAGGATTTCTCAAACCAAATGGAAAAATTATATTGGTCGGTACACCTGACAAACTGTTGGAGGTCGCCGCCTTCGCACTAATTTTCAGTATGTACTTTTTGCTCCTAACTTCTTAATTTTACTTTGAACTTTTCATTTTAGTTAATGTTAGTGATATTGAAGCCAGAGATGCAACGATACATGAAGATACAACAACACAAGAAGACACATGAAGACTGACAATACATAATCATTTATTATAACTGATTATAGTTAGAGCAGTTGTATAAACATAATGTAATTAGTTAGTGCAACTAGTAGTGTATAGGATATTATTATATATACATGGCAAGACAATATGTAAAGATGAGTTAAGTAATACAAGATTACAATCAATCTCTCTCTTGCGCTTTATTTCTACTGTCTCTTATTATCTTACATGGTATCGAGTCTTTTTTCGGCTAACGCCTTCTTCTTCTCCAATTCTCATGGTTGCTCATCTTGCCTCTTCTTCTCTCTCAATTCATCCAACTACCTTTTCTTATCAAATCCCGATCAAACTCACTCATGACAACTATCTGTCATGGAAATTCCTTATTCTCCCACATGTTAAGGGCCATAATCTTTATGATTTTCTTGATGGCTCAATTCCTTCACCTACTCATACTCTCTCAAATTATAATGGATCTACCATTTCAAACCCCGATTATCTGCAATGGTCACGTCAAGATCAACTCTTGTTGGCTTGGTTGCTGAGTTCTATATCTGAATCTATAGTTATTCATCTGATTCATTACACAACCTCTTCACAACTATGGCATGAACTTCACATCCATTATTCCTCTCAATCTCTTGCACAAATGATGGATTTCAAGCTCCAAATTCATTCACTTCAAAAGGGTCACCTTTCAATGCAGTAATATCTTGATCAAAAGCGATCTCTAGTTGATCGTCCACGTCTCATTGGATCGCCTGTGTTAGATGTTGATTTCCAATTGTTCATCCTCCATGGTCTCAGTGTTGACTATGATCCCCTCATTGTATCTCTTAATTCAAGATCCACTCCTTGTCCCTTTCAATGAGTTATCATGCATGCTTCTCACTCATGAACAAAGACTTCAAAAGCATCTCTTGATTGCTGCTGTTGGTACTACTCTTACTCTTGTTTTTCCTATAAATCTTGCATCTGCCACTTCAGCAGCTCCTAGATTTTCCACAAGCTCATTTAGCATCCCTTCCATTCTTGGCTCTTCTCCACTTCAAGATACTGATCTCATGGCACAATTCAGTGCTTTTTTTGCCTCTCGTGGTTCTTGGCGTGGAAAATCAAATTTTACATTTTCTAACAAAAGTACTTCATCTTCTTTCACTGACAAGCCTCTTGTGCCAATTATGTTTTAAATGAGACCATACTGCAGACAGGTGTTACAAGTGGTTTAACAACACCTACAAGCCTCCACCACCTCGTCCTCCATTTAAATCAAGACAAAATCATCCTCATTCACAAAGCACTGATGGTTCAATCTGGTGTTGTTAATCCTTATGCCTGGTATGTAGATTCAGGGGCTTCTACATATGTGACACCGATCTCAATGTATTTATTAAGATTTAGTATTATTATATTATTATATTATATTTATGATTATAATTTATTATTATATTAATATTATGATTATTATTTATTATTATTATTATCATTATATTATTATTATTAAATTATTATTATCATTATTGTTATTATATTATCGTTACCATTAGTATTATTATATTTATTATTATTATTATTATAAATATAATTTTAATATTATATTATTATATTATGAATATAAATATAATTATTTTATTATTATATTATTATGATCAAGATTATTTATTATTATATTATTATATTATTATGATTATAATTATGATTATTAATACTTATTATTATTTTATTATGCTGTATTATATTATTATATGTTGATTATAGTGATGATTAATTTATTATTATATTATTATAATTATAATTATTTTTATGATTATGATTATATTTTTATTATTATATTATTATTATTATGATTATGGTTATATTATTATGATTATGACTATAATTATTATTATCACACATACTCACCTTACAATAAAGTGATCAGCTCTGTGTTGGTGATGGTAAGAGACTATCTATTCTTCATACTAGCACTCCTTTATTACCTACCATTTCTGGTTCACTGGTATTGATAAATGTACTCCATGTCCCTTCTATATCCAAGCCTCTTTTAAGTATTAGCTAGTTATCTACTAATAACAATATTTTTATAGAATTTCTTAATGATTCTTATTTTATTAAGGATCAAACAACATAAAAGGTGTTGATCCAGGACATCAAGCTTAATGGGCTGTATATTGTTTCATCAGTTACTCCACAAGCTCTTCAGTGTGAAAGGGACTCTATCTCTCTTTGGCATCATCGATTATGTCACAATTCTGAAACTTCTTTACAACATCTTATCTCATCAAAACAAATTGATTGTAAACAAAATAAGATTGGTGTTTGTGAATCATGTTTTTAGCAAAGGCTCATAGAGTACCTTTTAATTCTTCATCCACAACTGCATATGTTCCACTTGAATTAGTTCATTGTGACGTTTGGGGGCCATCATCCGTTGTGTCTCATTCTGGATATAAATATTATGTGATGTTTACTGATCACTATTCAAGGTTTAGCTGGATATTTTTCTGTGCTAATAAGAGTGAGATTGCTTCTCTATTTGCATACAACTCAAGTCTTTGGCTGAAAATTTACTGGATTGTAAATCAAAACGTTACAAATTGATGGTGGTACTGAATTTCAGCTATCATACGCTCTCATCCAACAATTCATTTTCAGATTTCTTGTCCATACACGCCACAATAAAATGGCCTTGCTGAACGAAGCATCGTCATGTACTAGAGCTAAGTCTAGTATAATGATACATGCACACATTCCTCAAACATACTGGCTAGAGATTTTTAAAAGTGTAACATTTGTTATAAATCGATTGCCTTCCTCACCTCTCGCCGTTGGCACTCCATATCAGACTCTCTTTCACAAACATGCTGAATATTAATTTCTCAAAGTTCTTGGATGTTGTTGTTTCGCTTACACTCGTCCATACATGGAAAACAAATTGTCACCTCATTCCTCTAAGTGTGTCTTCCTTGGTTACTCAAATAATTACAAAGGATACAAATGCCTTAGTCTCACTACCAACAAAATCTTCATTTCTCGACATGTTTTATTTGATGAAACATATTTTCCCTTTAAAGAACAATCTTCTTCTTCTTCTCTCAATCTTCATCTATAACCGACTTTTATCCTCACTCACAACTAGTCATATTACCATCTCTACCATCCACTGCATCTCTTCAACATATTACTCCACATTCTCAACCCAGACCATTACCTATTCCTACATCTAATTATTCACTTACTACAACGTCTACACATTCTATTCGTGTATATCAAAGAAGACATCATACACCAGCTTCTCTTGTACCTTTACCTAATCGGCTAATCCTATCTCTACTTCATCTCATTCAATGCTAACAAGGTCCAAAACTGTAACTAAACCTCTTCTTCTAAAAGCATTACTTGCCACCAATCATCCAACACCTTCTTTTGATCTTGATCGAACAAGTTACACTCAAGCATCCAAGTCAGAGCATTGGAGAGTTGTCATGGCACAAGAATTAGATGCATTGGCCAGGAATAAAACATGGTCTTTGGTACCAATTTCTGAAGCTTCCAATATAGTGGTTGTAAGTGGGTTTTTAAAATAAAGCATAGATCATATGACACTATTGAAAGATTCAAAGCAAGACTCGTTGTCAAAGGATACACTCAAGAGGAAGGGCTCGATTATACAAACACATTTAGCCCAGTTATAAAACCAACAACCATCAAACTTATTCTCTCACTGAGTTGTTACTAGTAATTTGAATATCAGACAGCTCGATGTAAATAACGTGTTTCTACATGGAGAACTTCAAGAAACAATCTACATGAAACAACCATCTAGTTTTCAAGACACTCAGTTCCTTACTCATGTGTGTAAGCTGCACAAATCAATATATGGTCTTAAACAATCTACTAGGGCTTGATACCAAAAGCTTCGTGATACATTGCTCCAAATTGGGTTTGTTACATCCACCTCAGACCCCTCTTTGTTCATTTTCAAGCATAAAGCAAACATAGCATATCTATTAGTTTATGTGGATGATATTGTGCTTACTGAAAATAATAATTCTCTTCTTCAGTATTTTGTACAACTACTTGATAATAACTTCACCATCAAAGATCTAGGCTCTCTTCATTTCTTCCTTGGAATAGAAGTTAAAGCTAATGATGGAGGCCTATTTCTGACACAATCTAAGTACATATATTCTATTATGGATAAAGCTAAGATGCAGAGGGCGAAACTAATTTCTTCTCCAATGGCAACAGATCAGACTCTATCAAAATTTGATGGTGAAAAATTATTAGAACCGCAACTCTTCAGAAGCATTGTTGGAGCCTTGCAGTATGTAACAATCACGAGGCCAGACATTTCTTTTGTAGTGAATCGAGTTTCACAGTTTATGCATACACCTACCATGACTCATTGGGTAGTTGTCAAACGAATCTTGTGATATCTCAAGGAAACTTTGAACTATGGACTTACTATACAGCCTTCTAAGACAATGGAGATTAATGCCTTTGCAGACTCGGACTGGGCAGGTTGTCCAGACGATCGCAAGTCCACATCAGGCTATCTTGGTATATCTTGGAGATAATCTGATATCTTGGTGTTCAAAGAAATAGTCCACAGTCGCACGTTCAAGCACTGAAGCAAAATACAGAGGTTTGACAATGGTTACTGTAGAGGTTGTTTGGCTTCAAATGGTAATCCACGAGTTAGGCCTTATGGTACCGGTTACAACTCTATGGTGTGACAATTTAGGGCCACGTTTCTTGCGTCGAATCCTACATTTCATGCTCTACGAAGCATATTGAATTGGATTACCATTTTGTGAGAGAAAAGGTGGCGGATGGTACAGTTCATGTCAGGTTTGTATGTTCGAAAGATCAAGTAGCTGATGTGTTAACTAAACCGCTCTCAACAACACGTTTTCAGCTTCTACGTAACAAGCTAACTGTAGTATGCTCTACATTACGCTTGAGGGGGCGTGTTAGTGATATTGAAGCTAGAGATTCAAGATGCATGAAGATAGAACAATACAAGAAGACTGGCAACACATAATTATTTATTGTAACTGATTATAATTAGAGCAGTTATATAAACCGAATGTAATTAGTTAGTGCAACTAGCAGTGTATAGAATGTAATTAGTTAGTGCAACTAGCAGTGTATAGGATATTGTTATATATGCATGGCAAGACAATCTGTAAAGATGAGTCAAGCAATACAAAATTACAATCAATCTCTCTCTTGCGCTCTATTTTACTCTCTTATTATCTTACAGTTAACTAGCTTGATTTGAGTGCATGCTAAATGTATAAATGAATTTAATATTCCAATTCATCTACTTTTTTCTGCTTAATAGTTTGCATATTGAATGTCTTTAATGAACCATCTGTTATACTGGTACAGGAGGAAAGACTGGCTGGAAGCTGTTATACTGGTACAGTTTTAATGATTAAACATGTTCAGAGAGGAATACTTTTTCTGGAGTTCGCAAGTACAGGAACCAGTCTCTTTTCTTTTTTCCTATCAATGTTATTAATTACTATAGATCACCTCTTTTTGCATTCTAATTAGTTAGAAATGTTGCTCGCCGATCGAGATGTGATGTTCATAGGCTTATAAAAGACGTTCCATACTAGATAACTGATATCAAATTGTTTCATTAACATATAACTGCAAGAAATAACACATAATAAGCAAGAGGAGATTAAAGCGTAGACTAAAAATTAACATATAATTCCATAGTTAAATGCTATATCTCATTATCAGTTTTTTTTATTCACATAGACAGCCAACATAAACCTAATAAAAGAATGGCATATAAAAAAATTTTCCCTAATAAAAATCATACGAGATGTACACATTATTATGTTACTAGTGCTTGTGAACATTACACACACAGGGCAAGCATCCAAGAGAGATCGTGCAGATTTCATATGTACGGTATATGCCTTTCCCAAACTTAACAATAAGATTCCACTGGAAATTTCTTGTTAATTATACTAAGCCTCTGAAATAACCAACAAGATCAGCAAAAGAAAATAAACAACTCTCAAGTCAAATAAAAGTATTTCCTATCACCTCACCATGGAAAAAGGTTTAGGAGGTGACAATGACCTAAGCTCCGGTGCTGAGCTAGGAAACAACATGTTAAGCCTATGCATCAGCACGTCCCCTTTAGATGGTGTCTCATTCAACAAAAAATGTTGTATAATCGGTTTCTTAAACCACTCCATAACTGCATCTCCAGGTGCTCGCAAAACCACCTTACTAACCTCAAATGGTGACTCAATAGATTCCAAAACTTCTGCCACGACCATCTTGAGTGTGGGCCCAGTGACCAGCTTAATCCTGCGTGGCACAACCCCATAGTACAACATCCTCTTCCTAAACCTATGCAAGGTATGCACCACAGATACCAAAGCAGCGCCTACTGATAGATTTCTCACATCCAAAGACCATGCAATATGTTGGTCAAAAACTATGGCTTTGGGAAATAATTTGTTTCCATACGCCACTTTCCATATACATCTCGCATGGTTCATCTGTCCCATTAAAACTAAATAATTTAATAGCACATTAACAAAATAACGAGCTGCATTTTCTTCAGATTCATAGTCTATATCTTGAAAGAATTCTCGAACAAAAGACAAAACCGGTTTTTTCCTCTGTTCAGGCCCTGTGAACAAGTCACACAAAAACTCATGTGCCTTGTGTTTGGTGGTGCTAACTGCTAAGTATCTCCATAATGGCAAACTCATTGGGCTCCACCTGGCAACGCACTAGATGTGCAAGGATCAAGGTATAGAGAATCAAATCAACCTTCCCGGCAGACCCCACATAGGTTTCAAGTAGAGACCTAGCTGATTCATACATACCAGTCTTCATGCAAGATTCAAATAGTTGCCTAATTCTGAAGTTGTTGATACGGATGCCAGCTGAGCCCATAAAATGAAGCCATTTTAATGCTAGTTCAGCTGACCCCTCTTTAATGTAAACCATTAACATATCACTTGCATTTACTTCTACAGGATAACCACTTGTTTTCATTTCAAGTAAAATCTTTGCAGCCTGATCAATCATTGTTTTCTTAGCTAAGAGAGTTAGTAAAGAGGTGAAGGTACCTAAACCAGGTCGAACACCTGCATTGATCATTGACCCATAAGCCCGCATGGCAGAGTCCACCTGACCAGCAGCTGAGTGCATCTCAATCAAACAAGCATATGTGGCAGGCGTAGGAAAGAATCCAGCCTTCTCCATTTCATTAAATAAAGAAGCAGCGGCATCCAACTTACCCGACTTTGCATTGGCCTCTACCATCATAGTGTAAAGGCTGAAATTGGGTCAAAACCCTACCAACTTCATTTCTTTCCAGAGATCCATGCCTGCATCCAACTTCCCAGCTTTGACCAAAGCCTCAATTATGGAAGCATTTGTTGCATTAGTTGGTTTATGACCTAAAGTTTGCATCTCTCTGTAAAGACCAGTCGCTGCATCTAATCTCCCAGCCTTTCCCATGGAGTCAACTAAGGATGAATAAATTCCAAAACAAGTTTTAGATCTGTTGTTAGCTTTCAATTTCATGTCACTGAATAGTTTCAGAGCTGAGTCAAGGCGGCCCGACTTAGCAAGAGCAGGTATCATCAATTCATAAGTCTCTGAATCAAGAGAACACTGGCTTGTCTCCATCGATTCATATATTTCAAAAGCCTTGTAAGGAAGCCCCTTTGTCAGAAACAGATTAATCAAAGAATTAAAGGTTTGTGTGTTGAATTGTGTGAAGTTGCGATCTCTCAGCTTCTTGAAGCATGCAAAAGAAGGTTCTATCAAGGAAGCATTTGCAAGCAACTGCACGGCAAGGTTGAGGGAAGGAGATAAATGAGATAACAGCTCCTGATCCTTCTGACCTAAAGAAATCATTTCGTCGAACATGTTAAGGACATGCTCGGAATGGGCTGACTCCTCTAACCTCTGTAGAACTAAATTGAACAGAGGCTCGGACTGGCGCGGTTCACACCAGGTTTGCCTCCTGGCCCACTTGAAGAGGGATAACGAAGGGGTCGGATCAGGGGAGGCAAAGAGGAGATGGAAGAGAGGAGTACGGACAGAGAGGAGGGGAGGGTAGAGAGTCAAGGCGGGAGAGGAGGTCGGGGCCCCAGGGGTGGCGGAGAGCAAGAGAAGCAAGACGCGCGGCCGCTGCCGGGTGGGAGACGGGTAGAGGCACGGAGCCGACGAGGAAGGTAGTGTCTTGGCTGGGGATAACAGGTCGGGCGCCGGGGGAGGTGGAGATAACAGAGCCCGATTCGTCTAGGTAGTCTACGGTCTGTGTCCATTGGGGAGGAGTAGTGGTGGTGTAGGGTTTAAGTAGTAGTAGAACTGGGGTTTTGGTGGCGAAGATGGAGGTGAGGTGGCGCGATCGAAGGAGACCAAGCATGGTAATATGGCAGAGTTGAGTGCAGTGCCTCACGGTTTTCCGACTCGTCAGCAGGAGCAGGAGCAGGAGCAGGAGCAGGACAACAAGCTCCAAAGTCGAAAGTCGAAACCCCAAGAACTGAATTAACATACTCCGCGTGCAGCGCAACATGTCCATCGGATCTGCGGGAGATTGGTACAAACTCAATCTCAACGCCGCAGTAATCCAACGGCGTACATGCTGTGTGTTCATCTAATGAATAATTTATAATTTCATAGGGGGTCTTAGCACCCCAGTACACCCCTGTCGGCCGTCTCTGTCCCTCATTACGCAGTAACATTGATAGTTTATCAGGAGGAGTACAGCGCGTGCGGCGCGTGATAGAATGGCTATTAAACCAAACAAGCCTACAATGATATATCACTAAAATTTAAAATAATGATTAAGTAATAGAATGGCTGTTAACAATTTAATTTACTAACTAATCCTTTTTGTCTCGTAGAAAGTAATAGCTGGGGTCCCATGAGACATGACATTAGTGGTTTTATTTATTTTTTTCTCGATAATAGATGAACATTCGATAGTGTTAATCCCGACGTAGGAAAAAATCTCAAAACAACATCTTAATCCAATGATTGAGAAGATGAGTAAACAATATAATCGTCTACTCACGGCTGTATCTACAGGCGACAATCGGGCAGGTCGAGTTGGGTTCGGATGAGTCGGGTCAGGTAGGATCAGTTTGACTTTACGAAGGAAATTGGGTCGGGTCGGGTTGGGTCAGGATCGGATTATTTTATATGTTGCGTTTTTTCAGATCTTTGATTGATTTTAATTGAATTGCAGGTCATTTGATCTCGTATCAGGTTGGAACAGATCAGTTTCAGGTCTGATCGAGTTCAGATCCGAATGAGTCGAATGAATTTCTCAGATTGAAACGGGTTTTGACCGCCTCTAGTTGTACCCACAAGCTCTCTAGATTCTCACAAAAATTAAAGCACTAAACTAAGAGAAAGGAAAATAAAGCCAAAAACTAATAAAATAATAAAATAACAAAAATTAAAGCACTAATTAAGATTTTTTGATCCGAATGTAATTGGATCAAATCAAGAAAAATAATAAAATAATAATGTCCCGATCCGAACCCTACCCGACCTGACCCATTGACACTCCTAGCTTCGCTGATATTCATGATTCATGCTTACAAAAATATAGGGTGGGGATCACTTGATAATGGGTTATTTTGACAATCTTGACAATAAATTTCTAAATAAATATAAAAAAATCTTAAAAATAGAGAAAAATTATAGATATATTTTTTTATTTATAGATTGATAGTGTTAAAATTTCATCGAAGGCCATTAAATTGGACCCGTTGTAAATTTATATAAAATTTTGATATTTTTTGATGAACTATCAAGCGATAATAAAATTGCATGAAATTTGAAACAATATCAATTTATAAGTAAAATAACACGTCTATAAACTTTTTTCCATTTATATTTTTTCTTAGTTAATACTATTAGTATATAACTCATTTAATATATGTAATGATGGTACTATATAAATGAGTGATATAATACAGTTATTAAAATGTGCAATAACTTATATGATATGCATAATTAAAACTGTATCGATGATGATATCAATAAATGTGTTTGAATATCATCTCCGTTTTTCTGATATTTGAGTTGACTTCAACATTATCTTTTTTTAAAATAAAAAAAAAATAGGCCTCTCATAAACTCCAATAAATATTATTTTTTATACGACTCTCTTGAATTTAAATCTACACCTTGCATCACTATCACTCAGTAGAGATGTGAGGTACATTATCAGCTGTACTAAGCATGTAGTTCATTATCTAGATGCAGCTAGTTTATATTACTCTTTATGACAGAAATTTTGTTTATGGGATTTCATTATCATTATACCATGTATATTTTTTGAAAAAATAAATAAATGTATGTTAAAAAAATTTAAATTAACGACAAAGTCAATGGCATCCATATGAAAAATTTCATTAAAAAATCAAATAGAAGATTCCATAACGGAATTTAAAGTTGAATTATTTGATTCATCACAGGCTACTGGCAAACCCAGTTTATTCCCTTCAACTCCTGTGGCATGTGCTTCAAACATTGTAATATAAAGTGATTTCTTTACTTATTGAACTTTCTAGAAAAGTCTTTACGTTACATCGCTCCAGCTTTCAACGGAACAAATCTAATAGACATCAATCACATAACGAAATTAACGAAGCAATCAAAATTTCTCAGGTCCAGAAGTGTGACAAACAAAAACAAAATGAATGAATTTTCCTCTACCACGTTGTAAATAACATTTTCAAAAAAATCTCTTATTTGTAAAACATAATAAAATGATAACAACAAGAAAGGGATCTTATTGTTCTCTTCTTTTGAAATTGAAAGAAGACTGTTCTATTTCATAGAGATGACAATATAAAAAAGTAACCTACTATAAAAAGTCTTGCAAAAATGTACATCTCGTTGGCACCAGATTTAGAAAGACCAATCCCAGGGGTTCCATCATGATTCTCTATGACATTGGATAGCTCAGCTGTCAGCTTTTCTTCAGTGTAGTGTCTGTAGGACTCGTACGATAAAAAAAACATTACAATTTCACAAAAAGATGGAAAAAGAAGGAAAAACAATATACATCTCAGAAGTTTTTTTCTTTCCATTTGTATGTGTGGAATGTGTCCATGTGGGACCCCAATTGACATTTTGGTATTTCTGTCATTGATTTCCAGTAGGAAGTAGTTTAAAAGTTAAAATTTTAATTGAAGAAATAACAAAGCCAACCCCGACAACCCAACTCCCTCCCACTGCCTCAAAAAAGCGATTTGTCCACTTTGAAATCAGTGTAGATCACAAGGCAGACAGAAGGCCGAGAAGTTCAGGTACAAAGAATATGGATGCATGTTTTATGGAATCAACATGGACAATTATTACCCGCGAAAGTTTTAAAAACAAATCAGGGAACAACAAAGTACATGTTAAGAACTGAAGTACAATAGATGCCCCAAAGAGAAAACATCAGCCTAACCACCCTTCCTTTTTGCAACTTTGACTTGCAGAATCAGGTGAACATCTCTCTTTAATATGGATCTCAATTCTTTGTTTGCCTCAATCCCAATTCTCCTACAATGACAAAAAAAATTTAAATAATGACCATAATGAATAATGACATAACTACCAACTATACAATAATAGCGTTGATCACAGTTGTAACAAAAGGCTTATGTCTACCCAGGACATGAAAAAAAAATTCCTACAAAACTACAAAATTTTGAACAACAAAATAGATATAAACATAGAAATATCATCAGTATTCTCCAAAGCATATAGTCTATGAACAGCAGGCAGTTAATAAAATATGAGAAAATATACATGCAAGAACATTTTTCATGCAACAATTTAGGACTCCCATTTACTAGGCATATATTACTTTCCATGCGCCTTCTCAGGACTTGAACTTGCGCCACTCCATTATCATTTATATTAGGTCTGTGGTTCACAACATGCAGATTTTGGCGTGGAAAAATTATGTATATATACATTGCATTATTGTATATTGTTATATATTATTGTATATTACACACATATGTATAGCAAGAGGAGGAGAGCATACCCGATCTTAGATCCATTCTTTCCAACAAGAATTTGACGTTGGCTATGCTTTTCTGTTATTAGATGTTGCTCTATTCTAATTGAGCCATTTCTAAACTCCTCCCATCCCATCAATTTATGTTCGATCATGTAAGGTATTTCCTGAACATAAATAGTAAATAACTAAATATTTACCACCGGTAAATAGGATGAAAGAAAACAAGTTCCACAAACAATTTTGGCACCTGGTGAATGTGATCAAGAATCCGCTCCCGAACTATCTCCAATGATATTTTTTTCATAACCTCTTCAGTCATAAGTTTTGGCTCTTCTTCCCATGGCCTTTTTACTGCCTATAATTATTCCAGAGAAATCAACTTGTCAATTATTACATACCCGTAAAGAAATGAAAGACTTATGATCGGCTCTTCATAAAGATTTCCATTGGGTTTCATTTCTAGCCTACCCCAATTTATTTGGGACTCATTATTTTGGTTGTTCTCAGTCAACACAGCTGTTGAATTTCAGGTATAGCAATTAAATCAAATATGCATTCAAGAGAAATATGCAGTTGTGCATTTATTGTGTGCAAGAAAAAAAAACATTTGATATCGCCATACCTGATCCATCAAGAACTGCAGAAGATCTTTTACACCAGAACCCTTTAAAGCAGATACCATGACATAACTATATTCAAAAAAGATCATTTAATATCAAATCTGAGGACTTGATCACTGCAACTATGTGAAATAAACAAAGAAAGCACATATATGTACAACAAATGAAAATGAACCAAAAACAAAGCAGCCACATAAATGAACACTGCTGATTACAAAACAATTGCTTTAGTTAATTTGCACAGATGCATGCACACATGGAAAAATATAATGTGATACATACCGGTCATATCCAGGGAGATCTCCAAATTCTTTTGCGACTTTCAACAAATCTTTTTTGTCGGTCACCAAATCGACCTTATTCATGCAAAGTATCCTCTTTTGCTGAGGCTGCTTCTCCTTACCTAGTAATCTTATTAACTTTATCACCCTAGTATCTGGGCTATACAAGCAAAATGAACAAAAAAAATAATAAATATAAGAATTTCCTTTCATGCATATGATTCACCAAGTAATTTGATAAAATTAGTGCTGGATACAATAGTTGATAATGTAAATATTAGGCTTTCAACATATACAGAGCAGAAGACCATATACTTTGCATAACCAATACAACAAATAAAATAAATGACCCCAAAGACAAAAAAAAAAAAAGAGAATGCCTCACCGTAAAGCAAGCAGAACCTTCAATTTATATTTTAAGTATTTTTTGTATAAAGTGCTTCAACCCACACTATTCTCTCTATAAATGAGAGCAGAAAAGAGAATACATCCCCAAAATATATTAACCAATACAACCTGGACCTGTGAGTTTATACAACAACAACAACAACAAAAGCCTTTAGTCCCAAACAAGTTGGGTAGGCTAGAGATGAAAAATGAAACCCAGCTGCAGAAAAAAACCAAGATAGTAACAATAATGACAATGGTACTAATGCTAATAGTCCATAGAGCTTTGGATTTCACAACTTGGTTCTTGAACTATTCAATGCTGATACAAACATCTTACAAGCAAAAGTTGGATGAAATCATAGTCACTGGCATAGTGCTAACATTGCATGGGCCATTTTGAACTAAAAGGTATCCACTGGAATGAAATATTCTACATTAATACTAACTAACAATTGTCATCCATGCCTTTTCACATGAAAATGATTACAGGAAATTGAGGGGCAAAAATTGTTACTGGTAAAAGCTTGACAACAAACAAAATGCATGGTTGAAGTTTTTATCACCAATACCATTAAATAAGAAATACATGGGATTAGGAACAAGCGAAATCGAGACCCTTAAAAATTAAATACTAAGGAGTGATGTGCAATACTTAAAAACAAAAGGCACGAGTGAAAATTAAACCTTACATGGTCAAATGCCTATGTACATCAAAAAGTACAATTAACATGTCATATAGGTAAATTGTATTCCAAGCACTCTCCACTCGTACTCTAACATCAGTTGACTTAGGGTATCCATGGTGTCCGATTATCAACCCTGGTGTATCAAAGAAACACTGCAACAGTAAATTACAAACATTCAGTAAACAATAGATATGTGAAAAGTAAAAATATGGTATCTGAACAACATCTAACCAGAATATCCCTACATATTCTACGCTAGATTGCACCGGGTAACGTGCACAACATAATAATTATCGATTATTCTTTCGTATTTTCTATTTACTTTTGCCTATGTTTTTCACCTTGCTTGTTTACACAGATGCTTCATTGATCAAAACAAAGAAAACAGGCTGCTTCAAGATCAACTATACTAACGATTAAGAATAAAATTAAGCAAGAAAAAATAATAATTGGTAACTACTTAAAGTTTTGGTCCTGTACCAAATTATGAAACTTACGATTTGAGTATTCTCTTTGGTAATGACTCCCAAATTTTCCTGTGTAGTTGTATTTGTCTTTCTTGATACAGCTGCCACTTTTGTTCCCACCTAAAATTAATGTTAATAAAAAGAGAATGAGGTGTTGGCATTGTAAATTATAATTCATTACTGAACCACATAATAAATGTGAGCAAAAAAGTAGTGAATCAACAAAGTCGCATAAAAGAACTTTGCGTGGTACTATGTGAATGACACTAGAGACTAGAGTGGAGTAAGTCGACTAAGAATCAGCCTTCTATTGTTCGAAATAGACAAGTATAAATTTGGATTATACGCAAATATTAAACAGAAACATAATACCCGATTAAAATTAGAACCATACCATGCAATTAGTCAGAGAAGATTTCCCAGCATTAGGCGCGCCAATAACTCCCACAGAAAGAGACATTTGGTCTTCTTCTCTTACCACCATATCTTCTCCTCCTTCCACGTCATCAGGAGGTTCCAGCGCAGCTTCTAGAAGCGATCTGGCAAGCCTGGTCGCTTTCTCCCTCTCTTCCTCTTCTTGCAATGGGGATTGCATCTTCTTGCCGAATAGAGCTTCATCAGCTCTGGCTCGATAATATGAATCCAATCTAGGGATTGATTGAGAAGTGGAGGCGGAGGACGGGAGGGTGTAATCTGAACTGTCAAAATCGGGGTTAGAAGGGGTGTCCGAATCGGAGGCTGTCTGGGCGGAGAAGAGCCGAAGAGGGAGAGAGAGGATAGGACGGATGGTTGATGAAGTCGTTTCTGCTGCTGCGGCGGCGGAGGAGGCGAGGCGGAGAGCTTGAAAGGAGGCTCTCATGGTTGACAGTGAGAAAGGAAGTCGGGGAAGAAGGGTTTTAGGAAGGGTTCTCTCTGAAGTGATTCTTCAATTTTCAACACCGAAATATTTTACATCACTTAACCAGTCCGAGTGCCAGACCATTCCTTCTAATCTCAATCTCAATCGTTCATTTCGATCTCTATGCTTCAAGTAGGGTGTCAATTATTCATCTGATCCGATAGATTAACTCGATCCGATCTGATACGATTTAAAAATAAATGGATCGGATATGAATTTAATTTTTTTGACCCGAATCAGGTTGGATCGGGTCAGGTTCGGATTAACCCGACCCGATCCAATTAATTATATTTTTTGAAGTAATTTTATGATTTAGTACTAATTAAAGCTTAAATATACATTAATTATATACTAATTAAGATTAATTATAAATTAATTAATATTTTATTACTTAAAATTATATATAAATATTTAATTATTTTATACGGGTCGGGTCGGATATAAGTCAAGATTTTTTGACTCAAATTTAATCGAATCGGGTTAAAAATAAAAATAAAAATGTGACCCGACCATTTACACCCCTCTTGCTAACCTTCCGATCAAAACATATATATCTTTTACAACTCTTATAACATTTCAAATTAATTTCAATATGAGATTAAAATTGACAGGATTTTTATCCTTCAAAAATTCATAATATCATATTTATTCCAGTGCTGTAAATAATGAAATGTACTTAACGAACATATAGGCAACGCTAAGTGATTAATCATTATGCGACTGATTGATCGGATTTTTACAGTAATTTGGCGTTCATATTTTAATATATAAAAATATTAGTAATTTCAATAAAAATCTTTTCAGTCATTTTGAAAAATAATATTAATTTCATGAATGTCAGATTGAGTAAAAATTGAAATCAAATTAAAATCAACGTAGTGTTGTTTATATAAAGTCTTTAATTATCAAAATTAGAATTGATATGAAATATATATAATTTGAATGTATAACAATATGTAGTCCGAAAAAATAATCAGCCGACTATAATATGTGATGGTTTACCCAACGATTATAGTTAATGACCGACTAATCGGTCTTGGCGGTTGTTTCTTACAATACTGTTTTATCCTTCCAAGCTATTAAAAATCTTATATGTACTCAACAAATTTTTTTGATATATCTAATATATCGAAAATTTTAAATTAACCTTATATTATTTTAAACCTCAAATTAAAATCTTTGTAAATATTTCAGGACGATTGTATCTCAAGCTTCGCTTATTCATCTGGGCCCAGTAATGACTTTCCAAGCACCAAAATTCATTGAGAATTCAATTTCATTTCAAAGAATATGTTTTTATAGTTGGTATATATCAGTTGATAATTGTAATTGTAGTATATTTATTAAGAATTCAATTTACAATATATTATCTTTTATTTTCAATAAAAATAAATGAGAAAATTATATGTATGAAGTTTTAATGTAAATGACAATATATTGAGTAGTTTAAACGTGTAAATATGACATTGTGAATGTTAGAGACGAAATATATAATTTGAAGTCTTAGAAGGATATATACAAAAATCTGCCTAAATTTAATATTTGATGATGGAACTGGGCTTGTGAAAACCAAAGAACAACAATCGTAGGCCCAATTGTAAAAAGAGAACGTAAACCCAGTACAAAGGACAATCGACCTTCAGGCCTTGTACACGACCAAAATCTCTTCTATTTCTCTTGTTTCGAGCCTTCGACTCTTCTCAACCGGGTGAACTTTGCTTAGCGCCAATTGGCGACGACGCAAGATTCTGCTGACGCCGCGAGGAGTCCGATTCGCTTCACCTAGGTGTTGTCGTGTCGTGGCCCCTTCCCGACGACGGACAGTGTGGGAGCTGAAGTCGCTTCTGAAACCCGAAAGAAAGCATTTGACCACGGCACTGTTTGGTCGCCGTGAGGTGTTGCTAGAGGACAGCGTGCTTGGCTTGCTGAAATGATCATGGTTGTTCTTGGGCTGGTCGATTTGAGCTTGTGAGAAGAACGGGATCTGAGGAAGTGGAGCTGAATTTCTTGTGAGGTAAGTCGAGTTTCTTGTTAGCATTGCGGTTCCAGAGGAGCACGGGTTTGAGGGCTCTGATACCAATTGTCACGATCCTAGTTCATGGATCATGCAAAATGGAACAATTTTTGGTTTGAACTGGATAATTGAGGAACTTTTTGGGTATTTTGGTATTTTTGTTTGATTTGAAGCATACAATGGATGATACAATTTCTCAATTTTACCCCTGAATGTCAGCAAATCATATCTTTCTCTATATCACTTGACCATCTGATTTGAATCTTACTGTCATCTTATTTTCTTAAAGCAGGGCAATGAATGAGATTTAAACTCAAATGTCAAACTTAATTTGCTTTGCAACAAATTCCTATTGTTGCAACCTTTGCTAAATTGCACTTTGTTGTTTTTTTTTCCTTTAGATTGCAGGCTTTCTATTAATTGAAGTAATGGCAGGTGTAATAGAAAAGTTTTTCATCACTTCTATGGTTATGTTGATTGCCCCGATTGCCATACTTTATGGTTTCTACTATGGCTATATTCCAGGTAATTTTCATTCTCCTGTTAAGTATTATTCTTTGTGTTTCTTAATATTTTTTACTAATTCATATGTGTTATTGAAATATCAAACTTGGTTTTGAAATGTTTGTTATTTCCTCTTGTCTCTTTAGACTATTGTACCTCTTTATATTATTAAATATGCCTTTTTATAAAGCAACTTAGAATGCACAGGGCGTGCATCCCTACTCTGAGAGGTATGGTATTGGTACCATGACTTTTTCAGTGTCACTGGCAGCAAGAACCTAGGTTGAGTATAATGCCATGATCGGATGTAATCTCAATTTTACAACTTGGTACAGTTTGCAAATATTCTAACAACTGAAATAAGGAAATTTATATCTTTGAACAGTATGTGATAAAGTAGTGTAAGGAGGAAAAGGTATACAGTTATTTTGCCTTTTTTGGTTTTGTTTGGCCTTTTTCTTCTACGAATACATTATATATTTTTTAACAATATAGGTGCAAGCCAACTGTCAGCTGAGAACAAGACCTTAATTAGTGGCTTTATTGCAGTCATATCTGTTAACTTAGTTATTGGGTTTTACATCTGCATGGCAATGAAGGAGTCTCCGACTAATACTGACCCTCAGCCTGACCCAAGGTTCCTTGTCGAAGCCAAAGCCATTATCAATGAATCAGAAACTGCTGCCTCTTCATCCACTGGGGATCAGACCAGTGGAAAAGATGTTGACCAAGCAAAGGGAAAAACAGAGTGAGAATCAGGGTCATTTATATGCAATTTTCCCCCCCTTCTTGTGCCTTGTTCTTTTACTTAGTTTGTTGAGGAAATTGCTGCTGGCTTTTAACTAGTAAAGACAGCGCTGGTGAGTTAATGGTGCTGAATTCTGCTTTTTAAGGGCTGATGTGCCAAAAGAATTTTTAATATTGACACAGGTATTAGCAAGTCAACATGAGTTGCTATCTTTAAAGCTTTATAGTGGATTAAATGGATCTTAGCAGCTGTCAGAGGCTTTTAGTTATACTTTTCCTTTTTCGTGACAGATGTAAGAGTAGTGGATTTTGTCTGATATTCGAGCTAGGTCATGTTATTCACTTGTTTGGAATGTAGTTTTCCTACAATTTAAACAAAACAGGCTATTTCTTTTTGTGTGTGTGTTTTGGGCCTTTTGGCTATTTGAAGATGATCTCGTATAAAGAGAGGTCTAATTTTCAGCTGATTGAGGATGTTATATAGAGGAGTTAAACGCCATGTGATTTTACAGTTCCATGTGGGCCTGAACTTCTGATTGATTCATTAATTAGCATAGAGCTCAAACTCTTGTGCAACTTGTCTCAGAAATTCAGTTGTTGATAGATTAATTATGAGGATGGTGATTTTGCAGATATTAATCGAAAGCATCTGATAACTCTTTCTACCAGCACATTTTTGAGAGAAACACAGAAACAAACAAAATATTGATATATTCACCCTTTTTAACAGAATATCTACAGGGATGAACCATACAGCGCACCGGTGTCGGATTCCCTTCTGTTCATTAGGTTTTTCCACTTCTCTCTCTGTTTTTTTTATTATTCTTTTATCCCCCTTTATTTCCGTGGATGGGAAAGAGGAGTTGTGGTACAGAGATCTTGTTTAGACCAGAAAATGAAGGTTCGCTGATAGTGATACCAATATAAATACAATGCACCAATACCTTGCTAGCAGGTTTTCAAGCAATTACATAGTTTTGTTGTTTCTAATAGCAGTTCCACAATGGATAAAAAAAATTTAGTGGTTATTACATTTGAATGAATTACAGTCGTGATGTTCAATCATAAGGGCACGTTCGGTTGCCAAATGTTTGATGGGAATGGGAAGAGTTGGGTATGGGCTCCCAATGAGAGAGGATAGTAGATGGGAAAAAAAAAATTAGGTCTGAGTAGATAGTTTTTTTCTCAGATTTTTGGAAATGATGGATTGAAGTGAGGAGAATAACCCAACCCAAGAAAAAAAAAGTTGTTGCCGAACGGTCCATTGAGAACAAAATCTACATACCCCAAAATCAAAAGATTTCCCACCAAATCCTTTACATCCGAACAGGCCCTAACAGTATAAAAGCCGAACACTTTGAAAAGTTTCCACCAATTCAACCAACGAATCAAGTTCTTCATTCTCACAGAAGGACCATTAAAAAACGCATATGAATCATTTTATGTTTTCTGACACCTGCTCCTACAATGCATGATATGCATCTGGTCTAAAGACACTTGAACTGAAGCCTTTGAAATTTACAAGCATTATTTATAGGCAGATGACACTGTAATTCTAGCAGTAACAATCAAAAGCAAGTATTTTGACATTCTTACGTTTAGACGGATAAATAAATTATAAATATGAACCGAGAAACAAAACACTTGCATCTTCTTTGTTAACATTAATTAAAGCATGTAAATAATAATCAAGAGAACAAGCCATTCTCTTTTTAAACATGCCTCTACCCAAGATGCACCGAACTCTACAAGCAACTTTCTCTCTCTCCCTGCCCCTAAAAAAATAATAATGCTACAAGTATATGAGAATAAACTATATCAGACCATTGCCATCTCTTGATCCACAAAATGGCAATTTGGGACTCTTAATGCATTATTTGTCTTTTTGAGGGGTAGCAATTTGCTTCTTTTGAAAACTAAGATATCCAACACCCAAAAAACACCCCTTGGATTTTAATCAATTGCATCCTGGTCCTTAAACTTGTTAATAACTATGAATTTACCCCTCTCTACATGTTCAAGGCTTCAAGCCCATCTTGCAAGAAGAGACATCAGACCAGCACCAAGTAAGAGAGTGAGGTGGGTCCCAAATTGAAGTCTCCCGTTAGTCTGAACTCTTGGGTGCATGAAATCAGCAGCCAAGAGATCGACTAGTGCCATATAAATTAAAATTCCAGCTGAAGCTGCGTTAAATACCCCCTCAACTATCAAGGCGGTCGAACTGTTCTGGTCGTAGATTGATGATACACCGATGCCTAATGCAATCCCCATAGGAGTTGTAAGTGAGAAAAATGTTGCCATTATTACTGTTGCTCTTGCCTTGAAATTAGCCTACAGATAAAAGACAGTCATTCATTAATGACAAATCAGTTAAATTAATACTCTGGTCTGGTAGCAAATAGCCTAGGTGAGCATGTTGCAGTTGAGGGATTATAGATGCACTATTTCAAATTCATATCTCACTAGCCAACATAGTATTGGGACTTGAGTGAAAGAGGCATTTCAGTGAGGGGTCAAGAATCATCTGAAACCTCTTGCAATCTTTCTAAATTACACAAATTGAAAGCAAGTGATGCGACTCAAGCTTATCTGCCCCAATTATAGGTCACTCATGCAATAACTGTATATGACAACTGACAATACATCATGTACCTGAACAATGCAGCCACCAAGCCCCACACCTTCAAAAAACTGATGGAAGCTAAGTGCACCCACAAGAGGCTTTATAGTGTTTGGCCTCATAGAAGCACCCAAAGATACTCCAATTATCACAGAATGTACCAATATCCCCAATTCTAGTACCTGCATATGTAAATAATTTCATTATACTTTTTTTTGTAAAAATAATTTAAATGCACCAAATAAAGAAAGTCAAAATTAATTGAAAAGAAACATTATTTATTGGAGGGCTTAACAACCTCCTGCAGCAGAAGCAGTTTGGCAGCAAAAATGTCTAATACCAGCAAGCGATGTACGTAATATATGTTTATTGTGATTGAACAAAAACCAGAAATTGATTCAATTGATAGATATCTACATTTTGCCCAGGGAATGCCTGTTTGGTCCAAACTCCAAAGCTGTCTTCCATAATAAATGGATGGAGTGGACAACGATAAAAATTCACTAAAAAACTTTGCAAAAAAGTTGCAATCAGTGAAGTAATAGTGACGTGCCAACCACTTAGGTACATGGTTCCATACATCCTATAACTCTACAACTACAAGACACCATAATTTGCACAAATGAAATTGAAACAAAACGACATGAAAGATGAGTAGAACATGGCTTTGAAAGAACCATCCAACAGAAAGTCTTGACAGTACATTTTCAATTTGTTGTAGGAAAATCAAATCCAATCCACACATGGTTCTTCAAGGCGCGCACAATTTTATCTCTAAGTTGTTTCATTTTTAGTCCAAGTAGGCTGAACAAATTATACCAACAATAATAGCGTGTAGGAAAAGAAAAAAAAATGCAATGTCCAAGTTGTCATCACAAGACCATATTCCAAGAAAAGTGGACCAAAAAAAGTGAGATCTACTGGATAAAAAGAAATTGCAGTTTGGTTCAATTCATAGAATGAAATAATGCCCAGTCCAAATCATAAGTTGGAAGCATCTGTTAGTAACTGTTATGGTGTTACCCACAAAGGACTTTCAAAATAATGCTCTTCTAGTCCCACCAATTTCTCCGGTATTTCAAATACAAATACTCTTCTTTTTTAACTAGTCAAATCGATGAATGCACTGGAGGCTTCATTGAAAATATTGATGATACATGTTTTCTGAACAGGGCGGGAATCAACTGAGATTCCAGAAAAACTTTATAGCTTAAAATGGGTAAGGATAAGTTTTTCTCTCCATCCAATTGTGTGAAATTCATGACCCCTCTAAGTACAGTGCTTTTCTGGTGTTATTCTGCCTATAGAAGAAATATCCTGCTAACTGAATAGCTTTTGTCCATCAATTAAAGAAATGTCTTTAAAGATACAGTTAATTAAAGTGGAGCAATTTGCTGACTCTAAATAAGTGTTTTGGTTCCTCCACCTTTTACTTTAGAATAAGAAAACAAATTTAAAACTGAGACAAACATATGATTGAAACCAATCAAGACCCAAATTAACAATAATGTAACAACATTTTACCTGAGAGACAACTCGGTGCCGCAGAGTATCATCCATCAACCCTTCTTCCGGTGACCCTGCTGCCATGTCAGGCTGACCATGGGCATGCACTGGCCCATGTGAATGTCCGTGTGTCGCATGCACATGAACATGCACATGGCCAGCATGAGCTCCTTCTGGGTCCCTCTCCATCTCCTCTTCATCCAACGGCCTTGCTTTGCTGAAATGAGATCTCTTATAATAGCTTGTGGCAGCTGAGTCGATCATCATTGTTGCCATTGCTGATGCCATGGCCACAAAGCCTGCCACAGGGAACTTGTGCCATGGGCCATTGCTGGAAATGACAATTCCTGGTTGTCAATTGTAATTTTTGGACTTTATATTCACAAAGAAATAAGCAATTTCCAGGAATTTAGTTGGGCTTATTTGTAGTGTCAAATTTTTGAAGTTTCTTTCGTTAATCCAATAACTAGAATTAAGGTTTTTTGTACTACCTGGTAGGATGTTTGGATGGCCTGAGAGCAGACAGTATTTTAGTGAATAAAAAATCCCAGCATACCAAAAATAAGGTAGGAGTAAAGTCAAAAGCAAAGTCATTCTTATAAAAGAAAGGAGGATGACACCCATGCCAAATATTTTTGTTTCAAAATTGGTACCAATGAAACTATTTTGGTATTTATTTTTTGAACTTTGAGATAACGAACTTATTGCTTGTGTATAAGTACATAGAACTGCATCATTTAGACTTTTAACTTGTTATGCATCAAAAGCTAAAAACAAGCTGTATCTCTCACTATATGTCTATATTACGATGTTATCGAAATGAGGTCAAAATCATAAAGAGTTTTTACATGCATGCATATAATTGAGATGAGATGATATAAAATTCTTCTTAAAATTTTAAATTAAGAACGAATCAAGAAGCAGAAATTTCGTGTATAAGAAAAATTGTTCATTTACTAAGCCGAAAAATTCTCTTGATGCAGGTGACCATATTTATGTCCTTCACTTACTATTAATTCAGGGACTATATGATAAATTACATATCACTATGATTCTCAAAACATGGCAAATGAATTTTGTTATGCATTATACGTACCTTCCATGTTTAACCAGACAATGTGATGCGAGTGCATTGAATGCGTCGGGTAGAATATGCACCATCCCTGTTGCCAAAATAACACCAGCAGCAAAAGATTTCACCATGAAGAAAACATCATTTTCAGGATTAAGCACCCGCACCGATCGGCCGAGAATTGGAATCATAACCCCAATTGCACCGGCACATAGAATGGAGGCTATGGAAATGAGCTTCAATTCCAGGGCCTGTTGCGCATCCCTTCGCTCAGTGGTTTTGATGCAATCACAAGAGCAGAGAGCTTGGAGAGGGAGGAGAGAGAGAAACAGAGCAAGGGAAAGGAGGGTTGGGTTTGTACCCCTCATGGCGAAGAGAGAGAGAGAGAGAGAGAGTGAGAGAGAGCAGATGCAGATGCAGATAGAAGCGGTTTGAGCGAATGAAGCAGAGAGAGGTTTAAATAGGGAGGTAAGGAGTGTGGCGACTGAGCACAACGAAATTGATGAGTTAAATATCTCCTGTTTTGTCCTCTTAATTTGGTTGAAGCATCCAAAATTGATGAGTTGGTTTTTTTTTTCATTTTTTTATTGTTAATTATGAGGATTGAGGAATGACAATTGATACTTTAAAATTTAATGGTAAATTATGGTCAGATATGGAAAAAATATATTATTTAATGTAATACAATTATGATAAATTGATGAAGTTGAATTGAAATTGAGAGAAAGATGCGGTACAAAGTGCTACGTAATTAATAATAGCTATCGTTATTGGCAATAACCAATGACAAAACAACTATCATCTATTAATTTAAATCCACGACAGAGTATGATAAGAGCGAGACCAAGGGAAATAAGAAGCGAATTAATGAGTGAATAAGATAAGACTCAAACATGATCCAGCCAACAGCTAGAAGACAAAATAAGAGCATTGCATTGTTTAAAACCGATATATTGAAAGTATTTGATTTAATTAGTTGGGAATTCATCATGAACTGCTTTAAAGCCAGGGGCTTCTCACAAAAGTGAATTGATTGGATAAAACATTTGGTTTCAAAAGGTCACTTTCAAGTGGTATTGAATTCACTAGCAGGGAAAAAGATTTATTTGAAAAGAGATGTTAGATAAATTGATCCTATATTACCATATTTATTTATAATAGCTATGAATTTTCTAACCTATGGATAAAGAAACTCAATAAATTGCTACTCTATGCAGATGACATCTTGTTTTTCTTAAAACCAGATCCTTAGCAAATTAAGTTCCTCAAGATGACTTTACAAATATTTGTAAATATGTCTGACCTGACATTGAACCTTCGGAAGTCAGAAATCATTATCACCTCAGCAGACCCAGAACAGGCAAGAAAATTGGTACAAATTTTACAATGTAAAACAGCTCAGTTCCCTCTAAAATATCTTAGATTATCTTTTTTTGGACAAACCACTCAAAAGACAACATTATCATTTGCTTACTAACACTGTGCAAAACACTCTACCCGGTTAGAAGGCTGATAAATTATCCATGGCTGGCAGAGTAGGTTTACTTAATTCTATGATTTCTACACTGTCCATATACTTCATGTCGGTTTTTTTATTGCCAAAATGAGTAACAAAAAAGATTGATAGCATTAAAAGAAGCTTCTTATGGCATGGACACCAAGAAAATCACTTGATAAAAGACCCATTTGTTTGGTCAGTTGGAAACTGGTAACAACGAGCAAGAAGAAAGGTGGTATGGGTATTAGAGATATAGAAGCAATGAATAAATCTTTTCTGACTAAATGGATGTGATTATGACTTCTCACAAAAATGAATTGATTAGATAAAACATTTGGTTCTACAAGGTCACTCTCAAGTGATATTGATTTCACTAGTAGGGAAAAAGATTCATTTGAAAAGAAGTGTTAAATTAAATAAGGAGATCCTATGTCACCATATTTATTTATAATAGGCATGGATTTTCTAAACCCTATGGATAAAGAAACTCAATGCATTGCAATTGTTACTTGCAGCTTTTTCAGGATGTAGAAGTTGTTACTCTATGCAGATGACACCTTGCTTTTCCTAAAACCAGATCCTCAGCAAATTAAGTTCCACAAGATGGCTTTACAAATATTTGCAAATCTGTCTGACCTGACATTGAACCTTTAGAAGTCAGAAATCATTATCACCCCAGCAGGTCCAGAACAGACAAGAGAATTGGTACAAACTTTACCATGTAAAGCAGCTCAATTCCCTCTAAACTATCTTGGATTACCTCTTTTGGACAAACCACTCAAAGACAACATTACTAGTTGCTTACTAACAGTGTGCAAAACACACTACCCGGTTGGAAGGCTGATAAGTTATCCATGTCTGCTTTACTTTACTCTATGATTTCTACACTGTTCATATACTTCATGTCAGTTTTTTTATGCCAAAATGAGTAATAAAAAAGATTGATAGCATTAGAGGAAGCTTCTTATGGCATGGATACAAAGAAAATCACTTGACAAAAAGACCTATTTGTTTGGTCAGTTGAAAACTGGTAACAACAAGCAAGAAGAAGGGTGGTCTGGGTATTAGAGATATAGAAGCAATGAATAAATCTCTTCTGGCTAAATGGATGTGATTATGGCTGAAAAATGATAATTGGTAGAAGGAGGCAACACCAAGTTTGGATAAAATATATAGACCTTGCAGCGTTTTTTGTTAATAATTATTCAAATAATCTTATTTTTAATAATAAGAGTGATAAAATTGAAATGTTAAGAATACAAATGACAGCGCGTCACTACCAGTGGCGTTTAGCGTCTTTCAATTTTTTTTTTTTTTATTTACTTAGAGTGGCCCAGCGCCAGTGGGAAAAACGTCACTCCCACTAGCGCTGGTAGTTTTTTTTAAGAAAAAATAATTGAAAAGTAAAAAAAAAAAAAGACGCCACTGATAGTGATATTTTTGTAAAACGCCATTAATAGTGACGCACTATCATTTGTATTCTTAAAATTTTAATTTTATCACTTTTATTGTTAAAATTAGAATTATTTGAATAATTATAATAAAAAATCGTTGTAGACCTTGGGAAACCCGGCTGCTTCTCTTTTTTGGAAAAATGTAGGGTCAATGAAGAAAGCATTTCATTGCTCAGTGTGTTACAAAATTGATAATGGTAAAACAGTGAGATTTTGGAAAGACAATTGAGAAGGACTCATGCTGCACTCCTCATTTCCGAAAGTTCCAATTTGCTCAGGTCAAACTAAGCTCAGTACACCAGAATTGCATATAAGGAGAATGGATTATTCAATTACAGTCCCCATACTCTCGGGAAGCAATGCAACAACTCTTATTGCTGAAAGGGGAATTGTCACAAATAAGTTTGATGAACAAATTAAATTAAAGATGAAGCTGTTTGGTTAAGAGATACGACAGGATTCTCAGTTAAATCCTTTTATGATCATCACTTTGTAAACTATGGAAACTTAAATCACCACCAAGAGTACAATTTTTCATCTGGCTAATGTTAAGAAATTCAATATTAACAGTTCAAAATTTAAGAAGGAGAGGATGGCAGTTAACAAGTATTTGTTACATGTGCGCCCAACAAAAAGAAACAACACAGCACCTGTGTTCACAGAATGTAGAATGATAAAAGACCTAAGAATATACATACATGATGAAATCTTCAAAAACAAGACTCCCTCCTAGCATTATAGAGTTTGTGATTCCAACTTAATAACAAATACAAGCCAAAAGACATTCAGTGGAGAACAAAGGAAAAAAAAAATTGCTCTTGTGAGATAAATTATGCTAGAGTATAAGGAGTAGTTTAATTAACAAACTGTCAAGTTTAGCATAGGAAAATTTCTTTTATTTTTACTATCTGTAATCTCAAAGATCACATCTAGTGATCAATGTAACAGTTGTAGGTTAATGAAATTTGGAAATTGGATCTCTATTTTTTGGATCAAAAGAAGAAGATAAGACTCAATGTGACTGTGCTTGCCGTACTGGTGAAAATAGGGTTGATGAACTGTGATGAGTGGTGTCACTGGTATACATCTACCACTTTGATTGGTGACCACTCGTTGTTGTTTGCGCATGCTTCAATTGGGTAATTCGAATAGTTCATGAGCTGTGGCCCCAGAAAGGAATGAGAAAACGAATCTCTCAGTTGCGCAGATGCGCCTAATTACGGTGACATTTCAATGGATTGGATGTAACTTGTCATCACTGTTTTCATCTCCTGTGACCTGATCCAGTTGACTTCAATAAAAACGTGGGGATATATTTCTTGACGGGTTACTAAAATGTTTGTAATTTAACATATTAAAGTGGCCACTGTAGATATTATTTAGGAAGGTTTAATTTTAAATCTTTTTAGTGAGGTTGTTATATTATATAAATTTTCTGTCCAAATATTTCTGAGTATTAATATCACTACTCATGTTAGTAACAAGAATAAACACTTCAGGGAAAAGATTACCTTCTTTTTTCAGATTGAAAAAGTATTAGTTTCAAAAAAGATTATTCATGTCAATAAAAAACACTCAGTTTTTATTATTAATAAGTATTATTAATTAATATTGTTAAAAATAAGACTGAAAACCGTAAAATTTTAAATATACGAATGGCGGCACGCCACTGTCAGTGGCGCGGACGAAACGCGCCACTGTCAGTGGCGCGTTTCAAAAAAATAATGAAATGCCGCGCGCCGCCTCCATCTCACTTGCGCTGCGTGCGTTTTGTATATATAAGAAGGAAACGCGCCCGCGCGATGGCGCGTTTCAAAAAAAAAAAAAAAAACGCGCCACGCATCGCCCGGTGGTGCACTGCCATTCGTATATTTGAAATTTTACGTTTCTCACTCTTATTTTTAATAATATTAATTTAATAAAACATATTATTACTAAAATCTGAAAAACACTAATGTTAAAAAAATAACATTTAGGAACCGCGGATCTAACATAGATGTAAGGGGTCTTATCTGTCTATGAAGTGGTGTAAATTAAAATTCCAAAAATAGCATAAAAAAATACATTCCGGACTAATTAGTGAGAACTCTATTTTTTAAAAAGAACTTTCAACGAAAAGAACGTTCATATCAATAAAAAAAATATGCTCATCTATAAAAAAATATCTTCTGTGAATATGCTTATATAATTGCAACATTTTATTGTCTTTGTCTGCGATGTGACATCATTAAAGTTCATCAATCAATTGATCACTATGTTTACAGATATTTAGAATTGACTTTGACTTGATTGATTTGAATATAAGTACTGATATCATTTGTAATGATATACGCTCACTTCTACATATTTAATAAAGTTACTGTGAACATCTTTAATTAAAAATATATATCTCTTTTAAAATCCAAATTTTGATTTGTACTTACTTTAACCAATTATCTTTTCAGGTAGGTAGAAGAAAAAGGAAAATGATTATATCTATTGTATATTTCTATGATTCTCCATCAACTTTTTTTTTTAGAAAATGATATCTTTATTGTAACTTTGATTCTTCATCAACTTGTAATTTATATTAGTTATATCCAATTTCAGGATTTTTTTTTTTGCTTCTTAAGATTAAAGTCCTGTTCGAAACTTCGAATGGGTGGGATTACATAGGATAATAGGAATTAGTCTGTTTATAGAACACTATAGTGCAACATTTTTTTTATAAAGACCATTTTGCGAGGCTTTTTCTTTTTGTAGGTTCACATTTCTTTTCTTTCTTTTTCTTTTTTCATCAGAATTGTTATTGTCGTCCATTTATGCAAAAAGATAGAATTTCTTTATGCCATTTTTTACCTCTTGGGCGCACAATTCTTCTCTTTTGTATCTTTAATTTCTTTAGAGTGTCCTCTTTTGGCATAAATCTGACGGCTCTCTCCTTTGTGCTCTCCGGCGACAATCGCTTTCACTCTCTCCTTCGCTTGCTCCGGCGACCGTTGAAGGGGGAGGCAACCACACGCTCATCGTCTCTCTCCTTTGCTCTCTTCTGACCAGGGAAAGAATAACTTATTAGAGAGGATGGAGATAATTTTTCTACTTTATGTTTTAAGATTTATGATGTAGATTGGTCGTGCATGAGAAAAGAAAATGCAACCGATAGATATAGCATTTTTCATTCTTATTTTATTTTTCAAAAAATAAGACAAAGTGATAGAGACATCTTTTGTTTAATATCTTGCTTCATCGGTTAATATAATGAAAGTAAACACAAAGAGGTAATAAGAACAGAATACCAATTTTAACCCCCAAAAAGATTAGGAATTAATTTTAACCAAATATAATAATTCATGGACTAAAAATAGTTTTCCTAAAAATAATATATATCATTATGAAAATATTACAATGTTATAACTTTAAGAAGGATTTAAGGAAATTTCCAAATCTAGTGGGTAATTCGACCCCAATATTGAATTTTTGCATCCGCCACTGAACGTTACTTTCATGATCTACAAATTGATATAGGGCCAATTACCCGCCCATTAATTATGTGTATTTGTTAAATTCAATGTCTAATAAACTTTTTAATTTCTAGAGAAGATCACAAATTTGAAACATGGATAGAGATTTTTTACAAAAAACTGAAGTTGTATGACTTGATTTCATCTTTATATCATGAAAAAAATTAGCATATTTGATTTTGGATTAATATTTTTCAAAACTCAGACAATTTAACTTATCTTTTAATCATTAAAACTTTGAGCAACTATCTTTTTGGCCCAAGAAAGAATTATTCAAACAACAAGTAGATTCGTTTGAAATTGTATTTATCAAGTAGAAGTAATTGACAATATTTACAAGTCATTTTAAGTTATAATGAACAAATAAACATGCTAATAAACTCTTCAAGAAAGTCATTAGGTATACATAACAAATGAACAATGTCGACCTTCATAATAGATAAATTATACTGCATAATAAAAAAAATTGTTTCATAGGATTGGTCAGCTGTAAACTCTTCAACGAAATTTCTATTTTTTTTTGTTATATATAAAGTTCACCACCTCAATAAAAAGACATCATAACTACACAAAAAAAAATCACACATATGAAATTAAACCAGGGAAAAATTGAAAACAAAAATATCCTTCCACCAGAAACCGATCAAAAGGCACAAAATAAAAAAGAACTCATATGTATTCATATCTATACACAAAGTACAAATTGTTTCATACAACCACATTAAATGATTGGGTGATTAAATCCTAGCCTTTGATTAAAACAACATATAAATCTCATTGTAATCGGATGATGCATAAAACTTCTAATGACGTAAATGCTCTCCTCTCTGCTTTGGAGAGAACCGGAGCGAAAAAGAAAGCAGGGATCGATCGGTTTCGAGTTAAATAGGAAGAACGTCAATGCAACGCGCCCTCTAAAAAGCACCTACACCTAATGGCTGAAGCCGCTCTTCTCAGTTACTCGCTAACCCATCATGCAATGATTAATATTCTCTCCCATATGGGTTCCAGATTTTTTTTAATTAAAATAAAAAATAAGGATTTGATAAAATTATTTGGTATTTTAGATAGTTATTCTGAACCGAGTTTGAAACTCAGTTTCAGGTGTTTGAATCGAATTCTCAGTTTTTTTTAAATCTGCAAAAAAAAAAAAGTTAGGATCAAGTTTTAAACTCAGTTCAAACACCACCAAAAAAAAACCGATGCACGTGACCCCACTTTCCTCTTTCTCTTCCCTCCCCTCCCACTTTTTTGTCTTCTCCATGACCTTTTTTTTTGTTTTTTCAATTATACCACTCATTTCAACTTCAAAATCAAAATTGCACAGAGTTTCATATTTTTGATAGAAGAATTAACCCCCCCCCCTCCTAATTTGTTCATTTAGACAAAGTTTGAAAGGTAATTTTGTTCCTCTTCTAAAATTCAAAAATAAAAAATAATTATTTTGTTAGTTATAATAAATTAATTTAGTGTAGGTAGTTGTAATTAGATTATTAGGCTTATTGTACTATCCATTAAATATAATTTAATTTAATTAGTAATTTAGCATAATTAGTAATATTTATGTTTAATTAGTAATAAATTATATTAATTATTAATAATATAGTTCAATTAGATATGACTAATTTAGTTCTAATTAGTATTATCTTGCTTGTACTTTAACATTTGCCGATCATATCTCAAGCAAGTGGATTGCATAGCTGGACCTTTATTTATGCTACATATGTGGTACTGGACACGATTCCCGATTGGGAGACTGAGATAATTTATTATCACTTACCTCAAATGAGGTCTTTCATGTATTTCATTTTCATATTTTAACGATACAGGTGTAAAACTAAGGAGACTCCATTGAGAGACCCTGAATTTTTATTGAGGCCTCCATTCGGTATCAAATGGGTGACAAAATACTTTTTCAAGTACATCCCACGTCAAGGAGGACCAGATCATTTTTGAGATTAATTAGAGACTTTGAGTGATAGCAGCTCTAATTGGATGTCATACACTGCTTATTACGACGACGTGTCTTGGGTATACATATAGGATGGTTAAGAATCACTATCCATATAGGATCATGTGTTAGTTCAACCTATACTAATAAGTCTCTTCGACAATTTTGATTCCTTACGAGCACATACTCACACATCGCATTAACAAGCATACGTTCGGAGGTGGTGATAGCCAAAATATGAAGTGATCATGAAGACCCGACCATACAACTTTGCCGAGCACTTTGTGTACATGGGTTGGTATTATAAGAAAGGGATGATATCGATTTGGTACAGGATGAATGCTGATGAGCAATTAAGTCAGTCAGTACCGCATCCGAAAAAGTCTATGGATGAGTTGGCATTTTTAACGTACATATTCTCTGTGCGAATGTGACTCATTCACCTTAGTTTTAGTATAACAAAAATAAAGAAAACTGATTTAACATCTTGTATTGTTTATCAACAAATTTTATGCGGTCTCTCTACTTGTGATTGTGCAACATATCACGAGACCTGTTCAAACATAATTTTCTATCTGTTACATAGTTTTATCACAAAGTTGTTGAAATATAAAATCAAAGCAAAAAAAAAAATGTACAAATCTTAATATTAATCAAGAGCTGAAAAAAATATGTTGATGTAGCACCTCTCCCAGCCCTTTGTGCTCGCCGCTCTTTATAAGGTGTATAGAATTATATATGAACTGATTTAAAGCCACAAATATATACTCAAGTTGTTGTTTTTTTTTTGAAAAAAAAAGAATAGAGCTATTGTAATCTGCAAGTTTTGCATCGATACAAAACAAATGATTAGATACATTATTTTATATCATGTTCGATTTGTAAAGCACATTACAACTTCCTATATATGTTGGTAGAGCCGTATATTGAATATTGGAAACTGATTTGGTTTGTTTAAAAACAAAACAAGTTACCAGCTTGTCAGACGATAATATGGCACCATGTCTAGGCCGAAGAATGTTAATTACGTACAAAATATAATTTTATAACTTTTACTTATTAGAACATTTTTTTCGTCTGACTAACTGGGAGTTAATTTTAATCAGACTCTATTACTTGGTAACATTATTGAAAAGCTGTAAATTGGGCTATTATTTACTTAGCAAAATAGCCCATTCATGGACGTAACGATAATTGAAGCAAATCCCATGGGCTATAAAATATTGAATTAATATTTTACGACACTAAATTGAATTTTAGACTTCACTTACTCAGCCCACAAAATGGCCCAATTTCAGAGGACCCATCTTTATTCACATTAATTTGGGAAGGATCCTTGATCATGAGTTATGTTGAGAAGATTGACAATGAATCTCTAAATAAATATAAAAAATATAAAAAATATTAAAAAATTATTAATATATTCTTCTACTTATATTGATGATGATTAAAATTTCATATAATTTCATTATTATTTACTAGTCCATAAAAAATCATCAAAATATTATACACTTTGTAATGGTTTCAAATTAATAGTTTTTGATGAACTATCAAACGATAATAAAATTATATGAAATTTGAATCACCATCAATCTATAAGTAGAAGAACATATCTATAAAAAAAAATTTTAAATTTTTTTTCGTATTTATTTGAAAATTCATTAACAAAATTGTCAAGATAATCATTGTCAAGTGATTCCTTCCCAATTTTTAAACAGGCAACACATTATTTTTCTCTTTTTCTTCCCCCTCCGTTCTTAGTTCTTACAAAAAGCATCACAAAGGTTTTGGTTTTGGAAACTAATTTTCAAATTTTTTAAGGTAATTTTCAAGAAACTAATTTTCAAGTTTTTTTAAAGTAATTTTCAAGAAACTAATTTTCAAGTTGTTGTTGTTTATCTTTTGAGTGTGAATAGAGCATTGCTAACTAAACTGTCAACAATGTTTGATCAAACTTCTTTTTTCTTCCCTGTCTGCGGACATTAATTTGAAAAAAAAATAGAAAAAGAAAAGAATCTACAGTTTTTGCTATGAGGAAAAATTCAACACGCCAGATGAATTTAAAGTCGAATGGACGATTGAACTGTACATTTATTTACCTACCGGTTTTTTATTTATTGATTTTCCCCCCTTTTAGTCCGATAGGCACTTTACCTACCACTTTCCTGATGTAATAATATAAATTATATATGTGACAACCTACGAGTACTGTTCTATATCAATTGCATTTTTTTGTCTTTCTTTTCACCTGTAAAAGAATCTGTAATATTGATGTAATAATTGCGTTGTAAGCAGTATGAACATCTCTCTATTTCAGCTATTGCAAAATTTTACTCTATTAATTTTGCATTTTTTGTCAAGCCACCATAATTGAAATTGCACCGATGAAGTTGTTATAAAATTAATATAAAACTTACTAAATTGTGATGTGACAAATAATAGATGCACACTGAAACTATGATGATGTATTGATAATTGATATATCACTTCTCATTTTAGATTGGTTTTTGAAGCTTGATTTAATTAATTTACATCTATTGCATCAAAATTCATTGGCATCCGGTACCTCTTCCTTTTGAGTTAAATTATCACTGCAATAAAAATGATATTAAACAACACTCGTCAAATAACAACGGTTATACATCAAATCCGTTGTTAAAATAACTCAGTGACATTATTATAATATTAAGAACTTAACAATTATTTATAATAAAAAAATATTATTAAAATACACTTCTAGAATATCCAAAAGCAGACCAATAATTTAAAAAGGATTCTTTGAAGGAACCGTTGCTAAACACATCATTTAACAACGGTTCGGTATCCGAAACCATTGTTAAAGGTAGTATTTAGTAACGGTTCTTTCAAGAAACCGTTGTTAAATGGTTGGGTAGCTTTTTGAGTCTGACATTTGCTCTGACATTTACTTTGATCAATGATATTTACTCTCACCAAAGTAACTAACATAACTCGAAAATAAATTCAAAAATTAGAATCTCACGGATTATCAACTCGTTGTCATCTACTTTTCATATATAAAAAGAGAGATGAGAGACAAAGAGAGAAAGAAGAAAGAAAGAAAGAAGAAGAGAGACGACAAAAATCAAAATCAAAATCTGACCATTTTAACTTCAGACGGTCATAATTTTTGATAGAAAATTCTGATTGAGGCATGTTATACGGTCATAAAAAATTTACGATGAGATCTATAGGGTTAATGGCTTGTGCCACTTTCAGGTCAAAAAAATCTCATCTTCAAGCTCAAAAACGCATTTTAAGCTTTTAAGTTCTGTTTTTTCTTTGATTTTTTCTTAGAAATTGTATAGGTTTTCATATTATTACATGAGCAAAATGTATGTATTGTTGACTAATAATCATACTTCTTTCTTATTAATTATTAAATGAATAAATAATATATCATATTGTCCTTCTTTAGTTACTCAATCCATCTTCTTTCAATATTAAATATCATCTACTGTTTGCTTAGTTCAAAAATATTAAAATTAAAAAAAAATTGACCTTTAGCAATGATTTTATGCCAAAATCGTTGCTAAATGATATATAACAACGGTTCTGAGCTCAAAATTATTGTTAAATATCTATTTAGCAATGGTTTTGGCACAAAACCGTTGCTAAAACTCTTTTTTTTTAAATCATGCACCTATAATTTGATAATGATTTGGCAACGGTTATTTAAAAGCTTTCTTAACACTCCCTTTTAATAATAGTTCAGAAACCGTTGTTAAACTTGATTAACAACCGTTGCCAAATCTTTTTTATTATAGAGTATGTTTGTCCAGCAACCACTACTGGTGCATTTTG
This sequence comes from Schoenoplectus tabernaemontani, assembly GCA_037127355.1. Classification (NCBI taxonomy): domain Eukaryota; kingdom Viridiplantae; phylum Streptophyta; class Magnoliopsida; order Poales; family Cyperaceae; genus Schoenoplectus; species Schoenoplectus tabernaemontani. The sequence continues at coordinate 18,344,556 of CM073755.1, read as the reverse complement.
GCGGTCCTTTTTAGTGATATATAAATAAATCTTTCTTATTGTTTAATTGGCTGAGAAAGAAATGAGTACTAGCTATGACTTTAATTTGGGTAACATGTGCTTGGATCCTTGGACCAATGAATTTGGTAATATTGTAAACGTGAGCGGAGAAAAAGTAAGAGAAGAATAAATTCAGTAATATTTTTCTCCTTCGTACTTTATCCGCTTACTTTTTATCTCACGAAGAATAAAAACGCAGAAACAAATAAAAATGTACAAGGATAAATTATATATATATTTTTTAGAACCGGTCTTTGATCTAGTGGCAAAATACAATACTTTCTGTGTGAGAGATCGTGAGTTCGAAACTCGGATGAGGATCTTTGTAGATAATTATGAAATTTAAGAGCTTGATTCTCATCTTTCTAATAAAAAAAAATTATATATTTTTTATTTTGTCAACTGTCCGTGTCTATGAACAGGAAATTATGGAATAAAGGTAAATAAAAATTTAAGAAAAAAATGATTCAAATCATATTTTATAAGTGCTTTCAATTTCGGATATCTACTAAATTCTATGGTTACTTTCACGTGCTAGCGTCTTGCTGAAATTTTAAAATATTTAATATTTGTGCTCACTCTTTTTAACTGAGAAGTTTTTACTGGGTAATAACAAAACTCTAGCTACCATGCACCACGTTTAGTCGTCGTTGATTATCTAGACCATTTTGTATCTCAAATTAAATTAAGTCATCTCAGAAGACACGAGAGAAAAAGCTGAAGTACAAGGGGGAGGAGATATTTTCCTTTGAAGTATTTCACGTTTTTGTAGAGTATATATATATAGGGGTAGGTTACGTTGTTTTGCAAAGTAAATATCCGTTTTTTACTTTGCATTGAGATTTTATATTCCGACGGTTTAAATGTTCAATCTAAATTACTTAATAATTTTTTATGTTAAAATCTCATAGGATATTAAATTTCATGATTTTTTTTAGCTTTCTAGTTATTTTCTAAATTATTTTTAAAAATAATACTGAAATAGACCATTTTATTATGTTAAACAAGGTTATTTTTAAAAATGATTTAAAAATAGCTAGAAAGCAAAAAATTATAAAATTTAATATCCCATAAGATTTTAACATAAAAAATTATTGAGCAATTTAGATTGACCATTTAAACCGTCGGGATATGAAATCTCAATGCAAAGTAAAAACGGGTCTTTACTTTGCAAAGCACGTAACCTACCCAATATATATATATATATATTTAGGTTATGGTGCTTTGTAAAAGTACAAAAGCGTTGTGTGCTTTGTGCTCTATTTTTAATTTTAAGTCAAAAATGATCGATCCAAACTGCTCAATCTAATCTCCATATCAAAATCTATTAGTAAACCAAATTTTATATTTTTTGGATAGGGGGAAACCATCATTTTTGGATGAACTAGAATTCTCGGATCAAGTCATTTTTCTCCTCATCAGAAAAATAGCAAAAAAATTCTAAAAAATATAAAATTTAGTTTACTAATAGATTTTTATATGAAGATTAGATTGAACGATTCGGATCGATTATTTCTGACTTGAAATTAGCACACAACGTCTCAGTGCTTTGCAAAGTATCATAGTCATACTATATATATAGAGAGAGAGAGAGAGTGAGAGAGACCGATCGTTCCGGATTGTAGATGGGAAGCATATCCTCCGTGTTGAGCAATCAGTAAAGTACTTGGAATGAGCAGATTTGTATGTATATATTTTAGCAAACACTATAAAGGGAAACTTTAAGATCAGCCTAGATAGCTTTTTAGGGAGGAGATTTTGCCCCTTGCAGGTGAAAATACTTTAGGGAATTTGAATTCATAAAGGGGATGGTTACTATGATGCTTTTAGATTTATGAGACTGAAAGTTATTCTATCGTAAAGTATTATATTATAGATGATGTGAGTTCGAGAAAGAAATATCATGTTTCATTTTTTTCAAGGTGTAAAATATTTGTTTATTTCTCCAAACCATTTGGACATTATCTAAAACATATATATTTTTATAGGTGATTTGAATCATTTGAATTTTAAAAAGAATTAGGCTACTACACATAGTTAATAATTAAATTTGTTATGGACTAAAAAATATAACTAAATCATCTTCAAATTTTAATTTATGAGTCTCAATAAATTCTTCATATCAAAATCTTGTAGGATAAAAAAAAATCTATGTTTGAAATTTTTAAATTTTTTTGTTTTGAATTTTTTTAAGATGACTCAATAATAATAATATATTTTTAAGTCATTTTCAAACATTCAAAAATAATACTTAAAAAATTTGAAAAATCGAAGAATTTTATATATCATCATATTTTAAATTTATTGAGACTTATAAATTAAAATTTAAAAATAATTTAGTTATATTTCTTAGTCCGTAATAAATTTAATCATTAACTATGAGTAATATAATAGCCTAACGTTTTTAAAAATTTATAATGTGAAACCAACCGTACTATATATGATATCATAGCTCAACTCATTCTTACAAAAAAATAGATTTTATTGCTCCCGCGCCACTAGCTAATTCCTTTCGTTCTATTTCAGCGCCAAAAAAAAATAGATTAAAAATAACGTTTATGAACGCGCGTTTGTCAATTTCCATCACGTTAATTAATTTAAATGAATAATATTATTTTACCAGCATCTTGTTGAAATTTAAATGAATAATATTATTTTACCAGCATCTTGTTGAAATTTAAATGAATAATGTTATTTTACCGGCGTCTTATTTTCAAATCTACTACATCATAGATGTCAAAATCTTCAACATCCATGTGATCATCCTCGGTATCCATATATCACTTTTTTTCTTCCTCATTCTCATCATGTATCTGGACATAAGTTGATGGTTACTCTCAGACTCGGTGTGAGTTCTTTCCTTAGTTACTATAACTGAGTGTTCTTGCGCTCATGAGTGAATTATTTTCTCGGCCGATGACTAGATTGTTACTTTCGAGAATACTTGTCGGACATGGATCATAACGATTAGAACTAAATTTTAAATTAGAATCAACTACTAGCTCAAGTGTTTGTACCCAGACAATTAGTATGGGGATGTTGTTTTTATGATTTCCCAAATTTTCTTAGAAACTATCTCAAATAAGCTATAAAAAAATCATTGAACCAGGTTAGGCAGTGATTTGTGCACTAATGGCTATGTTGAATTGAGTAGGAAACAACTCTAAACCGGCATGAATATGTCTTCTCAAGTAATGAAGATTGATTATATCGTTGACAAAAAATGTACAGACGACACAAATATCATAACCCGCACCGATTAAAATATTCAGAATTTTACCTCTGTGGTACACATTGACAAGCAATATGGTCGAATTTCTATACAAAATGAAGTATAAACCTACTGTTATTATAGATCTGGCTAGATATAGGTGAGAAATTACCGCTAAATATAGAACTAGCTAGATCTGTTGAAACACAGACTTTGAATTGGAAGCTCTTACTAACCTATAATAGCGATTTTTAAAAAATTGTGCCAGAAGGAAGAAGAAGAAGGCAATTAATTTTGGGTTATATATACAAATAATTAAATATCTGAAATTGAGTTTCAAACTCAGTCCAAGAGTAGCTTATTTTGTGAGTTATATGTAAAAATAATTAATTAAATATGGGACCGAAGTTAAAACTCAATCCAGTTTTTTTCCATAAATAAAAAAAAAACTATTTGGGATCGAGTTTAAAACTCAGGTTCAATCAATTTTTTTTTTTTTTGCTTTTATTTCTAGAATTAAAAAAATTGGCTTGGACCAAGTTTTAAATTCGATCTAAGCTATACCATCTGACCATTCTTATATGTAATTTGGAGGCAAAAATCTTACTTGGCTGTCAAATTAGAGCAACCACCCCTGTCCCCAAGTCTTTTGTCGAGTATTTTTAGACCGTTGTATCTCAAATTAAAGCTATCTTCTTTAACCAGAAAAATAAAGCCGTCTCAAAAGAACAAGTGAAAGTTTGAAACTTAAAGAAAAAGAAACAGAGAAAACAATTCAGTTTCAGATTGCCCTGCATTTCTTAGCTGATTGGAGATATCCATTTCTCCTAAACATTTGGAATTTGATAAACAAAGAATATGGCGTTACCACAAACGTATTGAAAGAAATATTACCAGCTTCATACTTGCATTCCCGAGAAGAGAATTTTTTTTCTTGATAATTAATTAATATCTAGATTTGTTGGCTTAATTGTTTTCTGAGAAGAGTTTTTTTTCCTTCATATAATTAACAACTCTAGACATAGGGGTGGATTGTGGAATTAGAAATCGGAAATAGAGAGAGCCGAATCAAAACTGTAGCATAATTTCATTTTAATAGAGAGAAAGGCACAAAACATTTATATTTGAAAAATATGTAAATTTTAAAGACAAAAATATAAATTTTCAATTTATAAGGGAGGCTGGTCCCCGCTTGCTTGCCTTCGATTCTGCCATTTTCTAGACATATGGGAAAACTATGAATCTCATATTACGGTAGTTTTGGATTATTTTCAAATAAGGTTTCTATCAATTTTCACAAAAAAGTTTTTTTTTTTTTGCATAAGAATTAAGTTTGTGTCTTCCTGCAAAAAAAAAAAAAAAGAAAATAAGAAGTAAAGAAAATAAATGAAAGGGATCCCTTGAAAATGAATTATTTTGACAATCTTTATGATAAACCTTTAAAAAATATGAAAAAAAAATCTTAAAAGTTTATAAATATGTTATTTTAGTTATAGATTGATATTATTTTAAATTTGATATAATTTTATTATCGTTTGATAGTCCATCAAAAACCAATCAAGATTTTATGCAATTTGAAAAGTTCTAATTTAACGGTCTTTATGAACTATCAAACAATAATGAAATTATATAAAATTTAGAACACTACAATTTGTAAATATAAAAATATATTATAAATTTTTTTCTATTTTTGAGGTATTTTTCATATTTTTTTAAGGAAGGGATCACATGACAATGGCTATCTTGACAATCTTGACAATGAATCTTTAAATAAATATGAAAAAAAATTAAAAATAGAAAAAATATTATATATATGTTCTTCTCTTATAGATTGATGGTGATTCAAATTTCATGCAATTTCATTATAGTTTGATAGTCCGTTAAAGATAGTAAAATTAGAACCATTATAAATTACATAATATTTTGATGATTTTTGATGAACTATCAAATGATAATGAAATTGTATGAAATTTAAATCACCATCAATTTATAAGTAGAGGAAACATATCTAGCTATAAGATTTATTTTTCTATTTTTAAGATTTTTTTCAAATTTATTTGAAGATTCATTGTCAAAATTGTCAAGATAAACCATTGTTAAGGGATCCCTTCCTTTTTTTTTAAAAAAAAATCTATTATTAAGATTGTCAAAAGATCCCTCCCAAAATCATCCCTATTCGGCAATAGATAATTCTATCGGCTCTCTGTTGTCATTTGCTAATGTAATTGATATTGGACATCTCCATCTATTTTGGACAATGGAGGGATTAATGTTTCTTATGGGTGCATGCATAAATGATAAATCTCTTGTAATGCCTTTGCTCTTGATCCTATTGTGATCGCTCATTTATTCAGTTTTTTTTTTTTAGAAAAAAATATATATCGGAGTCTCTCATGATTATTGATTGTTTTTTTTGATGCACTATAGGAAACAAGATAAAAATTCGTCCTTGAAAAAAAAACGAAATATTATTTCGATCCTTTATATATTTTTAGTACTATTTTATGCTTATGAAATAGAATAAAATGTAAAATGGCCGAGATAAAATTTTGATCAAAGTACCAAATTTTTATGTCAGTGCATGAAAAAAAGTACCACAAAAATACGATAAAACATTTTCTTTTTTAATTAAATAAAAAATTGTCATTTACTCCAAACACCATGTCCATATGCACAGGAATCGATAACCACAGTTAATCCTCCTATCTTTTTAAACTTTGAACAATATACGCGCTCGAGAAAATTGAGTCAACTTGGACTACAACTGATTATGCACCGTGGCTGGTAAAATATGAGACGGCAAGTTTGGAACTTATTCCTTAATATATTTCCTTGCAAAAATTAACTTAATAATTTTGGAAAGAAGATAGTATTAAGTTGGTTTACTGCATATTTCATACTTTGTTTCTATTCGTTCCCCTGCGTACTTCTCGCCGTGATTGACGGTTCATTCGAAGGCACAATTTCTTTTTTCTTTTAATTTTTAAACTAAGAGTTTAGTATCCTTCAAAATATTTCTTATGTTTCAGCTTAGCATAGTTATAGAATTCATATTTTCATTTAATAATTGACGTAAATTTTTACATAATAGTTTTCTTACATAATTGCAGGTTAAAAAAATCCAACTGGAAGCCTTTTTATATAAATATTTACCAATATCATTATACGTATTGCACTGTTGGTAAATGTATTTTGAAGAAGATTTTCCATTTAAAGTGTTAAGAATTTCGACATTCTAAAGTTTCATACTTTTTCTTACAGTAATTGTCAATGATTGTTCCATGAGATACAAGTTATTTTAATATTTATCTTATAGGAAACTTTTTTGCTGCCTCTACTTTTTACTGTTCAACTTGATAATTATATCATGAAAGTTAATTTATATGTCAGAAGTTTAACGAAATGGAAATAGTAGAAAAACATTTGAAGCAAGAAAATCATGAATTTAATTACTGTTTTACTGCCTGTTTTTTGAAGAAACCTTTTCATATCGTGTAACTAAATTGGTTTGAAGTCAAGTGGGGTGGTCTGAAGTCCACTGGATCGAATTTGTATTTGACACGCAAAATAATGGTTCAATACCATAACATCTCCATTAAAATTTCAAAAAAAATGTTTAGAGTCTATCTTTCTAGTGTTTATATCCATTGTTGACGCAAACTTGTGAGCATAGATATTATATTATGAAAGATATTTATTAAAATAAAAAATCATATATTAATATTTAGAGAATCTTTTGTTCCCTGTACCCTTCATCCCCGGATAATCCTCACACTATCGGCACTCATTTCTTTAATTAAGCACGTGCCAATTGAGCCCAACATCCCATATTAGATCTGGCGTTAACACTTTCTTTTTGAATTATCTCTTCTTTAGAACTTATGATATTGAAATGTGTTTCATGTATTATAACTTTTATGATGAACATAAATTAGAATGTTGTGATATTGAACATATTATTAGGTTGATAAAATTGTATAAAAATATATTTAAAGTATACTTGTTGCTTTATGAAAAGATATTATTTTGTGAAGTTTAATTTTTTTCCGTGTTATTCAGTAAATAATTGAAAGAAATCGCATACTCCAGATAATTATATATAAATGAAATTTAAATACTCAGAACACATATCTAAATACCTAAATAAAATATCTAAATACTTAGATATTATATTTAAATACTCAGAACACATATCTAAATACCTAAATAAGAAATTTAAATACCTAGATATTATACTTAAATACCCATAACACATATCAAATTACCTAAATAAGAAATCCAAATACCTAGATATTATACTTAAATACCCAGAACACATATCTAAATACCCAGAACGCATATCTAAATATCTAAATAAGAAATCTAAATACCTAGATATTATACTTAAATACTCAAAAATATATCTAAATATCTAGAACACATCTCTAAATACCTAAATAAGAAATCTAAATACCTAGATATTATACTTAAATACTCATAATACATATCTAAATACCCAGAACACATATCTAAATACCCAAAATACATCTAAATACCTAAGTAAGAAATCTAAATACCTAAATATTATATCTAAATACTTATAATAGATAATTAAGTATGCATGATACATATCGATCTCAATAACTAACATAAGTAAATGACATTATATAAAAATAAAAATCTAAATATTTATAATTTTTTTAAATACTACTCATATATATATAAATATTTGACAATATGATTACAAACAACACGGCTTTGGTGTTTCGGAAATTGTCACGTGGGTTTTGTGCAGATGGTCTTTATTCGGCGGATAAATAATCATGTACGTGCGAAAAAGAAAGTTTGTTAAATATAGTTGAGCGGAACTTTTATAAAATGAAAAGTTATTTACGGGAGAATTTTTTGAAGGATTAAGACTGAATATTGTTAGTCGCGTTCTAATATTTAAATGATCATCTATTATATTGAACTGAAATATTTTTATTAGATATCACCCCCATGCAATCTTCCTTGTATATTCTATTCTATGACATTAACCCTGCGCTCTAGACTCTAGTTCTCACATCATCTCATGACCTTTATATGCAACCAAACTTATATTCCTAGCTCTTCTACCATGTCCCCTTCGCCCCAAAACAAAGCAAATATATAAATATAATGCTACAGGCGAGCGTTTGTAAAGAGAGGTAACTACTGAAATTAAAGACCATAAATTATTTAAATTCTCATGGTGATGTTTAGGAGCGGAGGTGGTGGGTTGCAGAGAGGATGTCACCTATTTGGCAAGTGGCGTTCTTGGTTTTCTTGGCATTGTGTAATGTCAGTACTGTACCGACTGTGGTGGGTGGTGGGTCCCACATTCCAGGGCACCGGAACCTTATTGAACGGAGATTGGAGAACTTGAAGATCTCGTTAGCTGCCGCACCGGCTTCTTCTCCTGGCTCAAGCCCAAAGGTTAGTCTCTCTCTCTCTCTCTGTGTGTGTTTTTCTCTATGCATTGGATCTGTGCAAGCACAACACTTTGCAATCTAATGGAGCTAGATATGTAGTTTGGTACCATTGTGCTGGTTGATTGGTACGATTCTGTGCTAGCCTGAAGTCGAACTCAGTTTAAAATTCTCTCTCTTGAATCTCGATTTCCGAACTGGAACTATCTCCACTTTGGCGTTTGAAATTGTTTGATTTCCATCAACTTAATTAAACCTTCTCCAGGAGACCATCAGACCAAGACACTTCTTATTTATTGTTTACTTTCTCCAAGACAAGAAGAGTTGAATCAACCCATAATGCCGTTAAAACATTTCTCAATATTTAATTTCTACCGTTTCCAAAATTTCTTTTTTTGTCTTTAATTTGTAATAAATTTAATCTGATAATTCATTCACATCCCAGAAGCAGGGGACAACAGAAGCATCGAATGCACGTGTGTATCACGTGACATCCTACGGCGCGGATCCCACAGGAAGCACCGACTCCACTGACGCCATAAATAAAGCCATCTCTGACGCCTTCCAAGCACCGTCTGATCGAACATTGATGGCTGGGATTGCTGATCTCGGTGGAGCAGAGGTGCACTTAGATGGTGGGACCTACTTGATCAGTTCTCCAGTGACGCTCCCCTCCAGTGGTGGGGGCAACTTCCGGGTATTTCATTTCATTTAATGAGAATTAAAGGATGTATCAGTAGAAGGAAAAGAAGTTACTTTTGAATATCTTTGCAGTACGAAAGAGAATTGGTATGACTACCCAGATTTTTTAATTTTTCACAACAATTATCTTTGAAATTAAACCCTTTTGCGATGTATTACTCATCTTTAAATTATATTTGTTTCTACAAACTTTACTTGCTAACGAAAGCTGCAATATCCAATCTGTCATTTACCAAACAAGAAATATGGGTTTATCACAGAAAGAAGCAACAAACCTAAGATGTTTGGTACATTATTTTCAAATCGGAAAAGGTGTCATTGTGTCAACCGTTGAACGGTTGAACTTCTCCTTTCCGATGGTAGGGCCGATTCCCAAATAGTTCATTTATTACAACTCAGCTCTCTTCAGAATACTTGATTTTGTGTTTTAGTGAAAACTAAAAAGAGATGCATGTGTAAGGAAAAAGGCTCCTATGGACCTATGGTTTTGTTGCTTTTGTACCTTTAACCCAAGAAAAAGTTGGTACAGATTCAAAGAGCTATTTAATTAAAAAGACAAGTCTAATTGAACTACCTCTCTATTATTTTCTGTGTCATATGCTTGTGTGGTCAGTATACTTGCACAGTATTAGTAAGCACTAATTAACTTTCTTAAATGAATGCAGATAATTGGTGGTTCTTTACGCGCATCAGATAGCTTCCCGACTGATCGGTACCTGATTGAGCTGAATTCTGATTCATCCAGCTCAAGCAACTTGTACGAGTACGTGACCCTCAAAGACCTCTTGCTTGACTCCAACTACCGAGGCGGTGGCATTGCTGTAATCAACTCCCTACGCACAACAATCGACAATTGCTATATTGTACATTTCATGTCTGATGGCATCCGGGTGCAAGGGGGGCATGAAACCTTCATTAGAAATTGTTTTATAGGCCAACACATTACTTCTGGTAATGACCCCGGCGAGAAAAATTTCACTGGGACAGGCATTAACCTGATGGGAAATGATAATGCAGTTACTGATTCCGTAATATTCTCAGCTGCTACTGGAATTTCAGTCACGGGCCAGGCGAACACCTTTTCAGGTGTGCATTGCTATAACAAAGCAACAGGGTTTGGTGGTGTTGGTATCCACTTGAAAACACAGGGTCTGATCCAGACTCGCATCATCAACTGCTACATGGACTACACATCGATTGTCTCAGAGGATCCTGTGCTTCTCCATGTTTCGAGTTCTTATTTCCTGGGTGATGCCAATGTAGTGCTTAAATCAGTGAAAGGCGTGATAAAGGCTGTAAATATTGTTGATAATATATTTAATGGAGGCGGCAAGGGGGCTGAAATCGTACAACTAGATGAGTCAAATGGTAAATTTATAACTGTGGATCAGGTAATTGTGCAAGGAAATGTGGCACAAGGGATGGTTGTGAAATCAACTGCTGCAATGGGGTCGGTAGAGGGGAACGGTACGACAACATGGACAGTAGATTTCTCATCAGTTTTGTTGTTTCCTGATAGAATAGGTCATGTACAATACTCATTTCAGGCTGACTCGTCATTTCCTAACCATGCTTTGAGAAATACAACAGGCAATCAGGTTACAATTGTATCTGACATACCAGTTTCAGCTAAAGTACATGTGGCCGTTGATCAAAATGGCGCTTAAGATCAGAGAAGCCTTTGGCAGACAATTTCTTTATATTTTTTTCTTATTTGTTGCTATTTAAAAAGAATGAGAAAAGGGTTTAGGAGGTGAAAATTCAACAGGTCTGATTCAAAGAAATCAAGCAATGGAATTTTTTTTCATGTCCATTACTTTCTGCTGTCATTTTCTTTTATAACATTAATTGTTGCGTAAAAACGAAATTATCTTAAATAATTTGTTTTTTTAAGAATTTGGTGAAGTTTGGTTTCAAGTCATAATCAATAAAAGTACATGACAACATAAAACAAGTTTCTCTCTCTAAAATTGAGAATTGTTCACAATTCAAAAAAGTTTATTTGAAATTGAAATATAGCGTCAGGTTTGAATCCTTCCAGCGTAGCACCGTAGAAATGACCAACTTATTTTTGACATTTTCAAATCCTTCTAGACCATGAATTATTTTGTGCCGAAGTTTTATTTTGTAGTAATATAATCTACTCGGCAGGATCTCCTCAAGCACTGAGAGAAGGTGGGGTTCAGCCAACGTGGTTTCATCACAACAATTATGCAATGCTTCATGAACAAAAGGGGCAAAAAAAGGAGGAAAAAAAGACAAAAGAGTCCATCAAAGAAATTACTTAACAGTGTATATTTAAATAATTGAATTTAATTGGGACCTACCTTTTTGGAACCAAGTCTTCATCATTAAGTCATGTCTGGAAAATAAAACGAGAATATGTAGAAAGGAAGGAAAACCAAAAGATGATGTACTTTACAATAAGAGACTAACTAATACGCTGAATTTTTCAATTGTTACAAATTATTCTGGTTCACCTAAATAACTGCTTTATCTTGACTTATCACACTTCTATCTAGATCTCTGTTTAATTACTCCATGAAATTTGTGTGTGTCAAATTCAAGCACCAGTTTTCAAATATCGGACTGAAACTAAAAAGGAATACCAGGACTAGGAAAACATGGCTAATCAGAGCCGTAACTAAATATACATGGTTGACATTGCATTCTCAAATTATCAGATGATTGGCATGATTATCAGCAGTAACTTCTCCAGTGTTTGTTGAAATGGAGGGGATCAAAAGCACTTCTCCATTTGAACTTTGAGTGGTGACAGCATAAAGATGCCACTAGGAAACGATACATTGATACCATCCACATTTCATGATGATTATTGACTATAGTTGGTGGGACTGTTTATAAGAGAGAGAATTGAACTGTGATGTTATATATAATATGGATGACTTCTATGTTATGAATTGATTTTTCGTTATTAAAATGTAAATAACCGATTCAACCGTATAAAATGATTTTCATCTTAGCAAGTTTTATATTTTTAATTTTTTTTAAATAGTTATAAAATCGGTTCTTTTGAATGATTTATAATAACTAAATCAAGTGATTTTCTAAGTATCTTATAAAATAGTAAAAGAATTAAAAAAATATAAAATTTGGTTTATATCGAGATATTTATATGAAAATCATTTTGTATGGTTAAATCGACCATTTGAACTTTGAAAACGAAGAACCGATCCATAGCACGGAGGCGATCTGTGCTATGCATAGAACCATAGCTCAACTCTCTCTCTCTCTCCTCTCTCTCTCTCTCTTTTTTTGAAAACTTGGCAGGGGCTGCCAAGGTGATATTCATATAATAATTTAAAAGAAAAAAATATACAGACATCCCTGCTACGAAGCTAGACATCGTCTAAACATGCACCAACAATACAATGTACATACATATATAGCGTTGTATACATCTATATTGCCAACCTAGACAACTTCTAATGGTACTATCAAATATAAAGACGAACCAAAATACAAGTCAAAGCCCTCCAACTACTTAGTCCTTACTATCAAATATGAAAATAACTTGTGAAATGTCCGGTACCATCTCTATTTCGTTTATTAGGACACCATCTGGCACGTCAAGCCTAAGCCTAGGGATCACCATCAGCAGTAAGTTTGCCATAACCTGACATCCTCACACACTCTATGCAGTATCACCTGTACGAGCACCCTCGATGATTTGGTGTATCTCCAAAGGCATAGTTGTTCCTTTGCTTCCAGAGGTGCCAGCAAGCGGCCATAATTATTGAACACCATAAAGAAACCTCCGATTTTTGCCTACCTTGTACTTCGTCATAGCCCTTCTACAGGATCTGAATCATGGAGGGGTTAGGAGATATCACTAGGAATCGATAGTGCTGCTGGAGGGCCATTCATAGTGATATTGCAAATGGGCATAGGAAGAAAAGGTGAAGTGTGGATTCACTCGGGCATTGTCGACACATGAGGCAACTTGTTTGGATATGTTGAATTTTTCTTCTTCGCGGCATATGTTGTGTGAGTAGTTTGTCAGTTATTAGTGCATGGAAGAATAGTTTAACCGATAATGGTGCTTTGACCCTCCATAGTGGGGGAAACGCAAAACGTGTCTTGCCGGTCTCCGCAAAAAAATTGTAAAATGAATTAGCAATATAGACCCTATGAGTTGTGAGCACACACTCCATGTTGTCAGGTTGATCAGTGAAGGACGTGTGGAGGATCATTGTCACCACTTGCTCTTGCTGTATAGATCTCGGCTGAGGTAGGAGAGTTGACAGGAGCCTCGCAGCTCTCTTAACACTCATTCGTTGTTTAGGTGGCCTCGGGTGTGGTGAGGAAATTTGTATCAGCGGCGGCCCGCACTATGGATCATACCAGAAGGAGACATTTGTGCTCGCTTTAACGTCGTATCATATGCACCTTAAGAAATCCGGATAGATGGAATGCAAACTCTTTCAGAAGAACGATCTCGTCCTCCTCCAGAACGGTGGCCCATTGTTATGCACCCCGCTCAGGTGCATGCTCACGAAGACTGTTGTGAGGAGCGAACCTGATTCTTTATGGGCTCTCCACCACCAACGGATCATTAGCGCTTTATTATGCAATTCTACATTTTTTTATCTCCAAGCCAACCCACTTTTTAGGAGAGGAGACTATTTGCCAGTTAATGAGGTGCACCATTTTCCTCCTCGAGCTGGTGTTGCCCCATATAAAATCTCTTCTGATTTTATCAATTATTTTAATGACCCATCTTGACAATTAAAAGCAAGACATGTAGTATCCCGGAATTACTAACAACACCCAATTTGCTAGCTGGAGCCGCCTACCTTTGGATATTAGTTTGCCCTTCCATCCATCAAGCTTGTCCTCAACTCTCTCCACCAGCGGGTAGTATAGGTTTTTTAATAGTTAACGGTAGCCCCAAATATGTTACCGGTAGCGACCTAGTTGTACTCTCTCTCCTCTCTCTCTTTTTGAAAACTTGGCAGAGGCTCGGTCTTTATTGATATTTGTAATAAAGTTTCATACGTCCTGGCCATTAGGCCATCACAGAAAAAACTACGGTGTTGTCCCTAAGGAGGTACAGAGAAAGAAGAATATTAAGTAGGTGGATAACTAACTACCACATGAACCGGACCATCTTATCCGCTCAAATCTAGACAGGACTTTCTAACAGTATTTTTGCCACAACCTGACGTCCATCTGAATCCTATTGAGGACCACTTCCAGAGATGTGGAGGCCGAGTGAATAACTTCTTGGAACACTATTTCATTTCTCCTTTTCCAAATGTGCCAACACATAGCAAGGACAATTGTATACCACAACGAGACTCGAGCCGTGCTGAATTGTACACAACCGGCTTCAGTGCGATCCAGGAAGACTGTTGAATTGTACACAACCGGCATCAGTGCTGAATTTCTACCACAATTTACTATGAAGCGCATCTAATTAGCATTGAGAATTGAATAATGTCAGACCATTATTAGCTTTTCATTAAAAAAAAAACTCTTAATCAATTATTTTATTGTTGGTAAAAAGGTTTGATGTTTATACAAGAAGATATGTGCTCGAACCAACAAAATAGATTGATCCGTATAAACAAAGAAACAAATTAAGAATGGGAAAATGAACATCAGTATGGCTATACATATTGATGGAATCTAAATTTGAAAAAAAAAAGGGTTCTCTAGGCCCATTATAGTTGGGCTGAGTACTTTGCAAAGTTAAATTACAAGGATCACAATTTGACAAAACTCAATCCAATCCATGCTATTTGGGTGGAGTTCTGGTACAGGATACAGAGACCTGTACCTATAGCAGTCCCTGTCCCTACCCCTACCAATTTAGTTCTCTGTGTTTTTTTCTGGGTTGATTTGTGTTACCAGCATAGGTCAGGTCATCCCTTCCTACTCTAGCTTTATTGCAGTATACTGGTATCATACTGGTCAGATCTGGTACATTCACTGTTGCACATACTGTGGTTGGGTTGATAGATATCAGCGAGCACAGGCAAGTTTTAGTTATCTCAAAAGTTCTTTATTTCCAACTTTTTGGGTACCCTCCAACAAATATTTATCAAATTATATTCTTTCTTTAATTTTCAATACAAACTACCACATTGTTTAAAGAGCAACATAACTAATCAGTGAGACCTATAATACGTGGACGTGGTACATTGACCAAATATCACTACAACAAATCACCACTGCTATATACACTCCTACCACTCCTCTACGAACAGCTAAGCAACCCCTCTATCCGCAATCCAACTAAATACCTCCCTTCCCCCTCCAAAGTCCCCTTAACTTTTCTATAAAGCTCAACCCAAGTACAACCCTCAAACCAGTCCCCTTCATTCAAAAAACTCAGACTGGGACCCGCAGGGGATGCCACGGGCTTTGCTGTCACTAGATTTAACACTGCTGCGGGGTCTGGTACAGCTGGTTTTGGAAAATTGAAAGCTAAATTATCAACTTTATGCTCATATATTTTCCCATTCCTATCTAGCTTGTACCGGGAGGTGCCTTGGAAGGTACCGCGAGCTTCCCAGGGGACACGAGGTGTGCCATGAAGCTGCCACCTAATCACAATTGTGTTCTCTGACAGTTGCCAGATGCGGGAAATGTCTAAACTAATGTCATGGAAGAGAATTTTTCCATGAAATTGAAGTGCCCAAAATATCATCTTATAGTTCTCTATTCCTTGAAAGGTGTTCAATGGATCCACAAAGGTTATGTCATCACTGGAGGGAACAGGAAGAATAATATTATGAGATACAGTTATTTCTTTTCTCTTTCTTTTATCAAATACTGTTACTTTGAAGTAAAACAACCCGAGAAGTCAGTAATTCCATTAATATTTGATTTCCCTTTTATTAATTTAGAAAATAGTAACCACAAGCCTGACTGGAACAGTACAAGTTCAAAGTAGACCAATAATTTTAACGATTTCATGTTTTACCACATATAATGCCCCAATAAAATACCAAAGGAAGAGAAATGATGGTTGGATGAGTTCCTTCAGGTACAAACCAACTCTTACATATTCAGTACTGGTTAGCATCTTACATGACCGTTCCATTGTGATATTTGGATGAATAAACCAAAAATAAGCTGATGTCAGCCTGTTAAATTACTGGTAACAGGAATATCATGTCAATTTTGGGTTGATTTTTTTTAAAATAGTCTATATTGATATAGCGAATTCGTACCGATAAATATCATAGTTGAGGTCCCTTACAAAAAGAGAAGGAAGATCATCTCTTAAGGTCCTTACTGCCATACCTAGATTGAGATAGAAATCATCCTTTTGGTTTCTGTTACTTTCCTGATTGTCTCTTCTCTCTGGTGATTGACTGAGATGAGGTTTATCTTGCAAAACTGTTGGCTTTCTTTGTAGATAGACGGAAGAAGAGTAGGATGAAGAGGCAAAGGTTGGATTTGTCAGGGGGCTTTGTGAAAATTTTGTATGGTGGGAAAGCACAGACGACGTGGTTAACTTGGGAAGAAGAAAAGACATTTTCTGATTTTCTTTATCGACACTTTCTTCTCTCTCTCTAGTCACTACAGGGAGGCAGAAGTCATGATAGAGAGAGAGAGGAAGAAGAAAAGAAAAATTACATAGCAGCCGCTGCTAAGGTTTTTAGGGGGGAGGGAAATGTTTGAGTGGTATGGAATGGTACAACGATTGGTTTTGTGGATGCTTCAATTCTGACTTGATCTTTAAAATTGTCTTGAAAATTTATGGTGCGTATTGCATGGTACACCGTAGAGTATTTTTCTTTTCTTCTTCTTTTTTGTCTTTTCTACCTTTAGCCTTTTATATAATTTTTTTTGCTGATATATGTTGAGTTATTGGCAGTTGCCCGTTTCTTGTTTTTTTTATATTTATCTTGCATTTATCTTATAGATAATTATCAAGAAAATCTTATAGATAATGATTTGGAATATATGGCTAGTTGTTAATGGCACTTTTTTTATCGTTTACCCATATCGTATCCGTTAAGATGAATAAAGTTTTATTTTTGTCAAGTCATTAGGTATGAATATGTATAAGAAAAGTTCTGTTAATTTATCGGGTATGAATATGGGTAAAAGTTTTCGTTATCCGTTATCCATTAGATAAATTATATAAAATATAAATAATTAAATATATATATATATATAATTATTTTATATTTTTAATAAATATATATAGTTAAATTATATAATATAGTAATTAGTACATTTTTTATGACAATTGACATGAAAAAATATATAATTTTTGTTATACCTAAAATGTTAATTATTGTTGTATTTTATTAGTATATTTATTTAATGTTATTTATTTATCTAAATCATACAAATTTTTTCATCAAATTATTTTTATTTTTACCTATTATCTACCATTATTTGAAATTCTTAACGGATAAGGGTAAGGTACGGATAATTTTTTTTAATGAGTATGAATATGATATGGGTAAAGAAAATTTTAATGGGTATGGATATGAAAATAGCTTCATCCGCACCCTACCCTACTCAGTGACAAAATAATATCCTCTGGAGAGAGAGTTCTCTACGGAGCTGTGCGGTTCTTTTTTGGTGATATGTCCGATCTTCAATCAACGGTACTAATTTATTAGTAATAAATGATCCGTGCATCAAATTTCATGTATAAATTTTTCCACATTCGTTGTGATTAAAATGAGTCGTTCAAAACTCTTTGTGGAGATCTCCATACCAGAGAATCTCCATAGAGGTTGTGATTCCCTCATTGACAGCCCTATATATGACAATGTCAATAACAGTAGAGGCTCAAAAAATAAAAATTTTAATACATAAAGAGAGTTAAGATTCTAAGTTTTTCAAGCATGCTACATCATCAATTTTCTCCACCATTGATTTTGTTTAAATCTTTTCATCTTCTTGAATCCAATAGTTTATATAAAATAATTTCTCTCTCATCTTTTAAAATAATGTGTTTAATGTATTTAAGGTGATACTTAACTTGTACAATGATCCATTTTTTTATATGATCATTTATACATTATTATTATATATTTAATTATATTATTTATTATAATAATTAGTATTTAAAAATATTATATTTAATTTTTTTTCAATGTAAAATTTTATCGTTTTGTCAAATAGTGCTGAATTATCGCTTTGTCATTACATGCGCTTAATTTAAGGCGTTTGAATCCACATTATTTAAAGAATACAGTCTAAATATTAATTATGTTATTCTAAAAAAATAAGAATAAGAATCTTAATTACTATAAAGAATAACAATCTTCCTGTATTGTTCTTTTTATCCTAATGTGAATAACATTATTTTTTTGCACTACTTTTTTAAAGCTTCAAAGACCTCCCAAAAGTTCTGGACTACTAGTTTAAAAATAATTGAAGTATTTGATTACGGAAGTAAAATTACATGCAACAATTCAATGGACCTAAATAAGAAACGGAAAAAATAAATTATCTGTTTAGCAAGTGAAATAAAATTAAAGCGGAACAAATATTAAATGACTTTCTGAAGTGATGATATTGAATGATACTAATAAAGTAAATAGATGAAATGATAAGGATAAAAAATATTAAAATTTATGAAGATTTGACTATTTAGCTCTACTCAATTTTCATAAATATTTTAACATACCTCATCTTAAATATCTAATGTTGGTGCATTGTAATGCCTTAGAGACTTGAAATATTACTACTCTCCATTTGGCAGCCAACAAATAGTAACATTGGAATAATTTACTTATAGTTTGTTTTTGAGTCCAATAAAGGAAAAGATAGAAAATAAAAATGAGTTCAAGCATAACAAAAAACAATACTGAAAAGAAAACAAAATAAAACAAAACAAAAGTTTCTATCAACTAGTTTGTCGTCAAACACAAGTATTGCCAATTAGCCATCTCAAATAGTTGAAAACTTGAAATAGAGCTTTTGCACTATTTCTCCAATTTATATTTCACTGTACGTAGTGTTTGAAAATTGAAAATTTCGAAATAACATTATCTTTTTTTTTATCACAAATTTGTGATTTACTTCATAATGTGTCAGAGTTTTATTCTTTAATACAAGGGCTATCTCAGAATTATTTTTTTTTCTTTCTTTTCTTCTTCTTCTTCTTCTTCTTCTTCTTCTTCTTTATTATTATTATTATTATTATTATTATTATTATTATTATTATTATTATTATTATTATTATTATTATTATTCTATTTTTAAAGAACTTCATTTTCATAATTTTCGGAATCTACGTTTTCCACTATTTTCAGTTAACTTTGGATATCATAAGTGGTGTGTAGATAATGGAATATTCTCCAAATCGTTTTACGGCTGATTAATCAGATTTGTAAGGATAATTTAGTGTTTATATTTTAATGTGCAAAACATTAATAATTCTAACAGAAGATAGTTATTTACATATTTGATGAAATTTTTATTTATTGATTTTATTAAAAATTACAATCAGAAATTAATTCTAATTCATGATTTTTTTAGTCATTTTGAAAAAAAACTTATAATTTTATCAACATTCAATTGAGTAAAAATATGAAATTAAATTAATTAATGAAGTCTAGTTTATATAAAGTTTTTACTTATCAAATTAGAATTTGGATGAAAAACAAATGACTTGAATGTATAACAATGTGTAGCCTAAAAAAATAATCGACCGATTATGATACGTGATGGTTTAATCATCAATTATGATTAATCGGCTGACTAATCAATCTTTGTGGACACTTTTTATAACACTGATAATAAATCATGCAATATTTGAGGGAGAAAAAAGGTATGCTTCTAAGTTGGGAAGAAAGAGAAACTAAGGAAATAAAAAAAAACAATATAAGAGCGAATTATTTTGTATCCTCTAACACTCTATTCACTATCATTTCTTTTCACTTCCTATAACTTAAACTCGAGAGCAAAATTAAGATTTCCCTCCTCTATGTTCATCTCCTTTAAAGAAAAATCTCATTTGTTTTTAAAAAAGAAATCTCATTGTTTATTGTTAAATAAATAATATCCGGAACTAATCAAACTGTAAAAATAGAATCTACATAATTTATGGACATATAGCCAGGAAATAGTTTCACTACTATCAGAATTTCACACTCTTTGATCTGATCCAGGCCATTGATTTATTTGGAGTGCTCAAGTTTTGTTGGCATGAACATGATGGATTGATGGTGATATTATCACTGATTTAAGGGGTCTAAGAATATTGGGCTCGCTCTATTAGGCTTAATGGGCCGAGCATTCGGATTTCCGAGGCTCAATTTAACCCGTTATAAGAACCTATCGTGATTTGATAGATAAACTCTTGTAGCGAGAGCACCATTGAATGTATAGACCACGTTGCAGTGTTGCTGTTCTAAATTTTGAGAGGTCCATGGGGTCCACAGGATCAGTGGAGATCTGTAACGTAATGGGTTAATGGTAGAATCACACATCTAAAAGTAGGGTTCACACATTTAATGGTACTCCTTTTAGCAACTAAATATATAATAGATCGAAATCCTCGCTTTAAAACTAGGGTTTTGTTCTCGCTTGTCTTCCCTTTCCAGGCGCCGCTACATTTCCATCCTCTCCAGCTTGCTTCCGATCTCCTTTCTTCACAGTCATGGCAGAGCAGGTAATTATCTCTCCTTCTACGATGATTTAGAGCGTCGTTGAATCTGTGTTGTCGAGATTTTGGATCAATTGCAAATCCAGACCAGAGTTATGGGCTTTGTTAACTGTTTAGCTATTTGTGTTGATAATTTTTATTAGGAGACGGGTACTTTCTTAGAGAAAGAGTTGTAAAATCATGGAGTTTATAAACGCCATTTTGTTTAGTTCGTATATGTCGTCTTTGTTACAACTAAAAGATATTTGATTGAGCTGATATACCTGCATTTATTTTCTTTGTTGTAGACCGAGAAGGCTTTCCTCAAGCAGCCAAAGGTTTTCCTTAGGTGAGAATTTGCATCATTATCTTCACTTTATCAAGTTTCTTTAGTCTGTACTTCTCATTTGTCATTTAATAAGAAATTCAATCCCTTAGCTCGAAGAAGTCTGGAAAGGGTAAGAGACCAGGGAAAGGTGGAAACCGCTACTGGAAGAGTATCGGCCTTGGTTTCAAGACTCCCAGGGAGGCTATTGAAGGTAGCTCTATTTGATACTTGGTCATTTTGTCTTAAATTATGGCTATTTATACACTCCTACTGCAGGTAGTTTGGAGGTAAATAACTCGATTAGGTTTTATTTTTTTCTTTTTCTTTACTGATATCAATTATGAAATTTCATGAGTTCTCTGTAATGTATGCATTTAGCAATTATTGAACCTTGTTCTTATTATGTAATTTAAAGAAGATATCATTTTACTAAGATTTGATTTATGCAAGTTTGTATTGTTGATTTCATGATAATAACTATCAAGTGATATTGTGCTCTTTGAATAGGAACTTACATTGACAAGAAGTGCCCCTTCACTGGAAGCGTGTCCATTAGAGGTCGTATCTTGGCTGGTACATGCCACAGTGCTAAGATGAACCGTACAATCATTGTCAGAAGGAACTATCTCCACTTTGTTAAGAAATACCAGAGGTTCATATAGCGACTGCATAATTTTTTTTTACTATTCACACCTTATCTACTTATTCAGTACTTTTGATGATCTTATTTCTTACCTATTTATTTTCAATAATAGGTATGAGAAGAGGCATTCTAATATCCCAGCTCACATTTCCCCATGCTTTCGTGTGAAGGAAGGTGACCACGTCATCATTGGCCAGTGCAGGTATTTTGTTTTTCAAGTTGTGGTTTGGCACCAGTCTAGTCCATGTCAGAAATACCTAACATATCTAGTAGTGGATTCTTTTGGTGTGTCATTTTATTCACTCTGAATTTAGGGTTGAGTTTTATTTCAATGCACCAAATACCACATGTGATCATGCTGATCTACTTTTTTTGAGTATCTGCTGTTATTAATCCAACCCTTGAGAATCCTAAACTATATTTAACGTGTGGTTTGAAAATTTATTACAGGCCCTTGTCTAAGACGGTGAGGTTTAATGTGTTGAAGGTCATCCCAGCTGGATCAACCGGTGGTGGCGGAAAGAAGGCTTTTACTGCTGTTTAGAAAGTAGAAATTATGCACTGAAGAGGGTTAATTCGATTAGTGCTTTTGTTTCTGATAAAGAGTTTTGTTCTTTTTAATGGGTGCTAAATGGGATTTTTTTTTAGTCAGGTTGTTTATTTATTAAGTGGTTTTTGTTGCAGACATGTAGCACTTGATATTAATGTTTGCTTTTTGGCAGATTTTTTCAAGTTCCATTTTCTAAGGTCTTTCTATTGGAGTTATTTCGTTTCTTAAGCTTGCCTACCTACTTGGTACATTGTTCACTTGGAACAAAGAAATGTTTTTTTTGGCACGTTTCATTAATGCTCGCGTTCTATAGCATTTTGTTGTTTTGTTTGAATGCATTTATTGCAGATCCGTTTTAGTTGTCATTTATGATACAGCAAACTCAATGCGCACCTAAATCCTTACTATTTTAACCGTGCTCAATTTTGCAAAATGGTTTTGTCGTGCCAAGTAAATATTGCCCTTAGATAATATCGTAATAGAATGATGCTTATTATCTCTTTCACTATAATGTTTCTGTCGCTTTTAACCAAAGCAGTAGTCTATACTACGAATTGGCTGTATTAGGATAAAGACGTGAGTACAATTTTTTATTCTACCAAAACTCAAACAAATACATACTACGATGTTAGGTTGACTGACATTCCATCCTTTAAGAAAGTTCTTCTCTCGTTTGCAAGGCATGCTACAATAGCTTTCTCCTTAAGTTTTTCTGTTCATTGCCACAAAATATGAGCCATAGTGCAACCCCCTTCATTGATCCATTCTCCTCTCTCATACTTCCCTTCCCACTACAATCACCCAACCCAAAAGAGAAGCAAAAAATGCCCAGAGTTCTAACAGTACTATCTCCCTTGGTTGCCCTTTTAGCTTTTCTCTCACAAGTAATAGTGCGCAATCCAATATCTTCCCCACCTTTAATCAGCTTCAGTACACTAAAACTGAACTTCACATCAGTTGTATTTCCGAATGGTATTAGATTCTTCAGTTATCACCATAGATGCCACCACCATCACCACCACCACCACCACCATCACAAACATCACAACATCTCCATTTGTGATGATTTTGCACCAGATCTGCCTCCAGCAGATGAAAACACTGCTGTCTTCTGTGTTGATAAAAATGGATGTTGCAACTTCACGACTGTTCAATCTGCAGTTGATGCTATTGAAAGTATTAGCCAGAAGAGGAGTATCATATGGATTAATACCGGCATTTACTAGTATGTTTCCAACTTAATCTTACTGAATTGCGAATGTTTGCTTCAAATGAGAACCACACCTAATATAGTTAGTTGAGACATTCTTTTTGTGTGAGAAGTTGCAAGTATGAAGCTAATTAAATATGTCCCTAGAGGTGATTTTTGCGCTTAGAAAAAAAAATGTTGGCTTCAAGTGATTGTTGCTACATTCATCTCCTTGCACTTGATAATTTCATCGTGCAACAATTATAACAGGACTGCAAACAAGGATGAAATTGTTTCCTAACAATTCATAGTTATCAGCATCATTCTTTGTTATTGTTAATTATTCATATTATCATTTGATCTTACTTTTACTCATAAGCTGTTTGGCTGCAGTGAGAAGGTGACTGTTCCAAGAACTAAACCAAACATCACATTTCAAGGGCAAGGATTTGAAACAACTGCAATTGCATGGAATGACACAGCAAACTCGGCTAATGGAACATTTTACAGTGCTTCTGTATCCGTCTTCTCAACCAACTTCATCGCAAAGAACATAAGTTTCATTGTATTAAAATTTTCCTTTAAAATAATTAAAATTATTGCATTACAGTAGGGACCAAGAGATGTGGCCAATAAGCTTATATATACATTATTCCCATATTACTGGAGAAAAGTGAGAAAAAATAGTTTCATAAAATGTCATAGTTTAAAAGTGAGAAACATACACGCGCTTAATGCTTAAGGTTGATATTTGACATTAGAATGTGGCACCAATACCAAATCCTGGAGATTTGGGTGGACAAGCAGTGGCAATAAGAGTAGGCGGTGATAAAGCAGCCTTTTGGGGATGCGGTTTTTTTGGTGCGCAAGATACACTTCACGATGACAGCGGGAGGCATTATTATAAGGAGTGCTTGATTCAAGGGAGTATTGATTTCATTTTTGGAGATGCCACTTCTTTATATGAGGTGAGAACTGAGTAGTTTTTCATGTTAGGGTCTTTTAACAGAAAGGACTTCAAAAGGTCCAAGTGGCTAGTTCAACCTTTTCATTTTGTATGAAAATTTTTATAATTTTTTTTAGTTGCAGAGCTCACTATTGTTTTATTACTTATTGAATGACACATCTTTTTAAGGTCATCAGTAGTTACCAGGCTACTATACTGTTTTTCAGCATATCATACGGAAAAGTGATAGGAATTCTGCAATATTGTCCACAATTCAAAATTGATATTATGTACAAATTATATGTAAAGGGTATGCTATATTAGAAAATTGATTGTGTATATGGGAGTAATACCATAACCGATTCTGTTGCAGAATTTGGCAGATTCTCCATTTTTTTGTGTATTCTCCACCTCCTTGTTGTTGTTGCGTGTGTATCACAGTACACTTAAATAATCTGGTTTGATTTGACAACGAATACCAGTCATCATTTCAATTGTAATCAGGAACTGAGTTTGTTGGTTTAGCTGTTTGTTAATATTTAAATGTTATTATTTTACAAGGACTGTAGAATAATTTCCATAGCTGCTTCCATGCCACCTGGAGTAAGATTCATAAATGGTGTGATAACTGCACAAGGTCGGCCTAACGGGTATGAAAACACAGGGTTCGCATTTGTGCATTGCACTATTGGAGGGACAGGTCAAATATGGTTAGGCCGAGCCTGGCGACCCTATTCACGAGTCGTCTTTGCTTATACATCAATGTCTGATATTATCTCCCCTGAAGGCTGGAATGATTGGAATGACCCTAGTAGAGATCAGTAAGAATTCATACTGAAACTAACTGTTACAAAATTCATAGCTCAAAAATTTAGTTATGCACGCCTCCACAGAAATTCTTCAATTTAACTACACCACATTACTTAACCATCGGGTTGGTACCATAATTTGCTGGATTACCAGAAAATCCATTGCCTCACTCTATTATTTCTAATATGCCTGTGGCATTTACTTTTGTATCAGTACTGTTTGCCTCTTCTCGGTCCATACCAACCAATTTATCACATTTATATAGTAATACTGAATTAATGTACTCAATCAATTTATATCTTTCTTTATTCTTCGCATTTTTATTTTCTGGCAGGACAATATATTATGGAGAATACAGATGCACTGGACCTGGTGCGAACATGACCTTCAGAGCGCCTTTTGTGCATATGTTAAATGATACAGAAGCAGCTCCTTTTCTCAGTACTTCATTTATTGATGGAGATGATTGGTTAAAGCCTTATAGTTACTGATCCTGCTGTTGATCTGATTTATTGATTTGTCATTAGTGGCAATATCTGTACATCTTTCACATACTGGTATATTAACTTACATACAAGCAGGGATATATAATATTTAACATTGAAGACAACATACACATACAAAATAATTGACCAAGATACCCAAAATTGAAAGGATTTCAAATATCCCAGTGTACTGCTGTTGAGGTCAAGTGATGGCATGTCATGATTCAAGTCTAATGCAAGCTGTCAAAAGCATAGGTCTTTATATAATTCTATTTTTTTAACGGCAACAGATGTAAATTGCAAAAATTATGCTATTTGTTATCCAAGGATTACACTTCTTAAATCCATCATTCGATTTGTAATTAAATTAGCAAATAGAACAACGTTGGACATTTTCCTCTTAAATACCTCTTATTCGGATTTCGAACCCATGATTTTTCACATAGAAAATGTTATTTTTTGTCACTAGACCAAAGGTTGGTTCTCTTTTTCTTTCCCATTTTGTTCTCTTTTAAAGTCCTTTTCTAAATCTCCAACCCTGTTGATCAGTTGATAAACTGAGGGGCGAGGGAAACAAATGGAGGGATATATTTCTTCTCTAGAAAGTTCATTGGCATGCAATGACATTTGCCGTTGATTGGATATATTGGGACACAATAATTCAGTTCATGATGAATGATTTGAAGTTTAGTAACTTTGGTACAGAGTTCACTGACATGCAACGATATTTACCGTTATAAAAATAACTGCTTTTTGATGACATAGCATATATTAACTGACATGGAATGATCAATGATATGCATCGATGTAAATATGACTTAGAAAAAAAAATACTGCGGGTATCGAACGTACTGCAATTTTATCTGATATAGAGTTTCATTCTTACAAATAGTTACGAACAATATTACAAGAAAAAAGGAAACTCTCCATACAAAACCAACCATCTCAAACAGAAAATAATTTAAACTATTGATTTGCACAAACAAGGGGAGGAAGAACAATAAACAAATTTGTTATCTTTCGAAGTCTTTTTGGAATTTCCAATACCTGTAGATAAACGAAGAAGGCGAGAGAAACAAATGGAAGAATGTATTCCTTTCTTTCTACAAAACATGCGACGACAATTACCATTGATTGGATGATACACTGGGACATAGTAATTCAGTTCTTGACGAATAATTTGAAGTTCAGAAACTTTGGTAACAAAATCACTGACATGCAACGATATTTACCGTTGAAAAATGTACCTACTTTTTTATGACACGGAATATATTTACTGACATGGGAATGATCACGATGTAAATATAAATTCAAAAGACATAATGCAGCTACAGAATGTACTACGATTTTATCTGATATGAAGTTTCATTGTTACAAATAGTTACCAACAATAATATTACAGGAAGAAGAAAGGAAGAAAACTCTCAACATAAAATCAACCAAAACAAACAGAACTATTAATTTGCACAAACAAGGCCCAAGGGGTTGAAGAACAATAAACAAAAAAATACATTTAAAATGATAATTCACTTGGTGCATGAAATGTCCTACCACGGCAGATTGACTCCAGGTTCTCCCCAGCGTATGAACAAAGTGGAGATACTTCCACACCTTTTTCAGTAGAAAAAATAAGAAACAAAATATGATTGGTTGAAACTATAGGAAATTACATATGTTTGATTCATGATTCATCTTATGGTTCATGAGATGACCAATGGATTACTGAATTGGAACATACTATGATCAGGCATTCTGATTTGGGTAAATGGGAAAACCAAACAATCTGCAGTTCAGAGTTCAGTTTCACAACTACATTGTGGGAAAGAAAGATAGGTAAGACTTAAATATGATCAAATGAGAAGTAGGATATGTACCAGTTAAATAAAGAGGTACAGAGTGGGTTAAAAATCCGCCAGCTGCCACAACCCAACGGCTATGGAGGCGAAGCAGCATTAATCGGGCAGTATCAGGTGTGTCATAGCTTGCACCATTAGCATTTTTAACTGGTGCAAATTCCTCTTCCCTCGGTATCTGTTTAGTTTAAAAGCAACAGTTAGAATACTACACAGACGGTAAATGGGAAGAAAGGGGGAGAAAAAAGAACCTCAAAGAGAGCCATAGATGGAGCATATGCAAATGCATCAAAAATGAACTGTTCAAGTTTTATCCCCATTGTGAAGCCATGAATTGATGGGATCTTTTTCTCTGCTATGTGGTATCTGCTCAAAAAAAATCAATGATGACAGTAATTATTATTAACGTTTTCTGCTCATGTGCTTTAGAACAAAAATGTTTAATGTGTGACCCTACAAACACATCACAAGCAAATGTTAAATAGGGAAAAACTGTAACTGCAACTTCTATTTTTGTGGAAGCAAACACCAGAAAGGGGTAAAGCTGAGGAAGCAATATTTCTTTTTTTTTTAAGAGCAGGCCAAAGGCTCTCAAGCTCTAAATGGAGATTTCATTCATGTTTGCTGGAGATATGGGATAATATTTCTTGTGTTTCCAAATGAGAGATGAAACTGTCCTCAGAAAAAGTGCTAGAAACTGATAGCATTTTATTAAGACAAATTATCAGAAAACTTACACACTATCTTTCTCAAGACTGTTTGCTACATGGTTTAGAAAATCCAGGGTGAAAAGATGCAGACAGACCTGTGAAGTATAAGATTATACATAGAATCTTTTCATCTCTCGAAACAAGATACATGATCAGAATGTAAAAAAACAAAGAAAAGAAAAGAAAGCGGCGCCAACAAGCCAAATAGCATAAGTAAATATGATATATCAGTGTCTCTCTATCAGAGAGATTAGACATTTTATGTTTTCAAGAATTGAAAGATTCAGTTCTAGGAAAAAAAATGAATCATACATTACTCCAGCAAAAACGGAGACGCCCTGTAATTTGATTGATCTCAGAACACATATTTTGATCCATCTCACTATATTCTAGCACAGAAAAGGGTCCACCTTTACCCCTTTGCACAAAAACCCCAACTTTCTCTTGTGGATATCCCTATAATAGAAAGGTCAATAAACGCACAAGTTAAAATATTTAATATAAAAAATTACATTATCGGTTATTTCTCTGCAAATTTATTAGAGAAGAGCTAGAAACAAGACATCAAAATAAATCGTGACATTAAGAGATTAAAAAAGGAAAAATTTTCAAATTTGGACTTGACTGAAGAGATTGAGAGATTCCAGAAAAGTGGGAGAAAATGAAATTGCATAAAAAAGCAGAAAACATCTTCTTACCTTACGTACAACTTTAGCAGCAGTAGCTACACCTTTGTCGATAAAGTATCCCAAAAATGTCGGATCTGCAACACGCACCTGCCCTGGGGAAATCATAATTAGAAAGGGAGAGGAAAAGACAGACACAAAAACAAGAAATAGAAAATTGATAATATGTCGGTAATTACCAGTGCATTATCAACACCATAACAATCTACATATTTGACTCCTCTCATGGCCATATCTTCAAGTAACTTGTGTGATCTTAGAGCTACAAAGATTAAAAGAAAATAGTTATGTTTCCAGGGTATGAATACAAACTTAAATTTTTGAGTTATGTATTTATATAATTGTAAATTTTAAACAGATACCAGCATATACACCGCCATTTCCATCAGGAGCCTTCGCTACCTGGTTCGACAATACAATGATTGTAAAACAATATGTCATTATTTTGCTTCAGTTACCTTTATTTTAAAAGCGTGCAAAAGAGAGGGGAAGGAGTTTACTTTGAGAGGAGTCTCCATGATAAATTTACCATCAGGGGAAACACAAGGAAGTGTGCCTTGTTGGAAGAAAGTAACCTGGATCATGTGAATACATCAGTAAAAAAACAGTGTACTTCTATGAGAAAGAATTTTATTTTACAAAATTTATATAGTTTTTCTTACTTGGTCTGGATCCAAGCCAAAATACTTGCGGCTTTGAAAATACTTGCGGGTTGCTTCATCAGTGAAAGGGCTGGTCATTATGTACCAGTGGATAGGTACAATACCGGTAGAACCTGCACATCATACCACAAATACTAAGTACAAAATTAGTTAACTGTAAGCATCTGAAAGGTGCAAAAAACAAATATCTTACATTCATTTGATTGAGCTGCAAGCTTTTGAACATAGATTATTCTCTCAGCTTGGAGTTGAAAAAGTGATTTGCCAGATGGCAGACCTATACCTGACAGATATGTACGAAAACTTGTCAGCAGACTAATAAGCAAAACATTCCAGTAATTCTAAATTGCACAATATTAATAGTAGTATGAAAAATAGAGAAGGTATAGACTTACTGAAACAACCCTTGGGATCTGAACTACCAAGACGCGTCCCCTATATAACAGTAATACAAAATGACATATAAATATATATAAACAAAAATAATAAATATCTGAAGGTGGGGCAATAGAACCAAGATCTATGGAGCTAAAACAGTAAGTCAAAAAGTGAATTATGGAATTAAAACAGTAAATTGAATAATGAATGAAAAATCTGAAAGGACAGGCAGTGATGCTCAAGCAGCCTGTACCTGCAGAATTTTACTAATTCTCTCTGCTAGTCTATTTTCTGGTTTTCTTATTGGGTTCTTACTTCTTCATGAGTCCTAACTTATTTTTTATGCCATATAATGGTCAAGAATGAAAAATATTGAATATTATATTAATTATCATACGTACCTGACCACCAGCTAATAGGACAACAGCTAATTTCCCTTCTGAAATAGCCCTTAGCCCTCTTTTCCACCACCTCGCTTTATCTTCAGCTGTTCTTTCTTCTACAGTAGATACACTTGACTCGGGTACCGGCTCAACTGACTGTAATGATACTCCTACAGGTCGTATTTTCTAACATGTTGAGAAATATTTCACAATAACATCATTTTTATAACATAGTAAATGCATGCAATGAATTAAGAGCATACCTCGTGATCCAAGCGACCGTCTTATGATCCGATCAATCCTAGGAAGGTCAATGCTCTGTTTAATTTGAACAAAAGAATACCAAATTATTTCAACAATCAGAAAAGTCCAAGTTTGTCATTCAAAGAATTTTGCACCAGACCATTTATTCTGTGCCAGTCATGGCAAGAAACATACATCAAGTGTATTCTGGTCAGACTAAGCTCGTTTCAATCCTACTGAATACGATTCATAGTAGGTAAAGGATTTGCATTGGTATGATAAATTTAATAATTCCTGTTTGTTTCTTTGTGAATCATAACAACCAAATACAATATCCCAATAAGCAATTGAACAAATATCAAGAAGTAATTCTGCCAGCTCATTCTTCAACCAACCATCAGGTAACCAGAGAAGTGCTACAGAATGCCAACTTGACATTAAAAAAAAAAAGAAAAATATTGGAAATAGAACCTTTTCAGATCTCAATTGGGAAAAAAAAAAGAGATTATTATTATATAGATCAATCTTAGCAGTTTTTTCAATCATTTATGTCATAGTTGGAAACTAAGAATAAATTGAATTTGCATCAAGAGAAAAAAAAATGTTCACCACATGAAAATTGGTTCAGTTACGCCAAAATCAAGAAGATAAAAACCAAACAGTGCAGCAATTGACTTTGTAAAGAAGGTGAGTTTACTTATAACGAATTTATTTCTCGACCGTGAAAATCCACAAAAGACAGTAATCAACAATTTAAAAAGGTAAAGTTCTACGTTAGTTATCTACATTTTCAAAAGGAATTTTTACCAATTTCGTACAAATTGAAACAAATTACTTAGCCACCAAGCAATTTGAAAAATTAACAATTCGGTTTTATCACACTTGATAGCAACCAAATGATTAACAGGTGTGTGTGTGTGTGTGGGGTGTTGTGTGCCTACGGGCTTGTAATAAAAAAAAAACAAATGATTAACAAATTGAGAAAAAGTTATTTCAAAGGAAGCCACTAAGGATTCAGAAAGTTGAAAGCTTGTGTCACTTAAACGAGCAGAGTTTGACAAAATCTCAACATTCTACAACATCAAATTGTAGATGAGACGAACGGTCGACCTTAAGAGATTTACCTAGCTGAAATGCAGAGATACAATCAAGCTACGAGAAATCAGTTCAGAAGCTACCACAATTCAACTACGAGTCACTCGAGAATAAAAATTATATTAAATCAGATCGAGCCGATGCCACAATATCACCAGCTCCAATCAAATATAATGTAATACCGAGTAGAATACAGTAACCAAGCATATTCCAGTGACCACATCTCAGGATGGAAACAAAAAGAAAGAACAATTCACCAAAAGGTCAAATAAGTGGAGACAATTCTCACAAAATCCCACTTTTAACTAGAAAATTCAAATAGATCTCATTATATCCCCGCAACACTACCCCTCTTCTGTTTCAACTCACCTCAATGTCTCTGAAAAGAATCTCTCTCTCCTCAGGCGAGATCTCGTCCCAGAGCGAAAACGAATCCTCCTGACCATAATCCTTCAGCCTCTCCACCATATCCTGTGGCGGCGCCGCTCCGAGCACCACCGGCTCCGACTCCGGCGGAGACGTCGACCCCTGCCTCTCACTTCCAGCCAGCGGCATTACCGAATCAGACCTGGGGCCCACCAAGATTATCTCCTTCGTCTCCCTCATTATTTC
The DNA here is from genome assembly GCA_037127355.1 of Schoenoplectus tabernaemontani. Taxonomy (NCBI): domain Eukaryota; kingdom Viridiplantae; phylum Streptophyta; class Magnoliopsida; order Poales; family Cyperaceae; genus Schoenoplectus; species Schoenoplectus tabernaemontani. The sequence goes on along the minus strand of CM073755.1, from coordinate 18,312,012 downwards.
TCTATCTCTATTTCCTCCTCTTTTGCTCTTTGCTCTTTGCTCACAGAATTGCTCACCAGTAGATATACAGAGACGCGATAAATTAGATAGAGAAGAACAAGATCGAGATACAGAACAATGGAGGTTGCTTCAAGTGCATTCGCAAAGAAATAATAGTTGGCTAAACCATTATATGGACCGATTAACTGAATGTGGGGCCAAATAGCCATGTTAGGTGTGGAACCCAGGATCAGATGTGGGTAGTTTTATTGGGCCACACGTAAATTAGTACACCAGGTTTAGGATGTCTGTGGCTCTGTGCATGATATGCCACCAGATTTTTTTTTTTTTGATGAAATGCCACCAGATTTCACGAACAAACGGAGAATTTGATGATAGAATCAATTCTGCAGCTTCGCTTTCTACGACTGAAAGAATGTAGCAAGTCGCTCGATAAAATATATATACTTTATAATGACTCGCTGCACGGTTCGTCGTAGACATGCAGCATAGAAGATTAGATGAAAACATTGTGAGATGTCGGCGGTATCGAGGCTGATTGGCTTGTAATTCTAATCTGATGGAAGTAATTATGGCAAATCAAATTACTTTTTGGCCCCTTAAGTCAGTAAGTGATTTTGCAAGGAAGATGATTTGAACTCGTGGATATATTGTGTAAAAAGCCCCGCCAAATTATAAGATAATAAAATTGTTATAAGGATATCTATGCATGCACGTGACGAAGCCAGAAAATGCTGAGGTGCCCCGTCGCAGAAGCAAAGGGAAAGCAACCGCGGTGGAAATGGAAATAATTTATTTTTGGTGAATTAAAAATTTAAAATGGAGAAAAACAGAGGAGAGGTGAATGGTGTATCTCAAATAGGGGTGTTAATGGATCGGATAATATTTGATTTTATTTGTGATCCGATTCGAGATCCGTATTCGAATATGAAGATATTTGTATTTATATTTGGAATTTTTTTTTACGGATAAGAATATAATTTGACTATTATTTATCCGTATCCGACCATTTAGCTATTATTAATCAATATCCGGCACTATCCGAAAGTATCCGATCTGATATTATCTGATTTTATTAGAATAAATATCCAAAATATTTCTATTATATATTTTTTAATTAAATTTTTAGTGTACATTATAAATTTAATTTATTTTATATCCAATTTATGTTAATATATTATTTTTATAATTCATTGATATATTTGAACTATTAATATAATAATAATAATAATAATACTAAATATTTATTTTTTATAATTAATGATTCTAAAAAATAGTATGCAATTGTTTTTCAACGATACATATAATATTTTATTTAATATCTGAAATGTATCCATATTCATATTTGTATCCATCCAATATTTGATCCGTATCCGGACATCCATAGAATATTTGATTCATATCCGTATTTAAATTATTCGTATCCGAAAAATTATAACAAATATGAATACAATAAAGCTATTATTCATTTATATCCAATCCGTTTACACCCCTAAATTGTCACCGGATCAGATCACATGGAATTGGATCGGTCAGAAGTCGCTGACTTTACAAGTCATCTTTGGTTTCTTCTTCACTTCTATGTTCTGTCACTCTCTTCAGAAAACAGTCAATACAGTTAATGTTTTCTTATTTGTTTTGTTCTCTAAACTGAAAGACCACAAAGAAAAGGAAATATTTGGTTCCTTTTATATCATTCATTTTAATTAATTTCAAGAAATTTCAATGTGATTTAATATATTTTATAATATAATAAATACAAACCATATTAATTTTTTGAATGATTTTACGAAATCTAAATTTACATTAAACATATTGTACGTAATAGAATAAATATATTCAAATCGTTGGATTTCAAAAGATGGTCCTGAATAAATTTATTTTTTTTTAAATAATATAATTGGATAAAAGAACCTTAAAAGTAATAAAAACATTATTCTGATTTTCGCTACAAATTATATATCCAAAATCTCCTGAATATCAAATTTTATTATTTTAAAGATCTTTTATTATTTGTGTAGATTTATAAAAGATGGTCCTGAATAATAATGTGGGTACATCATATCATCTCTGAAAAATGCAAAGTTCATGTCTATCGTCACATATTTTTGAATAGTTTAGAACCGTGCTCATTACATGGTTCGCAAACTTCATTTTTATTTTTTAATAACAAAGCAAGGATTGGCTTCAATCAAGATACTTTATAATTAAAAAATGATTACGACAAAGTTAATTTGTACTTCAATGAAGCCAAACAGTTACAACATAATTAGCCATACTCCATACAACACTAAAACTATGGTTGCACTCAAAGATTCACAGAAGTATTAAGTTAACAAGACTTAAGAGGAGGCCTCATTAGTCCTTTTGACTTCTGTCAAGTCATGTTAAGCACTTCAAATTATAAAGCGAAGAGAGAAAAGGCAAAAAAAAAAGAATCATATCTATACACTTTTGTGACTTTGTCCTGTCCGAACAAAAAAAAATACTCGATCCAATATATTTAAATATTTGTGATAGACACCATATATTTAAATATTTGTGATAGACACCATATATTTAAATATTTAATTAATTTATATCTATTTTTTCGATAAATGAAAAACGCTGAAGAATTTGTTTTCAAGTGGATAAGTATTTTTTTTTAGATAAAGATGAAATTTTGAACTACTTAAATCCAACATTAAATGTTCATACAGAATCTCTTGTGACCTCCCATATAAAAATTGTTACTTTTGACACTAAATTAAAGATTAATTCTCAAATAACCATGCAATTCAAAATACTTTAAAAAAATTCAAATATTTGAACGCATCAGTATAAAGTAATAGCACTCTTATATAAAATATAGAAATGTGTAAAACCTTTTTTTTTGTGAAAATGAATTCTCATTGACTTCAGCATATATTATTTTTATATATATTTTTTACAAAAGTTAAAGCTAAGTCACTATATAGAAACACGAAATTCATTATCATCTTGATCTACCAAATCTGCTATTCATTTATAAAACTTTTAAAATCTTAAATATTTATGTTAGTTCATTTAAAAGTAAGGGGCGGGCCAAAAGAATAGGAGAACCAACATATTCGTTTCAACCCATCTCTTTCTAATAGTGTACTTTCCCTTAACTTTTTATTAAAAAAACACAATCTTGTATGGATCTTATCTCAAATCCTAGCCAGAGGAGCCTTTTTGGTGAGTCGGTGCGGATTTTGTGGTTGATGGACTAAAGGGCACCATGAAGTGGGACCCAGATCCACTGTCGCGTGACACGGTGCGGCGCGGTACGTGGTCCGTTCGATTATTTCGAGATTCGAGTTAATACTTTAAGATTCGAGTTAGCACGAATCTCAAAGTGATCGAACGAATCACGTGCTACGCCGCACGGTGCCGCGCGACAGCAAATCTGGTTCCTCATGAAGTGCCCCTCCACAAAATATATTTTGTTATAGTTGATTATATTTCGGTCTATTGAATATTAATAAATGCAACAACCGATGGTTGGGAGTCGCACAGGTCTAACTAGTACAGATGGTAATGATATAGATGGCATTGGATTTTGTCTCTTTCTGAAATGACGCGAGTTTAAATTTTAGAAGGGATATATAAAAAATAATATATGATTGGAAGTTTTATTTATCCAAAAATAATAATAATTGATGGTTGGTTATTTAAGAGTTAATTCAGGACAGAAATGCCACACGAGAGAGAGAGCAAATTAACTTGCCGAACAAATATAACTATCCCAACTCTCAAGTATAATAAGTTAATAATATCGTGATTCGAGATATATTTAGCGAAGTAAAAAAATCAAGACAAAGTTAATAATATCGTGATTCGAGATATATTTAGCGAAGTAAAAAATTCAAGACTAAGTTAATAATATCGTGATTCGAGATATATTTAGCGAAGTAAAAAATTCAAGACTAAAGGATAATACGGTTATAATTTGAGAATAATTTATTTTATATAATATAAATAAAAATATATATTCTAATGATAAATTTTTAAAATCATATAAAATTAGATGATATAATTTTAATTTTCATATAATATATTTTATTCACGAATAATTTTAGAATAAGATATTTTTAGTGAATAAAATATATTATATATTGAATAAATATTTAATTCATAAAAGCATTTAGTTAAAAATAAAAAAATAAATTATTCATGAATAATTCACAAATAATGATATGACTACGCCCTCAAATCCTAATATCAACACTGACAGAAAAATGCCACATGAGAAATCACAATGAAACTATACAAAACAGATTACAGTTGTTGGTATCAGATCAGATCCAAAACCCGACACATCAACGCACCATCTCAGATTCTCAGCCCTCAGGAACAGCATCAGCAAGGAACACTATTAGGATCCGATAGCAACGGTGCCTGTTTGGTGGCAGAGTGCAGAATTTTCCACACACAGTCACACTGATGGAGATGTGCCATCTTAAATTGCTTAAGGCTTCAAAAGTACAAATTAAACGAGATTATCAGAGCGCATAATAATTGGGTACATTTTGTACTGTTGTGGCAGCTTGCTACTTAAAATATTACTGATTGGAAACAAATTATTCATAGAGAAGAATCAGAATATTTCGTCAGTTATTCCCACGAAATCCCCTCATTAAAAAAAAAAAGATAACGCCACCACACCTAATCAAACTTTCAGAGTTTGACAAATACCCTCGATTTTTAATTATGACAATTAGCAATATAACTGTTCAATTTATTTGCACCATTAGTAATTTTTATAAAATGATGGAAATATCCATACATCATTCATTTTAGTTATTTTATTAATTACAGAGGAAATTTTGAAAATTACAAAAAAAATAATTTAAATCTTTTCTTTTGTCTTACATTAAAGATTTGAAATAAAATATATTATATAAATAGATATTTTCTTTTAAAATAACATTTTATGAAAATATAAACGTTACCAAACATCCCTCAAACATGTGAATTTTTAATATTAAGTTATTCTTCATGTTTCTAAATATAAAATACCAAAAACACTTAACTTTAAAATATACAATAAGTAATACAACTAATTAGGTATTATGTTGCATCTGAAAAAAAAATTCGTTTTTTCATGAATCATTATTTCAAAAATAAACAAAATTTGATATAATATATTTTATTTTCAATCTTTAATGTAAGACAAAAAAATTAATGATCTTTTTTTCATGTTTCAAAATTTTCTTCATAATTAACGATAGAACTGAAATGTTAAAATACAAGGGTATTATCATTATTTTATCAATAAAAATAATGATGTTAAGTAAATTTAATAACCGAAAGGTTAATTGTCATGAATTGAAATTCAGGAGAGCTGCTTATGATAATTAAAAAAATTGAAGGCTTTTTTTGTCAAATGTTGAGTTTTTTTTTTGGGGGGGGGGGGGGGGATGCCGGGGGATGGATTGGGGTTGACTTACCAAAAAAAATGTTATAAATAAAGTGAACGATTGAGGTTTACCTTTTCTTTCTGATCGATTAAGGTCCACAAATTAGTTCGGACTAATTAACTTTATTAGGTTGACAAAGAAATTGCACCAAAACACCTACTACTAAAGATGCCCAAAAGGCTGCACATTTTAAGAGCAAGTTAAATGCACTCTTTGGCATAATAATAAATTGGTGATTCAAGAAATATTCGATGAGATCAAAAATTTAATGTTCAAGTATAATTCAGGATAATTTATTTCGTATAATATAAATAAAATATATATTATAATGATAAAATATTAAAATATATTTAAAAATATAATTTTCATTTAAAATATAATATATTTATTTTCCGAATAATTTGCGAATAAAATATTTTTTAATAAAAATGTACTATATATTAAATTGACGAATTATTTATAAAATATCTAATTATGAATAAAAAAATTAATTATTTATGAATAATTTACGAATCACGTGAATATGCTCTTTGGTACAGACTGCAAACACACTTGCACCAACATCCTCTGCAGCGGCCGCCTGTACAGCCTTCAGTGTTGCATAGCTCAGCACAGTTATCCTTTACTCAAAAGTCTCAAACAGGTCCCTTGTGACTTTGCGACATGCACAGCCTGGCTGCCTAGTATCAGCTTTCGTAGGAATTAACGCATTATTTTTCAAATTTTATTGCAAGAAGAATAAAGGTAAAAGAAAAAAAAGTAGGTCATAATCATATGACGAATTCTTTAAAAAAAAAAAATTCCATAAGTTGCAGTATTGTACCTTTTGGGCAGGGTTTGCAGCATATGGTTAATTCTGGTATGAAACGGATTATTGGAGATGATAATATTATCATGATATGTAAATGATTTTATATCTTGTTTGATCAATTTATAAAATAATTATAATTAATTTTAATAATTTGTTATGATTAAAAAGTGCAATTATAAAGTCAATAATGAAGAATATAAACATTGAACAAGCTTACAAAATCATTGAAGAAAATTAGATTAGAATGGTTATTTCTATGGTTGCAACGATTCACATCCATCAAAAAATAAAGAAATAATCATTGTAAGTCGTTACAATAGTTGCTAAAACTATTACAATCAAGGATAAAATCAAGATAGATATTAGCCGGCGCTCGGGCATTCTTGGTCCATTAAAAATAGAGCCTCTTTGTCTTTGATGCAGTGAAAAATATATAAAAAAAATTGATCCACACATCTTCCTTTTAAGGCAACAGTGATAAAAAATAAAATTGTTTTTGACCCGGATATCTTCTTTTCAAGGCTTAGAAACCTTACACGATCGTTTCTGATTTCAACCCCTGATTGAATGATTTCTCAAATCATATTAACAAATGTCCCTTCACAATAGCTGCAAACGATTTTCATAACAATGTATCGGCTTATTTCCATAAAAATTGTAACAGTTAAGCACGATTTTACTCAGAAAAAATTTCATTATGAAAGAAAACTTATTCTGTCAAAAAATTTCTCATTATAAAAGAAAAACTTGCCGATTTTGCATCACAGGATTTTTTCCATCGTCATGTTGTACCAGCGTTATAAAAAATAGTATGCGCTTGGCGAACAAACAGAGTACCGCCAAGCGATTAATCATTATACGGCCGATCAAATGGATTTTTGCGGATGATTTAACGTTTTTATTATTATATACATATTTATTTATATGTAACATATATTATCCATTCATAATATTATATTAATAATTGTAGTAATTGAATATGATATTTCATGATTCGTTATTTTGATACACCTAACTCAATACATATATTACTTACAACCGCACGAGAATACTATGATGCAAACATCATTTTCTTTATATTCTATTATATTAATAGTTAATTATATAAAAATATTCAAAATAAAAAATAATTAAAAAAATTATACGAAATTCAGCAATATTTTTCGATATTTTGGTTTATAAATTTATTATGTTATGATTAGAGAAATAAAAATTAAATAATTTAGATTTTTAGCTTTCTGAGACTTGGATGATCTAATTATATATTTAATTTTTAATTTAATTTTGAGAAGTAAAACAAGAGGATATTATAGGTCTTTACAAAATAAAAAAATATAGATCAGAGAGATTGATTTAAAAAAATATATATATCAGAGAGATTAAATTATAATAGTAGTTATGTGTTTTTTTCGAGAGAGATGAGCTTAATGAGTTATATAGTTATTTTGACAAAACATTCATTAAATTTAATAATTTAATCTCATTAAATTTAATAATTTAATAACAATAATTCAAAAAAAATACTGTAACATAATGTGAAAAAACGGATGATTAAATAAAAAAACGAAAGACTAAATAAAAAAACGGCCGATTAATAGTTCAAAACCACAAAATATCTACTCGTTTTATTATTCATGACGGTTTACCCTCCGATTTTAACTATTTAACCGAATAATCAGCCGACTATTCCATTTATCACAATATTATATTATACAGACCCACCCAAAAATATCATGGATTATATAACAAGTTAGCAAAATTTTATTTTGTTTTTTTACGAAATAAGACAGAATATAATAATATCCTTTATATTATTATTCCAGTGGTCTTATAATAAATGCGTATTAATAACTAATTTAATTCCCTCCTTTTAAATACGCGAGGAAGAACACGTGGCAACAAAACTCCTCCAGGTGTCCTTAGGTGGCACTTGTCGCCTGCCACGAGTTAGTGGAGCCCCTCAATTTGTTTTTCTGGAGCAATTATTTTAGGGTGGGTCACTTGACAACGGGTTATTTTGACAATTTTAAGAATAAAATTTTAAAATAAATATTAAAAAAATTTAAAAATTAAAAAAATTATGAATATATTTTCTATTTATAGATTGATGTTAATGTTAACTGATGTCAATTTAAATTTCATATAATTTCATTATTATTTTATATTTCATCCAGGATCATCAAAATTTTATATAATTTATAATGATTATAATTTGATGATTTTTAATGAACTATCAAACGATAATAAAATTGTATAAAATTTAAATCACCATAAATCTATAAATAGAAGGACATATTCATAATATTTTTTATTTTTTTTTAAAAAATCGTATTTGTTGAAAAATTCATTATCAAAATTAAGTGATCTCTTCTCATTATTTTATCAATTCATTTATTAGTACATCTTCAGTTTTTTTAGTGATATATCTTCAGTTCAAAAACAAAAAAGTTACTTCCAGACTCGGTGACTTATCCCACCGGAATTTTTCTTTTCATGAAAAATAATGTTTACTGAAAGAATAATAAATAAAATAGACGAATTCGGACGAAGATCGTCATTGCAAAGACCTTAATTCTCAAAATCATCGAGATTGAATTTGTTAAAACATGAAATAAATATGTCGGATTGGGATTAAAAGTACTGTGCGTTGAAAAATATATTTGAGTTGAAATTTAAATTATATTAAAATTGTAATATTAAAACGTATTTTACTTGAATGAACGAATTTCAGCCTAGATATACTCTCTTAGTGTTAGAAACTCATAAAAAGACTAAAACAGTAGCATGTCTTGTTTCTTTCTAAGATTGATTTTGTGAAAGAAATTGACAAAGCACTCTATTAACATACAATATATATAATAATATAAAATAATTTATATTGTGGAGGGAGAAGAGGTTTTTTTTTAATCTTGAGTGTTTTTTTTTTGTTATATTTTGTTATGTCACGTAGATTTAGACCATATTTGTTACATTATTAACTGGTCTTTCTCTTGACTTGACCAAAGTATCATACCATCTCAAAATATCTTAAAAATATCAATAATATTATAAATTAAATGAAAAATATATTAGCCGGCACTCGGACATTCTTGGTCGCATAATAAATGCGTATTAATAACTAATTTAATTCCCTCCTTTTAAATACGCGAGGAAGAACACGTGGCAACAAAACTCCTCCAGGTGTCCTTAGGTGGCACTTGTCGCCTGCCACGAGTTAGTGGAGCCCCTCAATTTGTTTTTTCTGTAGCAATTATTTTAGGGTGGTCACTTGACAACGGGTTATTTTGATAATTTTAAAAATAAAATTTTAAAATAAATATTAAAAAAAAATATGAATATATTTTCTATTTATAGATTGATGTTAATGTTAACTGATGTTAATTTAAATTTCATATAATTTCATTATTATTTTATATTTCATCAAGCATCATCAAAATTTTATATAATTTATAATGATTATAATTTGACTATTTTTAATGAACTATCAAACGATAATAAAATTGTATAAAATTTAAATCACCATTAATCTAAGGACATATTCATAATATTTTTCTACTTTTTAAAAAAAAATCGTATTTGTTCAAAAATTCATTATCAAAATTAAGTGATCTCTTCTCATTATTTTATCAATTCATTTATTAGTACATCTTCAGTTTTTTTAGTGATATATCTTCAGTTCAAAAACAAAAAAGTTACTTCCAGACTCGGTGACGTATCCCACCGGAATTTTTCTTTTCATGAAAAATAATGTTTACTGAAAGAATAATAAATAAAATAGACGAATTCGGACGAAGATCGTCATTGCAAAGACCTTAATTCTCAAAATCATCGAGATTGAATTTGTTAAAACATGAAATAAATATGTCGGATTGGGATTAAAAGTACTGTGCGTTAAAAATATATTTAAGTTGAAATTTAAATTATATTAAAATTGTAATATTAAAACGTATTTTACTTGAATGAACGAATTTCATCCTAGATATACTCTCTTAGTGTTAGAAACTCATAAAAAGAATAAAACAGTAGCATGTCTTGTTTCTTTCTAAGATTGATTTTGTGAAAGAAATTGACAAAGCACTCTATTAACATACAATATATATAATAATATAAAATAATTTATATTGTGGAGGGAGAAGAGGTTTTTTTTTAATCTTGAGTGTTTTTTTTGTTATATTTTGTTATGTCACGTAGATTTAGACCATATTTGTTACATTATTAACTGGTCTTTCTCTTGACTTGACCAAAGTATCATACCATCTCAAAATATCTTAAAAATATCAATAATATTATAAATTAAATGAAAAATATATTGCAAGTAGATTAATATATTTTTGTCATTTTCTAGACAAGTAAGAATAATATATTTCACATTAACTAATATGCTATTAAATAATAAAGTTATCCGAAAAATTTGTATAAGAATCTGTTGTTATTTTTCTGGTATTTAATTCAATTTTATTATTACAAGAAACAGAAAATGTTATATAGTCATTTTAGTTGTTTATTTTTTTTCCAAGGTTTATATTCATAGCCTCATAGGTGTCACTGTAAAAAAGTAGGTAGATAATTATAATATTAGATTTAAAAAATATATTATCAACGCTCCTGTTGTTTGTAAGTTTTCCTCTTTCATTTGTTGTTCGTTTTATATTTGTCTCTCTTATTTTTTCTTTTACATAAGATGGAAGTGTACCCTATTCGATTTCAAAATTTTCATTAAAGAAATCAGCTCGGATTTTGAACCGGTAATTACTTTTTGAAGTAAGAACCTGCAATTTCGTAGATCGGCCGAGAGTATTTTTCCCCCTTTAAAAATCTTCATAATTTAATGATCACATCAACAGCTAGCTTTGGATATGAGGAGCTTTATTCAATAAAGCGTACACAAAGAACAGCTTATCAGCTATAAAGTAGCTTATTTTTTCTCCCTTTTAACTTAGAGCATACAAAATAAAGCTTCTCATAGATATCCAGCATTATTACTAAGCATGCAATAAGGTACCAATTTGGAGCTAGGCAGCTAGCATGCATGGTTTATTCTAACAAGGTTTATAGCACATGCAACGGCGCCTCACGCCATGGCAGCTACCCCCGCCCCATCCTTCTCCCATGCACACCTGTGCACAGTTGGCGTCGACAAAGCATAACCCTTTGAAGCCCGAGCTTGCACGCCGGCACATTTTTGTCGCTTCAGCTCCCTGGCAGGCCTCCTCTGTGTACATAGAAATTTACTTAAACAGTTTAGTCAAATGTTTTCTTCTTGATTAATTTTAATTTGAAAAAACTAAATCATCTCATATGAATTGTACATGTACCTCTTTAATTTTTATTTCAGTTATTTCAAGCTTGTTTCATGTACTGCTATTATTTTTCCTTTTCTAAAAGAAGAAGAGGTTAATTAAAAGATGATCATGCATCGCATATACTTTGCTAGAACCAATTCCTGCTAAATTTTCCAAAATAATCACCAATTATTCAATTGCCAGATTACCCAATTTAAAAACTTTAACTTGAAATTATGTAATCGATGTGGAACTAAGCAATTAGTCACTTAAAAAGCAGCAAACAACTCATGTGCTGACTAGAAATTAAAAAAAAAAGTAAAAACAATCAATGTAGAAATTATATCTCACTCGAGGCTAAGAAGAGGAGAAGAAAAAGGAAGCGCATGAGCAGTTTTCTAAAATCCATTTTGCAAGCAAAGATGCAAATTTCCAAGAGGTATACAGTGGTAATTAAGTGTGCATATTGCATTTCCCACCTCACTTATAGTAGCCATAACTATAAGCGGTGATACCTGCTAGGACGCCAAGAAACAGAAACTTATGCCCTGTTCGGCGCGCGTCCATCTCCGTGGAAAAAACAAATTAACTCAAGACTTAATTTTTATTTTTGGAACGACACAGTATTTTTCTAGTTCAATTCGTTTTTTCTCATCCCACCACGTGGGTGGGAAACGAACAGGGCCTAGACAGGTGGAAGTGCAAGGCGCTGAGTGCTACGCGCGTGTCGGTTCCAGAATTTTTGCCTAGTTTCTGTAGTTAATCTTTTCTTCAGGGGTGGATGCAAATATACCTTCAATGACAGATTTGGATATTTTTATTTAATGGCTAAACATTTTTTTAAACTCATTCATTTTTATTTATTAAAATTAAATTTATTCATATTTTATCCTAATACGTTAAAATAAATAGATACAACAACTGATGTTAATAAATAATATCAATATATTAATTTATTTTATCATCATTCATAAAAAACATTTAAACTCATTCATTTTATATAAATGCTATCTTACTAATATAAAGTTAAAATATAATTTTTAGATAATATCATTATATCTGAAATAATTTAAATTTTTTAATAATATATCATATAGGGTAATGAATAAGAAATTATCTTTACTCATATCTATATTCATTTACTTAAAAAAATAAAAATTTACTCATTTTCATATCAACTAAGTTAACGAAGAAAATATTTATCCATATTTATCTTATCGAATATGATATAAATTAGACAAATGAATAAAAAAATATCATTGATGGCCCTATTTACTGGCGTTGTGGTGGTTTTAAATGCAAGAATTTATACTTTCTATAAAATTAATATACTTCTTAAAGTGTTTTCTACATAATTGTTTTAAAAAGTTCCATACTTCATGAAATTATGGGTCAAATGATTTAATCTAATCTTTCTTTCTAGTGGAAAGAATCAATAAAGAAAAGATGCCGCATTACTCTTTAGTGCGAAAAATAACGATATGACCGTCTGATAAATTATAATATTTGAACAATATTTAGTATAGTAATTTTTAAGATGATAAGATGAAATAGTCTAAAATTTTATTTTAGACAAGTTATGATTTTTTTCTTTTCATAAATTTTATTTTCTAATTTAAAAGTTCGATAAGAGATGTTTATATTTTTTTAATTTATTTATTTTGAAATTACTCAAGTTGAAATTAATTGTATAGTTATATTTTAATGTAATATTAATAAAATAGAGATGCATTTGTATAATAAATGGGTTGGGATATTTTTATAAATAATGATAAAATTAATTAATATATTAGTATTATTCGTTAGCAACCGTTATTATTTCGTTACCTGTCTATTTTAATGGGTAAAAATAGAAAATAAATAAGTCTAATTTTAATATGATATAATAGCATATAAATAAAAATAATTTTAAATAAATATGATAATGAAAATATTTTCATCCGACTTATACCTTTCTAGAGAGGCATGCCCACATTTATTTTTCTAGAGTTGCACAATTTTTTTTGCTCTCCTAACTAACGACACACCGAATATTAAATGAATAAAATTTGCATTTTCATAGATTATGCAAAATTCACAATAATTCGCGTATTTATCGTTCGTGAACTTTCATTTTATACGCCCATTTATTTGTCCATAAACCCTAAACCCTAAATCGTAAACCCTAAATTCTAAACCCTAAACTTTAAACCCTAAACCATAAAATCATAAAACCCTAAAACCTAAACTCTAAACCCTACGCCTTATCCGCATATATCCTGCTCTCTCTTTAAAAGGACAATAAACAGAGAAAAGGAAAAAAAAAGAGTTTGATATTTATTCCTTCCAGTAAAATTAAGTTAAATACATAGCAAACTATATCAAAAGTTATGCTTGCGAGCATTATTTTGATATGCAAACGCATGACTAAAGTTTTAAAATTATGTTCATGTGTCAAGGTATGATACGAGAGCAATACGGTATGGTACGCGTGTTTATCCGTGCCGGTATGATATATGTCACATATTGTGTTTTTAAACGTGGTGTGATTGGTTTTTATCATTTTCAACACGGCACGACACGTACGGTTAAGATGTCCCAACACGACACATCACGACACGAGCATGACACACGACTAGACACGACATATGTAAGCATGACACGAGTAGGCACAGACACACATGACAAGACACGGGTAGGCACGACACGACAATGCATGGGTAGGCACGGGTAGGCATGATAAGGCACGGGTACGAACAGGTAGGTACGGGTAGGCACGAGTAGGCACGACACGGTAAGACACGGGTAGGAACTGGTAGACACGACTAGACACGAGAGGGCATGATTAGGCACAGGATGACCGGCACGATGAATCTAAACCCTTGAATCTTGATTAAACGATATAATTTAAAATGTTAGAGGAAGAAAATTATTACACACATGACTGAGACCTGTCAACTCATAGGCCCTAGCCCCTAATACCTACATGCATGTGCTTATCATTCAACTCCTCATTTCTTCAGCTTGTTGCGCAAAAAATCAAACTTTTGCTAAAGGCTTCCAAAAATATACACCATAAAAGAATATTTAAATTTAAAATGCAAATTTGAAATTAGAAAAAGACTAAAATAACCTCATGCAATAGCCATAAATGAATATTTTTAGGAGTAAAATTATAAAATAAATGAAATGACAAAAATACCCTCCTGAACGGTTATAACAATTTAATTTGAAGGTTATTTTGATAATTGCAACATCAATTTTTATCAAATTCATTCCATCCATCCAAACAACTCAATCTTTCATACTCTCAACTCAACGAAATATATTCTCAAACTTTCTTATTCTCGTATTCAGATTCTGAAATTAAATATATTTCTTAGAGGTACGCATATTTCAAATTGTTTTTTTAGGAAAAAGTAAGAATGCATTAATGTATGATTAAAAAATAGATAGAAATTCCAAAAAGTATTGATATTTTTTGTGTGTCTTCCCCAAACCAAAATGCATTCTTATTGAATATTTATCCTTTTTTTGCAGAGTTATGCTGGAATATGGGCGTTGAATTAGTGATGATCTATTGGGATGTCAACACTCGTTGGAACAACACATACCGACTGTTGAAGAAAATTATTCATCTCAGACCAGCCTTGAATCGTGCACTGAGTAGAAGTCAACAGGGGCAGCAGTTACTTCTACAACAAAGCAAGTGGAAAACATTGGAGCTGATGGCTCCATTCTTAGAAAATTTTGATTCCGCAATAGTAAAAAAAATTGCATCTTACACACCAACAACAGTCGCACTATTGGAGGAGCTTGCTCTAATTTCTAATTAGAACAACATCCAAAAGAAAGAACTGACTGAAGAAGATAATTTATGGCATTCATTGGAACCCATGAAAGCGAAGTTCCTTAAGTATTGAAGCAAAATACCCCTCATCACCATCATTGCATGTTGGCTTGACCCAAGGTAATTATTAGATTTGAAATTTCATAATAAAATACATATGTGGCCCTTTGTGCACTAATTAAATTTTATCAATCATAGGTGGAAGGTAACAAATACCGCAAACATTCTCACTCAATTAGTGAGAATATTGAACTTGAAGTAGAGAATGCATATGAAGAAGTGAATGCTCTCCTTGAAAATATGAGCAGCAACATAATGAGGTAGATTACAGTTGTCAGAATAATTTCTATTTAAATTATAATTACTTATACATAATAACTAAATTATTTTTTCTTTAATCAGGCTAGGGTGGCTTTGAGTGTGCCAACACCAACTAATCCATCAACAAGAGGTAACAAGTCTACTATGTCTCGTATTCAGTCCATCGTTCTTAAAAACTTCGACTCATCTTCAACATTTATCCCACGTACAACCAGCTCAGAGATGCAGATCTTTGCAAACTTCATGTTTGAGTATGGCAATATAAGGCTCGATGATGAAAATTTTAGCATTTTACAATATTGACATCAAGTGAAGGGCGTGTTCCCCATTTTAGCATCCATGGCTTGTGATATTTTTGTCGTTGTTGTCTCCACAATAACTTTTGAATCTTATTTTAAAGCAACTAACAGGGTTCTAACTGACAAAAGAATAAGATTGGATGAGAATGTATTTGAGGTTCTAGTTTTACTAAAGGATTGGTACGATGCAGAAAATAGGCTTCAAGACAAGTCTTGGATGCACTCACTCAGTGGGGGAGGTAGAAAATATATTAAGTGGTGTCAACTTATATATTTTAAAGATTATCATAAATAATAATAATTAAATATATAAATTTATAAGGTAAATTTTTAAAATTTAGTGGTGTCAATTGACACCACTGGTGGCAATGTGGCTTCGCCACTGCACTCACTTGATCAAGAAGAAGCTATTGTCGCATTGAGTTCTAATCCAAGTGAAAGAATGCCAGAGCCATAGATGAACTAGAACCAGTCTCATGAGGAAGAAGATTCATTTATAAGATACTCAAATCCATATATGTATAACTATGAAGAATATAGTTATATGTACCACCATCCGCCGAACTTTTTAGGTAGTAAATTCTTTAATTTTAATTTAAATATTTAAATCTTATTTTTTTTAATTATACTAAAATATTTTGAAGTTTTTAATTCTACCTATATTTCTAACATAGTCGGTTCTAAGTCCGAAAAAAAGAGAAAAAATTTGACAAACATAATATTTTAAGAAATATTATAAAATATTTTAATACATGTCCATACTTTTTTGACATTTTTTTATTTTTATGTTTTATGAATTTTTTTATATTTTAAATTTTGCAAAATGTAATAATACATTATATAATATATTTTTAAATTTAAAAAAACTAATTTTTAATATTTAGTTTTTATTTTTGATATTTTCTATTTTTCTATTTTATTTTCAAAAAATTTAAACTTTTGTTTACAATTTTGGCATTTTTTTTATTTTTTTGTATTTTCTAATATTTTAAAATCTTTGACATGTTAAGGCACACCATATTCAAAACATGAATAATCATAATACGTTTGGACACGGTACAATTAGACACGACACGGATGAGTACGACACGTTTAACACAACATGCCTTATTCGTGACGTGACGGCTCATCCCCATTTTTAACACAGCACGACACGACACGAAAGAACGGCGTGCTTTGCACGACACATAATTTTAGAACACTACGGATGACCGCATATGATACCGTATATATAAGAGTATGCATTCGTATATTCAATACTGCATAATATTTTTAAAAAATTTATTGTATTGAACTTATAAAATTAATCATATAATATATTTCATAAAAAAATTAAAATTATATTAATATTTTATTTACTTTATTATTATTTTTAATAAATTATCGATTTAAATATTTAAAAAAATTGATCAACTATATACGTATTAAAATTGTATTTTAGAACCTTGCGGGTGAGCATTCCTTGTTTGATAAGCAAGAGGAGATGGCAAATTTCTGTATCTTGATTAGTCAAAGCAGTATAAGCATCATCAGCGATTTTTTGGAGGCATATGAGAGATACCAAAGTGGAGATGTCTTGACTCTTCATTGATGCTTTTAAGGAGAACGCCTGGGTGAATCTTTTAATGAAAACAATGATCATATAAATAGCAAGGAAAAAAATAAGCTGTTGTGTAACTGAAAAATCAAAGAGAAGTCAACTCCATTGTTGAGAAACTTTTTTCATTTACTCGGTGTAATAGACCAACGGTTCTAGAGTTGTACTCTTTCTTTGGTGTAGTGTGATCGGCGTGACATTGATGTTTGATGGTTGTTACTGATTTCAAAGATATAGACATTATTTATTGGTGATGTCTGTTATAATTCTTGTGTCAGCTCTTCTTTTCTCTTTATTTTAATTGCTTTAGTACTTGTGAGAAGTAAATTGAATTGTAGTTTGATCTTGAAATTGCTAAACTAAGCTAAAAAGATTGTCATTGTCAAAATTTATAAGTTACCCTTAGGTGTTCATTCGATGTATCATGTAACCTTAACATCATCATCATCGACATTATCATTATCATTATTATTATATTATTATTATATTATTATTATTATTAAAAATAATTAAAGCCTTACATATACATGAAAATATGTTAATCATATATATGTGGCATTGTCACGTATCAAACATTTTCAGAGCGTGACATAATTCCAGTATAAAATATTTCATTTGATATCTTAGTTCATCGCATCAACCAACAATTTATTACAAAAGAAAAGAAGGAAAACAAATCTTTACTAAAAACTAATATTTAGGGAAGTAATGCATGTGTGGTGAAAAAAAAAGATATTTTGCATGATTCTGCATGCAACTTCTATGCTAAATACATATTTAAAATATCAATAGATTTATCTCTATTTCTGTAGGAACATAGTTTGAAAATGTTATCAAGTAAGTCAATTTTATTTTTCTTCAGGAAAAAATGATAAAATATGTACAGCAATTATCTTTATAATGATATATGTTTTTTCAAATTTTGAATTGAGACATTAGATAAAATCAATAAATATATTAATTATTCAAATTTTGCACGGGATTTAGAGGAAGAAAAAAATCCAACAGAAACGAAAAAAAATATTTTAGTAAGAAGTTGATCCCTTTCTTTTTAAACAACGTTTAAAATATTTCTAATTGATCAGAGATCATATTAATATTCTTAAATTTTAGATTAAGCTTTATGCTTTTGCAGAAAGTACATAAAAGAAATAAAATCAAAGAAAAAGAAAAAAAAAACTTTGTTATTATTCGCTCAGTTTGATTACTTTTCATGCCTTTGCATTATATTTGAGTATTACTTCTCATTGATTTGAGGTCAAGCCTTAATCTTTTCTGATAAAAAAAATTATATTTTTAAATATAGATTAAAAAAGAAAGAAAAAAGAGAAGGAAAAGACATTCAAGAGAGCAACCAATCCACTCAGTTTATTGATTTAGAATCTGATATTATGTCATCTGAGCTTCATTAAAAGCAAAATCGAACACTCAAATATTCAAAAAAGAAAATATATTTATCAAATACCTACGGAATATTAGAAAAACAATGTAAGAAATGAAAACACTAATGCTTTTTTTTGTTCGATCATGTTTTTTTTTAAACTTATTAACTATTTTAATTCTTTTATTATATGACTAGAGCGCTCACTCTAGTATTCAAATATGGAAGAAGGTTGTGCAACGCTCGTTGCCGTAGAGTAGGTTTAACAAATAAATCAAAATAAGTTTATGTGCTTAACATAAACCTGTGTAAATTTTTATGCACAAGCGATTAACTTTGGTTGGAATTCAGATCAAAAAAAGAGAAAAGAAAAGTGCAAAGTATTAAATAATGAAATATTGTTTTTGAATTAGAACAGTAAATGAAATAAAATTTCACAAAATTTAAAATATTTTCATTCATTCAAATATAAAATGATACTACAATCATTCCATTCAATGAACAAGAGATTAAAATATATAATATAATGATATAGAACAAAGAAAAAGGTTTATGTTTTCAGTAAAGAGAATTGAAGTATTTGCTTTTGAGGAAATCTAGATTTCTGATCTAACTTCAGATCTGAGATCTCATTTTTTTATGTGGCTCTGAATGGAAAAAGTCTTTATGATAGTATATTAAAAAGGATTAAGTATTTGCTTTTGAGGAAATCTTGATCTCTGATATAACTCCAGATTTGAGATCTCAATTTTTTGTGTGGCTCTGAGTGGAGAAAGTCTTTACAGTAGTGTACTGTCGATATTAGCTTTTTTTCTTTTCAAATGAGAGAGGAGGTTCTCTTGTTGTTGGTAAAGATTTATGTATACTTCAATTAGCACAATATTTATGATATTATGGATCTTGTGCTGACTTCGCATTTTGTGTTTTTCTATTGCTTCAAATTGATGAGTGACATACTATCCTATCTTTCTTTCTTTGATTGAGTGGTTCAGATGGTTTGTAGATTTGTTTTCTTTTAAACCAACTTTAACTCAAGTTACTGGCATCTGCAACCTTACATTCAATTGGTTTACTCTACAGTCCCTCAATCGATGACTTTGCATCATCTCACCTTGCTTCGCTTTGTTTTGATGGTGTAGATTGATGCTTATTGCGTTTGTTGTGTCAATAATATTTTTGAATTAATAAACCCATAAATAGCTTACTCTCCATCATAAGAAGCGTCCTCAACTCATCTTCACCATTTCTTTCCTCAAACATTGAGTATATGCTTTTTTTTT
Organism: Schoenoplectus tabernaemontani; assembly: GCA_037127355.1. Classification (NCBI taxonomy): domain Eukaryota; kingdom Viridiplantae; phylum Streptophyta; class Magnoliopsida; order Poales; family Cyperaceae; genus Schoenoplectus; species Schoenoplectus tabernaemontani. Next base: position 18,291,789 of record CM073755.1, on the reverse strand, counting down.
TTTGTTTCTTAAGCCTGTTGAGCCAATGGCACACAAACCATGTTTATTACACTTTCATGAAAGATTCTCGAGTCAGTGATCGCCCAATAGGATTTGAGCAACTATTAAGTGAGGTTTGTCAAACCATGAAATTTAATTTGAGCAATAATAATAATTTGATGTAACTTAACAAATAACCTAAACAAAAAAATAAGATAAATAATAATAATAATAATAATAATAATAATAATAATAATAATAATAATAATATGATTAAATAAATTGGTAAATAAAAATAACATAACAAAAATAAATTGGTAAATTAAGAAAATCAATAAGTTAATAAATATTAATAACGATTAAAGTAGTGACCACAAATCTTAATTTCAGTTATGAAATAACGTAACCCAATAATTAATAAAACTTTAACATAATAATTAACATACCTTAAATATAATAATCTAATTTAATTATTTTATGATTTATAAATAAATAAAGATAAAGTATATTTTACGACCTTATCTAATGATCAAATGAATAATCAAATAAAAAGACATAAATAATACAATGCGAATTATAATACTGAGTAAATATGAATAACAATCCCAGAGATCATTAAGTTATTAATTAATTTGAACGTCATTAAGTTGAGTTAATCAATTAAGAAATTAGAAAATTAACTTGTTTGCAAGATTTTTCGCCTATCTTTTGCCACATAAAATCGAATCCTAAACCAGTCATTTCGATCCCATCTCCTCTTCTTTCCTTCCCGAGAGAACACCTGCTCTCTGACTAAGCGGGTCATTTTTGTTTCCTTCTTCTCTTACCGTAAAGTCAGTCACCTCAATCACTTCTCTTTTGAGACCCATGCCTCACACCCTCTCCGGGATTTTTGCTCTCTCCGTTTCTTTCTTTTCCGCTCACACTCTCGCTCCCTAAACGAAACCCTTCTGCTCCCTCTCGACTTCTTGCCGCGGGACACAGAGAGAGACCCATATTCCCTCACGCCCCCTTACTCCCTCCTCCACTCTCCCACTCGCCAAAACCCTCTATCTGACTCTCTCGCGCAAGCCTCACAAGAGCCCTTCCCCCATTTCCCTTCCCTCTCGGCGCAGCTCACCCCACGCCACTCCGCCTCAGCCATGCCTTCCCTAAATCGGTGCCCCCTTTCACCCGTGGCACCTCTTCTCAGATCCATGGCCACACGACCACCCCTCTCCAGTATCGCGCCTATTTGATCACCCAATCGATCAGGCGAGCTGTGTGCTGGGACCGCCTCTTTCCCCCTTCCTCTTTTCTCTGCCGCGCAGACCATCCCCATTTCCCTTCTCCAGGCGACGCGCCTTCCTCTTCACCCTTTTTCGGATCCGCTCCCTCAGCAACCCTAGGTCCGGCACAACCGGTCGGATCCGCCACACCTCCTACCGCCTCACTGTCACCACCGTGCACGACGACTCACCTCCTCCTTGACAGTCACACCTCCCCGCACTACCCTTCTTTGCCTTTGTCAAACCGGTAACCTCCTTCCACTCTTTATCGGCCGTGTGGGCCCCGAGCCGTGGGCCGAGCCCCGAGCTTTGTGTTGTCTTGATCTGTCAGTGATTTCCGCCGGGTTGATTAGAGCCTTATGCAATTTGTTTTGTGTGCTTTGGTACTGCGGTACCATTCGGTACCGGTGAAGCGAAGCTTTGTCTTGAGCCGAGCTCGTGCTTTTCATTTACTTGTGCGGTTGTCTGTTTCTTTGCTGGTGGCTTGAGAGATTGTTGCTAATTGTTTCTGATGTTTGATTTGTGTTGGGCGATCTTGTGGCAAATGACTTGTTCTTGCCCTTTTTACTTCTTTGTTAGGATGGTGTGTTGTTTGTTGGTTTTGAAATGTGATATTTGTACACTCTCGACCCTTGTTGCTGTTGTTGGTTCGGTAACCCTTATATGAGTTCTTGACTTAAGGGTTGCGCTAATCCATTACTCATATCTTTGGTTCTTGTCGGATTCATTTCTCGGTTATGTTGTCTTATGTTGCCTTTAATTTGAGCCATATATCGGTTGATTGTTGCTTCTAGTTTTAAGTGCTAGTTTAGTCTTCATTGCGCTAGTATGGCTTGTACCTTATCTCGTTCCCTTGTTCCACCGGCATATGAATCCCTGAATTGGCCAATGCTTATGTCCAATTTACCGTAAGGGCTGATGTGTAAACCCAATATAAATTAAGGACAAGTCCTGAAATCTAACAAGAAAAGGGGGCTTAACTGAATTTTTGTGGTAATGACTCTTTTTAAGGGTTATATGCGCAAAACTCAACCCTTACGTACAATTGAACCTATAAGAATAGTCGGAAAATAAATTGATCTTAATTAAGTGGGTCGAAAGGTTAATTTGGATAATAGTGTAATTAATTAATTAGCGAGTGTCGTAGACTAAAACGTGCGCAACTAATAATTAATTAATACTTAAAGATAAAAATGAGAGATGATTACATGATCTGCCTCAATAATGAAAATCCGAACAGATACAGTGGTTTCGGAGGCAGCCTATGATCCCAAACACATTAAAACACCAACACGTTTAATTAAATAAAAACATTAATTAAATTTAAGTTTAATTAAATTTCTTTTCTTTTAATTTGATTTTTATTATTTTTAATTCTAGTTGTATATAATATATTTTAATAATATTAAAATATAAAATGAGATATAATTAAAGAATATGATATAAATAATTAGGGGTTATAAAATAATAACTAAAGGATAATAATAATGTATAATATAATATACATATTAATTAATTTCTCTATTTTAATAATTTAATAACATTAATTAATATATATAAATATATATTAATCAATTTCTCTATTTAATAATGGAATAATACTTATAAATATATAAATATTTATATATTAATCAATTTCTCTATTTTTAATAAGAATAATATTAATTATACAATATTATATATTAATCAATTTCTCTATTTCTAAATAATTAATTACCCCGATTATAATTAAATTAATTAAGGAATAACATTTAAGCTAACTTAATTAATTTAAATAAATTAAATTAGTTACATTAATCGAAACAAATATAATCTCAAAACACCGACACACTTAATAAAATAATAATATTTAATTTGTTTAAATTAAGTTAAGCGAGTTTCATTAATTTATGTCACATCTATTTTATTTTTATATAACAAACCTATAAATTATAAAAAAATATATTAGTATGTAAAATAACATATAATTGAAGAATATAATTTAAATAATTAATATTTACAAAATAATAATTAGAATATGATAAGAATTTATATTATAAAATATATATATTAATTAATTTCCTATTTCTAGATAATTAAATTTTCAAATGTTAATTAAAATAATTAAGTGAGAATGTTATGATAAGTAAATAAATCTAAATAAAATTTAGTTAATTCTATTTGTCAAATTAGATATAAGTTAATTATAAACTTTAAATAATAACGCTCTCGTCTCCGCGTCCGTATACCATGACCTAACCAGACCAATCCTGAATAGGATACTCGCCAATTTAATCTATTTTGACTTCATAGGTTCTCGAGTCTTATCTTGACGACCCGACCAACGACTACACTCGAGATGAGACGCCCGATGGGATCGTGATGCGTCACCGGAGACCGAGCAATCAAACGCTATCAGCCTTGCCAAAATATTCAGGTGCGGATTGCACTGAGATTTATGATTTCTTAGGACATGACTTAGATTATATTTTCTTTTCTTGTGATATTGAAACTTGATCATTTTATATGCATTTCATTTTGATTATTAATTAGATTAATAATTAAGTTAATTAGTTGTAGGATAGATTATCCTAGATAGATGTAAGTAGTATTTAATAATATAATATAATTAGTTACATGATAGATTATCTAGGATATATTATCTTAGATAGAGTAATTAGTATTTAATAAATTAATATAATTAGTTATAGGATAGATTATCCTAGATAGAGTAAGTAGTATTTAATAATATAATTAGTTACATGATAGATTATCTAGGATAGATTATCTTAGATAGAGTAATTAGCATTAATAATTTATATTGGTATTAATTAAGTACCTTAAAATTTTATTATGTAAATAATGTGATTTTTATTAAATTAATGGATTGTTATATTGATCAAAATAAACTTAATCGAATTATTACTAAATTGAATTAAGATTTGAATTTGCATATTTTCCATTTTCTATAATTTGTACGTTGTTATGAAACTCAAGGAATATTTTAAGTTAAAAATGAATATCCAAATTTGGGTTTGGGAAGAGTGTCAGTACCGGCTCGATTTCATAAGTAAAATACACTTTAGATTTATTATAGAGGAGCTATTCCCTGGTTACAGTGATTATTTTATCACTTTATATTTAGCAGTGACTATTTTGTCACTTTATATTTTTTCGTGATTGATTCACTTCATTTTATATTATTTTCGGATAGTCTCCTTCAATCTAAATTATATATTGATAAAAATCGAGTCGTTGTTCGTTTCATTATAGTAAGGGACTGAGCGGGATAAATTAGGGATGGTTTTGATAGTGAATGACGCTCTCTTCTATAGAGCGGGCTCTCTTCTATGAGCAACGGTTGAGGTCGGTTCTTTACGAAAAGAATTTATCCCGCAAAGTCATTCGTGTGATATGGGAGTTTGAACCCGTACCTTTTATATTATAATATCTCAAAATGATTCATTTTGGGTTTATCCTTGATTTAAAATATTCATGATTTCAAGTAGTGCATTTTATTAAACTCTTTTGGATTCTTTTATACTCTACTCAGAACAAAATTTAATCAATTTAATTATTTAAACATCAAATTTTATGTAACGGTAATATTTATTATAAAAATAAATTTGTAATGGTTTTAAGTCTAAGCCTAGAGATTTGTAACATCTCGGTGCTGGACCTAAAACCGCACCGAGTGATTTATCACTCACGTTTCCACGGTGGTTGTGGGGTCCAAGTTTTACAGGAGCGGGATCGAGTTTTTGGATGAGAGTGCTAGGTGCAGTCCTGCGTGGTGACAGAGATACTTCGCCGCTTCCGCATGTGAGCAGGGTAGTGGATTAGGATCTATCGGGTTTCGAGTTTTATTTCTTTCTTTTGGGTTTTTTTTCTTTGAGAGATTTTGCTGCCCATTCCGATGGAGCTAGCCCCGCCGATGTCGGCGTTGTATTCTATTCTTGTTACTCTGGACTGTTATTGTTTTGTATTATTATTATTGTTTTGTTTATTCTGGGATTTACTTTATTTTTATTCACTTAGCCTTTCGTATGCACGTCTCGTCGTGCGTACGTGGCGGGATTAAGCACCCCTAATCCGTTCAATTTATTTCTGGGGTGTGACAACTTTTCATATGTTTCAAAGCTTTATTAACATCCCAAAAATTGATTTATAATATTTGTTCAATGAATTAAAGGCTTTAGTATAAGGTTGAGCAACTCGGTATTGAATCCGATTTATAAGTTTGTGGTCTCACCAACTTGAAACTTTTAAAATTTAACTAAGTTCTCAAGCAATCTCATGTGATCATAGATAAGTATTTAAAGTGTCAGTTTAATCAATTATGATCCGGATTGCTTAATTTAATTTTTGAGTTGGAAAGCTCTCTTTTCTTTTTTTCTTTCAAATAACTTGACCATTTCGTGACATCTCTTTACGTTCTCATCTTCGTTATTTTTTTCAACGGTATATAACTTGTGATCTTTCCTCGCATGGAAGCATGATCGACATTTTCGTGTCTTTGTCAGGGAGGAAATCGGGTTTAAGAGGGGAGGTATCGAGAGAGAAGAGAGAGTGTGCAAGAATTCAAGTCAAACAAACAACTATCTCTTCATTTCAAATTTAATTGAAGCCTCCATTTATTCAGTATTTTCTCATTTTTTATATATTTTTTAATTATTTCTCAAGGGGTTTTTGTCCAAAATGAATCAAAATTTGCTCAAAATTTTCTTAAAGCATGAAAAAAATTATAGTAAATTTTATTTATTATTTTTCTATTTAATAAAGTATTATTTTTTAATGCTTAACCAATTAATTTTTATTATATTAATTGATAATTTAAAATTTCTTGACTTTTTGTTAATCCAATGCTACCAAATAATATATGGAAACTCTTAAAATTTTATATAGAATTTGATTTTTTTTCTTGAAAATTCAGTTTTTAGATTTAAATTTTTGAAGATATTTTTTATTTAAATTTTCAGGACTTCGGTATTTATTTCTTCTCTTAAAAATTTTAATTTTTGAGTATTTTATTAATTCTTCATTTTCCTTCATGCCTCTAAATTTAAATTAAATCTCTTGGAACTTTTAAAATTCTACTCGAATTTTGGACCTCTTGAACTTTTACTGCTTTTATTATTTTTTATTCATTACACAAACTTTGAGAGATAAATAACATCTTGAAAGAGTTTTGCTGAAAAGCGAGAAATCAAGAGGGGTGAACACCCTCTCTCGATCAAAATTTTAAATTTTATAAGACTAATTGTGTCGCGCGTTGCAGTGAATGTTTTTATTTAGATATAGAAAAATATGTATGTCATTTTAATATGGAAAACATTAATAAATGTAAGATCAATTTCATATGCTATATCAGATATAATCTTATATGATTTCTCTCAACCTTTAATTATCTTCCTTTTATATGGCAAATAAATGAAGAAAGATATAAAATAATGAACGCTATCGTGTTCGTCTGATTAGTTGACTCCGGTATAAAATAGACAAGGTAAGAAAAATAAATAAAAAGAAATGCCAGTACTTTGTGTTCAATTTCATAGCAGGGAAAGCCAATAGGAATGTAATAAATTACACACAAATGCTTGTTTTACGGAACTTACGATTGCAGATTTGATATTAAAAATTTGATATAGATAAGATAAAATTAGATAGTAACTCCTAATATATGTTCTCCACCATGTAATCATTATGAAAATTTTACTTGGTCTTAGAATAATGCAAGCCATCCTTTTTCAAATATATAACTTTTTTGTCAAGAGCTAATATATCACCGTTTTTTATCAAGAATTATTTCATAACACCAAATTAAGAAATTAGAAAGCTGTCTAATCGAAAAAATAATCACCTACATGGTTTTAAATAAAAAGAAAAAAAAAACACCCCAGACAGATTTAAATTAATAATATAATATAAATAAGGTCTACGTATGTGCATACCTTTTCGGCCAAACACTATATATGCATATGGATAAGGGCTTCATTACCTCTTGTGATTAATGGTCTGATCAATTGAAAGCAAATTCAAAGAGGTTGTCACGGGTAACATATTTATACCTTTATGTACTTAATGGAAATGCAAAAGAACAAAATCCATGCAGTCAGCTAATAATTATGATAGGAAATCTTTTTTTGACAAAAATAGTCAAACAATCAAATTTCATAAATATTCATAAAAAATTCATCAGTACTTCAAACCTAAAATCTTTATATGGGAGGAGGATCGATGAGAAATATATATATATATATATATGTGTGTGTGTGTGTGTGTGTGTGTGCAGAAAATAAATATATTTGATAGTTCAACACTAATTACTTATATATAGCAACATAAAAAAATCTAAAAGACTATAAATTAATGAACGGCTGAGATAGCATGACTCTTTAAACAAAACCTCAATTAATTAATATGATAGTTTCTACTCATTTTTCATAGTTTCCCTTGTGTGTGTGTGTGTGTGTGGGGGGGGGGGGGGGGGGGACATTATAACTAGCACGCCATCCTTTAACAAGCAGTGGCAATTTGTGTGATAACTTTTTAATTTTATCATCTTCTTAGTTCTGCCAACTGCTGAATAATTTCCGCATAAATTGTGGGCCGCAAATGAAGTAATTTCAGGAATGCAAAAGTTTGTTATATATAAAAAAAATCTCAACATTTAGTTCAAATTGGATTCTCCAAGGAACCAACCCAACATTTATACATGTAACATTACTCGTTTATTATGAAGTCCATTACAAGTACATTTATTTATTAACCAAAACCAAAGTTATTTGGCTCTCAACAAGAGAGCACTGCATGACAAACTTCACTATTACAACATTAAAAGAAACCACACAATTACACATCATATTAGCAAACATATGATGTGAGCTTCAACTAACACTTTTTCTGGCACATGCAACGCCGACGTATGCCGTTGCAATCACCACCTCCAAATCCTTCTTGGATGCACTTGCTGGCACAGTGCTTGTCAGACACGCATATACCCCAGAATGTGCTGCTAGGGTACCTGCACACCTTTGCTTCTGTACCTGGTACAACTTCCTCTTCATTGAGGAAAGTACATATTATTAAAATTTGAATTTTTCAAACAAAATGTTGCAGGCAAACAGTAGATGAACTTTGACCCTCGGACGCCCATAACAATTAAAAAATACCATAAGTACAGTGGGATCAAACACTTGTTGGGTCAAAAATTGTGACTATGTATGAACCAAAATTATTAATTCAGGACCAAGAATAATGTAAATTAAAAGAAAAAAATATTGAAAGGTCTGGAGGTGGTTATAGAATGATTTTGGTTTTTACCCCCTTTTTTCAATGTTAACACTAACCGAGTTTCAATCAAATACCAGAAAAGTTTTGTCTAGTGATAACAGCTTAACTATTTTATTTCTTTTTAGGAAACAGTTTAACTAAATTTTCAAAAGAGGCTGATAAAATTTTCAAAAGAGGCTGATAGCATTTTGCAATTAATTTTACACGCAAAAAGATTGTGTAAAGAGGATCTTACGGGAGGCTAAGAGGAGGAGAACCACAAAAAGGGCACAAAGAGAAGCCTTCTTCAACGCCATTGTTACAAACAAAAGTAAAATGTTATATTTTGTAATAGATTTGCTGTTACAAACAAAGCAAGCTATCTCTAACACATGTCTGCAAGTGGTATAAATATATAGATATGAAGAAAGATAATAATGCCGTGTGTCTAGGTAGGAGCACTTGTAGCACACACGTGTACACATATTGCTGAGTTAGCTGGCATGAAGCTCAAATTAATAATTATTTTTAATAGATTTGCTGTTACAAACAAAGAAAGCTATCTTTAACACCTGTCTGCAAGTGGTATAAATAAACAGATATGAAGAAAGATAATAATGCCGTGTGTCTAGGTAGGAGCACTTGTAGCACACACGTGTACACATATTGCTGAGTTAGCTGGCAAGAAGCTCAAATTAATAATTAATAAGAATACCAGAAGCCCTGAGAGAGAGAGAGAGAGAGAGGATAGACTTGAGGTAGGAGGATCATATTCAAAATATTCAATGAATCCAACCAAAAGAGCATGCAACAGAGGCAACGCTTGAAGTCTATTAAACGAAAATATATAGTTACCAGTGGGCTAAAGCTTTAGTTTAGTTATCAGTGTGGGTTAAAAGGGTTAGAACGTTTATCTTTTGAGATAGAGATGGTCAAACACGAGCAATTTTCGATCATAATTATTAGAATATTAAATTATTTTTATTTTGTAAGATATTAGAAAGTACTGTTTAAGCTATGATGCCTGTTTGTTTCAGTGCGAATAATGTATTGGTGTGAGGAATTAAATTGAATCTATTTCTTTTTTGTAAGTTGTATATTTATTTTGTTTTAGTGCGAATAATGTATTGGTTTGATTTTGTTCAAGCTTTTCAGTGGTAGACTTCAACAATACAACCGAAAGTCGGAAACAAATTTGAGTTGTAAAATTCGCAAGCTATAAAGCCCAGACAACCCAAGGAAAAAGGAAAAATGCTGTCACATAGATTTACCATGCTCTGCATTAATGTCTAATTACTGAATCTTAATAATTATACAACACAACACATCAATTCAGAGTCTGAAACATTAGGTCTCTAGTACACGTATACAACATTGGAGCTTACTATTGGAAACCAAAATTGTAAGCTGCCTGTGTTTTATTTTTCAGATTCCCGATACTTCAGATTCCCAATACTTACTAGCATAGCACCTCATGTCAAAATTCACTTTGTTCTTGTATTACTAGTCGAATCATTTAATTAATGCCTGAAATGCCTAATGTTAGTGAATACAAGTGAAACTCCATATTTGTTGCAACAATCGACTGCATCATTGTCTCTAATGCTACCTCCTGGCTCGGCTATGACCCCTATTCCATTCTGGCAAGCCTCTTCTACTGCATCATTCCAGGCTGCATTTTCATGATTAGAATAAATAAGAAAAAAATTTAGAGCTAAAAAAAAGCACCATCTTACAAATCAAAGCTGGTTGTGGTGAACAGAACATTGCAAAAAGAAAAAAAAAATCACTGAGAAGAATTACTAGGTCAGCAATTCCCAGCATATTTGATACTTGTTTACACCATATATTGAGGCATGAGTATTAATTTCTCTTCGCTATCAAGTTCATCTCTTTTAATGTCTCCTTTCCCTCTTAATTTATTTTCATCTCCTCTACTACAATCCCTATTTACATATTAACTAAGATATTCACCGAGATACAACAGTTGTAGTAAAAGAAAGAACACCCGGTTAAATTATGTCTTAGTCCCCAAAAACCAGGTGCCTTTGCAAATGCTATAATACTGTTTTCAGAAAATGTTGATAAAGAGTGTTCTTTCAATTAACAAAGCAGTAATAAATTAATAATAAAAAACAATACCAAAGGGGAAGAATGCATCACTAGCCAAAGCAGCTCCTTTAGCTTCTTCACCGGCTTTTCGAAAAGCAATGCGTAAGCTTTCCAATCGGTTCGGCTGGCCGCTTCCCATCCCCAACATACAATTGTTCTATAAAATAAGCGAAATTATTAGTATTAATCCAGTAAATATGAGGGGCTTCTGTAGTGGTTCTCATTTTCATTCTACAGGAAGATAAACAGTGGAGGGGGGTAGTGGAGCCTTTTCTTGAGAAGCATAAAGGTTTACATATATGACAATTTATCGTTCTTGTAACAGTATTCTGATGTTTTTTTTTTGTTCTCATTACAAAGGTACACATAAAGTTGTCCTATTTTTCCCTCCAAAATGATGAATTTTCAACTAGTTTTATAAAAGTTAGCAAACCTTGGCAATGACAATGGCATTGCTCTTGACATGCTTCACACAAAGCCAAGCAAACTTAGCATCAGACAACTCTTCCTCCTGGGGGTCCCGCTGAGACATGACCTTGAAAGAGATATCTTCTGGAGTCACATCATCAGACTCCTGGGCCAGCCAGCCACCTCCAACCTGCCTCAGAGATGGCAATCCCTTGCCAGTTTTTTTTGCCTCGAGAATTCTGAGAGTCTTTGATTTACCTTTGAGGGTTTCCAGTCCCTTTGGTGTATAACTTGGTGCAACCACTATTTCATAAAACATCCGGGTCTCACCATCGGTCGGGCTTCGAAATTCACGAATTTCTCTTGCAAGATCCTGTATGGGTGTTCATTGGATTAGAGAAGGGTAAGATGGTTGGAGACTGATAGAAAGGGTTTCCGGTCCCTTCAGTTTTGCTATGCACATAGCACCAGATATAGGAGGATATTTTATATAAAAAAAATAGACATAACCACGGCAGTGGTTTTGAGAGAGGACCATTGGTGACAGAGGCAGGTGGGTGGGTGACGTTTTTGTGTGTGTGTTGGGGGGGGGGGGTTGTTGGGGTTCAGATACTATTCTAAGAAGCAATTTGCCATAGCCTCAGTTCCTACTAGTGTTTTTTTCTTTTTAAAAAACTATCGGTGCAGATGTAGTAATAAAAATACATACCTCATCAATGGTAGTATTAAATGCAACGATACCGCCAAAAGCACTAACAGGATCAGCCTTGACAGCTAACCTGTAAGCTTCTAGAATGTTCTGTCTTGAAGCGACGCCACAAGGGTTTGTGTGCTTCACAATCACACATGTGGGTGCATCAAACTCTGACACACAATTCCATGCAGCATCAGCATCCAAGTAATTGTTATATGACATCTCCTAAATTGTAGATAACAAAGATGGAAAGAAAGGTTAAGCTTTGAAAGATAACTTTGTGGTGATATAAGCATTATGCTCATGTCCTTTTTTAGTACAGAATATTATGAATAACTTGTTTTTCAAATTATGGCGAAAGGAACTTCTAGACCTACGTTAGAAAGCCCTACGAATGAAAAAGCAGATGAACTCATCTTTCTACCTGTAGGCTGCTGGTCTTTTAGCAAGGATAGGTAAGTACTTCCCGAAAGCATTGAACATATCCAATAAGAACTTAACACTTCAAGAAAATAACAATATTGACCTTTCCATGATGTTGAATAGCGGATGCAATGCCACCAGCATTCACCAAAGAAATACTCTTATCCTCATAGAATGCAGCCTTTTGATGTGGATTTTCTCCATATCTAAGTGTTGATTTTAAAGACAGAGGAACTGTAAAGCTAGGTGGAAAGATGTCGCCTAAAAAAAATAAAAGCAAAAGCAAAAACAAAGAAATTTGTTTTAATTCAATGACATTTTTCATAAAGATTGAGTAAACAAAAATAAATAAGAAAAAAGAGAGAATATGTATGGTCCAGAAATTCTAGACATTTAAGCATTGTGTTATGGTTTATGGTCTGAAGTTCTTAATACCATGACCCAGTGCACTCAAAAGTTCATAAATGCTCAACTGTGCAATAAAACATATGAAATAGCAGACAACACAACCTCCAAATACAGAAGATTCATTCATATAACAACCACACTATAATTGGCCTGTTCAATACGAATTTGTTCAACTGGTCATTTTCCTTCAGCATTGATCAGGACTTTACCTTTGTTGTTGTTGTTGCTGTTGTTTGTTTTGAGTTTCTGTAGGGAAACCACATTAACATCTCCCCATCCTGATTACAAAAAAAAATAAAAAATAAAAAAATTACCCCCACTGGATTGCTTCCATAGCCACTCAGAAACAGCAGCATCATATGAGGCTACATGCTGGAATGCTTTCCATGCAAGCTTTTTACGAAATTGTTCCCCATCACTTTGATTTCCTTTAAGAAATTCCAACAGGCCAGGATAATCATTATGGTCGACAACCACCAACACATCTCTATGATTCTGTTGCATATACAAGCTCTCAGAATAAGAGAAAGTAGTTTCTTTAATTGCGCCTACAAGGGAAACAATATTCAGCAGGTAAATATGAACAAAATTACAGAAATGACCTTGGCAGCTGCTCGAATCATGGTGGGCCCACCAATATCAATATTCTCAATTCCATCCTCAAAAGAGATATCATCAGATGAAGTAACCTTGTCATAAAAGGGATACAGGTTCACCACCACCAAATCAAACGTCCCTGTGAAGAATAAAAATAATGACATCGGGAGTCAAGTAATTATTCTAAGAAGGAATATAATTTAGTTTGTGCTAAGAAAATGCCAAGTCTAAAATTAAAAATAAAAATAATGGACAATGCTCCAAAAAATAAAATATCTGGAAACCAGTGCACACGGATGATGTCTAGTATGGTGGATGGTGCGTACCAATCCCATGAGCATTCAGAGCTTTCATGTGATGACTTTGATCTCTTCTAGCAAGAATGCCACCGTGCACGCTTGGATGTAGGGTTTTTACTCTTCCATCCAGCTGTAAGACAACAACAATTAATACAACAAAAAGGAAAAAAAATACTATTAGCATATTATTCCATGTGTGTAATATAAATTGTCAGAAAAATTTTACCATTTCAGGGAAATTTGTGATTTCCTCAACTTTAGTAACAGGGATTCCAGCTTTTTCTATAGCAGAAGCAGTTCCACCAGTAGATACAATAGTATACCTATTACAAGTAAATGACATTGATAAGAGGCAGTAAGATGTGAACCAGCACCAATTGATAGAAGCCAAAAATTTTTTTTTCCCTTTGTTTCAGGATTTACTGAAGTTCAGAAGGAATAATAATCATACACAACAACACAATAAAATTGCTTGTATACCATACAATATGCTAGTTCTTATGCAAACACATATTCTACAAATTACCCCAACTTTTGTAGGCCATTTGCAAGGAAAGCAAGATCTTTCTTATCTGATAGTGATATCAATGCCTGCCTTGTACCTGATAGGTAAAAAAAAATACAACAAAGTTATCACAGAATTTTTTGCTGGAAAATAAGCTTGTATTGCAAAAATAAGGAATGCTTAATTTTATTCAGTGGACAAATTTCTCCTGGAAAGAGAAACCTAAACTTGAAATTCAAAAGGCCAAAAGATGTAAATTTTGATATTAAAACAAGAAAAAGAAGCAAACTAATTATTACCAACCAATACAGAAGAAACAGTAGTTTGAGAAGCGGTCTTTGTTCCTGCCATGGCTCTAACAGGAACCAAAGAGCAACGAGATGAAATTTCAAGAGGCGCACAGGCGAAAAGCAGATGATTCTGCAGTAATAAAATTAAAAACAAAAGAAACAAGTAAGAGCAGAAGAAAAAAAAGTAATAGAACTGAGAATCGGATAGTGAGCAACAGGGGAAGGGTAGAAAACCTGCAAACAGTGGTGGAGAAAGCGTCGGGGTGTAAAGAGGCGTTGAGGAGAGGTTGAGGCAGAGGTAGCGGCAGCAGCAGCAGGAGAGCTTAGGTAATAATTAGGCATGGTCTGTCTTTTTTTGGTGCTTCAGTGGGCAAAGTGCGCTAAAGACAGACTTTCGAGCAGAGTGAAAATGAAAATAAAACCTGCGCTGTAATCAAAATCCTACGATAAGTTTGCAATGCAGATGCGGGTGCGAGTATTGTATCTTGTGTTGAACTCTCTGGTGCTTGTGTTCCTGTGTTGCACAGGTGAAAGTGTGAGTATCATATCCGGTACGGTACAGTAGTACGATAATTTTTAAAAATTCAGGATACAAGTGTGGCTATATATAAATAAATAAATCACATTATATATTAAAATGCTTCAATTTTTTCTTCTTTTCATTATGTGTTATCTGGATTCTCATGTGTTAAGAATAACAGAGAAGAATATTAGTCTTTCAATAATCTCACATAATAACAGAGAAGAAAACAATACATGACAAATTGACAATCATATGAAATCTACGTTAGTAATCATTATAGCAAATTAATTCAAATTAATTAAGTAGCTCATCTTTTAAAGTAATATCGTATTTCTTTTATCACTATGTGAGCATCAAACTTGACGAACAGAAAGATGAGTGCATTTCCTGATTAAGAGAGAATGAATTGTAAGACAAAACTTTCTAGAAATTGAAATTGCATCCAAATACTTATTGTTGGGTCTTTTGTCAATAGTTCATATGAAAACTTCTGCCATTAGAGCAGTAGAGCGATGGAAATCACGAAATTCTAAGAATACTCCATTCATACCGAGACAAAATCTCACCGGCAAGAGGAAATCAAATAATTAAGAGGAGAATGAGGATCGAAAAGCATACGTATGGTATCGTGTTGTGAAAGAAGGGGGATGGCACACAAAGTGCTGGCTGGCGCGAAGAGGGCTCTTGCGGGAGGGGGCTGCCGCGGATGGCGATGGTGAAGGACAGGAAGCTCTGACGAAGGATCCAGGTCGTCGTTGTCGAGTCGAGGGGATGAGGGGTTGAATCTCTGACGAAGGGAGGAGGAGGAGGACTGGTGCGAAGGAAAGAGAAGAGACGGGAGAGGCTGAGAGGCGAGACGGCGCGAGGTGAAGAAATGAAGCCGCTAGGGTTTTAAATTATTTTATTTTTAAGTTTCACCGGCTGTCAAGTGTAGGGTTTTAGCTTTTTTTTTTATTTTGAAATTAAATAGATTTCATAATAAATCCCAGTATATATTACTTTTCATATATAGCTCTTGAATTTGAATCTATATCACTCCAAAACCATATCGGACATACGAACCACAAACGTATCTTTATTGAATGGGGACGATTGGGCCTTTGACAGAAGAATGATTAGATTAAGGAACGATTGGGCCTTTGAACCCATATTGACATGAAGGTTCGGTAACTAAAATGTGTCCTGACTGCAATTGAATATAAGGCCGAGTTAAGATAAATATTATCAGCTGGATTAGTTCAAGTTATAATAGGATGGTATACAAATAATACCACCTACGCTTGTGACTATAAGCCGTTTTAGTTAGTTAATGACAAAAACTGTTGTGAAAAAGAAAGCTGTTGCTTGGTTTAGAAGTTGAAGTGGAAACGCCAAGACCAAGAGGGAATATTTAGGGGAGTATTCCATGACTCGGTCATTTCTTTCGCAAATTAATTAAATTAAATACAATGCTATCCAGCTGAGCGTCCCATTTATGTGTGCATTAATTGGGGGAATATTATATACATGACTCAGTGATTGTGAAATTTCCCTCAAACTAACCACTTCAAGATCAACGGATCTAATTGGACGAGTCTTAATTAAATGGATACATTCAATGTACAAGTTTGGTAGATTTATTTATTAGAGTAAAAGTACATCTTTTTCATTACAATATTTCGGTCTCTGTAGCAAAGGGAACATTTTATTGGTCATTTTCTCAATTTCGGTTATTATATTTTGTCATATTTGTGTAACTTATGGTAAACAAATATTGCCGCTGAGAAAAGACAGAGACTTGGGGTTTTACAATTACATCCAATCCTAGATAACACTTGAATCAATACATAGTCACTTTCTATTTGACAAATAGTCAAACAGAATAAAAATAATTTTAAATATTTAAAAACGGTTTAACGTATCAAACATAAATGATTTAAGATGAAGTAATTTAAATCACCTATAAAAGTGATTTAATATTAAATCACTAAACTTTTTTAATACTTTTTACTTAAATTAATTTAAGTATTTACTTCACTATTACTAAAATTTTACTGTTTTAAAATGATTTATCATTTACTCACTATAATTTACTTCTTTTTCCAAAGGTGAAAGTGCAGTATTAATTCTTGCCTTAACTCTAATTAAGTCGAATTAAATTGCCATTAAATTTCCAGCTCAGTCGATAATATCACAGCATCAAATTAATGTCTGGGTTGTATTATATTATATATTATAGGTAGTCTGCAAAGTGGCAGTATTTCTCATGTTTACGAGAGATTTCTCATAATCAAGCTTGAAAATTGGCATCTCTGATAAACTTATCCTACCATTTTAGCAATTCTTAGTAGTACTTGATTTTTTTATTAATTAATAATCGGTGAATTAAGGTTACTGGTACTGTGGTACAAAACTTGTAATGCATTACCAATATAGTATTCTATTTTCTAACTACTCAACTGGTTTTATATCTCACATTATTTGTGGTCCGCATTTCGTACTCCACAAGGATTCTTCATATAGTACGTACAATGATATAACGTTCCAGGGAAGATGGTTCAACCTGTATTATAATTTTATGTTACCAGAATAAACTTGTTATTTTGAGAATAAGTGCTAGCTAGCTAGGTAGAATGCTGGAACATATATAGGCACGTACAGTGCATGCAGTCACGTTACTGTGTTTTCATAGTTAATTTCCAACAACAAAAATTAAATAATAGGCACCAACTAAGCATATTTTACATTAACATAATATTTGTTTTCATGTATAAAGGCTCGTTATTATTCTTGGACCAAGTAGTTAATTACTGGCACCTACTGGCCTACCTATAGCTAGGTTTTGTTTAACAATAAAAGTTATAACGCACGGTGCGTAACTTTGATTTTTACTCATTCATTTTTTTAGTAATAAGTAAATATCTACTTTAAACTTTTTAAAACAAAGAGAAGTATCTAGGGGATTTGAAAGCTCAAACCGTTGAACATGATTTTATATTGAAATATTAAAATATTTTGAAGATCAAATTTTATATTTTTTTGGATTTTTTAGATGGATCTACCGATTTTTGTATCATCCAATACTAATAATTTTCAATCCATCTAAAAAATAGTAAAAAATAGCAAAATTTTCTTAAAAAAATATGAAATTTGATCTTCAAAGATATCTCAATATGAATATCATATTTAATTATTTGTATCGGCCTTTTGGACTTTTAAATTTGAGATACGGACGTACATCTAACACTATTCAGATTAGTCTATGAGAGTAATGTAAGTAAAAGATATTTATTTGAACTAATTGTGTCAGATGTATGTTCCGTGTTACTTAGTCAAATAATGTCGAGTCATATATGGAAATTGAGTTTTAATTGAAGCTAAACGCACCTTACTCTTTCTTTGTAAGAAAAATATTGACCTTAATAAATACTCCTAAGCAGAGATGCCATCCAACCCTTCTAAGGACCACTAATTTAATCAGTGTTCTTAATTCAGCCATTCTTGCACAAACATCAAAATCTTGACTGCTTGACCAATCAAGCTTTAACAACACAAATTGAGAAATGTTTTTTTTTATAAAAAAAAACACTGTCATCTGCCCATCTGGGTCCAACAGGATCACAGGAAACAACTGATCCTATAAATAGTTAAATAATTGACCAATTACTTGCAAGTAAAATCAGACAGCCTCCCCACTTGATTTAGGCTCCATGACCACACTTGATACGGACATGAACCAAGTGAATCCAACATTTTCCAAATTCGCTCCACCGGCTACACCATAGCAGCCACGCGTCTAGCTCATGAGATTCGTCTCTCCTCACTACTATTATTTACACCCGAGGTACCTATTAAATTGATAGTTCTGTTCTCCCAACCCAGTTAGTTATGATGAAAATTTGAACGGGATAAATAGACCAAGACTATTCAACTTATTTAACTACCCTTCCTCTCGACCAACAATAAGTCTCCACGTGGAAAGAGAGCGTAGGTCCCATGGCACACGTGGTAACTGGAACCTGATTCTCACCTTTTTCTCCCCTTCTTTCGGCTTTTCTAGGTTTTCTCTTACTGGTCAGCCGCTGTCGCTCTCCTCTTCGCATCTTCTCCCTCGCTCTCTCTCTCAGGGCCAGGTACTTTCTTTTCGTCATACGAACCTCTTCTTACCTAGGAGAACCTATCTATGATCTGTACCATTTCCTCAGAAATAGAATTATTGTTTTACAAAATCGCTTGATCGGAACAGACGGAGACAAGAAGTAGTTTTCGTTCGGCGGGAATTGGTGCCAAAATTTTGTCTCTTTTATTCTCATTAAAGTAAAATTGAAGATGATTGCGTGAAGTTCGTCCGCTTCTCACCCATCTCTCTTCGTTTTTCTTTTGATCCATGCGCTCTCCTCGACTTCACCCTCTTCTTTCTTTTATTATTATTGGAATTGCTTCTTCAGTAGGCGCTTCTTGTTGATCCTCTCCCTCTCTTTCTGCATCTCTTTCTTCTACCTCTTTGTCGGTTAATTATGGGCGATTATTTGGTCTATAGTGGTCTATGGGTGGGGAAAATCAGATGCTTGTAAATTGAAATTACCTGATTTTACTGGCATGCCTCTCTCTAGTTCTTGTTAGGCTGTTTTTCTTGTGTTGAACCTCAACCTAGAGGGTTTTGTTCGTTTGTGGGTACGCCGAAAGTGCGCATCAATCATACAGGAAGAACACATATTAATAACTTGGTTCCTTTACAAGATTAGTTAATTAAGCCAGATGCTTGTGTGAAAACAATTTAGCAGGTTTCAGGGAACAGTTAGATCGTTTGATTGGTAGATTTTCCCAGAAAAGGGACTACTTTATTTTTTCTTATTTGGTCTACTTCAGATGAGTTCCTTGGCTCTGATTCCTTTCACCTGTGGTTGTTTTTGGATTTTTCCTGAAGCACTTTAAAATCTCAATTTTCCTTCCTAAGCTCACTGAGATAACTCCATGGTACTTCAACATGCATGCATGCAAACTAGATGCATTTATCTATATGAAAAATGAAAAAATGTTGATAAACTTTAGTTTGCATATACCATTTGCTTTTATGTGATGGATGCGATTTTATACTTATGCTTTGCAAAAGTGGTGCTATATCATGTAACTTATTCTATATTATCTCGAATTATTGAAATCTAGTCGTGTCATATTGAGTGGCGTATTCTGTACTATTTTGAAATATTCAAACCTAGTTACCATCTGTTGCTGACATGTCGATATATGATATGTCCAATAAGGGTAGTTGTTTAGATGTTGCCGGAGAAAACACCCATGTAGTAGTACGTTACAAATTCAACTGCTAGTTAATCATCACACAGAAGTGACTGAACATATTGATAGCTCTCAATTAGAAATTGCATTCGACTCCAACAGTATATTGGTCTGGTTAATAGCCATATGAAAAGTAATTACCAAATCAAGATGTGCTTTATATGTGCTTTAATTTTCTAGTTTCAGAATATTAGCGATCTTAATTTTTCTATTATTATATGTAGTTCATATGTTTTCTTCAAGTTCCCAGAAATAGAAGTTTTATGATTTTACCACCACGTACATTCCCTTTCTCTGGTAATTCATTCTGACTTCTTCACCCCTTTGTTTCCTTCTTCTAGCCATTGATTTTTCATGTCATCTTACTCAATCCAATTCTCTGTCAGAGAACCCATCAAATGGCCACAGGCACATTAAAGTTAATAGCTCAGTAAGAAGTTGGAGGATTTTTTGTCCCATGGCCGCTCATGGGAGTCCTACCTTTTAATGCATTTATGGTGGATATCTATTCTTGTGGCATGTTATTTCAGGTTAAATCTTTTGCAAATTGCAAGGTGAACATTTGTGATGAATTAACTTCTAAATGATCAAATGGTTGACATTCTTTTATTTTGTCTCTGGGATACCTGCACCTTTTCATTCGTTCTTAGTTTTGGGGCGGAAAGAGTGGTCCTTGTCGCGGTTAAAGGGCAGGCAAACTGGTTAATAAGTGCTATTTAGATGTCTTCAATACATCAACCTTTTAGCGAAGTTACTATAATTTATCTTTAATTCATTATTGCCAATACTATATATGCCTGATTCTGATTATATTGCCTCATTTTAATCAGAATCAATTCCTAACTATTATACTGAATTTGCTTTCTTATTTTTTTGTTATCAGGGAAGAAGAGTGAAATTGCCATTAATGGAATTTGAATCACAGAGGTCATAAATTATCTTGAAGTCGGAACTACTTTTGAAAGAACAAAATGGACCAATCGCCTCAACCTGGTCAACTTGTGATGGGCATGGTAACGGCTGGCCCAGCACAAATGCCATATCCGGTACCAACATACTCACCAGCCTCCATAGTGACAGGAGCCCCTGCTGTCATAGGAACTCACCCATCAGCTACTCAGGCAAGCATTAACCCAGCTGTGCTCCCTACTGGTGGGGCCCAGCATCACAATCAGCTGGCTTTCCAGCAGGTGCAACAGTTCCATCAGCAGCAGCAACAGCACCAGCAACATCAGTTGCAGGCAAGTCTTTCTGAACTGCTTTTCTGTGCCAGTTCACTAATTATAGCAGTTGCTTTTATGCCAAATATGGTCCAATATAGTGCATATTATGTGGAAAACAACATTTTGGACAGTCAAAATCTGAAACAATAGTTAATTAAACTTCACTGGTGTTTCATTATTGTTGATGTGGACTGGCTGTCTAATTTTTATATAGGTTGGAGACCCAGTATTGTTGAAAATTGCAACTGGTACTGGAATTGATACTGAATTTTTTTTATAAGGATACATCTTAGCAAATACTTTAAAAAGGGAAGAATAACCAAATAAAAGAATAGCAATGACATTGACGCGAATGAAAAATCCATTAATGAATGTTGTATCTGGTCCATTCTGTTAGATAGTAATGCTAATCAACGCAAGTTCATTACAAAACCTGTGCTGTGTGCTGCTTGTACCATATAAATACCTCAAATAAGAAGCTCATAGCAGTCACAATTGCTAGGACTGGATGGAGGTTAATGTATATCTGTCAACTTCTCATTTCCTGAAGTTCATGCCAACATAATCTCTGACAACAGCTTGAACATATGTGCAGTCTTTCTGGGCAACTCAAATGACTGAGATCGACCAAACAAATGACTTCAAGAACCATAGCTTGCCGCTGGCCCGCATCAAGAAAATCATGAAGGCTGATGAGGATGTTCGTATGATCTCAGCTGAGGCCCCTGTCGTCTTTGCCAAGGCATGCGAGCTCTTCATCCTTGAGCTGACACTCCGTGCCTGGATACACACTGAGGAGAACAAGCGCCGCACGCTCCAGAAGAATGACATCGCGGCTGCCATCACGCGCACTGACATATTTGACTTCCTTGTCGATATTGTACCGAGAGATGAGCTGAAGGATGAGGGACTGGGCATGCCTAGGGGCGCTATTCCAGGTATGGTTGCTGGTGCTGGTGAAGCTGGGATGCCATACTATTATGTGCCAGTGCAACCTGGGATGATTATGGGGAAACCCATGGTGGAGCAGGGGGCAGGTGCTGTGGGCTCAGCAGTGGGGTCAGGAGTATATGGGCAAGGACAGGTGGCTTATATGTGGCCACAGAGCATGCAGGGTGGTCCTCAAGGACAGGCACAAGGCCAGGAAGCTGAGCAGTCAGATAATTGAGGAACAGTGTAGGGATTTTTAGATTTTTCTTAAACTTTAGGCCTTGTGAAGGGCAGCTGAATGCTGTTTGCTTAAATGGAGTAACTTGTTTGTTTTTCGCTTTTGTTGTAAAGACGTTCCCTCCTCTTCCCTCCCTCTTTTACATTCTATGACTGGTAGCTGTTAGCTTTACCTCTACTTGATGGTAGAAAGACGATGTCTATTCTTGGTATATTTTGGATCCTTTCAGCGAGTGTGTGGCGGTTCTTAATTTTTCCCTCTCTTTTCCCTGCACTGCATAGGGACTATGAAGCAATATTGTACCATGCGCCTATCTATCTGTAGATTCCCATTCTTCCTTTTATCAGCTGTTGTCATCAGCGTTTCTTTTTTGTTCTCAACCCATAATCAACCGTGATTTTTTTTATATAATTATTAAAAAAATCATAATTTTAATACAGCATTTTTTTATCAAATTTAAAAAAATAAACATGGCAGCGTATCACTGCAACTGGCTTTGTTGGATCGTCCCACTCCTAATGGTGTCTTTGTCAAACACGCTCAGATAGTGGCGTGTTTCACTGCTATATATACGAACCGTACAACATGGCAGAAGAAGAGAAAATTTGGAAATAGCAAAAGACAAAGGTAATTTATTTTCTTTAATAATTTTTAGTTGTAGTTAATTAATTATAGTTAATTAGTTATAGTTAATTATAAATTAATTATAGATTAATTTAATTGTAGATTTAATTTTAATTATAATTTAATTTTATTGTAGTTCAATTTTAATTGTAGATTTAGTTTAATAATTAATCATTAATTTTAATTATAGATTTATTGTAATTGTAGTTTAATTTTAATTGTAGTTCAATTTTAATTATAGATTTAATTTAATTGTAGATTAAGTTTAATTGTAGATTAATTTTAGTTATAGTTTAATTTTAATTATATATTTAATTTAATTATGGTATTTAATTGTAATTATAGTTTAGAATTTAATTGTAGATTACTTTTAATTGTAGTGTAATTTAATTATAGTTTAATTTTAATTTAGTAGATGCGATGCAAATATCATCATTAGTAATTATTAGTGATAAATAAATTAACTGAAATAAAAAGAAAAAATCTTTCGATAATAGACAATGACAGACGAATGACGCAAATATCATCATTTATCTTGCTGAAGAAAAATATCGGACACGTTATAGATTGGCAGAGATAAAAATTATTTTAAAAAATAAATTAAATAAAATATGTGTGTATGATAAAACTAATTATAAATTTAAAATTGTAGAGAAATAACAATATCATTCGATTCTGCACGCATTGTCCGATGATATCGTACATCTCAACATTTCAGAGCAGATTGTAGCGTCTTGGATTTCTCCATCTCATTAGGTTGTGAGAGATATATGTTCAAGAGGTGAAGACTTGAAATTTAAAAATTGACACGGGATTGTTGAGCGCCTTGATCGAGTTCTAGATGTTAGAAACTCACACATTTCATTTCAATTCTGGCGAGAAGGTGACTCTAAAGGTAATTAGTAAACATTTTTGTAAATTATATTAAAATTTTAAATAAAATATTAAATAGGTTTAATTTTTAGGACGTTGTATGTTTATGGGGTTTGTCGACGATCAGTGAGCCGGTGACCAAGTACGTCGACAATGATTTTTTAGGTCATATTCATCAGTTATTTTGGCAGAAATATTATTCTGTAAGGATGAGAGGTAATGAAAATTATTTCATCTCAAATTTAGCGTTATTTTTTTTTATAAATTTAACTTGAAATGAACTTGAATTTGGCAGACGTATTTTCTACCGATTTTGTTGGTAACTATTGTAAATATATTTTTCATTAATAAATAATTATTATTTAGTACTAATATTTATTTTGTAGGGAGTTTTGCATAGCAATGAGGAAAGAAATTTGGATGCTATTGCGCTTGCTTATCTCTATCAGCGTCTTGATCATGTATGTCAGAGCTTGACTAGGAGCATTGGTGATCCGTGACTATGTCGATGTTGCGGAGTTGGATGCGTCTACCACCAAGGTCGTCCATTACTCACATCTCAGACAGCCATATTCAATGATTAGGGTCTACCGGACCATGGCACGTGCTCCCTTTGACAGGTATAAATTTAATAATATTCAACTACTAAAATATATTCAATGACTATATTTATAATAAATCATAATTTAAACTTATCATAGGGAATTGACGCTTGATAAGACAAGGTATTCGAACTTTTTGCACGTCGGTGTGAAGTACATGAGGGATCAACTCATTATGTTGCCCAACACAGGTCGATTAGCGACCATACTAGTCGATACGACATCTATTGCCAATGGTGGTCGATGACTGCGATGACTCCTATCTTTGTCGGTTTCCACTGATTTATTTTCCGATAGTGGAGTGATATTATCCCAATCGAGTCATGCATTTGGGCAAAGACGCCACTGAGAGTGACACTTTCAATGACGTCACTAGCAGTGGTGCATTGTCATGTTTATTTGTAAAATTTAATAAAAATGCACTTTATTATTAAAATTATGAATTCTTTTAATAATCAAATAAAAAAAAACCGCATAATCAATATAAATCCCAAGCTTCCTTCGTAATCCTGGAACTCCGTTGTAGTGTCCCTTTCCATATCTCATTTTATATATGAAAGATAGTATTCTATTTTCATATCATCTCCACTAGTGTCATCTTTTTCTCATCAAGGAACATAAAAAAGAACCTCGAAATAAAATAAAAAAGTGTAACATGCAATAACATACCTGCACTGGCTATTAAATTACCTGTTCCAGTTTTCTTTGATATAGGTTTCTCACTCTTTTGGTTACTGGGAGAGTTGAGAGAACTCAATTTGACATTATTTACGTGTAATGAATGCGTGAAACATAGTTTGTAGCTTTAGCCTGATCAGCATCTAGAAAAGTATCACCAAAAGGGTGTGGCGTGATAAGACGAACGACATTTGAGAATTAATCATGTGACGGGTCCAACTGAGAAACCAGATGATAGAAGAAGAAAGTAGTCTAAAATTGGAATTTTGAACAAATCATTTCTCCGATTCTTTTAGAGCAGATGATGCATTGTCCCAATTCACGTCTAGTTTCAGCTCTGGTGGTACAAATGAATTCCCAAACCAAGTACGCACTCTCGTCCTGACCACGGACCACCCATTGCCATTTGCCAAACATGAAAGCAACAAAATCTGAAATTATTCTAGCTTGGCTGAACGATCTACTGCTTCAAGTTTTCAACGGTGCTATTCTGCTCTGATGGAAGAAGAAAAGGCTATGACAGCAGCAGAGGGGAATGCCAGAATCCACGAGGAGACAAACAGTAAACAGGATTATGGAAAGAGGATCTACACTGTAGATATGTAGATACCAAGGAGAATAAGAGCCTCGATAAATGGATGGAATAGTAATCGACTATAATTGGCATATGTTAACATGAAGTGATAAAAGACGATACTTTGGAGTGAAGTTTAGTGACTTTAAATAGATTTATTAGTCAAGTGACTTGAGAGAAAATTTTATCCATCAACTACCTTTTCTATTCTAAATTTTTGCTTGTATATTTAAACATAGGTACTTACACCTACACCCAAAAATACAGAGTTGGAGAAGCTAGGTCTATTAACCAAAAACCGCAAAAAAATGATGGAAGAGATAAATTTTTAGATGTAATATATTTGTCCAACATTTAACAGGCTCTCATGAGGCACATAGAACATGACGCTATTTTCTCTACATATCCTCCTGAGAAACGCATAGACATAGTCCACAGCAAACTTTTTCAGTATGCTTGAATCCCTCCTGGCTCTCACAATAGTATTTCCTAAAATATGCACAACACCTGCATCCTTGCACTGGTTCAAGAATTCAACCTCATCTCCTACTGTCTGGCTTGTCTGACCTGATTCCATGGCCCAACTATTGGTTCTCCTTAATGGCGACTGCACCGGTACAATTGAATCCTGTGATGAATGACTTAAACCTGACCTTCTGGTACCATTATTCATCAAATTCATATCCGGTCCGCTATACTCTGAATCAGAATAGCCATCCATCATGCTATCTAGTCTCACAAATGTTATAAGGTTATCAAACAACATCTTCTCAAAGTTGTCATCTTTCTTGTGAAGGTCTTTGTACCCGTATCTAGCCACACAACGAAACATGTGAAAATTTTTGGGGCCAATACGTTTCACCAGAAACCGCTCATTAGGAGGAACAGTGTACACTGGGAGATACTTAACACAGACGAAAACCACAACTGAGTGAATGGCTGGTAAGTTTGTTATGAAATGGGAGAAGATGTGAGGCACGCCACTTGCCAGCTCAGTATAGACAAAGCCGATGCCAGGTACACGTACCAATCCAAGGCTGGGACCAAGGCCAAGAATCCAGGCCATGGAGACCTTGGAATGCATTTCAAACTCATATCGCTTGACTGTACAGTAGTGCCAAACATACATGATGAGCATGAAAGCCACAGCTATGACAAGTGGGACCCACCCTCCTTGGTCAATTTTAAAAATGACAGCAGAGAAGTAGGGGAGTTCGACTAGTAGGGATAAAGTTGTGAAAATAAGTACGAGTATCCAGTGGCTGCGCCATACCAGTAGCATTACTGGCACCATGAGAAATGTTGTTACCAGCATTACAATTACTACAGCAGTCCCTGTTAAGATACAAGGGGGGAGAATTTAGA
Source organism: Schoenoplectus tabernaemontani (assembly GCA_037127355.1). Classification (NCBI taxonomy): domain Eukaryota; kingdom Viridiplantae; phylum Streptophyta; class Magnoliopsida; order Poales; family Cyperaceae; genus Schoenoplectus; species Schoenoplectus tabernaemontani. The sequence goes on along the minus strand of CM073755.1, from coordinate 18,264,648 downwards.
TAGATTCATGAGTCATGACTTTAATAAAGAGTCGCTTTAAGATACAGTATGTGAGAATCACCAGCAGTCATTACTGGCTTTTTAAAATCATTTCTATCTAAAAAATTAGCAATGAGAGTAAAACCACAAAAGATACAGAAACATAGAACAAATGTAACATCATATGCTTGCAAACCAACCTTTGTTTTAGTTGGTAATTGGTTTTATTGGGCTTTTCTTGCAAGATTAGATAATTGCAATGGTTCCGCATATACCTGCAGAACTTCAACATGACACTCTCAACCCTCTAAAACATGATTAGTAACACTCACCCTCATCCATTCCAAGTTTCTGAAATTAAGTTGAAAGTACAATAGTATTTTTTATTTTTTTCTATATATTAAATGCTTCTCATTTCTCAATGTATACAAAAATTAAAGAAGGAAATACAAATGATACAATTCTTACCATAGGCGTTTCCAATCTGGTTTCGATTTTTGAACCCAGCAGTGACAGCGATGCAGAGAACCATAAGAACCCAATTTATATCTGGTATGTAAATTTGACCTAGAAATTTCTTTGAGGTATGCACAACCTTTACTCTAGGAAAACAACCCAGTGCTAAGGCTTGTTTTATTATAGAATATGTTGCTGATATGGTTGCCTGACTTGCCACCACAGCAGCAGCTGTCGCTATTACAAATACTGGCCAATAAATGTGATCTGTTTCAGAAAAGTAAAGATTAAGAATGTTATCATAAGCTCCTAGGAGATGCAAAACACATTATATATTAGGTGCCATAAATCCCTAATGAAGCATATGGGAACTCTACAACGTGTTCAGTGATTTTTGTGAAAATTTCAGGTAAAGAGCTAATTTGTTAAGAATGGTATACAAAACCGTTCCCATTTTGCTAATCATGTCATTATGGAAAATTAGAATAAGGGGAAGTAATAATGAAAAAGAACAGGCTTCTCTGCATCTTCACAGCAGACTGGGAATTTACTGTGACATTCTTTTTCCTTCCATTCAAAATTGAGCTTGTAATGAGAATTTATCAACGTAAGAATTACTATCTGATTAAAGAGGAAAAAAAAAGGAAAGGAAGAAAATAAAACTAAAACCTGGAATTGAACGATAGAAAGCATCTTCAACATGGTTTTTATGAGAAATAATATATGAAGCTTGTCCAGTATATGCCAGTAGCAGACAAGGGAACACTACCATAGTAAATGCTATCTGCACAATTAAAAAGGAAAAAAAGAAGCAAAAAATTAAACATGCAAACAACCAAACAGTTGGTAATAAATAAATAGTCAGATGTAAATAATTTGAAATAAAAAGAAATACAGACACATCAAAATTCAAAAGAATTTGTAATGAAATGTTATTGATATACCTGGATAGCCAATACGGGGAAATGACATAGATCAGCATATAGCGCTTCTGTACCTATTAGAAAAAGAAAAGAAATTGTATTTTTCTCATTTCTTGAACTACAGCATACAAAATCAAAAGCAAAGAAAGTTCCGACAAACTATGAAGAATTACAAATTTGGCAGGTACATGCATACTTAATTCACCATAGACCAACTGTGGTACCAGTACATTTACAGTACATGCATACATAACCTTAAATGCTGATCTATTTTTGGGGTAGCAGTTGCAATTATTATGCAAGGAACCTTACAACAACCACAACAACGAAGAACAACAACAACAAAAGCCTTTAATCCCAAACAAGTTGGGGTAGACTAGAAATGAAACCCAACAAGTCACAAAATTAAATCCACTAGCAAAATCATTGGATAGAGGAAATAGTTTCATGGAGTTCACACAAGTGGTCTTTTTCAAAATTTACACAATTGCAAAATTTCCTTGTCAAGGATCCATACCAGTGATACACAGCAGTATCCCACCAAGAGAGGTCCAGCTGTCATACTTGCCCTTTTTAAAATATCGGTATATGTGCACCGGGTTATATGCTTTGAGAGCTGAACTGTCATACCTCCATATATTAACTGCACCAATCGACCCAATCACTATAAACCATAGTAGCACTATCGGTGCAAAGAGCCAGCCAACTTTATCGGTACCATAGTGTTGCATGCAGAATAACCCAATCAGTATTATCACTGCCACTACTACCACAATATCTGAAAACAAAATAAAAAAAATAATGTATATATTGAATACAAAGTACCAAATTATAAGTGTTTAGAAGTATGAATAAAGTAGTTGGGAGCGTAGTAACATACTGTTGTTCATGTTGGGGTAATCTTCTTTGATACCACCAGATGCTGAAAGAACTGCACAGCATGTTAAATTAATGTAAATAAAAAACTATAATTACATGCAGCATACAACTTTGCTAATAACTTGAATCTTTTGATCTCTCTTTCTGTCACTTCATTGATGAATATAGAACAAATGTTTTGTGGGCTATTTCTCTGAGGTTGACCCAAAGCTAGAGATGAAGATATTTGACAGAATCTGAGAAACCCACAGAAAGTAAAGTGCTTTGAAAAGTCAACAACTCAAAAGCAGATATGACCTGAATTGATAGGTCTACAAACTAAACCCAACAGGCTCAATTCAAGAAATTTAAAGGCCGACCCAGTACACAGCTAGTTGGAGACACCGAACCATCTAACCTAATTATAAACTAATCTGTCCCTAAAAGTGGTGCAGTTTTAGTTCTTATGATGGCCAGCCCACAGAGGATGAGAGTCGGTTTTACAATGCTGGTGATTAGACAGCTGAGGAGGAATGAACATCAGAAATGAGACTACTTTGTTTTAAAAATGAAAGGAAGTTAAATTTGAATCATGCCAGTTAAGGAGATCACAGACCATGTACCAAGCAAACTGATTCGAAATCCAAACCCAACCGAATCAGAACCAAGTAACCTGAGAATGTACAACCTATTAGGATGCAAACGAAGCAATCTGACATACTCTCTACCACTCTCACCTACGTCATCATACCTATGAGTTTATCACACCAGACAAAACAGTGATCAGTATGGACCAGAAAGTACACTAGCATTTGCCAACTAAGCAGAAATGACAAGGACAGCACATGAACTTGTTTATCACCACAAATACCAGTAAGCTCTCAGCACCCATGCCAGTTTGGGTACATTAGTACAAGAAGTCCTAGAAATTTTAATTTGATTCAGCATCCCCCTTGAGTTAGTAAGATGTCCATTTAGAGTCTATATTTCAGTTCTTACCATTTAAAGACCTGCAAGTTTTCAACTTTTTTTTCTTTATACTCCTATATTCTTCTAAAACATGAACTCAACCAATGTAAACTTTTATGTTTGAGCATCAGTTAGTTGTTATTTAATAATGTGATTAACCATAATTCTTCATATTTAAGAATTTATTGAGAACAAACTAGCAATATGCAGGTATAGCTAGACTGCATGCTAAGAAGTAAGAACTACATTGAATTGCAAGTCATATCGAATTTCAATATTCCAAATAGATGTAATATTGTACAAAGCAGGCTTCAATCCTAAATTAAAAGCAAGGGTATTACAGGCAAATGGCAGGTCTAATGCTTCTACATCAAACTTATCCCAGAAGTATCAAAATGCATGCTTATATTGAAGGTTACAGGGCAAAATTGAAAGATCTATAAACTTAAGTAGGCTATGCATAATAAAGGATAACAAATGAAGTTGACACTTGACTGAAACACTCAGTACTTACCAGAGATGGCAGGGGTGAGAATACCATCTCCTATGGCCATGCAGGTACCAATGAGCACAAGAAAAAGAAGTGCATTTTTCTTGTAATTGTGTGACTCCAGCCACCGTTTCACCTTCGCGGCAAGTGAATTCACCTCATGGGTCTGACGACTGTATGTTGTCAGCTCCTCATCAGTACGGTGCTGGTTCGGTATTGTGTTTATTTTTGCATGACGACAGAGTAGTGAATAAAGTGCAAATGTGCCACCTGGATTTTATAAAATTGAGTAGTGGAATTTGATATTACTAATATGCTATATATCCTCACTGAATAATGACTATACGAAGCAGACATGCTACATGTCAAAGCTAAATGAATAAAAGATAGCATTATCGAAAATAGTAAAATTTAGTATAAAACCAACAGTCATAATAAATTACATTCTAAAATTACAAGTATGAAAACATCACATTAGAAAAATATAAACATTCTCATTGAATAAATTTTTTCCAGATGCCTATGCAAAATATAATCCCTATGAACTGCAGAGACGATCATTATTTTCTCAACACTTGACAAAATTACCCTTCTCTTTCACATCAATAAGCAAGCAATGCACAGTTTTGCATGTCATATTTCTCACTTCTGAAGAAATTTTATGCGCAACATGAAGTTCTAAAAGTTAAAATAAAAATGAAAAATCAATAAAACAAATAATATCTTACCTTGACCATTGTCATTTGCACGGAGCACAATAAAAACATACTTGATCAGAGGTATCAGAGTGAGAGAATAAATAATTAGTGAAAGAGCCCCAATTATATCTTCATCATCTTCTACCCCATTGGGAAACACATTGTAGAACACATATAATGGTGAGGTGCCTAGATCTCCAAATACCACTCCAAGACTTTGGTATGCAAGCCTCAATAGTAATATTGATGAGAATTTCTGCACCAAAATTATTAACAATAAAAAAAAAAATCAAAGATTTACACTTTTGGTTACCTTTTTAAACTTAGCATCTCAATCAGAATATGGAACTGGTATATTTTTCACATTCATTCTCAAATTAAAATATTTATATCAATTGGACTTGTGAAACTATTTTATTCTACCACTGTCTTTCTGCACAGGACATGAGTACGTCTCCTTGCTACCAAGAACATATGATAGTAATGTTTATACTGGTAATAATAATTGTAACAGTGACGATATCAATGAGGACATCAACAATACCAACAGTAGAAATATTTTTATCAGTATGCATAATAGAGCAGTAGTAGTATAAACGATAATGATATCAATAATGGTAATAACAAATATTTCAAAATTGATTTCGATCAGAGTAAATTTGTTAAAAGAGAAATACGCTTATAGAACGTAAAGAAAGCCTTTAGAAACTTTGCATATTGGTTCAGGTATGAATTGGCTGACATACCAGTACCTGCTTGGACTGCAATGACAATCTTTTAACTTTTTTTTTTGTGATACAAATTCCATAGGAAATTCATTAACGTCTGAGCCGAACTGAACAGGAGACCAATTGAAATAAAAAAATTTCTGTCCATGGAAAAGAGAAAATGACGAGTGGTATTTACAAAATGCCAGTATAAATGTTCTTCATATTCTTACCAAAAGAAATCATTTTCCTAGGACAAAATTACTATGCTATTACTTAAAAAAGATCTTTCTCGATTTCGCCAATTTGCAAAGGATGAAAACTTAAATTACATTTCTGAAGTTAGCTTACTTAAAAACCTCGTTTGGATATTTTTCTTTTTTAAAAAAAATAAGAAAACAAGTTGCTCAATTTGCCAATATAAATTAATAGAAAAAAAAAACCTTTTCTCTATACATATTTCTTAGTCGTCCTGCTTCTTCATCCATGGGTTGATCAAGGTTTTGATCCAATTCCCACATCGCGCCTTTACTCGTTGCATCATCTCTGGTAGTTGAATCCATTTAAACCACGCCAATTTGCACCTCAACTCCGAAAATCCTCAAAATTGAACTTCAGTTCTTAATTCGCCAAAAGGCGTCCAAAAATTTGTCCAGTATCAAGCTCCGAAAAGGGGACCTAATTTGGGTTTGCTGAGACTAATGCATGTACAGCCTACAATATCCTTTGTTTGACCTAAACAAGTCTTCACTTCTGTTTGAGAAGAAAAAGTATTCCCTTTACTATTTCCTAACTACCAAGAAGGAGGAAGAACTGATCTCTTGAAAAATTCTCCTGACCGCTAGGATAAAAAAAAGCTGGAGAAACGAAACAGAGTCTCTGGCAACTGAATTTAACAGACATAATTCATTGAAAAGGACCAAAATGGGCTTAAAAAATTACTAATGAAGAAAAACTTTATTACTCAGTATAAAATCCCCCCAAACCAATAGTTCAATATTTCCAAAAATATATGGAAATAGAAATTTCAAAAAGATAACTAAATACTGTCGCCTCAGTGGCTCAAAAAGGAAGAAAAGCAAATTGGGTGGGTCAGCAAATTGCGGAGACAGAAGAAAGTGAGAGACAGGAGGAATAAGATTATAAGAGTGAGGAACAGAGAGAAATGCAAGACATGAGCTTGGAAGGAGGCCGAGGAGAGCGCGAGGGGCAGAAGTGGGCCTGGAGAGGGAGGGAGAGAGATGGCAGAGGCATCATAGCGAAGACAAAACATTTGTTGGATTCGGTGCACTGTACGGAGAAAACACCGAGTCATAATATAGTAATATAATAATAAAAAATTATGATTACAATAATAATTATATAACCATAATCATAATCATAATAATATAATAATAAAAATATAATCATAATCATAAAAATAATTATAAATAATTATAATAATAATAATATAATAATAAATTCATCATAACTATAATCAACATATAATAATATAATACAACATAATAAAATAATAATAAAATAATAAAAAATAATCATAATAAATAATAATATTATAATAGTAATATAATAAAAATATAAATATAATCATAATATAGTAATATAATAATAATAAATTATAATTACAATCATAATTATAATAATATAATAATAATAAGTAATCATAATTTTAATAATATAATAATCATAATCATAATCATGATAATAATAATTATAGTCTTAATCATAATAATATAACCATAATCATAATCGTAATAATATAATTATAATAATATAATCATAATCATAAAAATAATTATAAATAATTATAAATTCGATTTAGAGAATTAGGAATAAAACCGTCAATTCAATGTTTTCCCAAAACTTCGGGTGGTTTGGAAAAAAAAAGATAAACAAATTATATTGAAAGTACTATTTGATGATCGTAATAATTCTTTTAATTATAAGAATTCTACAAATTAGATATATATATCTATGCATGTTCATACGGAACATTACAACAATTTAGAATAATTTTGTATATTTTATATAAAGTTGTCAATAAAATATGACTTGCAGATCGCTTATTGAGCTTATAAATTTCTTTCACAAAATTTGGGATGTGATTGGTCAATAATGTATTATATTATGGATATATTAAATTGGCCGTTTCAACATATATATTATACTATTGGGTAAATTATATTTAAAATTTATTTTTCTTGTCTTCTATAACAATAAAAAAGTTATTATGAAAATAATGTGTGTTTGTTCTTTATAGTTTACACATGTAGTGCATCATATTTGATGATTTAAAAAATATATTTCTCATTTTGTCAAATGACTTATAAAAATTAACGATTCTAATACATTGACACTTTAAATGCGGCAAAACATTTTCAAATTTCTATTTTTTAATCAACTTAAAGTATAATTTAAAGAATATTTACAATTTTCAAGTGATTTAGATTCTGTTAAACACCTAAACATATTATTTGCACTTATTAGTCATATTGGATCTAGAATTCAAATATATACTTTTAAATTGTCAGTCATATTGGATCAAGTAAACCTAACGGCATTACTTGACTAAAGATAACGGCCACAAATATGACTTTTAAATAAATCACTAATTAATTTACACTATTGATGTTTAAAATGGTGAATTGATAACCAATCCCTACCATATAAAGTTTAATCAATTATTCATTTCGTGATTAGATCAAATGAAGGATTATATGCTACTGTAATATATATGCCAAACAATGCCACCCTATAGGGATGTATTGAAATTTCAAATGTTAATTGATGTTGAAACTAAGTTAATTATATCGAGTTAATATAATAAACGATCGATGTTGTTGACCTACGGATAAGTTCTACCTAAATAAACCTCCCCTAATTATATATAATATAACAGAGGAACTTTGCATTGGAATGAATATTAAAGTATTACACCATAAACGAACTTCTTGGAATGAATTACGAGACAATAATCATTGACCTGTGATGTTGATAATGAACCAAATAAACAAAAGATGACACGATGGTGTAGGGGAACATTTCTTATCTTTTTGTGAGAAGTGAGAACCGTAGAAATATAGATTGGCTCCCAATTAACAAAAAGCGTCACAATTATTCAAGTCATCATTGGTTAGAGAAAGAAACAAGAAATTTGACATGAAATTAAATATGAAGAAAGTTAGAAAGGTCACGAAAATTGCACTAATTTTTTTATTAATTATTGAGATGCATCGTAATACCACATTAGTGTGTAGTATTGTTTCTTCCATCTCACGGCCCACTTATTTTGGCATAAGAGTAACATATATACATATATAGAGAAGGGATGATGTCTTATTATTTAGTTTCTGCCTGCTTTATTATGTATTTTTTTTTATTTTTTGTCAGCATTAACTACTATAAGTTCGGTCAGAGACTTATCATAATAATTTTAACATAAATTTCGACAAATATACTTTGGAAATTATTTTTTGTACTGTGGAAATAATAATGTTTAAATAGCTACATTCAGTCATCTCATTCATTGTGTTTTGAGCTTGCATATATAGTAGATATTACAAGCATGCAATTGGTATGTAGCATGCTAAAAATATTAAATATAATGATAAATAATTAAATAATTAGATAAACTATGTGCACCCAACTACATATTTGTGTTAGAGTCTTGAAAATCAAGTCCCCCAAAGAACACTTGAAGAAAAAATAATAATGACATGAATTTGTACAGTACAGCCATGAACCAGGCCCATGCACAACTATAGAATTACCAGGGGAGGAAACAGATCCATCTAAATTGTCCCTTTCTCGGTGTGAATAAAAATTTCTAGTCTTCTAGTCTCTAGACATGTCATGGTCGTTGAGAAATCCTATTTTAATTTCTATACTACTAAAATAGTAACTACTAGTCACATCAAAGATTAAAGATTTCATCAAACCTTGTTTAATGAACTCATGGAATAGTTAACTACCATATGAGGATTAAATAATTAATCATTCTGGTTAGCATTGAAGTATCAACTTGGTACCCTGTGCTTGCCAGACCGAGCACAAGTACCATCTTCGTTTATTATATATTAGGTTCATAAATCATAATCATCATTTTTAGCAAAGACCCATATCATTTTTTTTATTTTCATTTGGAGATTGTCAGACCCTTTATATTAAACAAACTCCCAGCTTTGATTTTTTTTTTCTCTTACTCATTTATTTTTCTAATCTCTTTTCTCGTGAAACATTCAATAATAAATTTCACAATTTGTTTTTTTTTCACAGCGGTGAAATTCATAAATGGAAAGTGATAGGTGATTATGATAAGAGATATTGTGCTTAGGTGGTAAGCTATGTTAGAATAGGGGAAATCAGCATCAATTCCCACTCCAATATTGCCTCAAATAAAGTTGTCCCTTAATATTTTGTTTTGTTTTATTTTTTCTTCCTCTGTTGAATTAAGATCTCATGCAACTTTAGTGTTCTAAACTCATGTCGTACCATATCGTGTCGTGTTAAAGCATATCGTGCCTTGTGTGGTGCTATGCCGTACCGTACCGTGTCGTGTTTTTATTTTTATTTTTTGGTATCGTGCTGTGTCGTGTCTAAAAATGATAGAGTTGTGACACGGCACGAATAAGGTATGTTGTGCCAACCGTGTCGTATCCAATCGTGTCACCTAATTTCTTTTCAAATAAAAAATAATGACTCTATTAGCCCAACTTGAATCATTAAATTAAAACCATTGTATAAGATTTATTTAAACAATACTCCTAAAATTCAAAACTTTTCAATTTAATTAGTTCATCTATTTTAATTGAATGATAAGAACTATAAGACTTTTAAATATACATAATTAGTATTCTTTAAATTTTGAAGACTTTGAATAAACCGATCCCACATTCAATTAGGTTATATTCAACGTATGATAGGATATACTCGTGTTTTTATATCATGTCATGTTGTGTCTAAACCCTATGTCGTTGTGTATCGTGCTGTGTCGACTTTTTAAAAAATCAGACATGATACGATTAAAGAACAGATTCAAAATTATGTCGTGCGTGTCGTGTCATGCCGGATAACTATGTCATGTCGCTCTCGGACCGTGTCATACTAGACCGTGTCGTACCCTACTATGATAAGCACAAATTAAGACACAAATTTAGAACTCTACACCTTCCCCAGTCTGAACTTTATTCCATGTTATTTTAAGGCAAGTTGAGGGGTTCGTGCTGACTTCGTGACCAAAATATTTATTTGAAATTTTGGGTAAATAAAAGATCTTCTATGAATTAATGCGGCATATTGCTCTCCGTTTTATAATTTATTAAAAAGTATTGATAATATGTCAACGGGATATTTATTATTATCCTATTATGATTCGTCGTGAAGTTAATTATATAATTATAATTATATATATAAATAACACATGCGCACGCACAGTAGTTTTTATGTACATTGCAATTATGATTTATGAGGATCCTAAGTTCGACATATGTTAAATAAAATAAAACCTTACCACATGTATTGTAATAAATAAATAAATATACATCATCTATCTACATTAATTTTTCCTTCCTGAGAGGAGAAAAAAATGGAACTTCAATTTTTTTTTATTATGTTGTTCATTCCAAAACGAAACAACATGCACGTACTGGACTGAAGGGAAAAAAATAAAATAACAAATACACTAGAGAGAACAACTAACTAGAAGTCTCCATGTATAGTGTTGTCCAACAAACGTGGATAGACATATCACCTAACATATATAAACTAAATTAAATTAGAACTAAATAAAGTTATACTAGAGGTTTTCCTTTCCCTATCAAAATTTTAAGAAAAGACCCACGGGTGCTCTCCTCTAATACTTAATATTCCTAAATATTAGTTGATTAAGGTTGCTTAATTAGATGAAAGAAACGACATCGCTAATTTTTTTTATTATTATTTTCAAGCATGCATGACATGAGAGAGTGAGAGACGAGACTTCATCTTACCTCTCAATTTAAACAATGTATTTTGAACACGTGATCTTTCACAAATTGCAAGGTTTAACTATTAAATCTGTAAAATTTAAGACTAAGATTGGTACTAATCAAAACTAAATAATGATTAAGTCAAGTATAAATCGATTGATGGTAGATACATGCTAACTATAAAACACAAATAATTGATTAAAATAAAGATACTCAAAGAATGAACTATAACTTAGTCAAAACTAGCAAAAAGAACAAAGAGTAAGAATGTAAGTAGAATCGATTAAATATTAATTGTTATAAAAAATAATTAGTGTAAAATAATCAATAACTCTATAAAGTAATGCAAATGATGTAAAAAGAACTAAAATAATGCAAGTACAATAACTAAAAAATATAAGATTTTAATGGAGTACGATAAAGTTACCTACATCTTCAGAACTCACTCCAAAAATTGAGTGTTGATTTATTACTAATAAAAATATTTTCCAATTGAAGTTTTAACTTCTTTACATGATAAATATGAGAAAGTTAAAAACTACTAAAAAAATAAAGAGTAATTGAGCACTCAAAACTCAGAAAATATGAGCAATACGCTCCAAAGAAAATGAGCCAAAGTTGAAAGGTAAAAGGAATACAAACACTTAAAAAATATACAAGATCTTTTTTAAGAATTTAGTAAGCTTCAATAATTTGAAAGTTTATTATTACTATTTGCAAGGAAAGGTTTTAGTGTTATTGAGGATTCTTTAGGATTGCACAGAAACATATTAAGATTGTAAGAGTTTGATTAGTTGGACAATACTGAAATAATTCTCTTAAATAGAGTATCAGATAGTTAGTTAGTTAGGCTTCTTGAGCAGAAAGTTGTTATAATGGTTCTTGAACCGTTATAACGCTTAAATATTAATTTTAATTGTGAGATATCAAAAATGTCATTGTCAGAACTCAAGAGATTTTATAAATTGCTTTAACGACTTCAATGAATGGAATAAACCATTATAACGATAAAGGAAAGCGTTAAATATTTCAATGAAATGTTACAACGTTTTGACTTTGTTGACTGAGCTCTATCAAGTCTGTCTTTCTACAGAGATATTATAATGATTCAGTGAACCATTATAATGTCTCAAGCCATTCAATGAATTTCAGCTGTAATATAACGATAATCTATGATAATCTTGTGAGTGGATAAGTCAAACTGTTATAACGACTTGTGAGTTGTTATAATGGCTTATGAGTTGTTATAACGTTTTACTGTGGTAAAAGACTTTTTTCTTGCATATTAATATAGAAACTTAAGTTATTGAATCAAATCTTATATATTTTGATCTTAAGTCTTCACATTCTTCTAGTAGTCTTTAGCAACATCAATCTTGTTTAGCATATCAACTTTTGAAGCCTTCAAAGAATTCTACAAAAAATCTCAAGAAAGCTTGTAAACTCAAATATATTCTACAAAATAACAAATTAAAAAAATTATTCAGTACAAAAAAATCAAATATAGTCTCATAATTTTCTATTTTTTTCTTTTATATTTGTTTCATGGTATGGTGTATTGCTTCTTAGGTAGAGAAAAATAATATTATGTCAATTTGGCATCAATAATTCACACTGACAATTAGTGTTAAATAGCGCACAATAGCATTTTTGAAATCCAAACACTATGCTATACACATATATTGCTATGTGTACTATTTGTGTTATAGAGGTGATAGCGAACTACTATTATATATAGCATATAGTGGCGTTATTGCACGTTATCATATATTTGTTCACAATAAATTTTTAAATGGTCATAATTTCTTCATCCAACTCCGATTAAGGTCATTCAAAATATATTGGAAAGTTAAGAACAAGATATACAACATTAACATATAATTTTACTCACTCCATATAAATTTTAGACCAAAATTCCTTTCTTCTTTACTATCAACAATCTAGTTGGACCCCAACTTGTATCTTTCTCTTATTTTTCTTCTTGGGTTCCCTTCTTTACTTGAAATAACAACTAAAATTAGATAGTACCTTGAACTTGAGAAATTAATCTAATTTAATCTATTTTTATTTTGAGACTTAATTTAATTTAATATTTAGTATTTAATTAATTCATAATGGATTTTAGTTAATAATGAAATGCACTTGATAGAAAATGATATGTATTATTTAATTTAGTAATTTACTATATCAAAAATATTTTAAATAGTAGTTTAAAAATTATACTTATTCAAAATCAATATTATCCTTTAATTGATTTTATATATTTATTTATTTGCTTTATGAATTTTTAGTAAAAAAATATTGATATTATTTATTTATGCTATGATAAATAGTTTTAACTATAGCGCGATAGTTTTTTTAGAACTGTATCGCGATGACACGATAATCGTTATTTATAACCTTGCTGATAATCATAACAATTGGACTGTACTAGAGATTAGAGGCGGAACCAGAATTTAAATTTAGGGGTGCCAAGAGATAGGAAATAGCTAATTTATGAGTTAGAGTTACGATGATGGAGATAACCAAAAAAGAAATAAATCATCATTCATCATCAGTCAAAAGAGAGGAAAAAATCATCAAAGATCAAATTAAAAAATAAATATGATAAGCTTATAATTAGACTAAAATATATCTATAATTTAGATTTTTAATGATTTATATATTTAAAATAGAATTATATGGGATGCCAGCTAAATATTCTATAAATACAAACAATTTTTTTTTTACTAATTTACGTCCCTGGCACCCCCTCTCCACCCTACTAGAGACAAATATATATATTATTTGTTTATTCATATCAGATTAACAATGTCAAATTACGCTGTGACTTATATTATTGAAATTGACAATAATTTCAAACAACCAATAGAGCAAGTACGTAGTAAGCTGCTGGGAAGCCTTTTGAAAAATATCTTTTCTTAGTTGACACATTTTTTTAGAAAAGACAAAAAATGTCTATTTCATTTCTGAAATATTAGATTATATCTTCACATGCCAACTAAAAAAGAAAGAAAAAAAATGAAAAATGAAAAATTATCATTCAAACATCCCGACCCAATACACCTTCTTATTCCCATTGAAATATGAACACAACCTTACGAAATAACCTATCCAAACTGCCATCAAACACAGTCTCGTTTTTTTGTTGTTGGGGGGAATGGTGAGTTGCTTCTTAGATGTAACCAAATAAAAAACAACATTGTATCAATTTGTAATCCACTACAACAAAAAGTGTTTATTACAACGACTAATTAGGGACAGTGTCTACCGCCCAAAATAAGATCAATTGCAACGATATAAATATAATTGTTTGGATGAATTCCTATCTGCCTCTTCAGAAATGACTACAACGGTTTATGACCGCTTCTACGGATAAAAAAAACTTCGTCCAAATTAATTAGATTATAAGAATTGTTTATTCCAATTTTATTTTCTCCACTGATTCACCTTGCTCTTATGGTCCCGACTTGATATATAAATTTGAAATTCAAAATTCTTTTAATAACACTCAAAATAAATATGTTTATCTCACTACACATCCACAAAAATAAAACTACGTGCACTAAGAACAACACATAACTAAAAAAAGTTGCTTCATCGTCAGGTATAATTTAAGACTCGATCTCATCCGACATCTCTATTATATTCATCATCCATTTTCTTTTCTTTTTTTAATATAATCAGCTAATTAACCTTGGAAAAATCCCAAAAAGAAGTGATCGAAATAATTTTGTTTCACAATAAATATGATTGCAGTAGAAATACCTTTTGGGAGATTCAATTCCTGTGCAACAATTGGACTGTACAGACAAATATTTATCATTCATATCAGATTTGAGATTACGAATGTCAAACTACGCTGTAATTTTTATCGCTAATATTTAAAATCATTCATATCAGATTTGAGAAGACTTTTGAAAAAAAAAATTCTTTCCTCAGTTCATATGCTTGGTGAGAAAATTATGAGCTCTTCCATCACTTGAAATGTGGAAGATTGACAACGGACAATAATTTGACGGCGAATCAATCAAAAAGTAAGCTAACCATATGATTTGAAAGGAATAATTTTGGACCTCTTACTTTTTGTTTCTTTATTACTAGGGAGTAGTGTGACCTAGCGATGTAAAATAATAAAATATAACTCATAACTCGTGATAACATGTGTGCAAATGCAAATCGATCTAGCTTGAATTTTCTGATCCACTCGATCAGATAATTTAATGAATTCGTTCCAATTTTAAAATATTTTAATCAACTTACTCGAGTTCGATTCAAACAAATCTTGATAAATATTAAAAATTTTGAATTTTGAATATCGAGCCTTAACATTAAAAATATGATTTTTTTTGTACTAAATTTAGCTAATTTTTTTTATTGTAATATCACTATAATATTAGTAATTATTAAAACTTCGCTTCAAAAATAACTAGTAATTTTATACATCATCTATTCAAAAAAAAAAATTGCTATGCCGCATCACTTTTGAATAACCATGACAGTTACATCTAGTAATAAATGTTGTGAATCATTTAATTTTATTCAAAAGGTTCGGCTCAAATGTTACTCAAATTAAAATTTAAAATACAATCGACTCATTAGTTTAGAAATATGTCCATAAATTTAATTTTATTTTTAATATTTTGCATGATTAGATGAAGTTAATTGTCAAGGTTGTCAAAATATGTATCTCCACCTATAATAATTTATTTAGGCAGAATTGGGTATATAACCCTCAATATATTTTAATTTGGATATTTACCCCTTCAAACTTGAAAATTAGATATTTTTCCCTTAAAATGTTAAAATTTTAGATATTTACCCATAACTATTATTGTCCTCATAAAAATTAAATTATAATTAATTAAAATTATAATAGGATAAAAATACCCTTTCTTTTTATTTCCGCTATTTACTTAAATCTACAACAGTCTCTTTAAATAGTATTGTCCTTTATTTTCTCATGAATTCCACGAGCTCGAAAAGAAATAATTAGCAACCTTCGACACAATCATTAGCCTCTCTGAAAAGACTGATCAAACTCCAGCAACCTTCCGAAGACACATGTGACTGAATCTTCTAGATCTTGACTATGAAGAAAAATATATGTGTTTGTTGAGAGTTTCAGATTTGAGAGTTGGAGGAAATTAAAGTTTGAAATTTATATTATTCACTTGATAATATGGTAAAGATAAATTAATGCTTCTCAATTTGCTAGCTTTCAGCGAAATGTTAACTGATTGAGGGATATTTTATCTTTTTATAAATTTAATTAATTGTTAATTTGTTTTTATGAGAATAATAGTAATTTTGGGTAAATATACAAGTTTTTGATATTTTGAAAGATAAATATTCAATTTTTAAGTTTGGAGGGGTAAATATCTAAATTGAAATATGTTGAGGGGTATATACCAATTTTGCCATGGAATTTGCCAATTCATAAAACCTGATCACTTAGCAAAAACTATAATCGAACGATAATTTTTATATTAATTTATCAGTTACTATATTGTAAATAAATATTGTAAACTATATATGATAAATCAGATTGTTGGAATATAAAACTATATAGGGTAATTATAGAGTTAATTAGGTTTATGGGCCTCAGTCACACATCACAAGCCCATAATTTAGAAAGCCGTTTATTACCGTTACAGTGTAATCTTTGTACACTTATATATAGACATCTAACTACTCTACCACAATAAATAAGAAAAAAGAAAAAAAAAACAAGATTTCAATAATAATCAAACATACAAATACTGTGATAATTTCCATATGGTATCAGAGTCAGGTTTTTAAATCTTGTATCATCATATACCCATAAAACTCTGATAAATACCAGCAACTTATTACAAGGAGCCCTATACCAGTCGGTATGGAGCTACAACTGTAGCAAGACGGTCAATACCAGAAAATCCAGCATATCAGACAACAATCCAATATATCAAGCAATAATTCAATATATCAGGCAACAATCCAATGAAATTCAAGGTGCATCATATCAATATCCCACAAATACCAGCATAGCAACTTGCTCATATCAGAAATGTATTACTAGAGGTACCAATTTGTTCTTATCAGTAGAAAATCCGAAAGGATTTAAATACCAGCAAATACCCACATAAACCAAATTATGAGTGTTGACAGTACCAGCACTGCAACTGGTACCAATGCAACTGCCACTACAAAAGAAACAATGGATATAAGTACCTCTTTAAAACTTACTTTAATGCTCTTAAATGGTAAAAATTACCAAGCTTAGGCCAAAGAAGCCAGAATTTCACTCAAAGAGAAAGACAAATTAGGGTATATCAATGGCACAAGACCGAGACCAGTAACAATAACAGAGATTGAGAAGTGGGAAGTGCAAGATATCATAATACTGTCTTGGCTTCTACACTCAATGGAACCCAACATCAGTGAAGAATTCATACACAGAGCCGAAACCGCACAAGAAATATGAGATAACCTTAAGAAAATGTATGACAAATAAGATAATTTTGCTCACATCTTCCAAATCAAGCAAGAAATAGTCCAAAACAAAAACTTTTGCTCAATTATACTCAGAAATGCAACGAAAGTGGGATGAATTAGATATTCTCCAACCAGAAACCTCAGATCCCGAACAAATTCGACAAAGAAAAGATCAAGAATAAATGTTTCAGTTACTGGCAAACCTGGACCCAAGTTTTGAGCAGATCAGATCACAGATCCTTCTCGGTACCGATCTGCCATCTCTAGAAAAGGTAGCAGCAATAATCGAGCAAGAGGAGACTCGCCACACTATTATGAGGGGCCCACAAGTCCGAGCGGACGAGGAACACGACTCTCATGCATTAATCGCAAGACACCAGAGAAACCCTAATTTTAAGGGTAAGAACAATGCACAAGCCAAGTGTGCTAACTGTAAGAAGCTTGGTCACAAGCAAGAAACGTTCTGGTTTCTCCATCCGAGCTGAGGCCAAGAGGATGGATCGATAAGGGCGACGAAGAAAGAAAGGGGAGAAAGACTTGTGAGAGAAAAAAGGGGCGACAATTTATCGAAGAGAGAAGAGCCAAGAATCTTCTCGACAAAGATGATTTTCGATC
Source organism: Schoenoplectus tabernaemontani (assembly GCA_037127355.1). Taxonomy (NCBI): domain Eukaryota; kingdom Viridiplantae; phylum Streptophyta; class Magnoliopsida; order Poales; family Cyperaceae; genus Schoenoplectus; species Schoenoplectus tabernaemontani. The sequence goes on along the minus strand of CM073755.1, from coordinate 18,246,510 downwards.
CAGTGCAAAATAAAATTAAAAGACCTATTTCAGCGCCCAGAGACGAGTCAGTCGGGTCAGCAGGATCACATCCGATGCAGTAAATATTCCACGAATTCTCCCTGTGGTATTCAAAGAAAAATTATGATGGTATCTCCCTAAACTCCTTTTCTAATCTTAATAATCAAATTATTTTAAATAGTGGTGTAACATACCATATATTATGCAACAATTTTTTTTACCAATTTTAAATTAATTAATGATGATAAATATGTATGTGTAGCAAATGAAATGAAGGCAAGGATCAATTGTATAGGTGAAATTAACTTATTTTTTATCAAAATAAAAAATATATTATATATAAAATCTTTCTCGACTAATTTGATTTCAATATCAAAATTGACACAAAAATAAATTGTAATATTAATTTCTCATCTAAAATTATTGAATTTCAGGACCGGGAGACCGGAAAAATGATTGGTGAGGGAAAACGGGAAAATAACTTATATATTTTGGAATCTCAAGAGAATAAGTATTTTTTGGTAAAGAACAAAGACATGGGGCTTTGGCACAAGAGACTAGGGCATCCATCAGATAGGGTTTTGAATCGTATTTTTAATTACTCCTCTAATATTTGTAATACGTGTGGTATTTGCAAAATGGCTAAACAAGCCAAACTTCCTTTCTCCTTGTCAACTAGCAAGACTCATAGTCCATTTGAATTAGTACATTCGGATGTGTGGGACCGACAACTTTAATGTCATATAATGGTTTCAAATATTTTATTCTATTTATTGATGATTTTTCGAAACTACATGGCTATATTTGCTTAGATCAAAAGATGAAGTATTTGATTCTTTTATAGAATTCACAAGTAGAATCAAAACTCAATATGATGGAAAAATTAATATTTTTCGCTTGGACAATGGAACCAAATTCATAAATAATAAATTTTTAACATTCTTTAAAAAAAACGATATTATACATCAAACTACTTGTGTAAATATTCTCGAACAAAATGGTGTATCGGAAAGAAAGAATAGACATTTACTAGAAAAAACACGAACCTTATTATTTCAAAGTAATATGCCGAAACAATATTGGTCCGATGCCATCTTAAATGCCAATTACTTAATTAATAAAATACCAAATACCGCATAGATAACAAAATACCCTTAGAAATACTTTTTCAAAGAAAAATTAATATAGATCATTTACGGATTTTTGGATGTACAAGTTTTGTAAAAATCAAAAGAAATGATAAGTTTGATGTAAATTCTATAAAAACTATTTTTTTTGGGTACTAATCAAAATCTAAAGGCTACAAATGTCATGACCCAATTACAAAAAAACACCTATATATCTAGAATGTAACCTTCATTGAAAATGAGCTATATTTTCAAGACAAAAATAAATTAGAAACTCAAAATAATCCTTGTATCATTGATCAAGCCGATCTAATTCTACCACAATTATATGGTTTAGATACTTTATAAAATTAATACCTACCTAATAATGATCATGAGCATGAGTCCCATACTCAAGAAGAAGAAGAGGTAAGTGAAGATGTCGATGCTCATGAGGGGGAGATAAAAGTGAGAAGATCGTCGAGAATACCTCAACCGTCTACTAGACTCAAAGACTTTATAACATACAAGGTACAATATCTCATCAATAATTTTATTTCTTATCATAATATTTCTCCTCATCATATTTCATTCCTAACATCCATATCCAAAGAACGTGAACCCTACACCTATCATGAAGCAATTGAAAATCCCACATGGTGCAAAGCCATGAAAGAAGAATTAGAGGCATTAGAAAAAAATAAAACTTAGAAAATAGTAGAGTTACCTAAGGGACATAGGCCGGTAGGGTGCAAATGAGTGTATAAAATTAAATACAATGGGGATGGAACAATAGAGCGGTATACACAAAGGGATATACAAAGGGATATACACAAACTCATGTGATTGATTTTCAAGAGACATTTGCATCCTTAGTAAAAATGAACACCGTTAGAATATTACTATCTATTGCGGTAAACCAAGGTTGGAACATATACCAAATGGATGTTAGGAATGCATTTTTACAAGGAACAATATGGATTTGCCGCCCGATCATGATAGAGAACGAGACTCCAACTTGGCATGTAAGTTAATAAAATCAATTTATGGATTGAAACAATCTTCACGAGCATGGTATGAAAAACTTAGCTCTTTTTTAATTTCTTGTAATTTCAAAATTAGTAACTCCGATCACTTATTATTCATAAATACCAATAACTCACATATCACTATCATACTAGTGTATGTTGACAATATAATAGTGACCGGAAGCAATAAAAATAACATAGAACTAATTAAAGGGAAGTTAAAAAATAAATTTGACATAAAAGACCTTAGTTTTTTGAAATATTTCTTAGACATTAAAATAACACATTCTCATGGGAACCTATTCCTTTCACAAAGAAAATATGTGTTAGATTTGTTAAAGAAAATCAGAAAGATTGGATGTAATCCATCGTCAACCTTGATTGATAGCAAGAAAAAATTAAATAGTGAAGAGGGAGAACCACTAGACAATGAGAATCAATATCAAAGACTTGTAGGCAAACTAATTTACCTTACCGTAACAAGACCGGATATCTCTTTTGCCGTTAGCCAAATTAGTCAATTTATGCATGCACCAAAAACTATTCATATGGAAGTCGTTAACAAAATTTTGAGGTATTTAAAGAAAACACCCGGGAAAGTGATACTTATGAAAAATAATAACACTAAAGAGATATGTGGCTATTATGATGCAGATTGGGCTAGAAGCTTTGATAGAAAATCCACAACTAGTTATTGCACATTTATAGGTGGAAACATAGTCACATTGAAAAGCAAAAAATAAAACATTGTAGCAAGATCAAGTGCCGATGTCGAGTATCAAGCTATGGCGTCAACCGTAAGTGAATTGATATGGATAAAATAATTATTAGCCGATTTGAATATCACAACTCATTTACCAATAAAGATGTTTTATGATAATCAAGCGGCATGTCATATAGCATCTAACCCGGTGTTTCATGAAAGAACAAAGCATATCGAAATAGATTGCCATTTCATTTGAGAGAAGTTGCAAGCAAGGAAATTGAAACTCCGTTCGTAAGGAGCAAAGATCAAGTAGCGGATATATTCACAAAGGGCTTAGATTCATTCTATTTGATATAAATATAAACAAGTTAGGATTGATTGATATTTACAATTCAAACTTGAGGGGGAGTGTTGGAATATAAAACCGTATAGGATAATTATAGAGTTAATTAGGTTTATGAGCCTCAGTCACACGTTACATGCCCATAATTTAGAGAATCGTTTATTACCGTTAGAGTGTATTCTTTGTACATTTATATATAGACATCTACTATACCACAGTAAATAAGAAAAAAGAAAATGCAAGATTTCAATAATATCAAGCATACAAATACTGTAATAATTTCCATACGGATTGATATTTTAATTAAAGAAGTGGGCCCTTCTACAACGTAGTTTAAGCTGAATTAATAGAAGTTTTTGTTTGGAGTTAAAAATGAAGGAAAATATAAAGTTAGTGGTCAGACATGATTTGATTGCATGATCTGACATGAAAGGTTTAGATAAATGAATTAGTGACTGAGGTCCTACCCACTACTACAAGCGGTCCAGCGCCAAGCTTTAATTACTTCATGTAGTGACATTTATGGTGGAAGAGTTAGGTTCGACCTTTTCAGCTTATCTCGTTTAGTACTTCACGAATTGTAAAGAGACACTGAGGGGAGTGTGTTTAGGTTTTTACTGTTTTGTATGCACCTTACTACCTTTTATAAGTAGTTTGTGGATGAGATGGAAAAGTTGATAATTGTGTGTGTGACTGTGTGAGGTATAAGTAGAGGTGGCAGAACCCGACTCGATCCGACAAACCCGTCTGACCCGTCCGGATCCGAATCCGATCCAACTCGATTTTTTAAGAAAGTCAAACAGACCCGACCCGATCCGAACCCGACCTGACCCGAGATCAAATGACCTTCAATCCAATCGAAATCTATCAACGATCTGAAAAAACACAACATGTAAATTGACCCGACCCGACCCGACCCTGACCCGACCTGATTTCTTCCAGAAAGTCAAACTGACCCGACCCACCCGATTGCCACCTCTAGGTATAAGCATGTCAAGTGTGGAGAAGCCAGAGCTTATCGGTTGCACCGTGACAAGATATATAAATGAGCTAAGCTATCTTGTCTATCTGACTATCTGTAAAGACAAAAGTGAAAGGACTCCTCAATTTTAATTTTTTATTCATCATCTGCACTTTTTTTCGTTCTTTTTTTTTTATCTTTTGGGTTTTTATTTTTGTGACCCATTGCACAGTTTTTATTATAAATAATAATTAATAAAATAATAATATTAATAATAAGAGTGAGAACTGATAATTTTCAAAATTACGAACCAAACCGCGCCAGCGCGCTTGCCATGGCGCGTTTAAAACGCGCCACTCGCCGCGGTGGCGCGTTTAAACGCGCCATACGCCGCCGGTGGCGTCTTTCACCAAACGCGCCACGATCGGCGATGGCGTCTTTCACCAAACGCGCCATGGCGATGGCGCGTTCTCGACCACGCCCACGCCGATGGCGCCTATCTTTGCTATAAATACCCGCCCCGTCGGTTCATTTATCACAACCACAAAAACAACCAACATCAAACAACCAACATCCAATTACAATAAACATCCATTTTTCTTCAAAATGCTACCGATTTAAATTATAATCCCGATGAAGAAAATTATACTTTGCAGAACAACCGAGCGTGATAAATTTTTGACGGAATATTTCCAAACCGAATGAAACCAATTCCTATCCTACCTACGATCAAACCAATTCCTATCAAACCTACGATCAAACCAATTCCTATCCAACCCTCGATCAAACCAATTCCTATCAAACCTACGATCAAACCAATTCCTATCCAACCTCGATCAAACCAATTCCTATCAAACCTACGATCAAACCAATTCCTATCCAACCCTCGATCAAACCAATTTCTATCAAACCTACGATCAAACCAATTCCTATCCAACCCTCGATCAAACCAATTTATATCCGTATCCATTTATTTACAAGAATAATATAATTTATCAACAATCAAACCCGGCGGTGCCACTATATAATTTCTTTGGCGGTAGTAGTAGTACTACGTCCGTTGTAATTTAGCCGATAATATTGATGACGAAGTAGTGTTGATCCAACGATAATGGAATTAAGTGATGATCGGGATGAGCAAGATGATGGCGGTCCGTATTATTCAAATGAAGAAGAAACGGGAGAGGATTACACGACCACTCGGATTTTTCGATCGATGAATCGAAGATGAGGAAATTCGAGATGCGATACCACATTGTTAGTTACGGGACGAACTGAGAGACACCATCCCGTAGAAGCGTTAAATAATTTTGAGATGTTTGACCGTTTAGGCGCGAATGAATATCTTTTAGGACTCGATGATGAGTTAGCTGAAAATAGAATATTTGCTTCTAAATCGGCTTTAAAGTGGGTAATTTGTGATTGGAGTGTTAGGAAAAACGTTCAATGTTGGGTACAAGAAAGTTGTAAAACACGACTTATTATGAAATGCAAAGAAGATAGTTGTCCTTGGAGATTATACGCTAGACCGAAGAGGGCTCGACCACATGGAGGATCATCACAAATAAAAACCCCCACAACCGTAGAAGACCACCAGGAGACCGCAAACACTTACAACTCACATCTAATTTGATTGCGGATGTGTTCGACAACATTTAAAGAAGGATCTCTCTCTAACGAGTTCAACAAATCGGTATGATTATAGAAACAAAATATCCCGGTGTGGCACCGACATACGGTAAACTTTGGCGTGGCCGAGAAAGAGCAATTGAACAATTATTTGGCACTTGGGAAGGATCATATACATTGCTTCCACGATATTGGAGGCGATTGCTCGGACTACTCCGGGTACAAAATTTAAATTATTGACGTGTGATACTTCGGATAATAATGTAAAAATGTTTAAATCCATAGTTTGGGCTTATGGACCGTGCATTGCGACGTTTAAACATTTAAGACCGTTATAACTATTGACGCTGGATTCTTATCGGGTCGTTATAAGGGTAGATTATTGATGGCGTGTGGATACGATGCGAGAGAATAAAATCATTCCTCTAGCATTTGGAATCGTGGATGCGAAAAATGTGGACAATTGGGGTTGGTTCATGCGATGGGTCCGTAATGAAGTGATCCAATGTAATATGAAAATATGTGTTATATCCGACCGTCATAGGGGAATAAAGGGAGTTTTTGAGCGACCGCATTTGGGATGGTCCATACAACATGGAGAGGCGGTACACGTATTGCATGCAACACGTCGCAGAGAATTTATATAAGGAAGCCGGAAAAAGCTGGAAAGAAAGAAGATAATCTCGAGATGATTTTCGAAGAAGACTAGCGAACAAAAAGAAACAGCGTCGTTTCGTAGAAAGATGGCGAATTTTGAGGAAATCAAATAGAAAAGCTTATGATTTTTTAAAAAAAGTCGGCGAGAGAAGATTAGAAAATGATGATAAAGAACCTCCTAATTTTGCTTCGTGGGCACAAACGTATGATGGAGGACATCGATGGGGTATAATGACCAAAGAATGGTTACGAAGCTCGAATAGCGTCTTCGAGTTGAACGAACTTTACCGGTTGCGGCAATTGTGGAGGGGACATGGTATAAATGTGCTAAATGGTTCGATAAGAGGGAAATGGAAGCAATGAACCCGCATAGAGCATGCAAGCAATGGCCAAAAAAATTGATGACATCTTGGCAAAACATGACGACAAAGCGAGGTTCGTGTTGATATTATTTTACTATATTTTACAAAATTTTTAACATATCGTGATATCTTTTGTATTTGTTTCAATAATTACATCGTATGAACGTAATTCCACTCGGAATCGCTCGAGGAGAATATGAGGTTCATGTGCTTGGTGAGAGGATCGAGAGTGGAGGGTATGGACCGTTCAAGTACATCATTATAATTTCGAGTGAACGACGCACTCGAGATGACCCACATTGCCGAACCGCACTTGCACGTGTGATTGTCAAAAACCTCAACGACGGGATACCCTGCTCTCACGTAATTCTTTGTATGCCAACATAGAAACTTTGATGTGTACGGTTTCATAGATGAGCGATACAATACAATTTCACCTATCGAATACTTGGTCCGGACAATTTCATTGTTACGGTGATCAACAAGTTTGGCCGCCATATCTTGGAGAAACTATAATACCAGATAAAGAATTGATAAAAATTGGTCGGCGTGCGAAGGTTAGACGTCGAATGGTAATGGATGAGATGGAGGGCAGGATACGGAGTCGAGGTAGAACGAGAAATATACAGTCTTCTGAAGGTGGGTCATATCGAAGAGATGAAATGAGCCGTGACCCACTTCCAATGGATACATTACAATCAGGACGGCATAGGAGTAGGGCTTCAAGTCCCACAACAAACGAAGAACCCAAACTTCTCGAAATACTTTGCAATCGCCGAGACACTCAACTAGTTATGATCCAAGAGATAACAACAGAATAACTCAAATCGGGCGAGATGCCTTACAATCGGCGAGACACTCAACTAGTTATGATCCAAGAGATAACAACGGGAATAACTCAAACTTCTCGAGATGCCTTGCAATCAACGAGATTCTCAATCGGTCATGATCAAGAAAGACAAGTCATCAATGCTTCAACTAGGGGTGCTAGAGGAAATAATTTTGGAGGTAGAATCTTAAATTTTTTCACACGGAGGAAAAAAAAATGATGTATGTTTTTTTTTGCGTACTATATGTGTGTATTTAAGCAAGGTTATGTTCTATTTAAGCGAGAAAATATAACAAAGAAAGTCCATAATAAATAATACAACAATAAAAAAATAACATAGAAAGTCCATAATAAAATAATACAAAAAATACAATATCCATAATAAAAAAACAACATATAAAAAACAACATATAAACTACTCCTGACGACGCCTAACATATCGACGTGCTCTCGGACGTGTCTCGTAAAAATAAAGACGGTATATCGGTGAGTCGCTTTTTTTAAACAATTAATATTGACTAAGTTGTAGAACAAACAACTAACCACGCTAGGTGTATATCGAGGAGGTGGATGAACGTCACGCGCTCCCGACCATGAGCAAGTGGAGTGAAATCTCGTGTCTGTCGTGCGGTCTCTGCAAGATCATCTGGATATGCGATGACTCTCCAGCCCGGAAGGATAACCATACTTTGGGCCGGATCATAATCTTTGGCGCATCTTGCGGATCCCATTCTTGGTCGTATCGCGGTACATGATCCATCGGTATCTGCGCCGGGTCCGTGAGAAATGCCGAGTGCTTAGAATGGATCCGAGAATCGTGCACCCGATGGATCGGGAATCTCACGAGACAACCTAGCAATAACTTCATTCCAATCGTAGTTCTCGGGCATCTGTTAATACGGTTTAAATCATTTAAATTATGCTATTAATACGCTTCAAATCATTGAAATCAAGGTATACGAGACTTACGTTGTCGAAGAGAGACGTGAAGTCGTTAGCCTCTCATAGGGGAAATGCGGTGGATGAGTAGTGGATGGAGTCGGTGCGATCTCGCATCACCCGTCGAATCCGAATAGCATCAATATCCGTGGGTAATCCCGCCGCCGTAAGAAGCTCGTCCATCTTATGAGGCATGCCCGCATCCTCAAAATGCCCCTTGCAATCGGCGAGCGAAATCTTGCCAAACCGTCTCCATCCCCTAGTGACCGCCCATCTGACCGCCTTCGATGCACTCTTTGTAACTCTAGCGATCTCGTTATACAATGATTACATACATATATTACTTATTACCGAATAGTGCATATAGATATATAAATTTTATAAATTTTAATATACCGTGCGCCGTCTCGTGAGGTACGTGAGGAATGTAGCCGATGTCGTGGATCTCCGTCGCCGAAGGTATAGGAGGTACGACATCACTCGGATCAAGTGGAGCGCTAGCGGCCCCATATAAATCAAACCACCGTCGATACCTCCTATAGTCCTCCGCATCCCACTCTTCTTCATCCGGTCTCGTGGAGGAAGCTCATTCCATATATCTACATACGCTACGATGATGTTGTCTCCGCTTCATATTTTTTTCTTGAATCCAAGCGCGATAATTTCGATGCTCCTCCACAAATGCTCGTAAAATTAGTTAGTATAATTGTGCAAATAGTTAGTATAAGAAATAATACATATAAAAATTATAAATGGTAGAATACCTCGGGAAGTGGAGGCGGTGACGGCGAAGTAAGCCGAACTGTCAGTCGCTCACCCGATCCGGATAGTACCACTCTACTATCGGAAAGTAAATAAGTGGAAGCGACAAGTATACGAGTCAATAGAATCGTCTACGCATGTCGGCAATAAGTGACGAACCGACTCGTACGGCCTCCAATTGACATGCGTGTCCGACAGCATAATCAGCTGATCCTCACGTACTTCACACCGACGTGTGACGGATTGAGATATCTGTTCTTATCAAGCGTCCATTTCCTATTATCAGTTCAAATTATAATTAGTGATTACACATATTTTTTCATCGATTGATTGATTATTTTTAAATTAAATTATTACCTGCCAAAAGGCGCACAACTATCACGGTCCGGTGTACCCCAGTCAGTGAAAATGAATGCATCTGACGCAGGTAATGGACGAGCTGGGGGCAAACGCGTCCAGCTCCACAACAACAACAAAAGCCACGGACCACCAATACTCCTCGTCAGTCCTTGGCATGCCACATCAAGACGCCGATACAAATAACCAAGTACCGCAGCGCCCCAATTTCTTCTTCTACCGAATTGTAAATCTTCCTGTAAATTAAATATTAGTAATAAAATTATTTAATTATGAAACATAAATTATTTTAAATTCCTTAAAATACTTACCGTCAAAATCGGCAGAAGAAACGCCGGTACAGAGTCTCCACTGTTGTCGGGGAACATGATAGACCCCGCCAACTCCAAAGCAAAACCGATCGCATATTGATTAAGACCCTGATGATCGTCTGCCTCTGGAGCGTGATCAAAGTGGGACCGTAACTCTCGTAGGGAAATAGAACGTCTGCAAAATTTTACATTTAGCTTAATCACGCTTTGTGAACGAAAAAAATTTAAATTTTTGTACAGCTTTAATAAATTACCTCCCATCTTTGCGAATCGATATATCATCCTGCCCAAAATAACTGACGGATGTATCCTGAAAAATCTCCATCAGTATATCCAATCACCGCTCACCAATGGTGGATAAACCCCACCAGACATGCGACGTCCTAAAAAAAATTATATTACTATACCATCTTTTTAATTTTGTAATTAAATTAATAATATTTTATTATTTACCTCTGTAGAGTCACGGTCATCTCGCCAAAAGTGAAGTGAAATGTATGAGTTTCTGGCCTCCAAAACTCTATCAACGCGCTCAATAAACCCGTATCAATCTTTAAGTTACGGGCTTCCGCTTCTTGGACATAAATCTCACGCAATCTGGCGAGATGAAGAAATCCCATAACTCGCAACCTACTCTGAATGTGCGAGATGTATGGTATCGTCGGACGGTGAGTGCGGAAACGAATGATATTGTTCTCTCTCGTAATTTTCATTTCATAATTAGCTTCTCATATATATGTATTTTATTATTATTTTTAAGAATATAATGTACCTCTCGCGTGACTATAATGTGTCCGATGTTTGTCTTCGGGAGATAAATTATGATATTGTCATTTCGTTGCTCGCTTTGCCATTATCTAGTAAAAAAATTCATTTCATAATTAATTTATAATTATTGTACTTCATTTTTAATCTATCTATCATATAATTAAATAATCAATAAATTAAATTAAATTCTATCTACACAATTAAATTAAATTCTAATTAATCTATATAATTAAATTAAATTATAATTAATCTACACAATTAAATTAAATTAAATTATAATTAATCTACACAATTAAATTAATTTAAATTATAATTAATCTACATAATTAAATAAACAATAAATTCTACAATAAATTCTACAATTAATCTACACAATTAAATTAAATTATAATTAATCTATATAATTAAATTAAATTATAATTAATCTACACAATTAAATTAAATTAAATTATAATTAATCTACATAATTAAATTAAGTTATAAATAATGTACACAATTAAATTAAATTAAATTATAATTAATCTACATAATTAAATTAAATTATAATTAATCTACATAATTAAATTAAGTTATAATTAATCTACACAATTAAATTAAATTACAATTAATCTACACAATTAAATTAAATTATAATTAATCTATATAATTAAATTAAATTATAATTAATCTACACAATTAAATTAAATTAAATTATAATTAATCTACATAATTAAATTAAGTTATAAATAATGTACACAATTAAATTAAATTAAATTATAATTAATCTACATAATTAAATTAAATTATAATTAATCTACATAATTAAATTAAGTTATAATTAATCTACACAATTAAATTAAATTACAATTAATCTACACAATTAAATTAAATTAAATTATAATTAATCTATATAATTAAATTAAATTATAATTAATCTACACAATTAAATTAAATTAAATTATAATTAATCTACATAATTTCACGTTTAAATTATAATTAATCTACATAATTAGATTAAATTATAATTAATCTACACAATTAAATTAAATTATAATAATTTACATAATTAAAATAAATTACAATTAATCTACACAATTAAATTAAATTTTAAATAATCTATACAATTAAATAATATTTATAAAAAATTACCTTTAATTGCAAAATCCACAGAAATGCTAGCGTGCGTTTTTTTCCTCCGGTTCTCTTCCTCTCTTTCTCTCTTCCTCTCTCTTCCTCTCTTTCTCTCTCTTTCTCTCTTCCTCTCTCTTCCTCTCTCTTCCTCTCTTCCTCTCTCTTCCTCTCTCTTCCTCTCTTTCTCTCTTTCTCTCTTCCTCTCTCTTTTCGTTTCTCTCTTTCTCTCTCCTGTCAACAACGCGCGAGATGGCTGCGCGGTGAAATATATACGGGTGAAACGCGCCATTTGCCGATGGCGCGTTTCCTATTAATAGGAAACGCGCCACCGGCGCGTGGCGCGTTTCACCGCGCGCAATGGCGTGGCGCGTTACGATTCGTATTTTTAAACTTCCACCGTTATCACTCTTATATTTAATAATATTAATTTAATAATTATTATTTATAATAAAAACTGCCCATTGCATTTACCTCTACGGTGGTAGTTTTTTAGGTAATTAAAGTGGTAGTTCTGTTCATTATTAAACATTAATTAATGGGATATGTGCATTAGCACGAAATTATTGTAAATATATATTAATACGACTGATGAGTATGTTTCATATACGAGGTGGAGCAAATAAGAAACCTAGTTTTCTTAACCTTTAATTTGTTTGCCAATATTTTTATTTTTGAGTGATTGATAGAGAAGGATTTATTTCCTACCGTATTGTGTCGATGGAAACTTTAATTCAAAAACTATTAAAGATTATCACATTAACTATATATATTAAAAGAATAATACATTTTTGGCATGGAAGTCGATTAAAAAAATTCCTAACTCAAAAGTTACACAATAAGAGTTATATACCAATTAAATGAGGAGGATCAATTAATAGCAGGATATTATTCAATATTATGGGGGTCAGATTTAATTTATTTTAAAAGAGTTAACTATTCAACCAGTAAATCTATAGATGTACTTCATGTGATTAATTATTAGAAAGAAATGTCACATGATCATATATCTTTCTACCTAAATCCGCTTATAAGTTGTACTATTGGTTTAAGTCTGTTGGCTATACAGGCTAGTGTTAAATAAATACAATCTTTTATTATACATGATCATATATCTACAGAGGCGGATTTAGTAGAAGACAATGGAGTCAATTGACCCCATATTTTTTTCCTCAAATTTTGTTTACTTTTATATTTTTCATTGTAATTTAAGAAAATATTGTTCTATAGAGACCTCCATATTTTTTGTTAAAATTATTCACTTTGACCTATACTTGAAAAATAATAATTAGTATTAAATTAATAATCAAGTTAGTCTCAACAAATAAATAACTGGCACTCATAAAAAAATTTCTGCCACCGCCCCTGTTAATATTAATATCTTATTACTTGTTTATTGTATTTGTACATGAATAGTATATTCCTACGTTTCGGTTGGAAGAAATACAATGGACAATGCCCTAATGTATAGTATTTTATATTTTATGAGAGTATTCTGTATTTTTCTTATAAATAAAGTAAGGATCAAACTCTTAATTTGCAATCACAAAATTAATAAATTAGTAAAAAAATCGGTGCAGAGAAAATATTGGGTAATTAATTTTTTTTTCATACGATTAAGAAAAGATATAAATGGGAAGTATTTAATTAAGGTTACTTTTCTAATATGTTAATAACAACATATTCGCTTAAATAATAACAAACAATATATACAAAACATCGTTCAAAAGAAGCACTACGTTAATTTTCATTTATTCGAATGGGTCAAAAATCTAAATGGAAGTATATAGTTTGCAATTTTCAAAAGAGAAATTAATCATAATTATTACTAGCGATCCATCATCCATCATCGCACGTTCCAGATTATACATGATGATTATATTGACTAGATGGATGCCTCAATATTCTATAGTCAGAACACATTAATTACAAATAGTACTAACTTGTAGATTCCAAATTTGCGCAAAATCAGCTAAATTAGTTGTTTAGCAACCTGGCCATTATATATTGTCTGAACTCTGAATATGAACTTATTGAAATCTATGACCTTTTATTTTTAATTCAGAAATCTTTGACCTGAGCCATTCATTAATCGGTAAAGATTCCGAAGTACACTTGTTTAGCTTTTTTTGTACCAAGTATGTGTACTTCATTTCCAATGGATATAATTAACAAATTAAGTCAAGAATCGAAAAAGATTCTAATGTATTGCATGATATTGTTAAAATGTTAAGGATCTCAATCGTAACTATTTTCTAATATTTTTTTGTACGGATTTAATTAAAATTGTATACATATTATACTATATCAGTTGAGAGAATATTTTAATTAGTCCTTCCGCGAGAATTTTTCTTTCTTTTTCATACCTCAAGTTGTCAAAAAATGTTATAATAAAAAATCAACTCGGTTGATACGTGGATACAAGAAGAAGAAGAAGAAGAAGATTTTTTACATCTGAGGAATTCATCAAGGTATTTTGTCATTTTAAAATTTATGAATTTTCATTTTTAGGGCTCCCATAAATTGTAGAGAGATGAAACATATTATCATCTGTATAATACAGACTGATTCTAATTCATAAGTTATTTGTTGTCAAAAAATTCAACCATGCATATAAAAACAAAAAGAAAATCACTAGCAATGTCAATAGCTCTCAAATCGTTAACCAATCGCTATCACGATTTAAGATGAGCAATTATTAACTTGTTATTTATTCTCAAATTAGGGTATTTTAAATTTATTAGAATAAAAAAATATGCTCATCCTTGATAGTGCAAGAACACTGCCCATTGTTCCGATATCTTTTTGTCCTGCACTTATTTCGACATATATTTACTAACCCTAATCATTTATTTGTCAATTCAGAACATACAAAATATTAGTTAGTAGGGATTTAATTTTTCTACCCATTTCTATAAAAAAAAAAAAATATGAACTTTCATAGTTAACGATTATGTATTCTTATTTAAGAAATGAGTAATTATAGTTCAATGTGTTTAGAATGATTTTCATTTGTCAGGTGAATTTTTATTGGACCTCACACAAAACAACAAAAGTTGCTATTTTGTCCAACAAGTTGAAATGGCGTGATCAACAAGTTGTAATGTCATTTTCCACTGATAAAATCAGGACTCCAACGAAAGGAGTTCATTTGATGTAGCTAGTCAACTGAAAATATCTCAGTGGATGCATAATTAATTGGGAGTTGAATTTTTTTTTATCAATTAGTTAGTAGTCCACAAATTTTGGTTTTTGATCTCAGCTTACAAAGAAGTCTTCATCAGTTTATTGCATTTTAGCCAGAGGTGTTAAAATTTGATCAGATTTAATGGGTCAACGACTCAATGTGACTTGATTTGTCCTGAAATGATTTAATAATTAATAGATCGAGTATGAGTAATTTTTTTTTTTGATCTGTTATGGATCGGACCGGATAAGAATCAATCTGATCCAACTATTTAATTCTCTTTTGATTTATTTTGTGATTTAACACTAATTAAAGATTATATATAATAATTAAGATTAATTATATATCAATTATTATTAATCTATTTAAAAATATATAAAATAATTAATATATACTTAATTATTTTATTCGAATTGGATTGGATAAAAAAATATATATAATGATCCAACCTGATCATTGACACTAAATTAGGAGGGTAGATCAGTAGATCTCCATCTTCATCCTATAAAAATATTTAACTTTCTGAGGTCCAAAACTATTTTTATGATCCAACCTGATGATTGATCCAAAAATATTTTCTGAGGCGAAAGTTAAATCATAAAATACGCAGCGAGTATGAACCGTGAAGATGACTAGATCAGAATAATGAAAGTGCGCGTTGAAATTTCTGGGGGAGAAAATAGACAAATCGATGCCGTCCGATCAAGCCAACATGGACTACTAAATTCATTCTACACCGTTGAATCATTATCTATCAAGCCGCCAGTGGCCACTGGAATCCTTTACATCGAAGGATGTGTGACGCAAAGTGTTGCGAATCATATCCATGTATATATTAAATTATTAATTGGAACATAATAATAATAATAATAATAATAATAATAATAATAATATAATCTATCTAAGAACTTTCTATTACCCTTCGTCACTTTACAATTTTTTATTTTTAAATATAAAAAACAATTTTGCAGATTTCAGAAAGAGTACTTTTCCGATCCAGTTTCAGGACTAAAGATATAATCATAATATAATTTTAATTCTTATAAAATAATTTGTATGAAAAATTAGAATAGAGTGGAAGGCGATTTTTTGGGAATTGCTTTCACTTTTCAGAAAACAGAGGAATTACCAAACAGAACCTTAATATCGATTTATCCAAATTGGCGGTTTAGATCTGTGTTACCTTGTTTCCGAGCACCAAATCAAATTGTTTAATGGATAGAGTGGTTCCTTACATAATAATAATTAATAACTTCGTGATTCGGAAAACTTCGGCGAGATCAAAAATTCAATATTCGGATATAATACATATGCAATTCGGTAATAATTCGTTTTATATAATATAAATAATATATATATTATAATAATAAAATATTAAAACTAAATTAAAAATATATAATTTTATATAAAATAAAATATAATGTGTTTTTTTTCTAAATAATTCATGAATAAAACGTTTTTTTATCAAAAAATATACTGTATATTAAATTGATGAATTATTCGTAAAACATTCGGATATAAATAAAAATAAATTATTCGCTAATAATTCGCTAATCTCGTCACTATGGTTCTCGTTATTACGGGTTAAAAGGTAACATTGTATTTTATTTTCGCTTGAGGTGTAGACTGCCACGCTCGCGCATTGGTGGGCCCCGTTTCGGCCACGTGTTATTGGCATTGCTGCCGTTAGAGGAGGCAGAATCCGATCTAATTCGAGAAACTCGTCCGACTCGTCCGGATCCGAACGTGATCCGACCTGATTTTTTTAAAAAAGTCAAACCGATCCGACCCGATCTCAACTAGACCTGACTCGACCCGATCCGAGACCAAATGACATTCAATCCAATTGAAATTTATTAAAAATATGAAAAAACACATGTAAATTGATCCGACCCGATCCGATCCGATCCGATCCGATTTATTCTAAAAAATCATACAAATCCGACCCGTCTGATCGAACCCGACCTGCCTGCGATTGCCACCTCTAGCTGCCGTGCTACCTCATTCCATTTCATTCACTCTCCAGTGACAACGATAAAGATCGAAATGGAGAAAGAATTACACAAACGTCTAATTTCTCTGGCGATGCAATTTCTTCGATAATTTTTCCTTAAAGACTGACCACTATTTGGTCGCATTTTAAACTTATTTTTACAAATGATTGTCAAAAAGTCCAACCCCAGTTTATGTCATTAAAAACTAAAATTTCTTTGTCCGACTCTTGTCATTTTTGCCCGATTAATCGACCGTTGGAATGACAGCCTAAAAAAATACAAACCTCTGTGAAAGATGTGAACTGAACTTGCGTGCTTTCGATATTTCAGCGTTTACGTTTAACCTTAAGCGTTGCGTTCAACCTTTAATTGTTTGCATATACTTAAATAAAAATATTCAAATTCACTAATTAACTAAAATACTACATCAAAGTCCTATGATTATTTAGATACTATATTAAAGTCATCAAATTAATAAAACACTGCATCAAAGTTCTCAAATTAACTAAAGTACTATATCAAAGTTCTCAAATTAACTAAAGTACTACATCAAAGTTCTCAAATTAACTATATCAAATATTTCAAATTATCTAAATATTACATCAAAAATATAAATTATCTAAAATGTTAGGTCGAAAGCAATAACACCCCATTGAAATATCATCTTCCATTCTAAAAATGGAATAAACCCATTAACTTTGATAATTAATAAATAATTTACTATATAATAAATAACAATTTTAATGAAATACCTTAATTGTTTTCATTAATTGTGCAAGTCCTCCTACTAATTGGCTCAACTCATACATTTCGTTGCGAATTCTGATATGTTGACACCGATCTTTTTCACCATATATATGGACGAATCTAGTATAAGTGCGGGTCCATGATATTGTGGAAAATCTTCATATCTCCAAAGTAAAGAAATTATGATTCTCATGTTATCATTAACTCACTTGCTCGGAAAAAAGACACCACATGTTGGTTATTATTTATGTTTGCTATTGCACAAGTTGTGAGCATATAAAAACAAGGAATATCTGTCAATTATGATTTTTGACAAGTGCATACTCCTCCATAACCCTTCAATTTAATCTAATGTCCCTTTCCTCCTTTAACTCTATTTCCTTCTAGTCTTTTATTAGTTACTATCTCGTATTTTCTTTCATCTCGATATGATATGATTGTGTTTGTGTTTCTCTTTAATCGTCTAGCTTCTAATAATATCTTAACTTTTTTTTTTACAAATACAAGATGATAATGCACCATATATTCTGCATTTTTTTTCTCTCCTTTCAGTAAAATATTTCACCGACTTATAAAAGGTGATCTCAACAACTGAGGTCACCAACAATTCCATTGCTTCTTTAAAAATTTTATTGAGGCACTCATGATTGTTTGTTGTCATTATATCCTAATGACGAACCCCTTTATCAGAAAAAAATGCTCACTTCTCATAATGTGAGTTAGAATATTCATCTCTATCAATATCATCAAGTCATTTTGCTGCATCATCCTTTTTTCATATCAAATTTTGCATCTTTATATGAAATTTGCGTGGTTGATTTTATCTGATGGCACATTTAGCAAATGGAGCAAGATAAAAAAGTTTTTTATCCTTGATATGATGTTGAAGAATAATGTATCTAGAACAAAATTTATGATACGCTAGCTCTGATTTTGTATGCCAATCAAAACCTGGCTCTTTAAAGTTCTTAAAATAGAGGATATCGGTCTGAAATCACATAAATTACATTTGAACCAATCACTTCCCTCCAAAATAAATGTCATAAATCTCTCCCATGTGTTATTTCCATTGATAATTTTGGTTTGCGCCCCATAGGGCGTGAGTCGAATTAAAACACAATTAATTACTTTAATTAAATGTGGTTTAAACACAACTACTGTAACTTTATTGACCGTGATAGTGGGACCCACCTAATAAAAATAATTTCTAAATCTATCACAGCCGTTTAAACAAATTGGTCGAAAATTTGTATCATACGTACTCTACCAAATAATTTATGACAGTGAATACAGAACCAAAATCACATTTAAATGAAACGTGGGACACGAGACACTACATGACAATTAAATTAATGCTTTTGACTAGTAAGCAGTCCTCACGGTTCTAAAACACGTGTTTTTCAAACTAAAACCATAAATAAATGGTTAATGGTTTATTCGACGTAAGACAACGACACTTCTTTTTTTTTTGTTGAGAAAAATAAGGGTCATGCCTCTATTTTATGTTAACTGAACAATTGTGCAAATTTACATTAATGAAATAAATATAAGACAGCGACACTAAATAAATAGAAGTGAGAACTTACACGTCAATGGAAACAATAACACTCTGAAAGGCGCATATTTAGCATATGCTTATTCAAATTCACTATTCTTGAGAGAGATGTAATAAAACATTAATTCCTTACTTATCTAAAGTTCAATCTTGAATCATACAACAAAATTTTCTTCCGAATTTTAAGCTCAAAATATTCAACGCTCTTGGTTCCTGACACGTCTGAACTTCCTTTTTTTTTTCAATGAACAGAAAATGAGGATGACCTTTTAATTTGAACACCCATGAAGATTTTTAATTGAGTTCTGAATCTATAGTATCTTATATATATATTTTTAGGTTAATCTTCTGACAGGTCACTGAATTTAAATGTTTATTCACATTTGATCACTGAACTTTTATTTATTTATTTTTAGTCACTGAATTTTAATATTTATCCATATTTGATCACTCCCATTAGTTTTTTCATTCAAAAATAATTAAAAAACTAATAAAAAATAAATATAATCGCATTTCATTTATCCATTTTTCATTTCAGTTAGTTTTGGTAATAAATATAATTTCATTTTAATTATTTTTGAATGAAAAAATTAATGGGAGTGATTAAATATGGATAAACATCAAAGTTCAGTGACTAAAAACGGATAAATAAAAATTTAGTGACTAAATATGAATAAACATTCAAATTTAGTGACCTGTTAGTAAAATAACCCTTTGTTAGTCATCAAAAGAAAGATCAGTTTCAACATGTAAGAAAAGTGAAACTACAGTTACATATTTACTTATGAGTGGGGATCCATTGACAATGGGTTATTTTGATAACCTTGACAATGAACATCTAAAAATATATAAATAAAATTTTAAAAATAAAATTTTTTTATAGATGTGTTCTACTACTTTTAGATTGATGGTTATTCAAATTTCATGCAATTTAATTACCGTTTGATAGTTCATCAAAAACCGTTAAATTGGAACCGTTACAAATTGTATGAAAATTTGATGGTCTTTGATGGACTATCAAACAATAATGAAATTATATGAAATTTGAATGTCCATCAATCTAAAATTAAAAGAACACATTTATCAAATTTTTTTCCTTTTTAATTTTTTTATATTTATTTAGAGATCCATTGTCAACCGATCCCTTCTCTTTGCTTATATATACCAACTGTACTGTAACATTAAAAAGAGTTCGAACCTAAAAAAAACATTGAAAAGTGTTATTATTACTGTTAATTTACCGAAACAAATATATATATCAAGTTCAACTAAATAATCCTGATAATGATAAAATACAATTAAGTTTTAAATACGACCTTTAAAGTAATATATTATTTTTTGTGCGTGAACTCAAAATGGTACAATTTATGAATTAAATGGCTTGAACTAGGAACAATTCTTATTTATATTGAATTATCAAACCCCACTTAATTTAACAAAATTTTATACACGATCGGCATAAATTATTTTTTCCAGTATCAATTGTCACGGGATTCTGAATATATTTCTAATCTTTGTTTTATTCGTTTCGTTTCTGATTGACATTAAAAGTATGGAAAACAATGCGGTCCATATGTAAGGCCGGGATACATTAATTGACAAATGGTGAATAGGACAATTTTGATAATGTTTTTCCAAATACATTTGAAAAGGAATTTTTTTTTATAAAATTCTAGATATATTTATGAATTTGCATGTGTATTGTATTTTATGTAATTAAGATGTTATTCAATATTTAACTTAACAAGAATTCTTATTCAAATTAGTAGCATTTAAGTTAATAATAGAAGTAGTGTATGAAATAAGTTGCATCATAAAATCATTAACATAAATATAAAATAATTTGATTAAAATAATAATGACATTTGATATCATGAGGGTTACAATGATATCTTCCCAACAATTTAAATTAGGTTTGTCTTTGAACAAAGAAATCCAAAAGATTGCCAGCCACTTGTGTAATTGGCAATTGTGGATTATTGTAAAAGAGTAAGACTAGCGTTCTTCTAGGAGCACAGAGTCCTCCGTGATTCTAACTCAAAAAATATATCAAATAATCTCTAAATTTTGATTTATCACTCTCATTAAATTTTTCATATTGAAATATTATGGGGTTCAAAAATTTGAGGTGTTTCGAGTTTTCTATGTCACTCTTTTTAATTTTTAAAAATAATATGTAAACATTAAATATATTATTATTATTTTTAGAGTTGATTTTCAAAAATTAAAAAGAGCGACTTAGAAAACTCAAAACACCCTAAATTTCTGTACTTTATAAGATTTTAATTGAAGAATTTAATGAGAGTGATAAATCAAAATTTCAAAATCAATTGATATACTTTTTGAAATAAAATCACGGAGGGACTCCGTGCTTCTAGGAGCATATTAATTTTACTCATTGTAAAAATGCATATTTAACCATTGTGTAATGTGCACTCAATTATTACGTAGTACTCACTTGATTATCATCAATGCACAAATAGTATGTTCTTTTTTCTATTACTGAAAGTTTGGACATAAATAATTGGGAGGATGAGTTTAAGAAGGATGAATATAATATTTCTAATTTATGCTGCCATGAAGATCGCGCAAATGTCATATTGACGATAATAACCAAGAAGTTTCTTTTTACTGAATTCTTTTGTACTAAACTTTTTTTATCAAAAGAGATAGGAGCTCGAAACCTTATTTTTTAGGGCTGCACACAAAAAATCCGGCTTGTGGCTTAATTTGGACTTGAGTTGAGTTTGAGTTGAGGTTGGCTCGAATCGTGGCTCGAATAATATATATATATATATATATATAAAATTACGTCTGGACCCAATTCATAATACCACTTGTTTTACTTATAGGAAGCATCCTAAAAGTAAAAAATAATAATAATGAAAAATTCTACAATTACAGAAAACGATGTAATTTTTTTTATCATGCAAAACAACTATAAATAACAGAGTTAATCATCAAATGTAAAATGCATCACTTTCTGTATAGTCACAGTGTGTTAATCTTATCTAATTTGATATAAAGAGAGCATGAGGGAAGGGTGATGAAATAATTGTCTACATACCTAAATCTGTGAAAAAAATAAATACTTTTATCCCTTTAAGTCAGAGTATAGTCACTGTAATTTGTTATATGTACATAAAATAAACGATGTAATATTTGTAAATTTAAGATTATCCTTTGTTAAAAGTTTAAAAAATACATAACGAAGGTGGTAAACTAATTGAAGCCATTTTAATCCTTCTTCACCAATTATTGTGGTTAAATTTGATTTTTTTCCATTTTTTTAGTAATTCCTTTGACTTTTTTTACGTCACACATGATGCTTGCTTACGTCACAAAATGCAAGTCGAATTTGTATGCGCATCTGCACAAATGCACATGCATACCGATCCAAAGACCTCCATATCACATAGTACAAATTACAAAAAGCAAAATAGGATTGTATTTGTATAGGAGTTGTTGAGTGGAAGAAGAAAACAAGGATGAAAGGATGAAAGTAGGGTCACAAATATTGATCCGATTCGACGGGTTATGTTAAACCGTAAATTTTGGATTTTGTATTAATTATAATTAATTCGATAATGATCAAAATTTAATTAATGAAAATTGAATGAATTATCCAGATCAAAAAGTAAGGGGACTTAATTATGTATGTGAACAAATAAATATATAAATAAATAGTGTAATAAAATTAATTATTTTGCCATTTACAAGATGCCTTGTGTAATTAAGTAGATACAAACTCGATTCGATTAAATGAAATTGAAATCACCAAATTCGAAACTTTCTAAATGAAATGCATTAAGATAAATTGGTAAGTATAATAAACCGTTATATGAAATATATATATCTATATATATGTGTGTGGTAATGAAAAAAAAAAAAAAAGAATTTGGATATTGGTGTAAAATTTCGGTTACAATATAAGTTTACCCCATGCCTCGACCAAAATTTCCGCCACGAGGATCCCGATGCCTCCTTCCACCCCATTTAATATCCACTCACACTCTCTCTCTCCTCATTAATTACGACATTTAATGCCCTACCCTAACCCTCTCTCTCTTTTCCCTCCCCCCGCGCCTCTCACCCCGTCCTTTCCGCTCTCATTTTCTCTCTCTCACTCTCATTGTGCCCCATTTATTTCGCCTCTCCTTTTCCCTCTTGGACTCTCTCGTTCCTCACACCGCTCGCACCGAGGAGCTTCGTCGCTCTCTCTCTACCCCCGACGAGGGGGTTTCTCTTCTCTCTCTCACACGCTCCTCCCTCTCCTCTCTTGTTCTCTCTCTTTCTCACCGCCGTCGCGTCGGCCCACCGAGCGAACTCGGCCTGTCATTTCACTCATCCATCACCCTTTTCCCCGGCTCGCTCACCTAACACTCGCTCCACTTGCACCCGCGGCACGGGGCTTGGTACCCGTGGTCCTTTCCCCCTTTTTTCCCCCCCCCCCCTTTAAGTAGTGCCGTTGCTCTTGTGTGTTTCTGGTTTCTTTCCTTTGCCTCATGTGTTGAGACTTAGCCTCATTCTGATAAAATCATTGAGATCAATTTGTCGCTTGATAAGTTCATACTTAAGGAAAGGGGTGGGGGTGGTGACACTGTGGAGGCGAGCCCGGCCCTCTCTGATTCTTGCTTTACCCTTGCACATTTCTGGTAAACACCGAAACTCCTGCTGGTTGCCGTTTGTGGCTAATTTTTCTTGTTGGTGGCTCAATCTGTTATGTCTCTCTTTATGCTGTCATCTGTAAAGTTGTGAGTTGGGTTCCTTGTTTATTTCTGGTTGCTGGTATTGATACTAGTAATATGCTCTTGGGTTCTGATAAGATATTGTACTAGAATTTTTGGCTGGTTTCTGTGCAAATCAATGGGATTAAGGAACTGTTTTTGTTGATGTGGCTTGATGGGTTCTGATAACACCCTTGGTACACTGGTACCATCGCATTCATCCGAAATGAAGCGAGGAAGTGGATTCTGGGTTTTCTTTTCATATGCTGGGACTGTTGCTAGTTCACTCATTCATGTGTTTGAAATTCTGGGTTCTTGTTTCCTTTTTTTCCCTGCGGTACGCTTTGACCTTGTTTGAGAGGCTTGTTCTTTGTCTGTGAATATGGTTCGCGCCCAATACTAGAACTACCCCTTGTGTCGGGTTGGTTGGTCTTGTGTCGATTATTCTTATTACAGTTGTTGTGCCTACCTTGGTTGCCACTTGGATTTGCCTTGCTAAACGACTCTTGTACACCAGGTGCCGGTGGTACCAAAGATGATGAGAGCCGAGGGATGACTTGTGCCTTACCACTTGGCCTGGTTTGTTGCCGCACCCCCGTTTCGAAACTGTTGACCCCTTTTTTTTTTGCTTAACCGTTGTCATTGGATGGTGACTTACGGCCTAAGTTAAAATGCTAAAGGATTTTGGGCTTAGATGGTAGTTAGGAAACTAGACCCAACACTTTTATTAAGGACTCAAGATCAACTAAAAGTCTATTGGGCTAACAAATCAATTTAATTAACTAAAATAAATATTTAGGATTAGTAAAATTAATTAATTTAGGCCCAATGGGTTAAAAGTCTCAAGATAATAAAAGAAATTAATTAAAATTTTGACTAATTAATTGGAGCCGCCCCCGAAAGGTTTGGCGGTACCTACATGGATAATTACGTAAACCTAAATCACTCGAAATGATTATATTCCCTGATCGCCCCGATTTTGGGATATCGGTGCATTAGCACCAACGATTTGGTAGTCGACGTATGATCCCGAACATTAAAACACCAACACGATAATAAAACGATAATAATTTTCTTAATTTATTTACTTCTTATTTTTTTTATTATTTTTCTTTTAAGTTTTCCTTTTTAAAATTATTTTAAACTATTTTTGCTAATTTATTTAAATCTAAGGTTAAGTATTTATATACATATACATAATAATAAAAGTAAAATTAATAAGAAAAAATAATTAGGATATAATGAATATACATATGAGTATATATATATACACATATATATATATATATATATTAATCAATTTCTCTCGTTTTTAGATTTAAAAGAATATTAGAAATCAAGAATATATATATATAAAATAACAATATATATTAATTAAATCTTTCATTTTTGAATAAGCAAAAGAATACTAGAATAAAACATTACATATATTATATATTATATATTAATCAATTTCTCTATTTAAATTAATAAGAATAATTCTAAATATAATAAATATAATATTATATATTAATCAATTTCTCTATTATGAAATTTATTGATCTAAATATTTAAATCAATGAACTCGAATTTAAAATAGAGAATGAACGAATAAGAACGATCGAGAAAGATAAACACATCTTAACGGATCTATAAGCGGGCAACTGATATTTCCGACACCGCATAGATGCAGCAAAAATGCTGCCGAAATTTTCAGGGAAAAACGATAAAACCCGAACAACAGTTTAGATTAATTATCAATCTAAATTAATTATTAAATATTAAGTAAGTCAAGTTAAAACTAATAAACATCTAATTAAATTAAAATAGGTGATACGATCGACTCGGATCCACTCGCGAGTACGAGGTCATTCCCGACCCGACGTACGCGACACCGACCCCGAGGCCGGTGTTCTACCTCCGGAGTAGAGCGACTCCGCGATCCTCACCCGCACTCTCAGGTACGGTTTCCTGGGATTTAATTTTCTTTCTTCAGAAATAGGAACCCAAACCGAAAATAAAACCGTTTTTAAAATATATCCAATTGCGGTATTTTCTCGACCAAAAATTTGTAGAGTCTAAATCGACTCATATGCATCCCAGTAAATTGACCAAAGATATTTGAGACATACCCGCATTTACATGTCATATCATGTCATACCGCACGTAGACAGGATAGGGGTAGGATCTCGGGAATTAGTCCCGAGATAGAACAGATAGATTTAAATAATTCAAGTTGTAGATTATAATTATTAGGAAAATATTATTATTATCACTAATTATTAATTAAGTCGTGCGATTAATCATGCATTAAATGCATGGGAGTCTTGAGAGGCGGGCCGGGTAATTCTCGATGGAGTTGCCTTGCATAACCGCACCGTTGTGGTTACGTACGGTGACCCATAGGCCGTGGGACCCACCGGCAGCTCGTATATGCACTGCGCATCCTCGCTTTGTCGGGTTATCCACCGATCCCGTCATTTGGCGGGTTCGGCTGTGTCGGAGTGTTTTCTTTGATCTTTACTATATTTTACTATTATTATTTATATGATTAAATTTTCAATCCAAATTTGAGTGATTTAGGATACCGTGTACTTCAGTATTTAGTGTGGGCGGCCATATCCGAGACTGGAATCTATTTCGTGATACTATATTATTATATTTATCCGGCGTATTTAGGATCCCAATATTGTCCGAAGGGCTTTCTCCTTTGGCCCTTAGTTGGTACAAGAGAAAGTCGGGATGCGGTCCGCTGACCTTAGTGGGTACAGTGTAGGCTCCCATTTGTTTATATTTCGCTTTGATACTTTTACGGGATGCGGTCCTCTGACCCTTGGTTGGTCCAGTGTAGGCTCCCATTTGTTTCCATTTTGTTAATTCACGGGTAGTTATCTCCTTTTTACGATATGGCAACTGAAGACATAATTATCCGTTTGTTTTTATTTTGAAAGGTAAATTACCGGATTCAGCAGACCAGAGTACGTGCTTTATAGCCGTTCACTCTCCTAGGGCGTTATCGCCCCGGGAGCCCGAATTGTCGTTTGTGCGGCGTTGTCGCCGCACAAACATAAAGTCCTAAGTTAGTAAGTTGGGCCCTGGTAGTGCCCGCTTAGGCAAGCGCCCGAGTTAGTAAGTTGGGCCCCGGTAGTGCCCGCTCGGGATGAGTCCGGTAAATTTACAATCTGGGTATTTATTACGGGTGTTTGACTCTCGTATCTTATACTTTATATTATATTATTATTTCCACGAATTTTCTATTTCGGGTTTCTTTACCATATCATATCATATCATGTAGTCAATGTGCATAATAATATTATTATATTTACTCATCAATGTTATTGCATTTCAAACATCGGTATCGGTATTTGGGTCCAGTCTAGGAAAGAAGATTAAATCTTAAGGCTGGATCTAAATCCGTACTGAGTAATTTATAAAATTACTCACATTTTCACGGTGGATGTGGGATCCAGGTATTTTCAGGTACGGGATTTTTGGCTAGAGTGAGGGCTAGGGACATTCCTGCGCGATGACAGGGATGCTTTGCTGCAATGGCATGTGAGCTGGGTAGTCAGTTAGGATCCATCGGGTTTTTGAGTCTTATTTCTTTCTTTTGGGTTTTTATTTTGAGAGATTGCTGCCCATTCCGATGGAGCTAGCCCCCGCCTATGTAGGCGTTGTATTCTCTTTGTTCATTCTGGACTGTATGGTCATGTACTCTTATTATTATTATTTTGTTTATTCTGTGATTGCCTTATTTTATTCATTTAGCCTTCCGTACGCACGTCTCGTCGTGCGTACGTGGCGGGATTATGCACCCCTAATCCGTTTTATTTATTTTGGGGTGTGACATCCTTCGGTGGTATCATAACATGAATTTATAATCCGATCTCATATAAATCATGCTAGGGTAACATCCAAGATTCCCGAGATAGTGAATAAAATAAACAAACTGATAATATATATACTTGACCTAGGTTGTGAGGGGTAGGTCTAGGGAAAAGGAGGATGCGTTGCGCGACTATACGGTCGTGACTTCGCTAACTCTGCGGATCCCACCGCTGAAAGTGAGTAAGTATGAATTTTAAATATATCATAAGCAAAACCCTACGAGAGACTTACATGTATTATTTCTTTCCTTTCTCAGATTTTTGTGTTCATTCTATCTACCATGGTGCACTCATCTTCGGGTGGACGCGACCCTCAGAGACCTCGCACCCGTGCACAGGCCCGTTTAGGGCTACTTCCACTAGACCCACAGCCCTCACGCCCACGTACGAGTGAGGGTCATGTGGCCCACGATACCGCCAGTTCCACGCACCGCCCGCACGCCTCGGATGAGCGGGTTACCCCGTCTCCATTGTCTCCCCCGATCACTTCCCCCGGGACCCACACGCGCAGAGCGGCTCGCAGTACCCCGTCACCTGTGGATCCGCCACAGCCTGCGGCCCCGCCGCAGCCTATTGTATTCACCCCCGGATCGACCCGGCCCGCCATGCGAGCTTTCTTTTACGGGGCCGGCGCGGTTACCTCTCGAGCGACGCGCAGGACGGACGGCACGGGATCCGTTTGTCTCTCGCGTTACGGGAGTTTGAGCGCCATCATACACCCCGGTATGATGGTAGCGGCGGGTACGACGCTGCTGAGGAGTGGCTTGCAGCAGTGCAGGTCACTTTTCGTCTCTCGCGTACTCCCGAGGCCTACATGGCCGAGCTAGCGACCACCCTATTGGATCGCGACGCTCGCTTGCCCGGGTGGACCTCCCGGGAACCTCGGTTTGAGGGTGGAGTTCGAGCCATGTCGTGGGAGCGTTTCTCCGACATATTTAGGGCTCGCTTCATGGGAGAGCACCAGTTATCTGTGCTCCGATACAGGTTCGAGACGCTGACACAGGGTTCTCGGACAGCTCGTCAGTATGGAGAGTTATTCATTCGACTCTCTCGTTACGCACCCGAGCTGTCGCGGATCCAGCGCGACGCCGAGCCCGATTTATTCGAGGACTTCAGCCGGCTCGCTAGTGTCCTCGACATCTACCCCGGTACTTCGGTGGAGTTTCGATGGATAAGGCCGAGTACCGGGAGAGCCTTATTGGAGCGCGGGCGCGGCCGCAACATCCGACCCCGATTCGAGGGAGCCTCCACCTCGCTCCTCCGCCGCGACCCCCTGCACCCGTACCACCCTGCGGACCCCCGCCGCACCCACGAGATACCGCCCGTACCTCGAGGTCCCAGCGCAGTACCACCGAGACCCCAAAGCATGCTCGCCGAGACCTCGCCCGGAGTATGTCATTCGTGCCGACCAGAATGGGACACTGGGCACCCGATGCCCATTCGGGGTTCCCGACCGACCCCGGGAGCCATATTGGCGCCTCCTCGATCGATGGGAGGACGTGGAGTTTCTACCCCCGCCTCGAGGCGGAGGACGAGGACGACGCTCGCCTGCGTTGCTCGGGTTCATGCCGTTGTTCTTGCGACGAGGCCGCACCGAGGTGGATGTGGAGCGGCCGTGCTATGAGGATCCCGTCGATGCCGAGCTTATTGCGGGTATGGTGTACATCTCGACGACCGCTTTTGTACTTATAGATACGGGGGCTAGTCATTCATTCGTTTCATCACTATTTATCGCGTCATGCGAGTGGCCCACCGAGATTAGGACGCGAGCCATGGAGGTACAGACGCCACTCGGGAGGACCGCCATTGTCGACCGGATTTGTCGCGGACGTTTGGTTAGGATTGCGGGTAGGGACCTAGTAGTAGACCTTACCGTCCTCGACATGCGAGACTTCGACGTACTTCTAGGACTCGATTGGTTGACGCGACATCGCGCCGTAGTCGACTGCGAGCGACGCAGTGTGAGGTTCGGTGACGAGACGTCAGAGCCTTTTTATTTCCGAGGGAAGAAGCCAGGTACGAGAGTGCCAATTATATCCGCCCTTCAGGCAAAGCATCTCATGTCAGCGGGATGCGAGTATTACCTGGCGTCTGTTGTAGTTACGGACGCCAAGGAGGTGGATATATCGACCGTTCCCGTTGCGAGAGAGTATCCCGACGTCTTTCCGGACGAGCTACCGAAACTTACCGCCGCCACGTGACATGGAGTTCTGCATCGAGCTTCGGCGGGCACGACGCCGTCGCACGCGCCCCATACAGATGGCACCCGCGAGCTACGGGAGTTGAAGATTCGGTTGGAAGAGTTATTGGAGAAGGGATTTATACGCCCGAGTACCTCCCCTTGGGGTGCTCCGGTCTGTTCGTCCGCAAGAAGGACGGCACCCTACGTCCGTGCATAGACTATGGGAGCTCAACAAGGTCACGAGTGCCCACTGTGTATCCGATACCTCGTATCGATGACCCGTTTGATCGCCTGACGGGGTTCACGGTATTTTCCAAGATCGATCTACGATCCGGATACCATCAGTGACCATTAGGGCCGTGACGTCCCGAAGACGCGCTTTCCGTACGCGATACGGCCACTACGAGTTTTTAGTTATGTCATTTGGTTTGACGAACGCCCCGCGTATTTCATGAGCCTTATGCATAGGGTGTTCTCAAACTATCTAGACCGATTCGTAGTAGTCTTTATTGACGATATACTCGTCTATTCGCGTAGTCGGGACGAGCACGCGCGCCATCCGAGACCGACTCTGCGGCGGTTGAGAGAGCATAAGCTATATGCCAAGCTCTCGAAGTGCGAGTTTTGGCTCGAGCGGTCGGATTCCTTGGACACATTATATCTAGGGATGGACTTGCGGTGGACCCGCGAAGATTTCGGCGATCACGAGTGGAGACCCCCACGACTCGGAGAGGTGCGTAGTTTCTTAGGACTCGGCGGGTACTATCGGCGATTCGTAGAGGGATTCTCCGTACTCGCCGCACCATTGACCCACCAAGCGAAGGGAGTCAAGTTTGAGTGGACTCCCCGAGCGACGACGAGCTTTGAGGAGCTCAAGAGACGTCTCGTCTCTGCGCCCATTCTAGCCATGCTTGGGTGCCCGACACGGAGTATTCGGTCTATACCGATGCATCCCGGCTTGGACTTGGGTGCGTCTTGATGCGCAGAGGGCACGTCATTGCCTACGCATCACGACACGACTTAAGACCCATGAGAGGAACTATCCGACTCACGATTTGGAGTTGGCGCCGTGATCTTCGCGTTGAAGATCCGGCGTCATTACCTCTATGGAGCGAAGTGCAAGATCTTCACGAGATCATAAGAGCCTCAAGTATGTTTTCACGCGAAGGAGCTCAACTTGAGGCGGGCGGTGGGGGGAGTTGATGAAGGATTACGAGCGGAGATCCTTTATCACTTCGGCAAGGCCAATGTAGTGGCTGACGCTTTGAGTCGTAAGAGTAGCGCGAACCTTGCGACGCTGATCACCGAGCAGCATCAGTTGATTGAGGACATGCGACGACTGGATCTTGTCATGACTGTCGCGGACGCACCATCCACCTCTACTCCGATCGATGTCGCCATGGCAGCGCCATTGTCCATCCGGCCCACGTTACGAGACGAGATACGACTCGCACGCCCCTTCCGATCCACTTTTGGCGAAGTACATCGCTAGTGTACCTCGAGCACCGCGCCGCGTTTCCACATAGCGACGATGGAGCTCTTCTATTTGACGATCGCTTGTGCGTACACCCAGGACCGGATCTCAAGGGCAAGATCTTGACGAGGCCCATGACTCGGGATACGCTATCCATCCAGGCGAGACCAAGATGTATCGGACCCTCGAGAGACACTTCGGTGGAAGAAGATGCACCGGGAGATAGCCCGAAGACGTGGCTAGATGTCTCGTATGTCAGAAGGTTAAGGCCGACCGCAACAGGTCGGCTGGCCTGATACAGCCCCTACCGAAGTCACAGCGCAAGTTCGACATCATCACGATGGATTTTGTGACGGGGCTGCCCCGGACGCGACTGGGGCACAACGCAGTTTGGGTTATAGTCGACACGCTTACCAAGATCGCACACTTCATTCCCTTTCGATTAGGGACATCGGCGAGGACATGGGGAGATTATACTTAGCATGGCAGTACCGACATCACGGAGTGCCGACGCGGATCGTCTCTGATCGTGACCCCCGCTTTACGTCTCGGGACGACGCTCAGTTTCAGCACCGCTTTCCATCCACAGATCGACGGACAGTCCGAGCGTACGATCCAGACTCTCGAGGATATGCTACGCGCCTGCGCACTCACGATGAGTGGAGATTGGGAGCTGCACCTCGGTTTATCGAGTTCGCGTATAACGGCGGCCTATCACGCTTCGATCGGCATGTCCCCTTTCGAGGCGCTTTACGGACGACCGCACGTACTCCGTATGTTGGGGACCCGCCGCACGTACGAGCCTACGACATCCGAGATGATCAACGAGAGTCATGCCACCGTCAGGTTGATCCACGAGCGTTTACGCGCAGCACAGGACCGACAGAGACGTTACGCGGACCCCAAGAGACGCGACTTCCAGCTTACGGTCGGTGAGCACGCCCTATTGAGAGTTTCGCCCACCAAGGGCGTCATGAGGTTCGGAGTCAAGGGAAAGCTCGCACCACGATACATCGGGCGTTCCTTATTCTCGAGCGGGTTGGACCTTCCGCGTACCGACTCGCCCTACCACCTTCGCTCGTTGGAGTGCACAACGTCTTCCACGTGTCACGCCGAGGCGTTACGTACCCGACCCCTCTCACATCTTGGAGGTCGAGCCTCTTCATGTGGAGCCGGACTTATCCTACCGAGAGCGACCGATTCGCATATTAGACAGACAGGTGACCCAGCTTCGGAGACGATCCATTCCCCGAGTTCTTGTGCAGTGGGAGCATCATTCGCCACGAGAGGCTACTTGGGAGCTTGAGAGCGAGATGCGGGGGAGCCACCCCGAGCTTTTCGCGACGTGAGTTTTCATTTCGAGGACGAAACTTATTTTTAGGGAGGGAGAAATGTTAAACCGTAAATTTTGGATTTTGTATTAATTATAATTAATTCGATAATGATCAAAATTTAATTAATGAAAATTGAATGAATTATCCAGATCAAAAAGTAAGGGGACTTAATTATGTATGTGAACAAATAAATATATAAATAAATAGTGTAATAAAATTAATTATTTTGCCATTTACAAGATGCCTTGTGTAATTAAGTAGATACAAACTCAGATTCAGATTAAATGAAAAGAATTTAACTTAATACTTTAACAAAACATAAACTTTAAATTGAAATCAGTCAAATTCGAAACTTTCTAAATGAAATGCATTAAGATAAATTGGTAAGTATAATAAACCGTTATATGAAATATATATATCTATATATATGTGTGGGTAATGAAAAAAAAAAAGAATTTGGATATTGGTGTAAAATTTCGGTTACAATATAAGTTTACCCCATGCCTGACCAAAATTTCCGCCACAGAGGATCCCGGATGCCTCCCTTCCACCCCATTTAATATCCACTCACACTCTCTCTCTCCCTCATTAATTACGACATTTAATGCCCTACCCTAACCCTCTCTCTCTTTTCCCCTCCCCCGCGCCTCTCACCCCGTCCTTTCCGCTCTCATTTTCTCTCTGTCACTCTCACTGTGCCCCATTTATTTCGCCTCTCCTTTTCCCTCTTGGACTCTCTCGTTCCTCACACCGCTCGCACCGAGGAGCTTCTGTCGCTCTCTCTCTCTACCCCCGACGAGGGGGATTCTCTCTCTCACACGCTCCTCCCTCTCCTCTCTTGTTCTCTCTCTTTCTCACCGGCTGTCGCATCGGCCCACCGAGCGAACTCAGCCCTGTCATTTCACTCATCCATCACCCTTTTCCCCAGGCTCGCTCACCTAACACTCGCTCCACTTGCACGGCCTGGGGCTTGGTACCCGTGGTCCTTTCCCCCCCTTTTTTTCCCCCCCCCCTTTAAGTAGTGCCGTTGCTCTTGTGTGTTTCTGGTTTCTTTCCTTTGCCTCATGTGTTGAGACTTAGCCTCATTCTGATAAAATCATTGAGATCAATTTGTCGCTTGATAAGTTCATACTTAAGGAAAGGGGTGGGGGTGGTGACACTGTGGAGGCGAGCCCGGCCCTCTCTGATTCTTGCTTTACCCTTGCACATTTCTGGTAAACACCGAAACTCCTGCTGGTTGCCGTTTGTGGCTAATTTTTCTTGTTGGTGGCTCAATCTGTTATGTCTCTCTTTATCTTTGTCATCCGTAAAGTTGTGAGTTGGGTTCCTTGTTTATTTCTACGTTCTTTGGTATTGATACTAGTAATATGCTCTTGGGTTCGATAAGATATTGTACTAGAATTTTTGGTGGTTTCTGTGCAAATCAATGGGATTAAGGAACTGTTTTTGTTGATGTGGCTTGATGGGTTCTGATAACACCCTTGGTACACTGGTACCATCAGTACCAGTGAAGCAAGGGGGGGTGGATTCTGGGTTTTCTTTTCATATGCTGGGACTGTTGCTAGTTCACTCATTCATGTGTTTGAAATTACGGTTCTTGTTTCCTTTTTTTTTCTGATGCGCCTTGGGTTTGTGAGGCTTGTTGCTGTCTGTTGAATATGGTTCGCGCCCCAATACTAGAACTACCCCCTTGTGTCAGGTTGGTTGGTCTTGTGTCGATTGTTACTGTTACAGTTGTGCCTACCTTGGTTGCCACTTGGATTTGCCTTGCCTAAACTGACTCTTGGTACACCGGTACCAGTGGTACCAGTGATGTGAGAGCCAGAGGGGATGACTTGTGCCTTACCAGCTTGGCCTGGTTTGTTGCCGCACCCTGTTTCTGAAACTGTTGACCCCTTTTTGTTTTGCTTAACAGTTGGCTGTTGGATGGTGACTTACGGGCCTAAGTTAAAATGCTAAAGGATTTTGGGCTTAGATGGTAGTTAGGAAACTAGACCCAACACTTTTATTAAGGACTCAAGATCAACTAAAAGTCTATTGGGCTAACAAATCAATTTAATTAACTAAAATAAATATTTAGGATTAGTAAAATTAATTAATTTAGGCCCAATGGGTTAAAAGTCTCAAGATAATAAAAGAAATTAATTAAAATTTTGACTAATTAATTGGGAGCGGCCCCGAAAGGTTTGGCGGTACCCATGGATAATTACGTAAACCTAAATCACTCGGGAAATGATTATATTCCCTGACTGCCCCCGATTTTGGGATATCGGTGCATTAGCACCAACGATTTGGTAGTCAGCGTATGATCCCGAACATTAAAACACCAACACAGTAATAAAACGATAATAATTTTCTTAATTTATTTACTTCTTATTTTTTTTATTATTTTTCTTTTAAGTTTTCCTTTTTAAAATTATTTTAAACTATTTTTGCTAATTTATTTAAATCTAAGGTTAAGTATTTATATACATATACATAATAATAAAAGTAAAATTAATAAGAAAAGATAATTAGGATATAATGAATATACATATGAGTATATATATATACACATATATATATATATATTAATCAATTTCTCTGTTTTTAGATTTAAAAGAATATTAGAAATCAAGAATATATATATATAAAATAACAATATATATTAATTAAATCTTTCATTTTTGAATAAGCAAAAGAATACTAGAATAAAACATTACATATATTATATATTATATATTAATCAATTTCTCTATTTAAATTAATAAGAATAATTCTAAATATAATAAATATAATATTATATATTAATCAATTTCTCTATTATGAAATTTATTGATCTAAATATTTAAATCAATGAACTCGAATTTAAAATAGAGAATGAACGAATAAGAACGATCGAGAAAGATAAACACATCTTAACGGATCTATAAGCGGGCAACTGATATTTCCGACACCGCATAGATGCAGCAAAAATGCTGCCGAAATTTTCAGGGAAAAACGATAAAACCCGAACAACAGTTTAGATTAATTATCAATCTAAATTAATTATTAAATATTAAGTAAGTCAAGTTAAAACTAATAAACATCTAATTAAATTAAAATAGGTGATACGATCGACTCGGATCCACTCGCGGAGTACGAGGTCATTCCCGACCCGACGTACGCGGACACCGACCCCCGAGGCGGTGTTCTACCTCCGGAGTAGAGCGACTCATGATCCTCACCCGCACTCTCGTGTACGGTTTCCTGGGATTTAATTTTCTTTCTTCGAAATAGGAACCCAAACCGAAAATAAAACCGTTTTTAAAATATATACGAATTGCGGTATTTTCGACCAAAAATTTGTAGAGTCTAAATCGACTGTCATATGCATCCGTAGATTGACCAAACCGGCATTTGAGACATACCCGCATTTACATGTCATATCATGTCATACGCACGTAGACGGGATAGGGGTAGGATCTCGGGAATTAGTCCCGAGATAGGAACAGAGATAGATTTAAATAATTCAAGTTGTAGATTATAATTATTAGGAAAATATTATTATTATCACTAATTATTAATTAAGTCGAGCGATTAATCATGCATTAAATGCATGGGAGTCTTGAGAGGCGGACGGGTAATTCTCGGTCGGAGTTGCCTTGCATAACCGGACCGTTGTGGTTACGTACGGTGACCCATAGGCCGTGGGACCCACCGGCACCGTATATGCACTTCGCGCATCCTCGCTTTGTCGGGTTATCCACCGATCCGTCATTTGGCGGGTTCGGTATGTCGAGTGTTTTCTTTGATCTTTACTATATTTTACTATTATTATTTATATGATTAAATTTTCAATCCAAATTTGAGTGATTTAGGATACCGTGTACTTCGGTATTTAGTGTGGGCGGCCATATCAGAGACTGGAATCTATTTCGTGATACTATATTATTATATTTATCCCGTATTTAGGATCCCAATATTGTCCGAAGGGCTTTCTCCTTTGGCCCTTAGTTGGTACAAAGAAAGTCGGGATGCGGTCCGCTGACCTTAGTGGGTACAGTGTAGGCTCCCATTTGTTTATATTTCGCTTTGATACTTTTACGGGATGCGGTCCTCTGACCCTTGGTTGGTCCAGTGTAGGCTCCCATTTGTTTCCATTTTGTTAATTCACGGGTAGTTATCTCCTTTTTACGATATGGCAACTGAAGATATAATTATCCGTTTGTTTTTATTTTGAAAGGTAAATTACCGTATTCAGCGGACAGTACGTGCTTTATAGCCGTTCACTCTCTAGGCGTTATCGCCCGGGAGCCGAATGTCGTTTGTGCGG
The DNA here is from genome assembly GCA_037127355.1 of Schoenoplectus tabernaemontani. Lineage (NCBI taxonomy): Eukaryota > Viridiplantae > Streptophyta > Magnoliopsida > Poales > Cyperaceae > Schoenoplectus > Schoenoplectus tabernaemontani. Next base: position 18,209,285 of record CM073755.1, on the reverse strand, counting down.
CGTTGTCGTTTGCGCACAAACATAAAGTCCTAAGTTAGTAAGTTGGGCCACGGTAGTGCCGCTTAGGCAAGGCCCGAGTTAGTAAGTTGGGCCCTGGTAGTGCCCGCTCGGGATGAGTCTGGTAAATTTACAATCTGGGTATTTATTACGGGTGTTTGACTCTCGTATCTTATACTTTATATTATATTATTATTTCCACAGAATTTTCTATTTCGGGTTTCTTTACCATATCATATCATATCATGTAGGTCAATGTGCATAATAATATTATTATATTTACTCATCAATGTTATTGCATTTCAAACATCAGTATCGGTATTTGGGTCCAGTCTAGGAAAGAAGATTAAATCTTAAGGCTGGATCTAAATCCGTACTGAGTAATTTATAAAATTACTCACATTTCCACGGTGGATGTGGGATCCAGGTATTTTCGTGTACGGGATTTTTGGCTAGAGTGTTAACATGAAGAAATATTATCATATAATTCAAATAATATTTTGGGTCTACGTACTTGGATTCTTAATTAGAAAACCGACTCCGTCTAGAGTTGGTTTGTAATTTATATTACTTTATCGTTAAGTCGTAGATATTATTATTATTACTTTTTAAAAAGAGCACAACATTATTAAAATTAAGAATTAGTTGAAACCAATTTTCGGTTTGTATCTGTGTGCGTCTTGATTGACAAAGATAAATAGCAACGATAATAACAATACTATTATCTATTTCTAAAAAAATAATATTTAGTATATAGTTAAATAGAGTATTCTTTTTATATGGAAATTAAGTCTTGAGTCTGAAAATTGATATTAACTTGTTTACTATTGGAGTTAAGTTAGAAACTAATAACACTAACAAGTCTCACAATAAACAAAACTTAAATACATATTTGCAACCAATTGATAATTACGTTGGGGAAATATTTAGCATCCTTTTCGAATTAATTGACACTTCGCTTCGCTCCTCACAGCCAATAGCGCATTATCTATGGATGCATTTGCTGGCATGTCAAAAATAAATGCACATAAATTAAAGTTTAATTGACAATGTGCTAATTAAATTCGCCTACTTCAATGGAAATTTATGTTTTGTCCCTGAATTTTCTATAAAAGACAACTTGATCCCTGAACTTTCATTGATCCAAATTAGTTCTTGAACTTCTTTAAAAGTAAATTTAGTTCTTAAGTTTTAAACTACAACAAATAAATCCTTTGAACTATTGGAAAATAATTAATTTGGTCCTTTAACTTTTTTTTTTAAAGAATTAATTTGATATTTGGTCTTTCGTTTTTAAAGGACCAATTAGTTTTTCTTTTTTTTTTTCCATAAAGTTCAAATACTTGTTTGGTACAATTTAAAATTTAAAGACCAACTTACTTGGCCTTTTTAAAGAAGTCCGAGGACATATTTTTATTTATTTATTTTTATTTTAAACCAACTTAGTTTAAATAAATTAGAGACCAATTTGATTTCTTTTGTTTTTAGAAAAAGTATTGACAAAAAATGAATTCTCTCTAAAAAATGATAAATGCTAAATATAGGTAAATGACATCACTTGAGCTGCAGATTGATTGTTGATAATTTCGTAGAGAAACCGGTGAGTGTCATAAAGAAGTAAATATAAATGAAACCGGACATTTCTTTTTCATTCTTTTTTTTTTCAAAAAGAGATCAGGGATAGGAGGAACCATGAACTTTGTTGCAGACATATGCAAGAAAACTGCGAAATTCTGATCAAAATGCACAGGCAGCGTACTGGTAGACGAATAAAAGACTTAGAGAACATTTGTTAGCTCTGCCTGCCCAAGTTGAGTCTGTTTGGTGCCAGAAAGCACGCACTGTTCTCTGTTTTGTTCCATTATCCTGGTAAGGGACAACGAATTGCCAGAAAGCACATAATGATAACTTGATAAGTCAATAAATTAAAGCTATCCTTTTGCTTTTATAGATTTATTTTTTTCTTTTGAATTATTTTGCCTTTCTAGATGTTAATTTCGATATATAAAATATTTCTAAAATACCCAATTTGCAAAATTAATGTATAACAAATAATGAAATGATATTTGCAAAATGTGTCAGATAGCCCATTAATTCATAAAGTGGATTTTAACAATTTAATATAAAATTTTGTTTGTCACAAAATTTTGAAAAAATAAAAGTCAAGTAATTAACTTCAGCAGAAATTCAAGTCACCACAATGAATTGTAGCGAAAATTTAAACAGTCAGATTGTTGTATCTTTTCTTCAATTGCATCTTTGATGCTGCCTATTTTTAATTTTTTTCTCGGTTATTGTTGATGTTACCATCGAGATAACAAAGTTCTAGAATTACAATGTCAGTGAGAATAGATATCGAAACTTCATGTTGTAATGTAGTGTCTATCGCTATCGATTTGTATAACAAGTCATCTTAACTGTACCAGTGACTGTTGCAGCACAGGAGTATTATTCTTCTGATATGTTGACAGCACAATAATTGCTCCTATTATTCAGTATATAATCTATTGATACAAACTTGTTTCTCGCCTTATGTTTTTCTAGTCTTTCCTGGATTGATAATGACATGACCTCAATGCATCTGTGCTGTATATCATTGGAGGAATCATAAAATGATACATAGAAATAGCAGATTCTACAAGAGCTGCACCAATAATACTGACATTTCAGAAGCAATCTTACATGAAAACAGCAGAGCTCTTATCAGGTTTCAGGAGACCACCCAAACTTTGAATCAATAAGGCGTTATTTTTTGAAGTAGTAGGTCAGCCTACTTAGTCTTTATTAAACATGAAAAAGAGTTACATGTATAGGATCAGATAGGATTACAATAAACGCAATAATGCGTATACCCAGTGATTACAAGCATTTATTCCACATCTGTATATCCCCTAGAATAATGTTTTTCAATTACCTCAGTGGCCGCTGTTTAGTGTCAAATATCCTTTCATGGCATTCCAAATATTCCAAAGAATAGCTATGCATCAACAAGGCATTATTAAGCAATATATTCTTACAAAAACATTTATGTTAATTCAGGAAAGTATTGAATTAATAAGAAACCAAGAAATGGAGAACAGAGAAGATAGTAGAAATCAAGATGGAAAACACTGGAATTGCTTTCAAAATTAACTGTATTTAGATTATATGAAGTCCTATTTTTAGGACAAATTTTACTATTAAATTTTGTTTGTTTCTGTATCATTCACTGTTTTTTTTTTCTAATTTAGTTGTCAGGTTGTACAAATGAATGCATGAATAAAACTAAAACTGTAAGTAAAGGGTAAATTAGGATTGAGTCGGTACTGGTATCAGTTCCTGTGCTGGCATGAATATCAATTTGTTTTCTTTTGAGTTTCAAATATGTTAAACTGGAAGGTCCTGTATGTGATGATTCGGTTTGCAAATATTTCATTTTTCTTTGCTAATGTAAGGAGCACTTTACATTTGTCCTTTGATATATGGTATTTGTGGATTTGGGATCAGAGAGAAGCGTTAATTTGGTGTTGTGGTTAGTGTGGTAACTAGTGTTGTGACAGTTCAATTTAGACGAAAGTTATCTAGTGGAGGGCCTTAAGAGGCCTAAAAGTCTTAAATACTAAGCCCATACACCTTATTTTGATGAATTGGCCCTATACTTTGATTATACTTCTTACGCTACGTTAAATATGTGTTGCTTTGGTGATATGATATGATGCTATGCGAGAAACAATTTGTTCAACAATGACGGATTTAGCAATTCTATATTAACTGATGTTATGTATGATGTATGTATGCGTTATCAAGCACATAAATCCTGAACATTGATCATCTCTTGGTAAAGAGATACATATTCAAATCCTGCAAGATATATTTTAAAAATAATTAATATTTTGACTAACAAAAATTATAATTCAAAGAAAAAAAATCTGTTCATTTGAACGGTTAAAAGCGTGAAAATACTAATTTATCCATCATTTACTTCGATAGAAATCAGGTCCCTTTTCTTTTTTTGTAAGTTGTAACTACTAGTGGCACCATCCAAGCCATATGCAAATGCAGCTGGATCGGAAAATGACAAATAACATGAAACTCAACGCAGGAGAGGAGGGGGCTATCATATGGACTATAGTATTCTTTTTTATTTTATAATTTTAAGTTTTTTTTTAAAGAAACTTCTTGTATTCTTTAAAATTTTGATAAAAAAATTTATTGAACAATATAAATCAAAATTTAAAAATGATTTGATATATATTTGTGTTAAACTCATAAAAAATCTCCACGCGGCTTAAAGTAATGATAATTTTATTATATATATATATATATATATATATATAAAGATGAACTTTGCGTACGTTTAAGGAAGTTATAATTAATTAAATCATGTTTAGCTAGAACGTAATGAAGAACAAAATCTTATTCCTTGTCAATGAAGTCATATATAGATAATTTAAACAAGCATAAGTAAAAAAAAGAAAACCAATGGTTGCACAGATAATTCATTCCTAAAATTACGTTTTAGCAGGACACATGGTTCATACAAAATCATCATCATCTTTGTAGTCATCATCATTAATATTATAATATTATTTATACCATCATTTTTATTTTATTATTATTGTTGTTGTTCAACCATTTTCATTATTATTATTGATTATGACATTATTATTATTATTATTATTATTATTATATTAGTTTAAATATGATTATATTATTGATAATACCGTTGCCAAGTTTTATGTTTTTATTGTTTTATTCATAAGTGTTAATAATTGTCATTATTATTTTTTTATGATAATTGAATGTTTTGATTATGGACGAATATCTTTCTGTGATAAGAACAAAACTTTTTGTTAAAAGATGAGTTGTCACTAACATTTAGTTCACTTGAATATTACTAATTTTGAACCTAAATCAGTTGCTTGAAGCAACTCAAAACTACTTAATTATTTTTATGCATATACTAAAACATCAACAACTTTGGATCATCTTTCAGTAATGAAGCACACCTACAAAAGCAAATTTTTATGATGTTTGATGTTAAATGTTGTTTGTAACATTAGACTAAAACAACATCCGGAGACTGTTTCGTCTCTACGTTGCTTTCCCCTCTAAACTAAAGAACTGATAAGGTCACTATTAATTCACATTGACCAAATAATATAATAAGACTTTGAAAGATAAACTACTTTATATTCAGTGACCTTCCCAGAAATTTAACTCAGAAAAAAAAGTAATACAGAGTTACATTGAACGTTAGAGCAACTTGGTACTGGTACACTGGTATGTAAACTAATAATCAGGCATGACCCAGTCAACGAATATAACGGGACATCATTAATGAATTTTTAAAAATGAATTCATGTGATTATTTTAATTTTTGAATGCTTTTTTCAATTGAATATTTTTAATTGACGTTAAATCATTTAAACTAATAATAATAAAAATTTCAAAATTATTTTTTTCAAAGCGAATAGCAACGGTAATTAAAATTTTTAAAATGAATTCAGTGACGAAATGCTTTTTTAATATCTTTTTAATAATAAAAATAATACAAAAATCAATGCTATTGATGTTTTAATACAAGTCTCAACTACCTCCCTCAATTTAGGAACGCACACTTCTCATTTTCCTGCTACTATCCCACCTGTTCAAAATTCGGAGGTTAACTCTTGAAAGCATTCAATTTCAAACCCATATACACCCACGCATCGACGCGCGCGCGCACTAGACGAGCAATGGCGTCGCCGTTCAAAGGGGATATACTCAACGGACAGGTGGCGCTCGTAACTGGAGGCGGATCGGGGATAGGCTTCGAGATCACCAGACAGTTAGGTCTCCACGGTGCCTCCGTCGCCGTCATGGGGCGGCGCCGCCAGGTGCTCGACGCCGCTGTCTTAGCTCTCTCTAAAGAGGGTATAAAGGTCAGACAAAAGGCTCCTTACTGTTACATATTACCAATTTATGAGATAAAGGCTGGTAACGAAGCTAAATTGAAGAATTAGGTTCGGAAACCGGGAATTATGTAGAGCCGCACGTGGGATTTTTAAAATTTGCAATTTATTATTCTATTCGGATAAAGTTAGAAAAGGATCAAAGGAGATGTAAGTTGAAACGGGGAAGAATACAAGAAAATAGCTACCAGAAAATCTCCGGCTCTTTACTCTATAGTTACTGGAGCTTCCATTTGCTGAGAGAAGAAGTAAAAATGTTGTAATATGAATGTCAGGCAATTGGTTTGGAGGGAGATGTACGTAATCAAGAAGATGCAAGAAGAGTTATAGAAGCAACTGTGAATCATTTCGGGCATCTTGACATACTTGTCAATGGAGCTGCCGGTAACTTCCTTGCTTCACCTGAGGACTTATCTCCTAAGGGTCTTGGCACAGGTAATATGCCATGTTGTGTAAAAAAAAAAATATTTTGAAGGTACTGGTATGTATTGGGGACATTTTATCCTCTGCCTACTGTTTGAATCAAATGGGTTCTGATCTTACTTATCCATGTGCTTCTCCGTCTATACTTGGGTCTACATCCTTCCATGTGGCATGTAAGTTCTCATAAGTCTCTTGCCAGATTATGACTTTTCTTGGGTTATAGTCATCCTTTTATTTCTCTTTCAACTGTTCTCTCATCCTTCCTATTTTATAAAGGATTAATCTCAGGCAGAGATGATTACATCGTTCATGTTGCCACCAGTTCACCTCTTCAGCACCACTTAAAAAGTTACCTTCTCATGTTTTCACACATATGGCATATTTTCTTTCTATTTTTTCCCTCAAATTTCTATTCTTTTTCCAGAGTTAGAAATTGATAGGAGACACTTTTGGATACTTGGTTTATTTTTATGTCTTCTTGTGTGCTCAAATATGATATCAGTATTCAACTTTGGTATCTTTTATAATAATATTCAATTCATTACAAAATTATACTTAGAAATTCTCAATTCTCATTTAGATGCTAAAGTAACAAAAGCAGGCAGAAATAAGGCAGTGGAATTGGCTCAAATTTTAGCAGCCGGGATCTTTGAAATTATACTCAATCAATATTTAATTGGTAGATGCTTCTTTTGAAATTTGATGTAAAGTTAAAGTTTCATATCAATGAAACAGGCATATATGCCTCTAATAAAAAAAAAAAATCAATTGGTAGACTGCACAATCTAGATATAAAATACAATTTAAAAAAAAAATACTCAATATTGTTTTTTGTGTTTTGATATCTAACATAGAGTAAAGGTAGCTGAAATATTTAATTTTCTAATTGATAACTTTCAATTTGCTAATCAAAAGGAAAATTTTCTAAGCGTGGAATATGTTTCATGGTTTTGAAGGGAGATTTATAGTTCAATATTTTGTGAAAGAAACTATGTAGATGAGAGAATTAAGATCAAAGAAGAGGAAAGAGTTGAGAGAGACTGTCCTTTATCTTCATCAATCTTTGTCCAGTTGGTTTCTTGTTATCTCAAATTGGGTTTCATTTCTAGCCCCCAATTATTTGGGACTAAAGGCTTTGTTGTTGTGCAGCTGAGATTATGTCTCTCAGATGTTGGTTCCATTGAAGTACACACGTGTTTACTGTCCGTCCTGATGGTTAGGTACCTGAAAGGATATGAGCTCATGTTTCTATAGAGGACCTGGACAACATATCATTCAGTGTAATTTTGTCTTCCAAAGCTCAACTATACTGATTTGACTGGTTATGCCAAAACTTAAAATAAGTAAAAACAGAGGTATTACTGGGTGACTGACATAATTTAACTGGTAATGTTTACGTAGGCAGCTGGTATGTACTATGGCATATGCTGTCAGATAAATTCTAAGATCAAGTTGAAAGAGTACCCTAATATGATGCTATAATGTCTTGGCCGATGTAAATAATGTGGCAAAAGCCTAAGAAATTGCCACTTCTTAGTTCTTTGTTGTTTTCTCTATTGATTGTTGTATTCAGTTCTGGATATTGATGCTCTTGGTACATATACCATGAGCTATGAGGCGATGAAATATTTAAAGAAAGGTGGGCCCGGAAGAGATCCCTTGAAGGGCGGCATCATAATTAATATAAGTGCTACTTTGCATTATAGTGCAGCTTGGTACCAGCTTCATGTAGCAGCTGCTAAGGTTGATTTGTATAGCTTTGATTATTATTTTTTCATTTTATTTTGGAAAACTTCATATTTATCCCTGTTTTTGGTTCTTCTGGTGTTGTCTCAAGGTTGATATCATATTTACACTTTCTAGAAAACATAGGTAATGTTTTATATACCATTGAGACAACATGGACCTAAAAATATCTTCAATATCCCTTTCATCCAAGTTTTTATATACATCAAATAACCTCTGCACCCTTATATTATTCATCAATGAATTTGATCATTAGGGGGTATTATTGTGGTTTTGGAAGCTATGAGGGCACAAGTGATTTACTTTCTTGAACGATAATGTAGTTGTGGAATATATAATTTTTCTTTCTTTTATTTTTGTTTTTTTTTAAAAAAAAAATTAGGCTGCTGTAGATAGTATAACAAGAAACTTGGCACTGGAATGGGGCACAGATTATGGAATACGGGTTAACGGGATTGCACCTGGTCCAATAGGGGACACACCTGGCATGAGAAAACTTGCACCAGAAGAAATGGGCCCCCAATTCAGAGATGAAATGCCTCTTTTCAAGCTGGGGCAGAAAATTGACATTGCCAATGCAGCTCTGTACCTTGCGTCTGAAGCAGGTGGGATGATTCTCTCGTGTTGTTGTTTTGTAATTTTTGTTTCAATTATTGATTATAACTGTTCTGAAAGTTTAAATGGTATAGGTTTCTCATTTAGGCAATTATACCTCTATCAACCTCACCCGTAGAAGTAAAACCTGGATTTAGATTTAATATACTCCATGACTCCAACATATATCATCAGTGAAATCGGTACAAAGTACCGGTCCAGATTGTAGTTCGTAATGTATTTTTAGCTGGCCAATTTGGTCTACATAAATGATAATGAAATTTACTTTTGTATATTTATAGGAAAGTATGTGAATGGTACAGTGATAGTAGTAGATGGGGGTTTGTGGTTGAGCCGGCCCCGTATTATCAAAAAGGAGGAAGTGAAGGCCCTTTCCCGGGTTATAGAGCGAAAGGTCCGAAAGAGCAATGTAGGTGTTCCATCCAGCAAGCTCTGAAGCATTGAATTATTGCTTTTTATTTTTATTGTTAAATTATTATTTTGAGTCATAGATTTGAGAGAGATACCAGTATCCTTTGTTTATGTTAAAATTTTTCAATGCATATTGCAATGAGAATATCTAAATTAGGAATGTTGCTATGTGCTTTGTAGAGAAAAAGGCTTATATTGGAACAAAATAAACCGAATAAAAACAGTAGGTTTTGAAAATCAAATCACATCTAGCATAGTGGTTCAAATATTACTTCCATGCAGAAGATTGCAAGTTTGAGATTCAATTCACACATTAGATGGTGTATTGAAGGGTTTTATCATCTCTTATTCATTTCATTTTTCTTTTCATTTCTTTTTTTTTTTTTTTGTTTTTTGATATAAGTGGTAGAAGATACACCGGTTTCATTGAAACCAAAAGAATTCGTACCACCATTGCAGTAACATGGTACCAAAGCAATGTACCTAAAACGAACAGTGTCTTATACATCCTTGCTGAGGTTGAAGTTAAAGACACTTTTTTCCTAAATAAAATACTGTAGCAAAATAACTAGAAAACATCAAGCGTGAACATAGTACAGATGCATAAACAATAACAGCATGAAATCTAAAATAGCCTGTCTATAGCATATAACATCATAAAAAATGCAACAAACCTTCAGTTTCTCATCCAAACCCAAGATTGTTCCAACATTGTTCGCCCCTGATGCGTGTCGCCGTGTCGGGTATCGCCACTAACAGAATTTTCTGTTAATAACGGGGAGTGTGAACCATGTGTTTAAATAAGAAGAATAGTTTCATTTTGACTCCTATTTTTTTTATCTAAATAATAATAATAATAACTATAAATTAAGAATAGTTCCGTGTCACAATTTCTCCACAGCACCTGATCATTTGATTAATTCCCTCCACCTTATTCATTTCTCACGTATCCTCTCTGCACTACCTCCCACTTTGCCCTTCAATTTATATTGTCATCTCTCTGCTGATGGACAGTATGGTATTGCCGGTCAAATTATTCGTTCAAATGGCGAATAACTAACCACAACATTTTCCACACTGACAACAGACAGCAAAAGATCAGTGAAGTTCAACAATGGTATGGTGGACCCCACAGGCTGGTGCATGAGCCAATCCGAGGGTAACACGTCATCACGTTGTGTGTAGCTGCCAGTCTCCGGGTATTGTGTTTCTTATGCATTGAAAATCATCAATTGGAGACATTAATCAGTACTTCACGCTGCAGAAGGATTAAGGAATCATCCATCCTGATCCGCTGCTATTCTTTAGTACATATGCATTAGTGGTAACCTTATGAGAATGATGAATCCTTATGGTCTACCACGCAACATCATGCAATTTGGTTTGATGAGCATCCGATCCGCATTGAGATTTGTTCTTCATCAATTTCATAGGACCCCATGAATCTAAGGTCTGTCGTGTGCGTTGCACTACATATGCCACACGATAGAAGATCACGAGTTCATTACCGAGAATGATGCACATTTGACAGCAATGTAACGGTCAAAAACCTATCAATCAGATATTTTCAGCTGGATCTGCATTGTTGGAATTAATCACATTTGATTGGGCATGATTTTTCATCAATTAATATGCATATTATATATGCACACGGTCCTCGGTAACCGGAGACGTTATTTGCCCCGTGAGCATATCGGCTGAAAGAAAATCATTTGTTTAAATTTAATTATATATGTTCTAATGCAAATTTGTTTCCAAACCATGTCTTATTTTTTATGAACATAATAAGTTCACATTAAATATAATTTGTATCTGTGTGGATGGTTTTATTTTTTTTAGCACAATTAATTTGATTTTCAAAAACTTTGTGGGAAGAATGTTCTAACTTCTAAGGTAATAAAAATGTGTTCCATTGTAATAATCAAATATATTAAGACAAAGACGTGTTCCTGATATTTGAAATTACTAGGAAAAAAAATGTTTGATAACATTAAACAAACAAAAAACATCACAAGCTAGTTTAACACAAGCTACGACCAGATATATACATCTGCTCGAGTTATGTCGGTTTAATTTTCGTCTTTAATTGATCCAACATCTTTCAGAAAATGTACAAAACAAAACCATAACCGTTCAAGTTAATTACACACAACTTGTTAAAAGCCTACTCTAGTATTCCACTAAGAGAGAAATGTAGCATAATTGCATGTCAAAGACCCTCAATTTAATTCAGCTCCCTGCTACTCGAAATTAGGAACTCCTTAAACACTAAATCTTAAACACAATTCAATCAATACGTTGAGCATTATAATTTTGTGGCAATGCCTCTTTTATGCGGTCAATATATTTTTATAATTTGTACCTCTACTAAAATCATCAAAAGCTCTTCTAGTGCAAATCAGTTAAGTTCATACGATCTGACAAACAGGAGAACGAAATAATGCTCTTTGTGGGTGCAAGCTTTTCTTAGGTGAGAAATTAACAAGGTGTATAGCAATAAATATCTGACATGTTCTGGGGGAAAAGGAGAAATAAAAAAAATGAAGAATGTCATTTTCTTTTACAAATCGAGAAAGTGTTCAAGTCAGTCTGTACAGCTGGGTTGTAGTGTAAAACATTTCCAAAAATAGATAGACCCTTGCTTCTAGGTTTGAGCTAGGGTTTCCAAAGATAAGAAAATGGTACACAGAAGAGGTCCCACAAAAGTCAGGGGTTGTTATCTGTCCACCACTCTGTTTGCTCTCATTTTTACGCAGATGTACGAGGTTTAAAGATCAAGATACTTGACATTTCTCTTTATTTAGGTCTCTCCCTCTCTCTTTCACAAGCACACACTTGTTCTTCCATCTAGGTTCCAAGATAGAAGAGCTACGCTCTGGTGAATAGTGATTATCATTCTCTTCCCCCTCTTCTTTCCTTTCAATGCATGCCTATACTGTTTTTCGTTCTTAATTAGACAATCCCAAAAATAAAATCAACAAACAGATAGAAAAAGCAATATATTTCTGCCAACATTATGTATATACCGTTTGCATTAATTTCTAATCTCTCATCTAATTTATAAAAGGGAAGCAGGCAAAATAAGGGGGATAATTTATTATACTCTTTACTTGCCTTGCCGGCGCTACCTCATCTTTTGGTTCCAAATTTCCAATTAGTACAGATAATTTTAGATATATATGGTATGTGCATGTATGTAGAATTGCCTTTTAGTTCTGGATATTTTAGTTCAAAACACCCTCAATTGTGTCCTTCTAGCTGAATTTAACAATTTTATATCTAATTATAATAACTTTTGACCATTCAAAGGTTGAATTATCAGCAGGTAGTTATGCAAGCTTTTGTTTGTACACTTTCAGGTAAAAATGGGTCGAGGGAAGATAGAGATAAAGAGGATTGAAAACACCTCGAACCGTCAAGTCACATTCTCTAAGCGGCGTAATGGCCTCATGAAGAAGGCAAACGAGCTTGCAATACTTTGTGATGCTCAAGTGGGGGTCATTATATTTTCTTGCACTGGCAAAATGTACGAGTTCATTAGCCCACCACTGAAGTATGTATATATCTCTTACTTCTGTTCCAGATCAATATATATGTAGTTGAGATTACTCTTAGTATACAAGTAAATGTTATTGTTAGGTCTTTTCCTAAACTTGTGTTCTTTTTCCGTTTAATTCAAGCATTAAAGGGACACTTCTGTTCTTTTGAAGAAATAAATTAAGAAGGAACCTAGCTGTAATTCATAATTAAACAACCTCACTTTCTTTTTCTGAGCTATTTTCTCGTTCTCTTTCTCTTTAAGAGAATCATAAATATATATAGTGGCCTTGTGGGATATCCTTGTACTTGTAGCTTGTTTATGTTTTTTCTACAGTTTTGTAAGACACCGATTTTTTTTTTTTAACTAATAGCTAATATGTCTTGTGGCATTTCGCCGCCTGATCAACTTAAGAAAATGAATTTAGAAGTTAATTGTTTGTTGGATGTTTTCTCAAGTCTTATATGATAACCCTCCTTTTGCTTCGTATGCAGCAGTGTTCTTATAAATTTTTGGTATAGTAGGTAGATATTTTGTTAATTTGAAATAATTTCTTTGGATGTATACTTTCTGAACTATTTTCTTATTGAAACAAAATGAATAATATTTAATAGCATTGAATTCCTAGCTAGTTTGTGCTTATGTGTGCCAGTCTATATATTCTTGTTGTATTGGATTTTAAAGGATAGCATTCATGAAGTGTGACGATTATTCATAAATTTGACTCCAGAGAGGAGGTTCAGAATATACCCATTTTAGGGTTTCATAATTTTCATGCTGTCTTTGCTATGATTATCCAACGACTACATTTGATGAACTGACATGATTGTCTTTGACTTGACCTTTTTGTTGTATTGGATTTTATTCCATGTTGTCTTTGCTATGAACTGACAAAAAATTCAAAATAAATATTAGAAAACTTTAAAACAACTCCAATTTTTATATCTCATAATATCTCATAATATTTTCATTTGAAGAGTTTAATGAGAAAGATAAAGTTGAATTTTGAGCAAATTATAATAAAATTTGAGCTGCGAGTACTTCGGATTGAAATATAAATTTTTTTCACATTAGTTATACTCTCTATATATATTTGTAAGAGACAACTCTATCTAGTATAGATTTTTAAAAGATAAATTACTTATCTTATATTGATCTTACAGCAAATATAATGCGAATTTTAACAACAAATGGACTAACGAAACTTGCTTTTTTTTTTACCAACTCACACAAATGAACTGAGGTGAAATTGACATCTCATCGATCCATGATATGAATTGAGTGTACATATAATATGTAGTTTTTTTCTTGCTATATAACATATATGTCAATCTAAATTACATATCTCAAACATAAAATGTTGTACATCGCCAACTTGATTTACTTCTTATTAGACCATATTGTTACATCGTTTTGATAGTTTCCTAATTATTTAGCTGGCTAATTTGATTGTTCTATACATTATTTCAGCTTGCGGTACCTTATCGACAAGTACCAGAAGCATGTGTCCGTGCAGGCTGACGATTTTGGAGCTCGCCATGTATACAATTTATCTCCACATTTCAGATCCTCTCTCTCTCTTTTGTTTATATTTCAAATTTTCAACAGTATTCCCAATTTATTTTTCTACACTTAAAACATAAGCTATACAAAACCTTACTGAGAGCTATGCATTTATATATAAAATAAAAGGTAAACTATGAAATTAACTAAGACTCTTTATAAATGCATGTAAGGGCCATTTAAAAAAGAGAAGGGATCTAATTACCATCATTTTGGTGCCACATCGGTGCCATTAAAATTAAATATCAAATAACTATTATTTAAAATTTTAAATAACAAAACTAATTGAAGGAATATTTTATAAATATCATCTATGTATACAAAAAATTATATCATTTCGATATTATTTATATAGGCATCAAGCGTTAATAAAATCAACGGACCAAATTTTATAATTTAGACACGTTCCTTAATGGCTATTCAAATAAAGTTAATTTTTTATGATTTTTCATATACATATAATTGAGATGATATAGAATAGATCTAACGGTTCACATTTTTAATTTTATACATAAAAAAAATTACCATGGGCACCAAAATAATGGTAATTTAATCCCTTCTCTTAAAAAAAAGCAATTCTGATAAGTTATACTGGATAGTTTTTGAGAAACTCGTGTCCAATTAATTAAACATTAAGCATGATAAATTACTGGTATATGAATATATGATATTAGATATATGAAAATCCAACAAATAATGCCAATTTATTTGTCGTGTGATAAACTAAATTATAAGAGGCAGGAATTCACATGGCTTGCTGGCTACCAAAAAATTTAAAAAATTATACAGCTTACTAATAACCAGATATATTATAGTTAATTCATACACTACAACACATTTTGGATTTAATAATAATTTTTAAAACCATGTCAATAGTTCTCCGATCATTATTGAAGGGGTGTTATAGAAAAAGTATAAACAATCGTTGTTAAATTGCGTTATTAAAATCATTATTGGAAGATATTTAACAATACTTTTTAGCTAATAACCATTATTAAAGGGTCTTTTAACAATAATTTTTAACTAATAACCATTATTAAATGATACTTCAGCACCGATTCTTAGTAAAAATCATTATTAAATGGATCTTTAGCAATAGTTTTAACTAATAACCATTTCTAAAGAACCATTTAACAACGGTTATTAGTTAAAAACCATTATTAAAGGTAATTTATAAAAAAATAGATATAACATTCTTTAAATATAAAATCAAATTGATATATAGAGCCAAATAAACAAATATAGTTTAACAGTAAACAATGAATATGGAGTCGATTAATTAGATAAGAATAAATGCCATTATATATTATTCATTCAATAATTAATATAAAAATATAATTATTCATCAAATAAATGAATATTTACTCAATAATACATACATCTTGCTCATATAATAATACAAAAATTTATACAATTTCTAAGAAAAAATCCAAAGAAAAAAATGAAAAAACAGAAGTTAAAAGTTTAAATATATTTTTGAGTTTGAAGATTAGATTTTTTTGTCCCTGAAAATGGTTGTAACAGTGATAGTAACCCTATAGATGTCATCATAAATTTTCTCTGTGGCTGCATAGTACGCCTTAATCGGAGTTTTCTTTCAAAAGTTTTGAAGTTGAGATGGTCAGATTTTTATTTTTATTTCTTTTGACCCTCTTCTTCTCTCTCTCAGTCTGTTAGCTCTCTTTTATATCAAAATAGAAGAGGAAGATAGATTCTATCCATGAGATTTTATTTTTTAATTTTAATTTTAGAATCATTGGATCGAGATGAACGGATGATGAGATTTAAAAATCTAGCAATCCGTGAGAGCAAAAAAGATGAATTACTATTGATTGATTCCTTTGTGTCAGAGAAAATTTGAGTTTCACCTTTTAACAACGGTTCTTAATTAAGAATCATTATTAAATGAATATTTAACGATGATTTTTAATTAAGAACCGTTGTTAAATAGTTATTTAGCAATAATTTTTAGTTAATAATCATTGCTAAAGATTCATCCCTACTTTTTGACTTCCAATGTCCATTTTAATAATATTTTTTATTAATAATCATTTCTAAATATGTTCTTAATATTTTAATAATATCACTTACTCCTTTTTATCTATAATTTTATCCTTGTTAATTGTCTAAGCCTTTTATGTTATAGTGATATTGGATGGCAAAACTCTTAAATGCACGTGTATAACTATAGAAGAATTCATCATTAAATATTGACTTATATTCTATATATTTCAAAATGGTAGCAAATGATGTACGAGATAGCAAGAATGAAAGAAGAGAATGACAAGCTGGAGGTATTCATCCGGCAATATCTTGGCAAAGATTTCACATCCCTCACTTTTGATGATATAAATCACCTTGAAAAACAACTGGAGTGCTCGCTCGACAAAGTTCGAAACAGAAAGGTCAATTATTTTTTTTTTTTTTACTTTTCTTAATTATACTGGAATTTGTCTTTTATATTTATATTGCTTAAGTTCCCATTTCCCGTCTGGCTCCAATCTGTTGCTTCCATGGAGTAGATATCTTGTTCATGTATATCTAAATTGCACATATAGTGTAATTTTGTAATAATAGATAAGGTGAAATTTTTTAGGTGAATTTTGTACAATGTCATTGTTGCACTGCACCATATTTTGACATCAATCATTACTAGTAGTGAAGTACTCAAACATTGTAAGTTTTCAAATAATTCTGATTTATGTGGCAGGAAGAATTACTAAACCAGCAGATGATTAACCTCCGACGCAAGGTGCAAAATTTTCGATTCTCTCTTTTACCTCTTGTGAAATATATATATATATATATATATACATTGCAACGTAGCTGCTTTATTACATCTGACATATTACGTTTGTTCATATATGGCTTTATTATTGTATGGCATTCACGCGCGCAGGAGCATATCTTAGAAGATCAGAATAACTACTTGTATCGCATGGTATGCACACACTAATTAACTACTTTTGCAGATCTTGTTCATGTTATCATGTGTATAAATATGCCTTTTTATATTCTAATATTGAAAAATGGATCTGTCATGATAAATATTATCTTATGACACATAGTTTATGCATATAAACAATGCATGCATATACTGAATTAATTTTTCAAAAATGTAATTAATATTGCCAAAAATTGACAGAAAAAATGCGATGGTACAAGTTAATTTCTCTGAAAAATGTTTGAAGCCTTCCTATTATATACATGGTGAAGTATATACAAGAAAACTAAAAGTGATTTTTTTGATAGCTGCCTGATGAGCAGCAGATGGTGGCAGTTGATCAAAAACCTGCTGGGCCGTCGGCCATGATGGACCTTTTTGGAGATGTGTATCAGCACGATGGTGCAAACGAGTTACCTGCATATAGGTTGCAACCAATGCAGCCCAACTTACAGCATGTCAGCTTCCTGACCCACGGCCTCCAGCTTTAGTGTAAATTCTCATCTATGTTTTACTTTGTTTAAAAGATCTATTTTACTTCTGAACTACTCAAAAAGTGAAGTAGAATAATTACAAAACTAAAAGTAATAGTAACTAACGGTAACTGCATGCAAGAACATAGTTTTGGTTTTAAACTTACAGTTAAATCAAGAGGCTGGCCTGTATAAATGAACACATTCGTAATTTTATATTATATATTTTTTGTAGATCTCACTGAATTTAATTTAACTTAGGTTGTCTAGGTTTAAAAAATAAAGTGGTTCTTTAACAGTCAACATATCCTACATATATATACTTGTTCGCAAGGGGTACACAAGTAACTTCGGTATAATGATTGATACACTATTTTTTCTGACTTTTTTTTCAGATTAATTGCTCGAGCAGATATCTGGAAAAATGAGCTAGTTTCATCGAGTGGTCACATTTCCATACTTAAATATATTTATGAGTGCTTAATTAGTTATATCGACTCAAATAAATATGTTTAATTTTGTGCATTATGACTCGGACAGAGTACAATTTAATTTTAGTTGTCTATATATTAATTAAGAGTTGCTTCTAGATAAGTATGGTGGGTAATTACTATGTAGTATGTACCTGTACCATAAGAATGCGCAATTATTAATCAAGTGATAGCTTGTTGATAGTTATTTATGCTTTCCAGTATTTAAGTTCAGACATAATTCTTGGGCTGCATTTGTGATATATTTTTTGAATTTAATTTAAATTGATATGGTGTTTCGTTGAATTGTTTTCGCTGGATACACACAGCAGCCAAATTGATAAATTTATATTTTTCTATCAGATGTTTTGGGACAACCATTATATCTGATTATTATAAAAAACTGTGTTTGACAATAATTTCTAAATAAGAACTTCTCAAAGCAAAATGCACCGTTCAAATTTTATTCAAAACAGTTGCGCAATTTGCTCCACCAAGCAACAAGGCAAAGTGGACAAACAAAGTTGTTGAGTTGCTTTTTTGCCACTGCAAAATTAATTAATTTAATTAATCTGCTTATCAGATAATGCATTGTTTTTTTTAACAAAAATGGAATGAAAGTCATTGAACCATGATGTTCATTTTTTTTTGGTATTACCAATTTGCATCTTTAAAATTAATAAGTAGAACATTTTAGTTTTCAAATCAGAAAGTTGATCTCATTTTGCATGAGAGCTATAAATAATGTTTTGAAATATATAAATCTTGAGTTCCTTTGTATTATCACAAGGGACTAAAAACTTCTACAAAATTATTCACGGTTATAATTTACTACAGATTTCAGAAGTTAAAAATAAGTTTTTGTATAAATTAATATCTTTCGTTAAAGCAAAAACAGATTTGCTCATGATTCATTGGCATCTTGTACATCTGAAAAATTCAAATTTCCAATTTTAAAGGGGAACACTATACATTCATTTTTTTTAATTACTCTAAGATACCCTCTCTATATCTGAGAATTATTATTTACATTAATAACAGGGGAATAAAGAAGAAAGATTCTGTTTCTTTCCTTTCTATCCCAGATCTGACTATAAAACGAGATAATGAGTTTCCTTTTGGAGACTTCAAGTTGTTCTCTGTTGGGTACATCATTACATTGATATAACCAAACTTGGTGTCTAGTGCCTAATAATTGGTGATTAGTGTGACCCCATGATTCTTAAATATCGAACCACCACATACTTGCTAACTACAATTTATTGAACATTTTTCTTAATTTCTTCATATATATAACACCGAGAACTATGTCTAGATGTTTAATTTTATCGGTTTCTGATATATAACTAATCAGTTTAAAATTTTATTGTTCTAACAATTTTCATATAAAAGTTACTTGAATCTTTACTTTTTATTAAACATTCAAGTGTTCTTATCCTATAACAATTCAGATTTCTTATTAAATTTTCAAAACTAATATCAATTATCAGATTGAGTTATTCCTCAAATAATATTACTATTTGTATCCTTATTCTATTACACGAAGTGGTGCATAATAAATAGTATAGTTACTTCAATTTATTTTAATTTTTCTTAAATTTCTCTCAATTATATATATCAACTTTCCTTAAATTTTAAATGCTAACTTTTTGTTAATTTTGTATTTATTTTATATTAATTTTATATTCATAATTAAAATTTATATTAATTACTAAATTATCTCATTTTTATTTTAACTATTTTTTCATGAAAAAACTGAATTTTTGTATTTATAAAAGTCATCATCCGTAAAAATACACGCGGCAAGATATTAGTAATGTAATGTAAAGTATATTATGATTTATGAATTTTAGTTAATTGAATGATGTCTCGCGCGTGGGTTAATTGTCATGTTGTCAATCTAATGATAAAAAAATGGAGTATTGTAAAAGATAGAAATGGACAAAACACCAAAAGGAAAATTACTGGACGTTTCTGGCGTGTTCTGTCACAAGATGTACAAACAAGGTATATTCGAGTGGTTAATTGTTTAATAATTTCAGGAACTATCTAGAACTTTTCGAGTGCAGCTAATAAAAAAATCAAAGGCGTTGATGTATTATATATTAAAAGATAAATAGTTTGGGCACAGAAAAAATAAGTAATTTTTTAATCCAAATATATTTTTTAAGAACCTAATCACATATTTGTCTCTAAGAACATTCTAAAAACAAAGTGGAGGAGTTAGGTTGTCAATGGATATCTATAATTCGAAAATCCGATCTGAATCCGCACAAATAGATTCGTATATGGATGTTTAAAATATATTCATTAGTTTATTAGATCCGCATATGGATTTTAAAAAATGACCCATCTAATATAATGAATCCGCATTTAGATTTTATAAGATTCGAATTCGATAAATAAATAAAATTATATTATATATCAATTAATAAAATAGACATGTTCAATTTAGTTTAAATTGAAGAGCAATATTTATGTTTCACTCTGTGTTGATTCATAAAATTGAATAGTACTTATTATATTAATTAGGTATATTTTTATTATGTTATTTGATGTTTATTGTATGTTTTGAAAGTTGAATAAATAGTTATAATTGTTGCTACGTTTATGATTGAAATAAATAATTTTAAGATTCCTATAATAGCAAATTTAAATTATGATTGTTGTTACGTTTGAAATAATTTTAAGATAACATGATAATTTTTCTCATCATATATTAATTATGTTATTTTTAATATTATTATAATATAAAATCTGAAATATGATTCGAAATCCGTTATAATAGTAAATATGAATTCGTATTTAGATTCTCAAAATTTTATTGGATACAAATCTACATATGAATCTTATAAATTTTTAATAAATTCACATTTGAATCATTCAGAATTTGATTCGAATTCGATTCATTGACAACCCCAGGTGGAGTCTTATTAAGAAAGTCGAAAGTACTATAATTATGGAAGTGTTTGATAACCAAAACTATCCAGGAAAGGAACTTAATTTGTCATTGGGTCAAGCTCAATTAAACAGATGCTACAAAAATATATTATACATATGCTACCGTCAAAAGAAATATTATACAGATGCTACTGTCCAAAAAAAATTATAAAGATGCACAATAATATAAAGTCTATGCTCATATTTTCGTTATGAAAATGACAAGATTCCCTCAGTCTCCCATGTGGAAAATGGAGGTATCCAGTGTTTTTGTAGGCATACTGTGAAGTTAGTCTAGTGACATTTTATCTGAAGTGTGGCGCAACATGGCAACAGGGTACTGCAGGAACTGGAGATGAGTATTAGAAGTTCCCAAATTGGGAATTTTTTCTTAAAAGATTTTGAACAGTATTTTATTTTTATCAAGAGACACTTTCTGAATTTATTTTCATCGAGAGCTATGAGAAGGGAGTAACTCGGGCTCACGACGTTCAAAATATATTTTTCATGTTCGACAGCTGACCGCGTCCAACCAACAATGAAGGGCGTAAGCCTAACTCACACCCTTCAGTTCAAAATTGAAGGGCTTGCGCCCTTCAATTGAGCTAACAAAAAAACCTTTTTGTGAGATTTTCGGTTGTATTTAAATGTCCCGATCGGAATTTTCTATCAAAAGTCATTAACCGTTTAAAGATAAAATTTTAACTCATCAACACAGATTTAAAAATTCTTCACCCACTACTCATTATATATAACAAATAACTAAAATTATATTTATATTTTTAATTAAAAATTTAAATATAACTTTAATTATATATATATAAAAATAGTTAAAATTAATTAAAATTACATTTAGAATTATAATTAAAAATTTATTTGTATTTTTAATTAAAAAAATCAATATAAGTTTAGTTATTTATATATATAAATAGTTAAAATTATATTTAAATTATAACCTATCAATAATGAAATATAAATATAAATATAATTAATAGCTAATCAGATTATATTTAAAAATATAAATATAATTATAATTATAATTTCATATATAACTTTAACTATTTATATATATAAATAATTAGAATTATATTTAATTTTTTAATTAAAAAATATAAATATAATTTTAATTATTTATTATATAATGAGTAGTAAGTTTGAATAATTTCTAAATCATGTCTTTGATGAGTTGAAAATTTAATCTTTAGATGATTATAAATTTTGATAGAAAATTCCGATCGGGACGTTTAAATGCAATCTGAAAACATCACGAAAGTTCTATATGCTAGCTCAATTGAAGGACATGAGTCGGGCTTGCGCCCTTCAATTTTGAACTGAAGGGCATAAGCTGAACTTGCGTCCTTCAATGCTTCAATGGTTGGATGCGATTAGCTATCGAGTATGAAAAATATATTTTTAAGAGCGTGAGCCCGATTGCATCATTTTTCTATGATCCTATGTGAAAATAAGTTCATGACTTACCTTACCTTGATGAAAATATTATGGTACAACCGACCATTTAAAAAAAAATCCCCCAAATTGTATCACGAAACGCAGGGGTTGCCTTGTTGTTTTATCTTTCTGGAAAATGTTTGGTGTCTCCACTCTCCCTGATCCTATTATGTTTCAATTAATTTATTAGACTGTAGTAGATACCTCTTTTACTTACTGCAATTTTTCAATTTATATTGTTGGGTAATGGCAATCTTATTAGAATTTTTCATAAGCATATTTATCAATATATTCTAATTTTAGATTTTAAGATCATCTCTAAAGAATGAAATAAGTAGAAAAAAATATATGTTCGACTTAAATCTAGCCTTCTATTAAATTGGATTTTTGTTGAACATCTTCAAGCTAATATACTTGTGAATTATGTATATGTATATGTTGCATTAAACATTCCTTATAATTACAACATGATAAATTACTAAGAGAGCGGAAGAAGAGATCAAGAAAGGAAGATGATTCCTTCTATTTCTGAGAGATTGCTTACTTTCAGTTTGGATTATACTAAGATTGTTTTTTTTTTATAGTTTTGCTTCAAGTGTAAATGTTTTATGTTGAAGAGAAGTTAAATTAGTCTTCATTGATTATATTAAGTTTTTAGATTTTCTAAGTTAATTGTTTTCAACTAAATTTTTTTAAAATACTATCGAAGTGGTGTAAAAATATACATAAATTGAGTTTGCTCTATTAGGGTGTACAATAGTTTCAAATAAATTATATCAACCGTTATGTTATCCTGTCTAATTTCCACAACATAATGATGTATGATTATTAGATTAAAATTTAATGATTTTGATTGTCGGGGTGAGCTCGACAAGAACTTAAGATACATAAAGAATGTTCAGATCTTGTCATAATTGAGTACAAAATTTATGTATGCTGATAATTGTATTGTTGATATTTTCATATAAAAAATAAATAATTATTATTTAATTGATACCTCGCATTAATATAAATCATATGACAATTAATGAGGACTGAGGAGCACTAAAAGTTGAATTACTCAACCATAATGTGGAGTATAGTTTGTCGCCATATGTTGATAAAATAGACGCCAAATAGAAATAAAACTCCTCAAATGTAGTAACTCATATATAATTGATTAAACCTGCCACGTCAGCGATACAAAATTATTGTCTCTGCTGGATATACTCCAGATTTTTTTAGTAAAAAAAATAATAAATAAAGAATTGGTATGATTGTCGTTTATTTTTGCGAGTATAGTCTGAACCGAGTTTGAAACTCGGTCCCAGAGTTCTGGATCGAGTTTTAAATTTGGTTGTTGTGATATTTTTCAAACTAATAAAATTAATCTAATACACACAAGAGGTAGCGAGCACACGACCTGTCATGTAGTATTTAGTTGTCGATCCCACATAAACTAATTAAATTACCAATATAGATAATTTTTTTAAGCTAAATTTTAAATCTGGAAAGGTTTCTAAATTAAACAATTTCTAAAATAAATAATCAAACTGAACTAATTTTGGATTACTTCAAAATTAAGAGAGTCTAGAGTTTCAACATCACCATCCACTTGCGTCTTAATCATACTGTTTATGTATTTTAATGTTAATTTATGAGGGATACCATCTAATTTATTATCAAGTTTCTGGTTAGGGTTTGACACAGTATTTCAATTAGGGCAAACTTCACGGTTAAGTCCATCGTTCTTTCTAATTAAAACCATTAAGTTCTGATAAATCTAAACTTTTAAAGACTAATTATTCACGATTAAGTTTATCTAATTAATATTCTAAATATTCATAAAAACCCAACTAATCTAGACTTCACCGTTAGGTTCATCATCTAGGGTTTGATACCGATTTTGGAGGTCGAAGAACCGTCAGATTTTGATTAGAAATCTAAACAAATCTCTAAGATACATGTGCAATTCTAATTTCATTTGTAAGTTATGAATCTATGCTATCTAGGGTTTTTAATCTCAGATGGATTACTAATACAAATATACAACAGTTCAATTTATACATAATAATTCAATCACAAAAGTAATTTATAAAATAAAGCGATTAAAACACCAATAAGTATGATTAAATTTTAAGTTTCAAGGTTCACATGCATAAACCCTAGAAAAGTATTTACTATTCCATGAAAGAGAGAGAATCACAACAAATATCAATGAAAAACAGAAAAGAAATTATCAAGAGAATAAGAGTTACGCTCAGTTTTTGATTTCTCTTCCTTCTGCCTTCTTCTCTCTCCAAGAAGAACAGAATTATCTCTCTATAAAATTGTATAATCCTGTTCATAAGAGTTATTTTTCTGATTCCCCATGTTATAAGGAGCAAAATGAGTCCAAAAACGCTCAAAAACTCCCAACGGATCTTCCAAAACTGAAAATAACCATAAGGTAGTAATGATAAAACTGTCTACATGTCTGTCGTCTGCAGCTGATCTTCTGTGGTCCGCAGGTATGATTCTGGTATCTGATTTCACTATTTTATTTGTAACTTCCTGGTTCGATGTCTGTTTTGCCTCAAATTTACGTCGTTCTTCTTCATTTTTCACGGGCTTCCATCTAATCCTAAAAAAACTAATAAATTCTAGGCTTTAAGCTAGAAATTAATAATTTAAGCCCTAATTAAACTCTAAATAGCTAAATTATAAGACTAAACCACATCTAAAATATAGTACTTAAATCATTCTATCAAAATTCTCCAAGCTTAAATCTTGTTTGCCCTTAAATAAATTTCAAACTCAGATTTGATCCAATCTTTTAACTTAACTTTTATCTAAACTAGACTTAATGTAATAATTCTGAAAAATCAATTAAAATCGAAAAATTCAACAATTAAAGACATGCAAATAGTAGCATCTCATAACTAACCCACCAAGTCTCACACTCAAACCCACACTTGAGTGAATTAATTATTATCCCCACATCTGACACCGAATAGGACTTAAGGCCCTATTTGGATGCAAATTTTAGGTGAAAAGGAATTCATGTGGGTGGGGGTTTCAATTAGGACACTTTGTGGATTCTCAAGTAGAATCAATAGTACGTGGAGACAATATTCATTTGGATTGAATTGATAATTTCTCATTTATTTGTGAAGGAGTTGTGTACAGAGGTGGAATAAAGATTTCAATTCCACGGTTGGGTACAATGCTCATGTATCTTCTGAAATGATGAGGAAAACGGGGAGAATCTCATAGTTTTTGTATTTTGCAGTAACAAACATTATCTGCATAGTTCAT
The DNA here is from genome assembly GCA_037127355.1 of Schoenoplectus tabernaemontani. NCBI lineage: Eukaryota > Viridiplantae > Streptophyta > Magnoliopsida > Poales > Cyperaceae > Schoenoplectus > Schoenoplectus tabernaemontani. The sequence continues at coordinate 18,183,507 of CM073755.1, read as the reverse complement.
AGAGTGTATCATGATATTTATTTCTTTTTTTTTTCAAAATTTTTAGGATTTGCAGTGTTTCATCAAATTTTAGTATTATAATTTATGACATCATTATTGAAGTAATAAATTTAAAATCAATTTGATTATGTGAAACTGAGGAAGAGTTTGCTACTCGATTAGCAAATAACTTGGAGAATCTTGTCCTCAAGGAAGGGCCTGAGACTGTGAGACAAATTGCTAATTAGAATTTCACTTTCTAGGACATATATTTAAAAAGGTTCTATTTGTCATTTCTAGATGCAACTTGAATGATGTTATAGACATGTAAATTAAAGGTTTTTTGTTGGTGAATTTACTTTATTACAAATGCATGTCTGAGAATATGGCAACAAACCTTCATTCTTTGCGATTAAAATCTTATTTGGCTCTCTGTTTCCAGATTGCAGCTTTTATTGCGGAGCCTGTTATGGGTGCTGGAGGTGTAATCCCTCCCCCAAAAACTTATTTTGAAAAGGTGATTTGTCTCTCAAATTCTTTCTTCTTAAGCAATTTCCCAGCACCTCTTAATTTTTTTTATAACAACTTGTGTTAATTCTTTTCGGAATATTCGGAATTCTGACTTTACAGGTACAAGCTGTGGTAAAGAAATATGTTCTTTTCATTGCAGATGAGGTACAGAATTTACCAAATTATCACTTGTGAAATTAGAGCTTACAGTATCTCTGTGTTGTTCTAGTAATGTACTTTTTTTTTCATTTTGCAATATTTAGGTTATCACGGCATTTGGAAGGTTGGGCACAATGTTTGGCTGTGATAAATTTAATATTAAACCTGATCTTGTTTCTATAGCAAAAGTAAGCACATGCATATTTTCTTTTAAAAAATATTTCAGCATATGTATTGATATACTATTTTTGTTCTGACATCTGTGTTCTCTTAATGAAGGCTCTTTCATCTGCATATGTGCCAATTGGTGCCACTCTCGTCAGCCCAGAAATTTCTGTAGTTATTTATTCTCAGAGCAATAAACTTGGTATGTAGTTTCTATTTGTTTCAAGAATCATGTAATTTCTTAAATCTGGAAAAAAAAAATAGGTGTTTTTCCCTAATTCCTCTCTTTATTCAGGTTCTTTTGCACATGGATTCACATACTCGGGACATCCTGTGTCCTGTGCTGTGGCTATCGAAGCAATTAAAATTTTCTTAACTTACTCGTTTTTCTCTTCTTTTTTTTTTTTTTTCTTTAATAATTTCTTAAAATTTTGAAATTATGAAATTTTAGGGAAAGAGATATTCCAGGGCATGTTAGAGAAGTTTCTTGTAGATTCCAGGAGGGACTGAAAGCCTTCTCAGATAGTCCCATTGTTGGAGAGGTACTCTCTCTTTTAAAATTTTCTTTTTCTGTAACTTCTCAAATAACGTCATTCCATTCTGCGCAATCTGTATCTTAAACTTGAGGCGACAAGAATTTGTGCATCAGCAAATATATATATATATAGAAGGATCAGTTGACAATAGGTTATTTTGATAATCTTGATAATGAATCTCTAAAAAAATATTAAAAAAATCTTAAAAATAAAAAAAAATTTATACATGTGTTCTTCTATCTTAAGATTGATAGTCATTCAAATTTCATACAATTTCATTATCGTTTGATAATCCATCAAAGATCATTAAATTAAAACCGTTGTAAATTATATAAAAATTTGATGGTCTTTGATGGACTATCAAACGATAATGAAATTATATGAAATTTGAATGATCATCAATTTAAAGATAGAAGAACACATCTATAAATTTCTTTCTATTTTTAATTTTTTTTATATTTTTTTAGAGATCCATCGTTAAAGTTGTCAAAATAACCCATTATCAACTGATCCTTTCTATATATATATAGTAGACGAAGGACCTACTATTTGATTATATTAATGAAAGTTAAAAAGAGTTACAGAAGAGGAGACAATAACAGTGAGGATATACAGAGATACAGAGTCACACAGCTATTAAAAGAAGCAATAATACGGTCTATCCTAAACAGATAGCAAATATAGTTACTCTGATGAATGACTACTCTTTGTAGTTTTTTTGCAATTTGTACGTTCTAAAAGATACGTATCTGTAATATATTCAGATTCGAGGTGAGGAATTGGTGCTTGTTGAATTTAATTATCAGTACGTTTATTATGGGAAATTCGAATTCAAATCTAATACGTTATAAGATTGAACATATATACTAGAGAGGTACATTGAACATGCACTGGAGGGATGTATTGAACAAGTGTGTTGAACAAATACGTTGACTTATAAATATACACCAGTATATTCTCTCTCTCACTTATCAGAAAAGAAAAGAAAACAATATGTCACTATTATTAGAAAGAGAGAAACAAAGAAAAGATATTGTATTAAGACTTGAAAATTTAGATTGTGAAAACGCAAGGCTTTCGGATTCGACTTGTGATTTCTTGCAGAATCAATGATAGTGCTATATTGAAAAGAATCGTTTCTGCACGAAAATTAATGAAGCAATTTGTAAATTTTATCCATTAAATATTACAGTGTTTGCTACAGAATTCACAAATAATAACAAATCTCCGACAGATCTATTTCCTGCTGAATGGGGTAAATCATTCACTTAATAGTTGATGTTATCTTAATAAATTCAGCGGTGGGATCACCACCTCTTATCATTACACCCTCTGAAATTGACGAAGTAAGAAACACGACTCTGGTTTATTTTTAACTAATTGTTTTGAAGAAATTTGTAGTTTCATTACATTCAGTTAGACGCTTACATCTCTCCTTTTTTTTTTCCTTAATAGTTGATAAGCATTTATAGAGACGCTCTAAAGAGCACCGAGGAAAAGATAGCAGAGCCCAAGTCTAAGCAAGAGAGCAACTAATTAAGGGGAACTCTTACAATGGACAATGTATATAGGGAATATTTTATCCTCCTATTGCACAATAAATGCGCCTATTTTCTTCCAGGAATAAGTATTTTACAACTACTGCAAGAGTGTCCTGCTTATATCTTTGTTAGTGCTGGAATAGATTATATTTGGTGGAGCCCGCTGTCAAGTTCAGATCTAATTGGAATAATTGGGTATTTATATGAATTTGACTTAGATTATAGTTGCATTCTCATTTTTATTGATTTAAACAAACACTTTGGTATCTAAGTTTTGCAGGAATTTGAAAACCCTGGCCTTATCTAAAATACAACAAAGTTTAAATACACCAAAGGACAGTTTTTTTTTAAAAAAAAAAAAGATTTTTTCGAAAATATCTTCCATTTTTCTGTATTGTTGTGTATTTTAGGTTGATAATTTTGAACAGCTGCATGATTTTCAGCAATATTCCGTGACCACTACACTAAATATATTCTTTGAAAAATGATGCTTTAAAGAATTATAGATGTTTACTACGCACAGGCCATGGTATTGTGACAAATGCTGAATCAGTGAATCTATTCATATGCTTCAAATGCTCGTTGCTGAAGTTGATTTTGAAGAAGTTAATGCTTCCTTCAGAAGGAAAACTGCTACTTTCATAGAAGAAGGGGGATATAATTATATTTAGCAATTTTCTAAATAAAAAGATGATATTGTGTTTTTCTTCCAGCAAAGTCGTGTTCTAATAATGGGCCCATGGAGGAAAAAAAATACAAAAGAGCCATTTCAGGGACCAGACAACAAAATAATGGGCCTTGTGGTCGCTATGCATCACATGTAGTTTCTGGTAGGGCTCTGAAATATTATGTGCATGAAACACGGGACGTCTAATATACAGCGACAAACATTGAATCTTAAAGTGCAGTATAATAAAATAAAATTTAAAAAGAAACTTTTCAGTCCTTTATGAGGTCTATCATTCGTAGTTTGCCAAGTATAACGTCAACATAAATTAAATTGAGACGTTATTGCATATACATCACATACATAATATATATTATTTATATACACACCAACATACGTACTATATACATATTATACACCTCCCAAGCCACAGCCTTTTTACTGATCACTATAGCTCGGACCCCCACCTGTGCACTATGCACTACAGTCTCTGTTGAACAGCCACAGTAACATGGACCCCATCAGTCAGGCTACCCATCCCCTCACATGAGACCGACAGGGAACCCACCATGGCCAGTAAATCATCATTGCCATTGCCATGATAGTCAATTTGAGATAGAAATTGCCAATCCTCCTTTTACTGAGGTCACATGTATGTCAGTAGTATCTTCATTATGGTCACCTGCTTCAAATGCAGTTGGTACAATTACAAAATCATTTAATGGATTATAAAATGGGTTGGTTCACCAGCCTTTAGCCAGTGTTTTAGTATCTGAAACACGTCTTTTGCATATTATGCCTCGGTGGTCACCTGGGACCCTTATCCTTGCAGCTGCATCCAAGCAATAAGCCTAACAGTTGGAAATTTTGAAAAAAAATAATAAAAAGGTTGATCTTTATTACATAGGAAGAAAAGAAATGTGTTACACAAACAGGGAGATCAACATGTATGCCAATCTACCTTAGCTGACTCAATGGGGACAATTCCGTCACCATTGACACGGATATATTTAGGCTGAGAACAAGCAACAAAAATAATTAATTATAAGGACCACGTGATATAATCAAATGAAAAGAGGGATTTTCTTGCGGTACTTTGCCACTATGGTCATGGTACCTGCTATTTTCCTCCATAATTAACAAGTGCTTGAGATCTGAAACAGGTTCCCATTGGCCTCCATAACTGCAGAGAAAAATAGTTAATCTAGAGGAAGAGAGAGGTAGGTAAGATGGAAGGGAGAGAGAGGGGGGGAAAAAAGAGTACCAAACACTATGAGGTGTATCACAATTAGTGCCATAAATATTGTAGAATCTAACTGAAGAAGGGAGCTTGGCAGTAGACAAAAGCTCATGAGTTCTGTTTGCCCATTTCAAAATTTCTGAATTAAGAGGCAAAGGGATGTGCAAACTGCCAAATTCCATCTGAAATTAACATATCCACAAATATGTAATTATGTCCTAATTTCTGAAGATGCACAGTTTTGCATATGGAGATATTGTTTTCACAGTTCTTGGAAGCATTTTAATGTCACTCGGTATTTTCTGAGATAATTTCATGATTTCACGATCACATGATTATTAATGCTTCCAAAGACATACTTCTTTTTATTATTTTTCAGTTATTTTGAATTTCAGCACAACATAAGCCAATAAAATTCTCCATGCATATATAATAACCTCTTTTCATTTAAAAATGAATTAAAGAAAAAAGAAAAAAATGCAAAAAACTAACCGCATTACTTGAAAGAGATTTCATCATCAGTGGACGTGATTTAGACGGGTCATAAGATTCGATCAAGATGCTAGATTTACCACTTTCACCATTGCTCTTCATTGTCGATAGTTGCAAAAGGGGTGTATTTTCCCATTGGTAACTCGGGGATGCCATAAATTCATAAACAGATGGGCACTCCAGCAACTAAGTATAGACAGTTTCAACAAATTAAATTTTCAATTAATAACAGAAACATCACACGTATGATTGAGAAAAGAAAAAGGGAGTACCAGCTGTTTCATGCTCCATTTGGAAATGAAAAAGTAGGCTTCTAATCCTTCAATAAAAGAGCATCCATTTAATAAGCTTGATGTTATATACCCTGGTGCACATGTACAAATACATACCAAGAACCTTTAGAAAGACTTTTTTTTTTTCGTTTTTGCCCATCTGACAGGGAAGGTGGAAGCAGGAGAGGAGAGATAGGGGGAGAGAGAATAATAATACCTTGAAATGGTGCTGCTATAGCAATCCATGATTTCACATACTATCAAAAACCTTAACAAAAAAAAAATCTTCTTAGTACCATGAAAAATTATATATGCTATATATTTTGAATTTTGCAAGTCAGAAAAGTAATTCTACTTACATCAGTATGTAAAGCCATGAAGCATTTGACTAGAAAACCACCCATTGAATGTGTAACAACATTGATCTTCTTTCCACCGGAAGAGGCAAATATGTCTAAGGTTTCTTGGAGTTTAAATCAAATTATATATAAAAAAAGATGGGGGTCAATATAGCACACTAATGCCATGGAAGAGAAATCAGTAAATTCTTTGGCCTATCTTGAGTTTTTACTCAACAAAATTTTTTCTTTTCCCATAGGTGAAATTGCTAATTTGTATGTGTTGGGGCAGGTTCAGTTCAAAATTCAAAAAAACTAAATTAGTGAAGCACATTGAATAGATTATATTTGTCTATTTTTTTCAGCATCAAAAAATGGAGAACGTTCACCCATCTTTTTCTTTCTATGAAGAAGTATATTTTGTTTATCTGAAGCATTAAGCAACAGTAACAGCTAATTACATATAAACAACATGCTGATTTGTCGATACGTTACCTATTACTTTGGCGAAAATCATATCCAAAACCAAACGAAGTGGTTCCCTCTTGATAGCCCCATTTTATCATCTCCACTATCATGTCATGGTAATAGCATACTCCCTCACTTCCTATAATCTATAATTATGTTTTGAAAAAAAAAACATTTAATATAAATTGAAGAAAAAGAATATCAACACATGAATGTTCCTCTATGCCAGGGGCTGTGGCACAGTTTTCTTTTTTTACTGTCTTGGAAGTTTAGTACAGTTATGTAGTGGCGGTGTCCAAACTTATCTTTTTTTGTCTCTTTTAATTGCCTTCTGAAAACTACTAGAAGGCTCCCAGAAAAATGAGGCCACATATAAATTGAGAACTAATAGAAAATTAATGAGTGCTCACCAATCACCATTGCCATGGAAATTTTGTCTGACACATGGTTTTCTCTTTCTGCTTTAAAATTCATGGAAAAGGCTTACCCTTTTCCGATCGAAGAAAAGGGTTTACCCTGTATTGGGTGAAATGTAGGCAAACTTTCTTAAGCAATTAAAATCATTCCCCTCCACTATTAAAGATAGTCATAATAGAGATCAATTTGAGGTTTGGAGACAATTTGAGACCTAACTGAAAATTAATTGAGGCTAATATGAGAAAACCCATCCTGGAATATAGTTTCGAGTGCGGTTTCTGACAAAATGAGATACAAAAAACAAACTAGTTGGCTCGCAAAATTGCCCCTTCAAGAGAAAAAAAGATGAAACAAACCAGTGAAAATTCAGCTAACTATTTACCATGTCTGGATCAAGATTGTCGATGGCATATAACCCATGTCTATGATCTGGCATTTCAATTTTAATTTTTTTTCATCTACTGAGATAGTTTTTCCTACATCGAGTACAGTGAATATATAAAATTTGTTAGTTGTCTCAAGAAAAATTGAAATTAACAGTACTTTCGAAATATCAGTGTTTGTTCCTACTTTTTTTTAACACCACAATTAAAAAGCATCTACATTGTCCAGTTCCCAATTGAACATCCAACACTAATACAAAAATATGAACTGGATAAAGCTAAATTATCAGACAGAAAGGCATAAACTGATACCAGAGGAGGGATCAAAGCGCGGCCAAAGTTTAGTCCGAAATTCATGATCCGCACCAAAATCCGAACCCAGACCCACTCCATCTTCCCATTTTCATCGATGGCGTTGAGCATCGACCCGCCGATACCTGGTACTAGATGAACCGGGTCGAGATCTGGGTTGGCCGCATTTTCTTCGTGTTTCCTGGAAGCTTGAACCAACATCTCGATAGATCGAATTAGCTCGTCTAGAACCGCCATTAATGGGTGAAATTGAGAATTGTATTATTATAGGCTTATATTTTGTGCAGATAAGGATTTCATGAAAAGGGTAAAGAGAAAGACAAAAGGGGACTTTGATGCGTCCTCCATTTTTAAATGTTTTACCTTTATTTAGGGATAAATGTTAGAATAGATGGCGCCGTGCCCTGATTCGAGTAGACTTTCTACATGCTCTTTCATGGCATACCCCTGAAAGGACACATCAACTACACCTAGCATCTGGCAATAAAATAAATCTTGGATGGAATTTTTTTTTACCTATTTCTCTGAATAATATTTTATTAATAACTTATTTTCAACTTGTCTCACTATAACTAACAGAATATGATAACAAAATTTTCGATTCATAATCTCTCTCAAACAAGAGAAAGAAACTTTCATTTTCTCATTGATATTTATAATATATTTCCTATGGTAACTGAGTTTATGAATTATGATCAAAAAGTATACATACCTAATGATATGTATATTAACAATTGAAGCGTAAACGCTAAAATTTCAGTGTATAGATACTTTAGTTTTGCATTGTAAAATACTTTTGTGTAGGATGATAGTATATACATAGAGCAACGTATGTTTAATAATTGAGTGTACAGATATAAATACATTACTACAATGGTTAGACGTGTGTTGAATCTAGCTACAGATTGAATGGGTGGGTCTGGAGGACATTTTCTGTATTCTGTAGGGAAGAGAGAAAAAAATATTACAAAATCTGAAGCAAATTGGTCAAATTACAAAACAAAAAGAAAATTTTCTTAGAATCCATCTTTGCTTTGAAACCTGAATGAGGATAGTACGTTCAAAATTCAAATGAGGGTCAAATGATAAAAAATAATATTCTCCGTATAAAAGATTATAGTTTTATAATCCGGATAATGATCTTTTATAAATATTTATAAAATTTAAAAGGTTAACTCTCATATTTCTTATCACACACAAAACAAACAAAAAATCCAACTTTGCTTCAAGGGTGAATTCTCAAGAAAATAGCTCTACATTTGTTGATGGTGGTATGGGTTAGCAAATGCTACCCTATAAAAAAAATGTTCATTTATAGTATTGTGAAAATATGGATCGGATTTTAAATAGCTCTTTTTGAAAATAATTACCAAAAAGTATAAAATTGTAAGAACAAATTAATTGAGCGCGACTCAACTTTAATATTTTCCCAACTCTGTTGGGAATCCAGAGTCCAGAGATGGATCTCATTCCAATTTATTAAGGGTATGTTTGAACATACGTTGCTCTATGTATACTATCATCCTACACAAAAGTATTTTACAATGCAAAACTAAAGTATCTATACACTGAAATTTTAGCGTTTACGCTTCAATTGTTAATATACATATCATTAGGTATATATACTTTTTTTATCATAATTCATGAACTCAGTTACCATAGAAAATATATTGTAAATATCAATGAGAAAATGATTTTTTCTCTTGTTTGAGAGAGATTATGAATCGAAAATTTTATTATCGTATTCTATTATTTATAATGAGACAAGTTAAGAATAAGTTGTTAATAAAAAAATATCTAGAAAAATAGATAAAAAAATTTCCATCCTAAATTTATTTTATTGCCAGATGCTAGGTGTAATTGATGTGTCCTTTCAGGGGTATGCCATGAAAGAGCATGTAGAAAGTTTACTCCGTGAAATCAATTACAGCATGCAAAAAATCAGGCACGGCGCCATCTATTCTAACATTTATCCCTAAATAAAGGTAAAACATTTAAAAATGGAGGACAACAAATAGTAACATTAAATAATCAAAATGTCTCTCCATTAACTTTTTCCCCTACGTCTAAACTCAAAGAAAGGCCAAAAAAGTCATTGTATCTCTATCCTCATTACTTGTCCAAATCTATATCAGGTTTCGAGTCGCACCGCTGCCTCTTTGGTTCTCTATCACCCAAATGGAGTGACACTGAGAGGTCTTCATCAGAAAGGTTATTTGCCTCCAAATTTGCACCGGCTTCTTCGCTAGGCCGTACCGGGGAGAAGAAGTTTGATATAAACTGATGTTCCTCCACTGCATTATTGTTATTAGTTTCCACTGTCTCTACACGAAACTCGGGTTCATGATTAGGTGGCAATTGTTCAATGTTGATGTCAAGTGGCTCATAAATCTCACCAACTCGTTCTTCTGGCATGCTAGGGCCTACTGGAGAGGATTCACCAATTATTGAATTGGCAGCTACAGCAAGCAAACCTTTTTGTTCCTCCACAGCAGCTTCAGTTAAAAAAATAACAAAGCTAAAAATATTAGAAAGCAGTCAAAGCACGCAACAAAAGTTTGAAATCAGCCAATATATAATGGCTCTGTTGTATTTTCACTGAAAGAAGTTATCACGTTTGCAAATAGGGGTTGCCAAAATGAAACCAATAGCAAATGGTGATGGTGAACGTAAATTTGAACATGATCTACAATAGTGATTCAAAATTTTGCAAGAGTTCTTCCTTCGCAGGAACAAAACGAAAAATTTAGCTTCTATGTTTGCTTAGTTCGGGAAGGAATTCAGTGGTCGGGCATCAGTTGCAATTGGTACTTGAGGATTGCAGTGCCACTGGTTAAGCTGACATTGCAACAATTCAAAGAACCTATTTGGTGATTGATTACAATTATCACAGAGTTCAATTTTTTCCTCACCTCCAAATTAAGACATGAATCTTACTTACTGAAAAAATAGGGTTTTGTGTATAATTAAAAATAATAAAAGAACCTCGAAATCCTTCATTAGTAGTTACAATATCAAGCTCCAACCGTTCGAGAAGCCGCCCCAAATCCACTCCGCTTGTCCAATTCTCAGGACCATGATTACTTTTCAACTTCAACCTCCCTCGATTAGCAGTGCCACCCCAAATAATCCCAATTGGCCTAGGTAGTTCCCCATTTTGACCGATCAGAATTATCAGGCTGCCGCTGTCCCCCTCCAAGTCAAACGTCTGCTGATTTTCCCCAACAACCAACAAATCAGTGAAGAAACAAATACCTTTTTCATCATTATATTCCAGAGCATATGCCATGATGGTACCAGAAGTAAGGCCAGAGCTTCGTCCCACCTTTGACACCTGGCAACCAATTACTGAGCTTATTGGGGATTGGAGCTCGATTACTTTTACATCACCGATTTCACCCATGCCTTTTACATGGGTGGTTATTGTAGAGAGGTCGAAGTCATCAGTGAAGGGGATAAATGCACCATCAGCTCGCACAAATGTCTCTATATATGCACCATGAGATGTGAATGATGTTTGGGATTTAAATTTATTACAACAACACCAAGGGTAAAAAATAGCAAATGATTCTATGTGGGAAATTCACTATGGTAGACCAACCAGGTATAGCTTTTTGGATTGTGTGCAATTTTGTATCCAATGCAAGCTGTATGTTTTGTTTATACAGCATACATTTCTTTCACTTTGCTTAAGTTAGCAGGTGTTGTGCAGTCTTGCTTCTCATGTACCAGTCATGACTGGCATACGTTGGTAAGTGGATGTGTAATTTCTGTTTTCTAATGGATTAACATTTCTTTTCATAAAGAGAGTACTTATAGGTGACCAGTGCTGGTAGGGACCAGTCCACTTCATTATGGTTAAGTAATACTACTAAATTCATGACTGCTGTGAGTGAAGAACATAAAATTATAAGAAATGATGTACCTGGGTTAGTTCCGGCAAAGATGCCATACCATACATCATCAGTGATGAAGGAGGTGGCCCTTTCGACTGCACCAAGATATACACCAGGTCCAAGGTTAGGTGGTAATGGGTGGTACATTTTTTGGTTTGGGTAATCTAGATCTACTGCCACGTGGCGATTTGTCAAAAACCCAACCTGTTTGTTTCCTGTTCGCCTCTTCACTATAGCTCCTAGTGTGCCATATGTCTCTTGGCTTGCTACCTGTACATTTTTTGAAGTACATTCCATTTTATTTTTCTAATAAGAGGAAGAAGACTTACATTTCCATAACAGCATTGATAGGATTCTTGCCTGACAGGTTCAGTAAAATTACAAAACAGCAGATAAGCCATTAAATAGGAATTATTACAGACATTAGTTAGTAGTCAGTACCGATACATTCTGGATCTACTAACCTCACTTTAAAAGTAGTATCGCTTATAAAAGTGTACCTGAGAACCAGGACCAATTGAAGGATCGCTACCCCGCAATCCATCAAGCAAAATATCATACAACTGTTCTTTTGGTGTCGCTGCTGGTACACCGTAGTAAGAAAATTCCACCACATCTACATCACACCACACTCCTCCTGGTCCCTGATAAAAGTTACACATAAATCAATAAGAACTAGAAGAACTAAAACATGAGATTGACTGGTACCCAAAAATAATGACAAGCCAAGATTTTGGCAAACCTTAAGAAAGATAAAAAAATGTGTTCAGCATCCACTGGTTAATAATGGGCTCTGTGCATCTTCTATATTTCACTTTATAGTAACTATTTCAGAAATAGAGAATAAATAGCTTTGCAACTTGAAAAAGGAGATAAAACTCATCTAAGATAAAAATGTGCAGAATATATAAACCTTAAAAAAGAAGATTTAATTGTTTACATTTTAAGTCAGAGTCTCGTTTTTGGCAAATTGAATGGTTTGTCTGACAGATAAGGAAGAAATAAATTACAAATTTGCAATTAAAAATAATATAAATATACAATATTCCATGTATTAAATCTTTACTAAGGTGAATGAATGCATAAAGGAAATACAGAATTCACAAGGGTGCATTGCTAAATCTTTTCATATGAACTGGTATAGCTGAGTTTCTCTGAATTAGAGAGGTGCTAAAGTGGGGATCTGGATTTTCACACTGCATAAGTCCATAGCCCCAGAAAAAGTCTACAATACTAATAAAAGAAGAAACAAATAAAAAATTAAAACCATGGTTTATACCTCCAGTGCAGCAGGAAGGCATTGGCTCTGGTTTAACCACTTTCTGTGGACCTTTCTGGCAACAAAAACAAGAATGGCAGGTATATCTGTAAGGGTGCCCTTTCTGATTCGGAAACCTATGGCTGTCCCCAAACTATACCGCCTTAAGATCTTGCTATGAAATGCTCTTATTGTCATCAAATCAAGCAATGTCGTTGCCTAATCAACAAAACAAAAGGAATATCATCAGAGAAGTTGAGGCCTAATTTGGAGCTATCTTGACAGACCCAGCAGAAGGACAGACATTTGCACTTGCTTAAATTGAGGACCATGATTGTGAAACAGAAAAAATCAGGAATTAGTTTGGCCTTCTTTCGCAAGTTTGAGGGACAATAACCAAAATTCTGTCTACTTAATAATTCCATAACTAAATTTATATACTCTAGATTAATCTGGGAGTAGGATGGCAAAATCATAAAATTTACCTTTGAAGTTTGATGCTTCATATATATTTCATATTTGACGGCCACTTAAAAACTGAAACAGTTAATTACCCGAGCATTTTATTTACACATCACTGTACATATTTATCACAAATGAATACTACAATATACTTGAAATTCATATTTGATATCCAAGTATGTAAATGCACATGGAGAATGCAATACAATGGGTAATAGAAATTATAATAGCTATTGTAATGTTCTACCTGTTGTCCCTTAGGCAAGCGGCCCAAGTGCACTGGCAGGATTCCCTTTTGGAGGTTACCAAAGTAATTTGCACGCCCCTCAGCGGCCTCAGGTAGAAGGGTCGAGGTGGGCCATGAGAAATAGGCAGCGCTACTCTCTGAGAGTTGCCCACCCGATGCGACTGGCTGGAGCGATGATGACGCAGGGCCCATATAAGGGTAGTGATGGTGGTTGTGCTGATTGTAGTTGTTGTTTTGGGAGTCGGAATTCCCCTCCATATCTAAAACTGATTCTTCTGATTGAACAGAATACCTGTCGTCAGACTGCCTCATGATGTGAAATCTATTTTATTTTGCTGACATTGCGGATCAGAATTGACCTATACAATGACAACAAACGATTAATATGTCATGAATGATGGTTACTTCAAACAGTCTTAAAATAAGTAATCTTTTTTAACCAATTGTGTGCCATGTTCTTCTTTGTCAGGACAGATTTAACTAAGAAAATATGTTCAATTTTACACTACAGCAGTATGACAGATCAGTAAATGAAAGTGTCCAAGTCCCAAGCAGCTCTACCACAACCTCATCATGTAATTCTCAGACTAACTGCCCATAAAAAGTAAATAGATGTAATAATGGTGAGTGATTAATGCATATAAAAGGTTTGTGGGTCCTTAAAATTTCCAACTAAAAACTAATGGAAACCAGTAAATGGAGTTAACTGTGGGGATATGGTATGTACAACTGCAAATTTTGCTCCTTTTTCTTCCAAATAGATGAGGAGCTTTAATAAGCAAGCATTGGTAGGAAACAAATACAGAAAGAAAATAATGCATGAAGGTGTTCTAACTTCTAAATTCAATAATAGATAAGATCAAAAAAAAAGATTTATTCGGAGAATCATTTTTTCAAAAAGAGGAGATTTTTGAGGATATTCTGCACCTCACCTTTGCATAACTAAAAGAAGAATATTCTTCCAAGATATAAAATTTCTCACATTAAGAATAAAGGGATGAAAACAGCAAATGCAGATGCAAGAAGAAAGAACAGAAATTTTCATAAAGGATCATGCTTTATGTTTCACCACATAAAACTAAGTTGTCAATTGCAAGAGTCCAAAAGATAAAAGGATTCTCCAAATTAGTCACTAATGCTAGGGATGCAACAAGTGAAAGAACATCTGCTTCGAGTAACAGTTCCTAATGATTAGAATTTTCTCAACAAATATAAAAAATGTATCTTCTGAAAAATGAAAAAAATAATAGAAACTCAAATTCTAAGAAAACGAAACCGAAATCGCAAATGTTTTCAGGCATGGTATAACTAGGTAACACGTAAAACTCTAAATGATAAACACTGCTTTCCAATTTTGCTACTAAATCCTAGCTTTTTTCTAACATTAAACAACATTTTAAACCAGCAATGCAATTACTGCAAAGATGATTTGTGAAGATTGAGAACAAGTAGCGCCAAAGAGCTAAAACCAAACTTTCTGACGCCAAAAGAACCCAAATGATCGTCCCCTAAATGGAAAAACCACAGAAAGGATAGAAAGAGAGATCAAGCTAAGACAATCATGGTTTTGGGGAGCATTAAACCCTACAAAGGATGTACCCTCTTACCAATTAAACTAACCAGGTCTGAAAATTTTACTACGCATTCCCCTGACTCAAACCAATTGAAATAATAAGAAGAGAGGCAGCGCCAAAAACTTGCCCCAAAATCATCGGTAATGGAGAATGGAGCGCCTAGAGCAGAGACTGGCTCGTAGTACCTTGATGTCCTCCACCATGTTATCGTCTGCAGAGAGATCTCTGTGCAAGGATTTAGGGTTCAGAGAGAGAGGGAGGAGAGAGGAGAGAGGAGAGAGGAGAGGAGGAGGCCAACTTAACCAAGTTGGAGCAGGAATCTTTCACTGTGGTGAGAGAGCAACAAAGGCTGCTGACAACTTGCACAGACAGAGCGAGGAGGGGTCGGAGAAAAAAGAGGGAGAGAAAAATGGGTGCCGGGTGGGATATTTGATAACTATTTTTTAATAATCTACGCAATTAATTTTATATAAATTTATAAAAAAATTTAAAAAAATTGTAAATATATTTTTAATTTTATGACTTGATTGAGTTTGATGCAATTTGAATGTTATTTAATATTCCATCAAAGATTATCAAAATTATATGATTTTAACGGTTTAAATTTAGTGGTCTTTAATAGAATATCAAATGACACTCAAATTGTATCAAAATTAAAAAAAATAATCAATCCATAAGTTTAACTCAAATTGTGTCAAAATTAAAAAATAATCAATCCATAAGTTCAAAAATATTGTTATAGATATTTTTTTTATAAATTTATATGAAATTAATTGTCAAAATTATTATAAAAATTAGTTATTAAAGAATCCACAGAGAAAAATAGAGAGAACCCCTGTTTTTCTTTCCTGGTTAAAATTCTCGAGCGCTAAGAAAGAGCAGAGCTTTTTTGAGGGAGATTGAAGTGGAGGAGAGGAAAGGCCAAAAGGGTAATCACTAATCAGAAATCACTGTTTGCTTGTTATAAAAAAAAAAAGGAAAGAATCTTTGACAGACAAGTTTAGGGTCTGTTGGATGATGTTACTGTGCGTATAGGAAAAATAAACTAAATCTGAACTGATTAATTTTATCTACATATACAGTATTCATTTAAGTCAATTTTTGTTCTTTTGTCCATTCCCTCTCTTTTCAAAAATGGAGAACGAGTTGGGTGGTATTGGTGAAAAATGATATTTTTTTTATTTTAAGAGTGAAAAGTACATTTCTTTCCGAAATTAAAAAGGGTCTTCGTTTAGACGGGAGAATGAAAAGCCTGTGTTGACCTTGACCAGCTTTCAGAGTTATATTCTGAGTATATTTTGATCGGGTATTTGTTATTAGAAAAATATAGGCACATATTGTCATATTTTATTTTTATTTAGAAGTTGATATATCAACATCACATCACTATTGTTATATCTTATAATTTATTTTAGAGTTCAAATTTGGTTATTTATCCGATTCATGTTGTATCCGATAAGATAAATATGACTAAAGTTCTATTTTCGTTAAGTTATCGAGTATGAATATTGATAAGAAAAAATTTCATTAATTTAACATATAAGGATATGGATAAGAGCTATTTTGTACCCATTATCTATAGAGTAAAATATATAAATATATGTATATAAATATATATAAATATAATAATTTATTTTATATTTCAATAACAATCAAATAAAATCAAAATCAGTATATAATTTTTAATGACAATTAAGATGAAGAAATTGTATGATTTTTTATCTCAAAGTGTTATTCATTGTTGCATTTTATTAGTATATTTATTTGTTCAAATCATGTAATTTTTTTACATTGAATTATTATTATTTTTATCCATTATTTACCATCACCCGTTCGTTATCCGAAATTCTTAATGGATAAATATAAGTTACATGTAAGATCCATTTTTAACAGATAAAAATAAAGTATGAGCAAATTTTTTTAAACAAATATGAGTATGAAAGTCTTTATCCGTACTTTATCTTATCCGACAACCCTAATTCAAGGGTTATTAAAAGAATTTTGATAGTGGAGGAAAATGATCACAGACTACTATTTCAATGGACAAAATATAAGCGTTCTCTGGAGTTCAAAATATATGCATTATTCACATATTCACAAAACGTAAAGAAAACCATATCACTAAAATTGTCTGCAAGAATAAATATATAATAAAAAGAGAGGGGGCTTTTCGTCGATTTAAATACAACCTTTTCGTCGGGTCAGAGTGATATATTATCTTACCTAACAACAATAAATTTTGGAGTAGAGCGGCCTTTGACAAGTCAAAGACAAAAGATTCCATCACCAAAATGTTTAATTTCCTCTTTAATAACACTATTATGATTTTTTTTTTTTTTTTTTTGGTTTAAACAGAAAAAACATTTCTTAACGCCCCATTACCATAATATTTTCTGACGCTAACTAACCTGTATCTCCTAATTATATCGTTTCTATATGAAAAATGTTTGAACTCCTAATTATATCGGGTTCAGATCATATCAAGAAAAATAATAAAATAATGTGATTAGATCCGATCCGAACCCGACCCGACCTGTCCCATTGACACCCCTACTTTCTTCTCAATTCCAATTATTTCTCCTTCATTTTATTTGCACAGATCAGATTGTTGACATTAGAGTTTAGAGTTTAGAATTTAGGGTTCAAAAATATTAAAAGATTATGGAGGCTATGTAGACATGAACATTCATATTTATCGTATTTTCATTAATTAAACATCCGATAATCATGAAATATTTTAATATTTTAAATTATCTTTGATGGTTTACATGCATCCCTTTTGTTCTTTAAGGCCATATTTTATATATTCGACATACAATGCATGTAGATGTAGTGTAAATGTGTAATTCGATATTGATGCCTATGTCACATGACATATATAAGTGTTAATAATAGCTCCCATCCGACTCAACATGATTTTTGAGAATAAATAGATTAAATATAATTTATAAATTTTTAATCCATTTTGGACCGGTCAACCCATTTAATTGTTCTTTTTTTTAAAATAGAAATAAAATTTTACATTAATCGAGGAATAACTAATTATATTAACTTAGATTAATATGCATAAAAATATTCAAACACTAATTTTAAAAATATTTAAAAATCTTATACGAATCGGGTCGGAGATTTTCTTTTATACGAGTTAAATCGGATTGGACGATTATATTAGATCAAAAAAATAATAAAATAATATTGACCTGCTCAAATCCAACCTGTTGATAAATATATGAATCTATAGAAATAGGGGCGTACGACATCTTTTTTTTAAAACTTAAAAACTTGTAGCATAGACAACTTTTACTAACTTTTCGTAGTGTAACTTATGAAACAAAAAATATTTTGATAAACATAAAGGCATATATTATCTTCCTTTCTTGGGAAACTTGTTCAATCAAAAGAATGAGATTTTTAATCGTTCACTTTTCAGAAAAAAAAATAATACCAAATTAGAGGCGATAGAAGAATATTAAGTTACTGAATAGTGCAGACAATGGGAAAAATCACATGACATAAAAATAATAAAAATTGTAGGGCAATCATGAAAAAGCGCAATATCTACACACTGGACTGGAGCATGTGAGATTATGAGGTGCCATGACCCATCATCCATTATTTTTACTTTCTGATTTTGTGGACTCTAGTAAAATGTTATGAACCGGACTTTTGTCAAACTTAACAGTGTTACAGGGTCACAGGTACAGTTTCAGTCGCGGATACAGGATTTTAGTCAGTACAATTATCGAATTATAATAATTTATCGGGTTCAAACTCATTAACTAATCGGGTACTAAATAAAAATTAATAATTTAATATATATTCTTACCTAATAAAAAATATTAAAATAATAATATTTTATATATTAAAAATAACAACAAAATAAATCTCAAAGTAATAGATAATCAAGAAAGATTTTGTTTACGTAACTTTATATTTTGATATATTTGCATAATTATTTCATTATACACAATATTAAATTTTTTTCTCAATAAAAATAATCAGACAATTCAGAAGAGGGAAAACCAAATTTCAGATGGGAACAAATTACCGAAAAATACTATTTTTCAAAATTTAAAGGGGCACGTGCCCCGTCAGGTACAGGTCTGAAGAAGAAAAGACAAATAGGGTTATCTCAGTTTGCTATATAAATGGCGACATCTCATAAGAAGATCACAGCTAGCCATTTGAAGAAGTATATAATGTGTTTGAGCCTCCCCACCTCCTATAATAACCTGGTTAAACCAAGAGGTCAAGGTATGTGTAGTTCATTTTATGTGGCCGACTTAGTTGGAGACTATTCTACCTTATGCAGCTATTGTGAATGTGATCAAGGAGAAATCTCTGTATTGCGTTCAAGACAGAAGGTTGGAGATGCTGAGTCAATTAATTTCTTGCATTCTTAGAGAAGGGAAAGGATCACTTGATAATGATTATCTTGATGATGAATCTTCAAATAAATATGAAAAATATAAAATAAAAAAGGTTATAAATATGTTCTTCTACTTATAGATTGATGGTGATAAATATTTCATGTAATTTCATTATCATTTGATAGCCTATCAAAGATCGTTAAATTGAAACCATTGTAAATTATATAATTATTTTAATAATCTTCGATGAACTATCAATTAATAATGAAATTACATGAAATTTGAATCATCATCAATTTATAAGTAGGAAAACGTATCTATAATTTTTTTTCCTATTTTTAAGAATTATATTTATTTGAAAATTTCATTGTCAATATTATCAAGGCAATCCAAGATAATCCATTGTCAAAGGATCCAAGATAATCCATGGTCAAGGGATCCTTTCCCTTAGAGAAATAAGTAGGATGGACTAGGCAGTGTAATGTAATATACTTCTAGAATCTTGCTTGTTTTAATGGAGTTCTTTTAATCAAGCATGAAGCATCTAATGAGCAATGAATCTGTGAGGAGGGTCCTAATTTTCGGTATCCAGTGACTCGAGTTAATTTAATTTTCTTCAAAATCTGTGCACTATTTTTCAATATATTTTTTACTATCCAATTTGAAGAATAGAAGTCTGCGTGTCAGAAAGAGCTGAAAATTATCAAACTCTTAATAAAGCAAGTGCTATCCTTGTTTTGCTCTTTCCTTTCTGTTGAGGGTGATTTCTATTCCTTGAAATGTGTTTATATAGAGTTCACTAGCTTTTTAAAATAAATAATATTATATTACATTCATGCCATCACATATCCATATAACGATCACTCTACACATATAATAAATCTCTAGTTTACAAATCGAAGCAAACATAATATAAATAAAAATTCAAAAGTCATCATATTTTTCTTATATATATAAATTCATGCCATCACATATCCATATAACGATCATTTTACACATATAATAAATCTCTGGTTTACAAATCGAAGCAAACATAATATAAATAAAAATTCAAAAGTCATCATATTTTTCTTATATATAGTCACTGTCATTTGACAAATTTGTCCAAAAATAATTTATGATCAAAATGTCAAGATAAAAAGAAATAAATTAAGATGTTATATATAATTATATATCCATATTACAAATCTAACAAGTAGTTAGCCATAAATAGCTTTTGATCATGTTAATATTTAGATTCAGGAGCTAGTCAAAACTCAAATGAAATAAAAAAATTAATTCAATCCCAATCTTTTGTTGAAATCACATTAGATGTTTAATAATAAATATAAAACACATGTGTTTGTTTCTGTCACACTGTCAACAATGACATTTATATTTTTTTTGTCATTTCTATATTTCCATTTGTAGCAATGCAACTGTATTAGGAGAAATTTTATAAGAATAAAATTGAAAGTTAAGACAACCTATAAAAAAGATATAAAAGAAAGTCACTAACCTAGTGTTCATTCTTCATGACCATAAAAAAATTATAAAAAATGTCTATACTAACATGTGAAAAAAATGTATGAAATAAAAAACTTCGTTGTTTCTAGCATGGTTGAAGTTGAAGTGACGAAGAATTAAGAGGGGAGAAGACAAGACGAATTGATTTTAGAAGAGAGACTTGTAAACTAGGATTCGTTATTATATTTTATATTGGGACTTATTAATTATATTTTATTATCTTTTTATTTATCATTCTCTTATGGAGGAAAATGTTAGTGCTTCTCATTCATTATGATTTTGCTAGATGTGTTCAATGTTTTTTTTATAAAATTTCAAAAGAATTGGGTTTAACAGTACAATAGTAGAATATTAATTAATTTTTATCGATTCACTAAGAGGTTCATATAAAAAAAATCAATAATATATAATATAAACTTATGTAAAAATACTAATATGTTAAAAGAAAATAAAAAGTCTTTTAAAAATATAAAAAATATATTTTTATATGAAAAATAAAGATAAAAATAATTTAATAATTAATATAAATTTCAATTATAAATATATAATTAATGTAAAATAAATATAGAATTAAGAGAAAAGTTGATATTTAAAATTTAAGAAAAGTTAAAATTCATTAGGCATGCAGTCAGATTAGCCATTACTAATTAGGTTGTGCTCTGAAACAGGTGAACGATGGTGAGTCGGTGAAATGGAAAGGAAGAGCAAAAAAAGAAAAAAAAAATTGCTTCCGAATTTTACTGTAGGAAGTGAGAAAGGGTGGAAAAAAAAGATTAATGGAGAAATTTCTTCTATTTATTTTTCTCCAAATTTTAAAGTTACAAAATTTAATTCATCCTTTGTTTTCTTAATTTCTCACTCTATTCTATATTTCTATTCCATTCCTCTCAAACTTGGGAGCTAGTGGTGAAATATTAGATTCCTCAAGGACCTGAACCAAGTTCAGTGGCAGTGTGTGGGTGTCTGTAGTCCTTAAATTTTCAACGTCTTCATTTATTACTTTCCTTTCTTTAATTAATCCAAAGAATGCAATCAATTCCAAGTGGGCAATATGATGTGGAATGTTTTTTTTCTCTCTCTGTCATTATTATTTTATTTTATTTTTCAGAATAAGCCGAGTAGCTAACAGCAGACAGCCTGACCCAAATGCTCAACTGTGTTTGTGGTTCTGTGATACTTTACAGAAAAAAAATATATCGCATTTTAAAAATAGAACTTTTTTGTGAGGGGTAAGTCCGGATAGATTCTGATATTATTTTGTTTATGATTGATTCCATCCTCTTAGAATAGCGTTGTGCCGCACCGTGAAGCGCAATATGTAGACGGTTAGATCACTTTAAAATTTATATCGATTCGAATTATAAAGAGATTTAACGGTTTAGATGTTGTATTGTACGTGTTGCACAATAAACAAGTGTTGCCTCATTTTCTAAGTTCTTTCTTTTTTCTTTCATGTGAAAGAACAATGCACCAACTCCCTTGAAAGCACAATTGTGTTTGTCAGCCAATATTGAGCAGTTCAGTTTATCAAATTTTCTTTGTAAAAATGTTATTTTATATAAATGTAATAATCAATTTCATCATGTTGCTTCTCAATAAGTACAACCCCTTGCTCCTCGGCATCAATAAGTACAACCTGGACCGCGAACAGCTTGTCATGGAGTTGTCATCATCTGAAGAAAGAAGATGGTGAGTAAGTAGCGCTTTGAATTGATTTGCACGATATACTAGTTTTGAAAGTTCTTGTTTCATACAATAAGAGGCTAGTGTAGTCGTGTGCTGCCATGCTTTCTTTGCATTTTCTTTTCAACTAAAGTATCCATTTGAAAAATCAAGTAATTATACAATTGGACTCGGCAGCATTTGAACCAGGCTAAATAAGGCTTAATCAAAATACAGTGTTGTTACCTTATTGGCTGGTCAAGAAAGATTGCTTTTGAAGAATATTAGCTAATATCTGATTCTTTCACCTGAACATAAGCTGGAAAGTCTATATCGGCTGATGTGGTCGCATCACATCACGCAAGTATGAATTTGTCATCTCAATAACTTCTTGGTTTTAAATACATACTCACTTTCAGGTAAGGAGTTTAATTATTCTAGTTCTTTGTTCTAGCAATAACGGTTCGGTACCAGTACAGTATAGGATATCTAGCAAGACAGATTATGAACCAAGAAAAGCTTATCTAGCAAAAACAAAGTTAGTACCAGTACAGTACATATTATGCACTTTTAAAATTTAAAGAATTGTAATCAACAGATAATCTAACAAAAACAATGATTGGTTCTGATTGTTGAAAGATAAACTTAATTTTAGTATTAAAGTTAAATAAATTAGAAAATAAAGGGAGACTCTTTAACTTCAGCATTTTGACAGAATTTTAAGGCTGATTAATGACAGCATTTGAAGGGCAAATGAACGTGGCATTTAGTGTATGACCTATGAATGGAAAGCTCTTGAAGTTTAGTTTCCAATGGTTCAAATTCCAAATCGTTTGGAGTTCCCTACAGAGAGTTATGGCGATTTTAGTGGACAGAGTCAGATGAAAGGGTGCTGTTTAGAATTCTATTTTTATTACGAATTTCTAGAGTCTTCTCAGATGTTTAGCCTATATAAAGAGTTGTATTCTATTGTTTTGTAAGCAAGAAAGATACAAAAATGTCTAATAGTAAGAAAGCTTATTTTTTTTCCATCTCTTCTCTTTTAACACTGATTTTGCAATTTCAAACCCAAAAGACTAATTTAAGCAAGGGAAACTGGCACCGATCTATGATTGAAACATTTATAAAAAACTTATCTTTTTGGAAAACTTCATGTTTATAACAAGGGAACTTGTCTAATTTAAGCAAGGGACATGGGCACCGTGCTATCGTTGCTTGGCTGGTTGGGGCTACACGACACCTGATGTGAGGCGTTACCAGAGGTTGGTTGGGGATTCATGGGGATACTGGTTGCATCAGGTGGAAGGAGAATGGCAACACGAGCCTAATCGATTTAGATGAGAGGAAGATGGATGGATGGTATCGCTGTTAGAACTGGGAAGATACATCTGAAGAGAGTGGGGGTCATGCACATGTGAAGAGAAGAAAAAGGGCAATTTGGAAATTATATAAATACATCTCAAGTCTATTTTCTGTTTTTTTTTTAATTAAGATTGTATAAAAAAATATAAAATTATGATAAATAACTAAATAAATATGTTTTAGAGTGATATTAAAAAGTTTAAATTTTAAGGTGATATTTTGTTAATTTTAAAATTTTAGAATCACACAAAACTAATTTTCTCTTATTTTTAATTATTTTATATTTATTTGAAGATGCATTGTCAAAATTGTTAGATAGCCGTTGTCAACTGATCCCTTCACTTTCTTAAATGCCAGGGAGATGCATATCATAAATGCTACACATGATGCACTATCACAACTCGCAGACAATTTTAATAACAATTTTCAACTTAGTTTTATTATGGACAGACAGACAGTGACGTAGAAGTACTCAAATGATTGAAAAAGATAAAAGAAGCTATCTCAACACTTTTAGTACTGATGCTATCTCACAAAAAGATATCATATTACGTCATTCCTTCATACATGCTAAAGACATGCAATCAACTTAGCACAAGTGTGCTACTTTTTACAAATTAAGAATAATGCATCAGAAATCTATAAAACCCTGCTGGGAAACCAAATCCAACATGCAAATCCGGGGCAGGAATGATCCAAAAAGCAGAAAAACCCACCAAATGATCAGATAGAAGGGAAAAAACACAATCGCATCATCAACCCAAACCGAAGCTATATTAATGGGTTTATTGTACGGCTAGGGCTCTGAAACTTGAGAGCTTTTTTTTTCTTTTTTTTTCCTGAAACTTGAGACATCAACTAAGCGGAAATATTGGACAAGATTTTAGTACTTCTTTCCAAGAAATATACCAAAAATAATGGAGATAACTGCGACTGCAATTATGAACCGGAAAGCCATGATTCCAGAAGGTTCCTTAGGTGTTTGATTTGCAGCAACAGCGGATTTAATGCTACCAGCATCCCGTGATCTCATCTCTATTCGATCAGTTGCCTGAAATGGACACAAGAGTTCAATTATTGCACAACTGAGAACTAAGTCATCAAAATCCACCACTGAATATTAGAGATAGTTGACTTAATTAGAATATTTTTATTAGGGGCACGATTTATAATTTAACAACAAAAAAAGTCCCCTCATAATAGAACCATTATCAAATACTGATATATGAAGGTTATAATAGATTATTAAAAAAGGAGATGATAAAAAAATAGAAAAAAATAAAACAGTAATAAGGAAAATAATCTGGATTATGGCTTTTTAGAAAAATCACTATCATTCCTTGAGTATCTGCCTGCATTGTTATGTTGTCCAAAGTTGAAATTAGAAATATGATTTTATCATTGTCAGCAGCAACAGCATCAATATCATTAATATTTTTACTGTCAGTATTATTATTATTATTATTATTATAACTTTTTTACTTAAAGTTAAAGATAAAAAAATACTAAAAATGAACTGAAATGGTTGCATAATTAGCATATATTGAGTGGGGAGCAAATTGAGAATCTAAATAATTACAAGAAGAATTCTGAATTTCTTGTCTGTCTGCCACACATCGGATTGCATTTGAAAGGATGCAGATTGCTTACCTGAGACTGTTGCTTCTGCTCAAGTTCTAGAATCTTCTTCTCCATTTCTGATATTAGATTCTGTTTCTGCCTCAATTCTTCCAGCTCAGAATCCTACAAAAGGGGATTTATAATTGAGTCAAATATAGATAACCATCAGAAGTGGACCTGATTCTAAGAAATTCATTATGTGAAAATGACTAAATAACCATAATGTTTCTATAGATTCTACTAAATTCAAAGTAGCACAATATAACCTTATCTTTATGTTGTCTGTCTGATTTTTGCAACTGCTTTTTAAGGGACTCAATTTGTTGTTCCAGTGCAGACAGGGAATCTTTCTTAGATGTCTCCCATTCTATCTCCCTCATTGAAGATTCTTCCTCCTGTACATAAATGATTCAAAAACAAATGAAAAATAGAACCAATCCTATGTTATAGTCTTCTAGTTCATCATCATCATTATCATCATCATCATCATTATGATTATTATTATCATTATAACTTAAAGATAAAAAAGATACAAAAAATGAACTGAAATGGTAGCATAATTAGCAGACATTGAGTGGGGAGCAAATCGAGGATCTAAATAATTCAAAGAAGAATTATGAATTTCTTGTCTGTCTGCCACACATCGGATTGCATTTGAAAGGATACAGATTGCTTACCTGAGACTGTTGCTTCTGCTCAAGTTCTAGAATCTTCTTCTCCATTTCTGATATTAGATTCTGTTTCTGCCTCAATTCTTCCAGCTCAGAATCCTACAAAAGGGATTTATAATTGAGTCAAATATAGATAACCATCAGAAGTGGACCTGATTCTAAGAAATTCATTATGTGAAAATGACTAAATAACCATAATGTTTCTATAGATTCTACTAAATTCAAAGTAGCACAATATAACCTTATCTTTATGTTGTCTGTCTGCTTTTTGCAACTGCTCTTTAAGGGACTCAATTTGTTGTTCCAGCACAGACAGAGAATCTTTCTTAGATGTCTCCCATTTTCTCTCCCTCATTGAAGATTCTTCCTCCTGTACATAAATGATTTCAAAAACGAATGAAAAATAGAACCAATCCTATGTTATAGTCTTCTAGTTCATCATCATCATTATGATTATGATTATTATTATTATTATTATTATTATAACTTAAAGTTAAAGATAAAAAAATACTAAAAATGAACTGAAATAGTTGCATAATTAGCAGACATTGAGTTGGGAGCAAATTGAGAATCTAAATAATTCAAAGAATTCTGAATTTCTTGTCTGTCTGGCACACATCGGATTGCATTTGAAAGAATGCAGATTGCTTACCTGAGACTGTTGCTTCTGCTCAAGTTCTAGAATCTTCTTCTCCATTTCTGATATTAGATTCTGTTTCTGCATCAATTCTTCCAGCTCAGAGTCCTACAAAAGGGGATTTTAATCGAGTCAAATATTGATAACCATCAGAAGTGGACCTGATTCTAAGAAATTCATTTTGTGAAAATGGCTAAATAACCATACTGTTTCTATAGATTCTACTAAATTCAAAGTAGCACAATATAACCTTATCTTTATGTTGTCTGTCTGCTTTTTGCAACTGCTCTTTAAGGATCTCAATTTGTTGTTCCAGTGCAGATAGGGAATCTTTCTTAGATGTCTCCCATTCTATCTCCCTCATTGAAGATTCTTCGTCCTGTATATAAATGATTCAAAAACAAATGAAAAATAGAACAAATCATATATTGTAGTCTTCTAGGTATATCTCTTTCGTCTTCTCTGAAACAAGCAACCAAAAGCTCCTGCTTTTATTAATTAAAAAATCAGAAAATTGAATTACAATCCACCAGCAATCAACATGCAGAAAAAAGGAAACAGCTTTGACGCCGTGTTTGAGGGGAGGGGACAAAAACTGAAACATAAAACAGCTGAAGCAGAATTGAAACTCTATGTAGATGACAACTAGTAGTACCAGAGCATTACTATGTCTAAGATATGGAGCATTGCATCTGATTTGGTGATGTTTATCAAGCATCAAAAGTCAAAACACAAAAATATCCCGTAATAGCATAAAAGTTTTCACAACTTAATGAAACTGCCCAAGGCAGGCCCTAAAAGCTTTAATTTTCTTTCCTTTCTTTTTTCTGCATATTCAGCATTATTTTTATCTCCTGTATATAAGCAGATATGTCTCGAGAAACTAAATAGATAACAGAAGGAAGTAACTTGTTTCATATGGAAAAATATCCTATGATGACCCGATAAAGTGAAAATTTTCCTGAATACCTGTAAAAAGCAGTTATGACTGCAAGCCCCTTTCTCCTATACAAAGTGCCCAAACTAATCATTTCTTTGGAGTTGCTCTTTAGCTAGAGAAATGTGAGAGTAATTTAGTTATATTATAGTAGGGGTCCAAGAAGAGTGGAATGCACATTGCAGAGACATTGTTTTCAGTTCGCAATTTCATAGAAAAGGACCACACATAAGGCAGTGTTCAATAATTTTGTGAGTAAAAGAAGCAGACCTTTTGTTTGATGGCTTCATGAGCAAGGACAAGCTTCTGTTTAGTTTCAGCTAACTGAGAAACTAAAGTTTCCTTTTCATGAACAACGTCTCATGCTCCTTCAGCTGGGCTGTCAGTACGCCATCTTTTTCAGCAGTTGTAATTTGCATACTTTTAATCTAAAAATTAATTAAAAGAAGCAGTGAGTGTCCTCAAAGTCAATATATAAATTATCTAGACTGAAAAAAGTAAAAGAAATAAAGAGGTAAATCCTTACGTGTTCTACTGGAAAGCTTCAAAACACACACTTATCTCAGAAAAAAAAAGAAGAACAGAAATACTATGTATATCCTTATAAGAATGAAGAATATCCCCATATTTTAAGAATGCCCAAATAACCACTATTTTATCAATCACTAAAGGACAAATGGAAAGCTAAGAGGGATAACAATGGTAATTGTTGTGACTTTGAAGGTGCATATGGATATATTCATAATGTGGAAGTTACTTGCGAAGTTGAAATGATGCAAAATAAATAATCAAAGTACCTTTATATGCTAGGTAAAGATGATTTTTTTTTGCCCAACTACTCCCCACAACAACACGCCCCCAGAGTAAAAGAACACAGAATGTTTCTGAAAGGGCAAAATAACAGCAACTGCTTTGATGACGTGCAATTCAAGAGTGGATGCATATTGCAGATGTTTCAAGTATTTTCTGCATTGAGTTGCTTTTTCTTTTACAGGAAATAAAATAATTGTTAGATAAATACCTCTTCCATGTATTTTTGCTCGGACAAAGTGTGCTGTCTCTGAAGCTTAGAGATGTGTAGTTGTGTCTCTGATCTTTGTGCATGCACCTCTTCATTCAATTTCTCAATTGCTTCTTCAAGCTCTTCTTTTGTCTTTTCGTACTTCCTAACCAGCTCTTCATTCTCTTCTTTGTAATGTTCCACCTGAAAAATATAAACAAATAAATTAATCAATATTAAAAACAATAAATTAGTATATATAAAGTGACAAGTGAACATTATTAGATGAAATTGAAATGATTTTGGTCCTAGAGAAAGGTACAGCTCAGAATATCTATGACTCGTATACAATTTTGTTTGCCCAGCTGAGACACTTCTTAATGCAATTTATCTTTCCTGATGAATGTCCCTATCCTTTGGTCTCATTATTAAAAGTAAAACCCTTTTTATTTCTCACTGATATCAAGATTACCACTATGAAATGAGGAATACTTCAGCCATCTTTGAACAGAGTGTTAAAACGATGTTTACAAAGGACATCCATCATGTGTGATGTTACACTAATTTCTGTAGAATCTAATTGACTAAAGAGAAAAATAAAGGAAAAATACTATGAACTGACCTGAGACTGGATGTCACCAGTTCTCTTAATCATCTCTTCTTTCTCTGCCATGACTGCACCAAATGCCGTCTCCAGTTCACTGAGTTTCTCCTTACACTCCCTTAACTCCTCTGATAAACTACTGTTGACACCCTTCAGATCTTCATTATTATCCAAATGGGTTCTTGCCTCCACCTCAAGCGCTATAATTTTTTCATTCAAGTTTTTCGTCTCAACTTCTCTCTCATTCAGGCCCCTCTCGTGACTCTCTAAAGTCACATGAAGTTCACTTAACTTCTTATCATGCAAATCTAGTTCCTCCCTAAGTTGGGAATTTGTCGCCTCCAAAATCTCGATTTGGGACAAATTAGCCTCCAGTTCGGCCTTCAAGGATTCGACCTTGTCCTCCAGTTGTGTGCACTGCACTTCCTTGGAATTCAAGTTATCCCCCACCTGTTGTAATCTTTCTTGAGACTCTTTCACATGAGACTCATACAAACCCTCCAAGTCAAGTTTTTTTGAGGTAATGTCCTCTAAATCCCTCACTTTGTGCTCTAGTTCCTCTTTCAAACCCTTCTTCTCTTCGCTCACTTGAGATAACATATCCTTGTATGATTCTATCTCTTGCTCCATGTCTTGCAACTGTAACTCCAACTCTCCAATTCGTTTCTCTGCAACTTCTACATTTGATCGGGATGAGTGGAGAGAACCTTCTAGATGGAGGTTCTGCTCTTGCACAGACTGAGCCCACAGCTGGTACTCTGAAAATTTCGCCGAGAGGTTCTCCTTCTCTGATTCTGACTCTGTTGCTCGAAAGAGAGCTGCATGAAGAGATGTCTCCAGTTCCTTGATTTTATTCTCATACTCTTGCAATCTACTTTCCAATTCTGTGACCTCCTCTTTTAGATGTATGATTTCTTTTTCAGCATTTTCCAAATTTGTTACCGACTCACTAAACTCAAGATCCCTTTTTTCATGTGACTCCTTAAGAAAACTGAAGTGCAGCTCCAGCTCACCCTTATCTGCTACCTTCTCAGTTAGTTCACTTATGGTACTTTCCAGACTCACCTTTTCTTCTCTAACCTGACATAAAGCCGACTCCAAGTCTGCAATTTTCTTATCTGCTATTTCTTGTGCTGATTGTGCTGACAAATGATGCTCAGCAAGTTTTTTAGAAAGGCCCTCCAATTCCTTCTCCAATTGTGAAACCAGTAATTGGGACGAAAGGAGAGAGGATTCCATTTCTCTTGCTTCAATCTGATAATGATGCAATTGCTTTTGCATTTGTTCAATGTCCTGCTCTCTCTTTGTGACTAGAGATTTGGCTTCCTCAACTTGCTCCTTCAGTTCACTTATTTCTTTCTCCGCAATTTGTAACTTTGCCACGGCAATCTCTCTTTCACTAGAAATTAGTGTTTCAAGCTCAAGGTTTCTTTGGCCATGTGTCTCCTCCAGAGATTTTATATGCGACTCAAGCTGTTCCTTATGCAATAATGCCTCTGAGAGGATAGACTTTGTTTTTACATGATCATCCTCCTTTTCTGACAATTTTGCATCTAGACCTTTTCTTTCTTCATTTAATTTGTTCAATTCTTCAATAGACATTGTGACCTCTGTTTCAAGCCTCTGCTTTTCTTCTGTAACTCGACTCAGAGTTTCTTGCAACTCCTTTTCCTGCTCAGCTTGATTTTGCAGAGACATTTCAAGCTCAGAAATCTGAGAAAGAGATGTTTCAAGTGACTCTTCCAGAATTGTGCTGTTGTGTTGCAGTGACTGGACCCAGGTTTGGTTTTCAACGAGTTTATCAGAAAGCTCTCCCAACTGTTGCTCTAATTGTGAAACCTTGGATTGTGACACATCAAGTGATGCCTCGAGCTCACCCTTATCTGCTACCTTCTCAGTTAGTTCACTTATGGTACTTTCCAGATTCACCTTTTCTTCTCTAACCTGACATAAAGCCGACTCCAAGTCTGCAATTTTCTTATCTGCTATTTCTTGTGCTGATTGTGCTGACAAATGATGCTCAGAAAGTTTTTTAGAAACGCCCTCCAATTCCTTCTCCAATTGTGAAACCAGTGATTGGGACGAAAGGAGAGAGGATTCCATTTCTCTTGCTTCAATCTGATAATGATGCAATTGCTTTTGCATTTGTTCAATGTCCTGCTCTCTCTTTGTGACTAGAGATTTGGCTTCCTCAACTTGCTCCTTCAGTTCACTTATTTCTTTCTCCGCAATTTGTAACTTTGCCCCGGCAATCTCTCTTTCACTAGAAATTAGTGTTTCAAGCTCAAGGTTTCTTTGGCCATGTGTCTCCTCCAGAGATTTTATATGCGACTCAAGCTGTTCCTTATGCAATAATGCCTCTGAGAGGATAGACTTTGTTTTTACATGATCATCCTCCTTTTCTGACAATTTTGCATCTAGACCTTTTCTTTCTTCATTTAATTTGTTCAATTCTTCAATAGACATTGTGACCTCTGTTTCAAGCCTCCGCTTTTCTTCTGTAACTTGACTCAGAGTTTCTTGCAACTCCTTTTCCTTCTCAGCTTGATTTTGCAGAGACATTTCAAGCTCAGAAATCTGAGAAAGAGATTTTTCAAGTGACTCTTCCAGAATTGTGCTGTTGTGTTGCAGTGACTGGACCCAGGTTTGGTTTTCGACGAGTTTATCAGAAAGCTCTCCCAACTGTTGCTCTAATTGTGAAACCTTGGATTGTGACACATCAAGTGATGCCTCGAGCTCACCCTTATCTGCTACCTTCTCAGTTAGTTCACTTATGGTACTTTCCAGACTCACCTTTTCTTCTCTAACCTGACATAAAGCCGACTCCAAGTCTGCAATTTTCTTATCTGCTATTTCTTGTGCTGATTGTGCTGACAAATGATGCTCAGCAAGGTTTTTAGAAAGGCCCTCCAATTCCTTCTCCAATTGTGAAACCAGTGATTGGGACGAAAGGAGAGAGGATTCCATCTCTCTTGCTTCAATCTGATAATGATGCAATTGCTTTTGCATTTGTTCAATGTCCTGCTCTCTCTTTGTGACTAGAGATTTGGCTTCCTCAACTTGCTCCTTCAGTTCACTTATTTCTTTCTCCGCAATTTGTAACTTTGCCCCGGCAATCTCTCTTTCACTAGAAATTAGTGTTTCAAGCTCAAGGTTTCTTTGGCCATGTGTCTCCTCCAGAGATTTTATATGCGACTCAAGCTGTTCCTTATGCAATAATGCCCCTGAGAGGATAGACTTTGTTTTTACATGATCATCCTCCTTTTCTGACAATTTTGCATCTAGACCTTTTCTTTCTTCATTTAATTTGTTCAATTCTTCAATAGACATTGTGACCTCTGATTCAAGCCTCCGCTTTTCTTCTGTAACTCGACTCAGAGTTTCTTGCAACTCTTTTTCCTTCTCAGCTTGATTTTGCAGAAACATTTCAAGCTCAGAAATCTGAGAAAGAGATTTTTCAAGTGACTCTTCCAGAATTGTGCTGTTGTGTTGCAGTGACTGGACCCAGGTTTGGTTTTCGACGAGTTTATCAGAATGCTCTCCCAACTGTTGCTCTAATTGTGAAACCTTGGATTGTGACACATCAAGTGATGCCTCGAGCTCTTGAATTTTATCCTCATACCCCTCTAACTTACCTTGAGATGCCACATTTTCTCTCTCAGCTGATTCAAGTTTTAATTCAGTTTCTCGAACCATTGCCTTGAGGACCTCTTCGTTTGCACTCAATGCCTGGACCAGATCCTCAAGCTCAGCTACTCTCTGAGCTGAAGTCTCAGCAGACGCTTTCAACATGCCACGTTGTTCAGTAAGTGATCCTATTTTTAACTCGAGCTCTTCTTTATGGGAAAGTGCCTCAGAAAGAAGAGATCCAGTTTTAGAATGGTGCTCTCTTTCTTGGGTCAAGTTATTCTCTAAGTTACTGTGGATCTCATCTTTTTGGGATAATTCTGATTTTAGATCACTGATTGTGTGCTCTAGGGTTTCATTTTCTCCTTTTATATTCAAAAGCTGTCTCTCTAGTTTGGCAATGTTATCTCTTAAATTATCTTCATTGGATTTATAGAAACTGATATCTTTATTCAGCCCCTCGATGCTGATATCTTTTTCAATGATTTTCTCATTCAAATTTCCAGATTCAAATTTGGAGACCTCCAAGGCATCTTTAATTGTCTCGAGCTCTGATAGGGTTGTTTTGAGTGATTCTTCAATTTTTTCTTTCTCTTCGACCTTACCATGAAATTCTGAAACTTTGTTCTCCAGTTCTTTCAGACTCGATTTTGCCACTTCAAGCATCCTCTCTAGTTCAGACACCTTATTCGACTCTTCCTCTGCCTTCTTCCTTGAGTTGTAATGCTCAGTTTGTATCGCATTAAACAACTCCTTCATCTCATGTAACTCAGCTTCCCTTTTTTCTAGGGTATTCAAGGCATCCTTCAAAGACTCAACATTTAGGTTATTCTTGGTTTCAGACTCTGTTAGCTGGTTTCTGAGTGTCTCTCTCTCTAATTTGAGTTCTTCAAATAACTTTTCCAATTTCTCCTGTTCATCATTTTCTGATTTTAGTGAGAGTGGAATGGTTTGCATTTCTCTGGTTTGATCTATGAGCTCCTTGTCTACTTTTATGAATTCATCATCTTCTTCTTTGAATTTTGAATCACCATTGCTTAAAGCTGGCTTTTCCTCTACCTCGTTCTGATATTTAAATTTTCAGTTTGTTAGATATTTTTTAGAAGATATGGTCTACCGACTAAAAGACACAATCATAACATAGTGGATGCTAAAATGATTGTTGGTACTCAATGTAAGTGGCTGAAAATTAGCTCAAAGAAAAAAAATGAAGGAAAAGCATCTCCACTGGTTGTCAATAATAACCCAATCAGATGAACCATACACCGACATGTTTCAGCTCAATTAATGTTCTCTAAATCACATTGAATTCTAATGCAGTGGTTGGTAGTAGAATTGTAATGACAACAAATGATTTTTTTCCAACAGTTTTACAAAAGTAGGAGAAGACAGAATTGGCAGATATGCTTGAAATTGTGAAAGAACCTAAAAGAAAAAATGACTATATAGGAGTTCATATTCATATACATAGTTAGTGGACCTGAGCTTGATGTGAACAGTATGATATGGCAACATCAACTGTAAAATTAAGCACATCCAGGGTTTCTCAAGGAAGAAAAAAATATATGAAAAGTTGGTCGTTAATTTTTGCTTATATTTATTCCATGAAACAAGTGTTGTAGTATGATACATATAGTTTGCATAACAAAAATGATTGGGCTTGAAGTGATACCACCAGAGGCTTGTCAGATGCCACAGAATTGACTTCACCAGTGCTCGTCAGTATTTCTTCCTCCATTTTCATTCACAAACTAACACCTGAAAATTTTAAATTATGACTAAGATTAAATTGGAATTAACAATTACTATTTGTGTTGAAGCAGATATAAGTGCAACTCACAATATTTAGATGAGTTTTAAAAATGCAGGACCTGCAGATGAACAGAATATATATAAACTTTCAGTAAACTTTCCCTCAAATATAACAAATCATAAAAGTATATATACATAAATAATTAAATATAGACCCCTGATGGCCTGATCTTAATTTTACCTACCAATTAAAATTATGAAGTTAGTATTCCAACATAAATCTTAAAACTCCGAAGTTCTGATGTCAAAATAATCTAAGTCAATAGCACAAAGATATAACTTAAGCAGCATATTTGCTCCGTGAAAGTAAAAAACTAATCAAGTTACCAAACGGATACGATTAACTAGAATTTAACCAAAAATCAACTCAAATACTAATGTTTAATAGAATTATAGTTTCTCAACGGACATCAGGATCAGCCATGTCTACAATACATATTCTTGTCAGTAACTATTAGCACACAAAACTACCGAACTCCTAGTATATAGCTAAGCGCATAAGCACCGATTTGTTTTAAAAGTTAAAATTTGAAATACTTACTCAGCTGTTAGTTAATGCATACAGAATATCAAAATTAAATCAAAGTTTCCTGTCCAATCAAGAGATCGATAAGAAAAAAAAAAAAATATATATATATATACATCAATTAAAATTCGAGGGGGGAAGATATTACTAGTCCGATCGCCCATGGTTTCACTTAAAACATTATCGAAATTATTTTGGATAGATAAGAGAGTAAAAAAAAGATCAAAACTTTTTCTAGAATGACGGCGAATCGCTATTGAGGAAAAGTAACAAGAAGAAGAATGATTCCAATAAACATACTATCAGCGATAAGTGAATAGACAAATCGGAGAAATAATAGCTCAAACCGAAACCTTACCTTCAAAATTTCAAATCAAATACAGCCTCAGTTTTGTTGATCCTTGATTTCGTTTATTTCATCTTCTTAAGTGGTATTAGTGTTTGAAACAAACTAGAAAAAGTGGCAGGAGGGAATCTCTACTTTATACTACACTCTGTCTGAGTTGGTGGTGAACTGCGCTGAAATTAAATGAACCTGGTCTATCAGTAGTTTTCAGACAAAAGACTCAGGTGCTAGGGAGTGTAAACGGTTTAATTGATTTTGAATGAATTTTTAAATTTTAAATTATTTGGTTCGGTTTTTCGGTCTAAAATTTTTGATTTGATTGAAAATTTTAGTTAATTCGATTTTTATTCTTTGATTTGGTTTATATTTTTTAAATCGGATAAACTAAATAAACCAAATAATCTAAAATTTATCAAACAAATTCATTTAGATTTATATAAATAAGAATCATATTAAAGATAATTCAAATATATTTATTTTCTATATATTTTATTTAGTTATTTTTTCTAAACTATTTATTTATTATTATTTTTTAACTATTAATATTTTCATTCCTCTCTAATTTATATAATTTTATTTAACTAAATAAACTGAATAAAACTTTCGTTTGTTTGGATTTCGACTTATTCGGTTGAACCAAATAACCGATTGCACACCCCTAGTTACGGAAACGACTCGTGATCTATACAATAATTTTGATAGACCGCGTTCATATTCCAATTTTTAGATCTGATATGGGTCCCGACGAGCTGGACTGATGCATGGTTTTGGATGATCTCCAGTTCAGTCCTCATAGACTTTGGTTTTGATTCTCTGTGCCGTTAAATTGGCAAATGAAATAACTGATGACGTAATAATGGAGATTTCCAGTTCTAATGGGGATGGAGAAAATGTCCAAATTGAAATAGTAATTAGCAATTAACCAAACCAGAGGCGGAACAAGCGCTGTTGGTGAGCAAATGGTGAGGTTACCGGAGTAAAAAAAAAAAGTCGAAAAGACCAGTTGTCCGGTCATTTATTTCCGATTTTACCCCTCGTTTGTCCCATCGGTTCCATTTTGCTCAAGAACCCTGCCCAATAAAAATATTTTTCGGACCATTTTCTTTACATTTCTCCGTTTGCCATTTTACATTTTGCCATTGCCATTGACATCTGCAATTGACATCTGCAGTAACAAAATACATAAATATTTTGTCCATAATTTGTACGTTGTTGGGCATTTTTGGACACCATAACTATATTAAGTGATTATGAATGAATTCTTAAATAAATCATAATCATACAGAAGGACTTGCATTGAAAGATATACCAGAAAATTCAATTCAGTTATCATATTATTATTGAAATGTTAAAATGTTTCAAATCTCAAATAAATGAATAAGTTGTAAAAAAATTTCAGTTGAAATAAGATTGCTTTATTTAATTTGATATAAACTATAAGAAGATAGTTAAGTATTGACGTTTAGTGAAAATAGTAATTAATTTAATTGCCGTTTAAGTATTAAAGTTTAGTGAAAATAGTAATTAATTTAATTGGCGGGAATTATATTATATTTGATTTTAATAACAAATAAAAATAAAACTATACAATTAGTTACTATTTAATATTTATAATTTATAGAAAATAATAATTTTGAACTCTAAAAAATTGTTTAAAGCTGAAACAAACGCAACTCCAAAAAAAAATACTAATAGAAACATTGACCTCTTAAAAATTTATTTAAACAGGGTTAAGTTCGGCATTTCACCAACCTAGGCGTCACCTGCGTCATCCCAATTTACATTTCTAGTTTTTTTAGCGGAGAACAAAAGTTGGGTCCTTTTGTATTTTGTTTGTATTTCGGACAAAGAAATTCGAAAGTGGGGCCTGAATGATGGAGAAAGAAGAATGCTGCTGTTTGGGTCTGCGTAAGTGGGACCCCAGTGACCGGCCAAACCGACCATCAGTATGCCTTCCCGACTTGATTTTCATCATCTCCAGTTCGATAATTCGCGTGAAGTTTCCTTGGATCCATATATTGAAGCACGGACGGAAATTAAGGTTGGTGCCCGTCATTCGGCACCCTTAGTTCACTTATAAAATAAAAAAATTCTTCTTAGTGAAAAATAAGTTTAATCCGAACATCTCTACCGATTATTTTTAGTTCTGTTTTTATATTGAAATGACAGTAAGAGGTAAAAAAGAAAGTTTAGTGCTAATCAATATTTTTAAATGTTGTTTTTTATATATATAAAAGGTCCTTTATAACACATATGTGGTTTATAATACGGAGTTATATATGCGGTTTTAATTTATAATTTTATCTTTGGTTGTAAAATTTATAAAGAGAATATATAGAGTTGAATTTATGGTGTTATGTATAGCACGGATCGTTTATGCTATGAATTATTTTTTCAT
The DNA here is from genome assembly GCA_037127355.1 of Schoenoplectus tabernaemontani. Taxonomy (NCBI): domain Eukaryota; kingdom Viridiplantae; phylum Streptophyta; class Magnoliopsida; order Poales; family Cyperaceae; genus Schoenoplectus; species Schoenoplectus tabernaemontani. The sequence goes on along the minus strand of CM073755.1, from coordinate 18,145,513 downwards.
TCTTAAAATCTAAATGATGGATCCAAATCATTCAAAATGAATGATATGTGAAAATCTAGTTGGAGATTAAATTTTATATTGTTAAAAAAAATTATTATTTTTTAAGGTAGTTCGAAAATCACTTGATTAATTATTATGATAAAAATAATAAAAATAATAAAAATATAAAATTTGATCTCCAACAAAAATTTTATATAACATGAAGACTTTAAGAATGAAGAAATAATTCATAACATGAAGACAAATCATATTATATATAGCACCATAGTTTAACTAACATATATTTGGATATGAGAAAAAAAATATTAGATAGCTTAGTGGCAAAGAACTTGGAAGCGGATGAGATGATCCATGTTTGAATCTTAACCGCGCAAATATTTTAAAAAATAAATGATTTAAAATAAATCTGAAATAAATACTTTAAAAAATCTAAAAACACGTAATTTTTATATCCCGCAAGAATATGACAAGCAATTTATCAATTAACAAAAATAAAAATAAAAAAAAAATAAAAAATACATATTTTAGATATGAGTATTAATTAAATTTTATGTCCTTGGGAGAACCATAATTTTATTATGGTTTTATACATACTGTTTAAGTTTAACCATTATCAAGTTAACAAGACAATATTTCATATTTGAAATATTAAACATTGAACATTAAACAATATGAAAATTAATTCACAATAAATCTAACTTCTAAGGCCTATTCTGAACATATCAAACCAGCTTTTTACATTTTTGAATGTAATAAGTGCCACTTGCACGTACGGGTGCAAAATGATCAGATACGATCAGATAGTGGTAAAATATATATTAATTTTTGAATATAAATATGAATACGGATCAGATATTAAACGAATACGAATCGAATAATATATGAATATAAATACAGATATATTTCGGATATTAAATTAAAATATGATCAAAATAATTAGAAAATAATAACATAATATTTTTATGATAGATCACTAATTATAAAAAATATAGTATTATAAAAATTAATAATTAATCCTTATTATATTATTAGTGATTTAGTCAATTATTATTATTACAAATTAGTCATCAAAAAAACTGTAAAAACTAAAATATTAGTTAAAACGTATAAAAAAAATATAAAAAGAATAAAAGACAAGGGCAAATTATGTATAAATTTAGTTGGATTTGTAATCTACATTAAAAACTCAATTGAAAAATATTATAATGAAACTTTTATTTGGATATCTGAATTTCAAAAATATTTGAATCCAGATCCAAATTGAAAATCATATTTGTGCCTGATAAAAAGTTACCCATATCTGTATTTATATATGAAAATATCCATATTTAAGTATCCGTATCCGCTAATATCTGAATAGAAATGATAATATCTTATTCGTTTGCACCCGACTTGCACGAGCCGTGCACGCGGATGTACGGCTCGATAGCCTCCTCGTCCAAAGACTTCAGGGCATCTCCATTCCTTTAGTAACGGAGAGCATGCTCATGTAGCAGAGGTGCTGCTGACGCGGATATGCCACCCAGCTCAAATTTGTTATTTGTGCATCGGTGGCGGGTCTTACTCATAATACCTCCCTCCCTGTTTGACTGGCTGGTAGTGGCAGTGAATGTAATTAGCATAGTATTACAAATATTCAATTTCACTGACTTTTGAAAATTGAACATTTCTTCATTTATTTTAACCAAAATTTGAGAATTGAAAATTTCAAATTAATTGGCTTGAATAGACATCGACCCGTTGATAAAAATGGTCCCCATTGACACGCTTGAAATTTGTTCTTCACTGTTTGAATATTCGGCGTTGTTTGTTCTATATTTCTCTGACAAGTGAGTCCGTGATCAATATATTTAGGTATTGAATGGTTCTAGCCAACTTCTAAGAAGCAATACATTCATAAAATTATGTCGTAGTTTTCAAAACATTATTGAAAAATTACACTACATATAGTTGCAAATCCAAACAAAGTGAATAATTCTCATCTTAAATTGCAGTCTTTTTTATAGTAACATTGTAAATTCAATGATTCGGATAAATTTCAATAGAGAAATTGTAATGGGACAGGGGCACTAGGCCCTTTTATTTTAAAAAATAGTATTTTGGGTTAAGCCTTTGCTAATCTGACTCATCTTAAATTAATTTTTGATCTCTTTAGATTGCCTGATTATTTTCATTAAGAAAAAAATTTAATACCGTGAATAATAAAATAATTATGCAATTTTTTTAAAATATGAAGTCCTGTAGATGAAAGTTTTCTTCATATACTTGATTATCTATTATTTTATATTTTATTCTTTAATATGTAAAATGATATTATTTTAATATTTTTTATTAGGTAAGAATGTATGTTGACTTGTTAGATTTTTTAATTTAGTATCCAATTAGTTAATGGATTTAAACTCAATAAACTATTATAATCCGCTTAATGACCCCCTGACTGGGGTGCACAATTGACGAGTTAATATTTTTTTATGAAAATTTAAATTCAACCTCGATTATACTAGGTTAAAAAAAATTAGCTAACTCGTTCATAATCCAACTTAACCTATATAATTTTGTAAATACGAATTTTTGTGCGTTTTTACGGGTTATACGAGTTAAATGTGTCGATATTTTAATTAAATTATATATTATATATTTTTACTAATATTAGATAATACATATTTTATTAATGATATCATAACTCGAGGATAAAAAATAAAATCATAATGATAATTTCATATTAATTATGCATAATGGATGAAAAAAATTAAATATTTATCATATTTTATAAAAGATAAATATAAAAATGATTAATACTATAAAAAAAGTGATATATATCATCTAAAAAAATAAAAATTATATGGTAATAATTAATATACAATATAAAATTTTAATTCGTAGATGATTATTTCCTTTATCAATAAATTATATATATAATATTTAAAAATATATAATGTATGATTATATGGTCAGATCATGTTGGATGAGTTTTTAAAAGTAATTTTATTATGGTTTTATACATACTATTTAAGTTTAACCATTATCAAGTTAACAAGACAATATTTCATATTTGAAATATTAAACATTGAACATTAAACAATATGAAAATTAATTCACAATAAATCTAACTTCTAAGGCCTATTCTGAACATATCAAACCAGCTTTTTACATTTTTGAATGTAATAAGTGCCACTTGCACGTACGGGTGCAAAATGATCAGATACGATCAGATATGGTAAAATATATATTAATTTTTGAATATAAATACGAATACGGATCGGATATTAAACGAATACGAATCAAATAATATATGAATATAAATACAGATATATTTCGGATATTAAATTAAAATATGATCAACATAATTAGAAAATAATAACATAATATTTTTATGATAGATCGCTAATTATAAAATATATAGTATTATAAAAATTAATAATTAATCCTTATTATATTATTAGTGATTTAGTCAATTATTATTATTACAAATTAGTCATCAAAAAAACTATAAAAACTAAAATATTAGTTAAAACGTATAAAAAATATATAAAAAGAATAAAAGACAAGGGAAAATTATGTATAAATTTAGTAGGATTTGTAATCTACATTAAAAACTCAATTGAAAAATATTATAATGAAACTTTTATTTGGATATCTCAATTTCAAAAATATTTGAATCCGGATCCAAATTGAAAATCATATTTGTGCCCGATAAAAAATTACCCGTATCTGTATTTATGTCCGAAAATATCCATATTCGAATATCCGCATCCGCTAATACCTGAATACGAATGATAATATCTGATTCGTTTGCACCCAACTTGCACGAGCCGTGCACGCGGATGTACGGCTCGATAGCCTCCTCGTCCAAAGACTTCCGGGCATCTCCATTCGTTTAGTAACGGACAGCATGCTCATGTAGCAGAGGTGCTGCTGACGCGGATATGCCACCCAGCTCAAATTTGTTATTTGTGCATCGGTGGCGGGTCTTACTCATAATACCTCCCTCCCTGTTTGACTGGCTGGTAGTGGCAGTGAATGTAATTAGCATAGTATTACAAATATTCAATTTCACTGACTTTTGAAAATTGAACATTTCTTCATTTATTTTAACCAAAATTTGAGAATTGAAAATTTCAAATTAATTGGCTTGAATAGACATCGACCCGTTGATAAAAATGGTCCCCATTGACACGCTTGAAATTTGTTCTTCACTGTTTGAATATTCGGCGTTGTTTGTTCTATATTTCTCTGACAAGTGAGTCCGTGATCAATATATTTAGGTATTGAATGGTTCTAGCCAACTTCTAAGAAGCAATACATTCATAAAATTATGTCGTAGTTTTCAAAACATTATTGAAAAATTACACTACATATAGTTGCAAATCCAAACAAAGTGAATAATTCTCATCTTAAATTGCAGTCTTTTTTATAGTAACATTGTAAATTCAATGATTCGGATAAATTTCAATAGAGAAATTGTAATGGGACAGGGGCACTAGGCCCTTTTATTTTAAAAAATAGTATTTTGGGTTAAGCCTTTGCTAATCTGACTCATCTTAAATTAATTTTTGATCTCTTTAGATTGCCTCGATTATTTTCATTAAGAAAAAATTTAATACCGTGAATAATAAAATAATTATGCAATTTTTTTAAAATATGAAGTCCTGTAGATGAAAGTTTTCTTCATATACTTGATTATCTATTATTTTATATTTTATTCTTTAATATGTAAAATGATATTATTTTAATATTTTTTATTAGGTAAGAATGTATGTTGACTTGTTAGATTTTTTAATTTAGTATCCAATTAGTTAATGGATTTAAACTCAATAAACTATTATAATCCGCTTAATGACCCCCCACTGGGGTGCACAATTGACGAGTTAATATTTTTTTATGAAAATTTAAATTCAACCTCGATTATACTAGGTTAAAAAAATTAGCTAACTCGTTCATAATCCAACTTAACCTATATAATTTTGTAAATACGAATTTTTGTGCGTTTTTACGGGTTATACGAGTTAAATGTGTCGATATTTTAATTAAATTATATATTATATATTTTTACTAATATTAGATAATACATATTTTATTAATGATATCATAACTCGAGGATAAAAAATAAAATCATAATGATAATTTCATATTAATTATGCATAATGGATGAAAAAATTAAATATTTATCATATTTTATAAAAGATAAATATAAAAATGATTAATACTATAAAAAAAGTGATATATATCATCTAAAAAAATAAAAATTATATGGTAATAATTAATATACAATATAAAATTTTAATTCGTAGATGATTATTTCCTTTATCAATAAATTATATATATAATATTTAAAAATATATAATGTATGATTATATGGTCAGATCATGTTGGATGAGTTTTTAAAAGTAATTTTATTATGGTTTTATACATACTATTTAAGTTTAACCATTATCAAGTTAACAAGACAATATTTCATATTTGAAATATTAAACATTGAACATTAAACAATATGAAAATTAATTCACAATAAATCTAACTTCTAAGGCCTATTCTGAACATATCAAACCAGCTTTTTACATTTTTGAATGTAATAAGTGCCACTTGCACGTACGGGTGCAAAATGATCAGATACGATCAGATATGGTAAAATATATATTAATTTTTGAATATAAATACGAATACGGATCGGATATTAAACGAATACGAATCAAATAATATATGAATATAAATACGATATATTTCGGATATTAAATTAAAATATGATCAACATAATTAGAAAATAATAACATAATATTTTTATGATAGATCGCTAATTATAAAATATATAGTATTATAAAAATTAATAATTAATCCTTATTATATTATTAGTGATTTAGTCAATTATTATTATTACAAATTAGTCATCAAAAAAACTATAAAAACTAAAATATTAGTTAAAACGTATAAAAAATATATAAAAAGAATAAAAGACAAGGGAAAATTATGTATAAATTTAGTAGGATTTGTAATCTACATTAAAAACTCAATTGAAAAATATTATAATGAAACTTTTATTTGGATATCTGAATTTCAAAAATATTTGAATCCGGATCCAAATTGAAAATCATATTTGTGCCCGATAAAAAATTACCCGTATCTGTATTTATGTCCGAAAATATCCATATTCGAATATCCGCATCCGCTAATACCTGAATACGAATGATAATATCTGATTCGTTTGCACCCAACTTGCACGAGCCGTGCACGCGGATGTACGGCTCGATAGCCTCCTCGTCCAAAGACTTCCGGGCATCTCCATTCGTTTAGTAACGGAGAGCATGCTCATGTAGCATAGGTGCTGCTGACGCGGATATGCCACCCAGCTCAAATTTGTTATTTGTGCATCGGTGGCGGGTCTTACTCATAATACCTCCCTCCCTGTTTGACTGGCTGGTAGTGGCAGTGAATGTAATTAGCATAGTATTACAAATATTCAATTTCACTGACTTTTGAAAATTGAACATTTATTCATTTATTTTAACCAAAATTTGAGAAATGAAAATTTCAAATTAATTGGCTTGAATAGACATCAACCCGTTGATAAAAATGGTCCCCATTGTCACGCTTGAAATTTTTTCTTCACTGTTTGAATATTCGGCGTTGTTTGTTCTATATTTCTCTGACAAGTGAGTCCGTGATCAATATATTTAGGTATTGAATGGTGTAGCCAACTTCTAAGAAGCAATGCATTCATAAAATTATGTCGTAGTTTCAAAACATTATTGAAAAATTACACTACATATAGTTGTAAATCCAAACAAAGTGAATAATTCTCATCTTAAATTGCAGTCTTTTTTATAGTAACATTGTAAATTTAATGATTCGGATTAATTTCAATAGAGAAATTGTAATGGACAGGGCACTAGGCCCTGTATTTTAAAAAATAGTACTTTGGGTTAAGTCTTTGCTAATTTGATTCATTTGAAACTAATTTTTGATCTCTTTAGATTGCCTGATTATTTTCAATGAGAAAAAAATTTAATACCGTGAATAATGAAATAATTATGCAATTTTTTAAAAATATGAAGTCCGGTAGATGAAAGTTTTCTTTATATACTTGATTATCTATTATTTTATATTTTATATATTATTCTTTAATATATAAAAGGATATTATTTTAATATTTTTTATTAGATAAGAATGTATGTTGACTTGTTGGATTTTTTTATCTAGTATCCAATTAGTTAATGGATTTAAACTCAATAAACTATTATAACCCGCTTAATGACCCCCTAACTGGGGTGCACAATTGACGAGTTAATGATTTTTTATGAAAATTTAAATTCAACCTCAATTATACTGGGTTAAAAAAAACTTTTTAGCTAACTCATTCATAATCCAATCTAACCTATATAATTTTTTACATACGAATTTTTGTGCGTTTTTACGGGTTATACGAGTTAAATGTGTTGATATTTTAATTAAATTAAATATTATATATTTTTACTAATATTAGATAATACATATTTTATTAATGATATCATAACTCGAGGATAAAAAAATATAAAAACATAATGATAATTTCATATTAATTATGCATAATGGATGAAAAAAATTAAATATTTATCATATTTTATAAAAGATAAATATAAAAATGATTAATACTATAAAAAAAAGTGATATATATCATCTAAAAAATAAAAATTATATGGTAATAATTAATATACAAAATAGAATTTTAATTCGTAAATGATTATTTTATTTATCAATAAATTATATATATAATATTTAAAATATATATAATGTATGATTATATGGTCAGATCAGATTGGATGAGTTTTTAAAAGTAAATTCATAACTCAATTAAACTGAGTTGACAAAATCACAACCAATAACTAATTCAATAACTTCTCAATTGGATAAAATATAAATTGGATCAGATAGATTGAACGGATGTGCACTTTCAAGGTTGCTTGATGTTCTAGATGAGCGGTTTGGTTTACTTATTGTTCGTATTGAATTTGTTGCTATGAAGATCGGTTGTTACGGTTTTCATGTGGTCAGAATAGTATCGTTCAACTGTGCACGGATACTTTTATCTTCTATATGTACCATGTTCACTTTTTTTTGGGGAAAAGGGAACATTATTGAAATGTTCAACGAGCAATGTACAATAATTTGAAAATATGTCAAAATTTTAACAGAAACTATGGAGCATACAATAATTTGAAAATATCGTCCACTATTTAGAAAAAAGGAAAAATAATACATTGCTTACTGAACCATGCACAAATTTAGTTAGAATTGATTTACAAAAAGAAAAAAAACGTACATGACATAATTTTCTCTTTATTTTATTTATCAAATTACAAGCTTCGGATTCCTTGATGGTGGATAAAAACGCCAATGGACATGACAAGTAGCAAACTGTGGGGAAAAGAACATCTCCTAAGATTCGCCAAATTAATGTTGCTGATTTTCGTGCTTGTCAAACACAGTAGAAGAAGTCGAATAATATGAAATTATTATTATTATGAGAGGGGATCGGTTGATAATGAGTTATTTTGATAATTTTGACAATGAAATTTTAAATAAATATAAAAAATCTTAAAAATATTTTTTTTATAAATGTATTTTTCTACTTATGGATTGAGCGTCATTCAAATTTCATACAATTTCATTGTCATTTGATAGTCCATCAAAGACCGTTAAATTGGAATCGTTGCAAATTACATAAAAATTTGATTGACTTTGATGGGACTATTAAATAATAATAAAATTACATGAAATTTGAATGATCCTCAATCCATAGATAAAAAACACATCTATAATTTTTATTTTTACTTTTAAAATTTATTTTATATTTATTTAGAGATTTATTATCAAAAGTTCTCAAAATAACCCATTGTGAACCGATCTCCTGTCTATTATTATTATTCTAGTTGAGCTGAAAAAGGTGACCGTGTTTTGAACAGAAACCTTCTAAGAAGCGACAAATTATGGTCACAATTTAAATTAACTATAGTATATTTTTCCTACAGGAAACAAGCCAGCCAAATAATATAATATAATTTGTAATTTATTAGCTCCTGATCTGGACAGAAGCCCCTATCGTACAAATAAATAAACATGTTTCAATTTTGTTGGATCTTAAATCTTGGCTTTATCCTCCTCAGTCCTTACTAAATGGTGACAAAGAATGAGAGCAGGCACACATCTCAATGGGATCCCTCTGTTCAGTTTGTTTTCGGCTCGTTGCAATAATTAAGTGAAAATCCTACAGAAATTAATTTTATAATTACAAGTAGAAATAATTTCCAAGCAATATTATAGGGATGGATTTGTAAAGGAAGGCTAGAAAGCAGTATGGACTGTATGGTTGTCTGGCCTTAGCACAGATCCACTTGTGGGGGCTGGAAAGCATAAGTGGGCTACAGTGTGGGTTATGGGCTTCTTAGCTGTCATGTTGGGCCCATAAAAGTAAATATATCTTTTTTCAAGTGGGCTCCAGAAAAGATTGTACGTTGCATAATTGTAGGCCACACACAATTTTCACCCTTAACGAATTCCTGCCGTAGTTTGCTAGGACAACTTGATGGGACCAAAAAAATATATCTTTAAGAATATCTTCTATAAGTAAAATCTCAACCCTTTAAAATGAATTGGATCGTCCAGATTCTATGACAGCAGTGTCATAGAGCAATTATGGCCGAAGATATAAATCTCTTGTCAACTTGTATGATATTTGGGGAGGGATCCCATGACAGACAATGGATTATTTTTGATAATATTGACAATGAACTTTTAAATAAATATTAAAAAATTTTGAAATAGAAAAAGCTTATTCTTTATCGTTTGATATTCCATCAAACATCGTTAAATTGAAATCATTGCAGAATAAAACTTTGATGGACTATCAAACAATAAAGAAATTGCATAAAATTTAAAACATTACCAATCTATAAATAAAATAATATATTTATAATTTTTTGATATTTATTTAAAAATGCGTTATGAAGATTATAAAAAAACTTATTGCCAAGATCCTCCCAATAATATTTTTCCATTTTACAGTACATATGTACAACTATTAAAAATAACAACTGTAGTCACATTTGAAGGAAGGCAATGCTAGCACAAATTTTAAAATGAAGATTTTGTATTTCAAACCTTAAATCTTCAAAAAGTACATTTTTTTTTTTGGGGGGGGGGGGGCTATAGAATATAACTCTATATCGTTTTAACATCATAACCATTTGAGCAAGTTTTAAAATCACCATAAGCAGTGAAAGATGGGCAATAAAAGTTTCAAGCCTTAAATTAACTACTTTGAAGTAGCGATGTCAAATTAGAATTAATCTCCATTGGTGACTGGTCATGCAAAAGTAAATAGGTTTATGAAAATGTGTCTTATTGTTTTACCTTAAAATCTTCAAATACCTTAAATTAACAAAGTTATCTTATTACTTTGTTTCTGTAGTTTCCCGCCTTTAATCAGGATTTACGAATGATCTTCGTTTAAAGAACTAGCCAATATCAAATTTATATGCAAAATTCAAGTTCTGTATAGAATGCCTGATAAAACAAATCAAACTCTTTCAATTAATCTTTTGAGTTTTGAAATTGTTCTTTCCACTTGCCTCCTGATTCTATGAGATAAACTCTAAAAATGGTTAGATTGTTTTGATGGGTATATTAGTATCTATTATATTGTTAATTGTACGATCACAGTCAAGTGAATTATTGATTCCTAGTAATGTTATAAAACTTGTGAATGGAATAGAACAGATGCTATTTTAAAAAAAAAAGTAAATCCTGTTTGATGTCATATGTACTGATAACTCGCTTGTTTGACAATGGACTTATTTAACTTTATCTTCTTAATAACTCAAAGAAGTTATCTTCTTAATAATTTATGATTTAATATTATTCTGACTAAAGGAGAAAAGACCAATCTGTCACATATTAACCATGGCGAAAGAAATAATTTGCCAAGATTACCTAAGTACCCTTTGAGAATCAATAAGAAATTTTGAGACATACAATACTTTTGATTGGACGACATACATTTGTTAATTACAGATCACAGTACATGCTCACTCTAAGCTTGAAAAACTGTCATTTATTTTTGTGTTTAATGACGGAATTTTGTTATTGGGACTATTCAAGAATGTTGATAGAAAAGGTTTCAAGAAATAATAAATAAAATATTTATATACAGAAAAAAATATTTCTTCCTCTGTGGCTTCCACGCAGCTTGTTCCAAACCAGAAAAAAAAAGGAGGGGTATGATGAGCCAACGTAAAAATACAGCTCATTTATGAAAATGACATATAATGGATTTCATTTCTAGCCTACTCTAACTTGTTTGAGAATAAAAGTTTTGAAAAAGAAGAATAAGATTCATAGATTAGTCTAGCGCAATGAATTAAGAATTAAGAATTAAGAATTAAGCACATGCCTGAGATTAAGCTACTAGATATGATTCAACATAAAAGCACAACTTAAGAAACCAACACTCATAAAGAAATCAAGCAATAACCATGAACACAACTAAATCAGGATCTCAATGTATGAACATAAGAAAAAACAACAATAATTAAACGAAATTACAAGATATGGTAACAAATAACAAATGCAAGTCCAGTGCGAACTCCTCAGAAGCACATGTCAACCAGACAACAACAACACAAAGCTGCACAGCTGCATTACATAAGAAAACACAAATTTAGGATAAAAGGGTCTTTCTCAGAAGAATAATTATTCAAGAATACTGTTTATAATAGAAAAGGAACCATTCACCAAGGGCTTTCAGACAACAAATCTTTTACATTTGGGGGAACAATACCCTACTGGTACCAGTAAATTAATCATTCTATTTTAGTAGATTAATTTAGTTGCAACTACTATACATTGCTTAAGAAGTAAATCTGGTATGGTATAGTGTGTTTCTTGTTTTTGCTAAGTACACGTTTGTTTTTTCATTTAATATGCTCTTTAGAGATATTTTAATTGAATTTCTTTTTGACAGCGGAGATTATTAGTTTAGTGGTAGTACAACAAAAGTCAGAAAACATACCATCCTTTCCAAAAACCATCTCCACGGCTTGTCATCTCAGCAGGAACTTGCTGCTGAGCATGAACAGTATCCTTTGTTGGATAACCAGCCGGAGGTGGTGCGGTGTAGGCTGAGGTGTGCATAGCATGGACCGGATAACTCGGTGCCAACGGAGGGTTTGTATATTGTGCTGGTGGTGCAGAAACTGTACACATCACACATTAAAATTGGTTACTTAAACAGACCAAAAAGAAAAAGGTACTGAAGATAGTTTTCATTATATGAATATTTTGCTGTTTAATTTTGTGAATACATCTGAATATTTTATTCCTCATAGGAAAAGAGCAAATTGAATACTCTGAATAATGCAATTGAAAGGGGCATGATCATTTATTCTGCTTCAATAGAGCACATGTGACATATTTGACAAACAGGGGCTTAATAGATTGGATATGCTATCAAGGATAAATAAATTACCTTGAGGCGCTTTATGCTGATTGTAGTTGCTCATACTTCTAAATGCCAATTAATTAGCACAACAAGCGCTGTTGTTTACTTGAGACTTGAGAAGAGAGATGAAGAGAGGAGAAAGTATGGGTCGATAGAAACAGTTGGTGTAGACGAGGCAATCCACCTGCAAATTTGTAGGCAAAATTTTGAAAAATAAACACGTGTACGCGTATCATATCATCATCAATATTATTTATTATTTATTTGGACTTTTATATATATAATGTACGCAGTACGCGTACACAAACTTACGGACAATGCTTACGCGCTTTAAACAAATTCAATTTGTGAACTCAGAATATTTAGCTAGCGCAAATATTTGAATGATTCCAAGTTTGTGAGCTCGATCTAAAGGCTACACGTTCGCTTTTTGAATAGCACATTATTTCATTTTCAATGCTTCTAGAAAAATAAATTCGTCACACATAGGTCTTATTTTAGTGTGCTTCCAGGTGGGTGAGCGAATATTAGTACGAAAATATAATTACATTGTAACAAGTACTTGGCATTTGGATGTGAATATAATTTACTCCTTATTAAACACGTAAGTGTTCTGATTCTATAAAAATTTATATTTTTATTAATTTTTTAGAGCTAATATCAGTCATCGGATTGAGTTATTTGTTAAATAATATTACTATCTCTATGACCATTTATGTTAAAATTATATTTTTATCTCAATTTTGTTTGTTACACGAAATACTATATAATTTAGAAGTACAATCGCTCTACTTTGTTTTCTTTTTTTTTTAAATTACCATCAATTATGAATTTTAACTTTCTTTAAATTTTGAATGATAATTTTTCTCTCAATTCTGCATTTATATTACATTAATTATGTATTCATGATTAAAATTTATATTATTTACTAAATTATCTTTATTTTTATTTTATTTTTTTCACATGAAGATATAAATTTTTATATTTTTAAAAGACATAACTGTAACAATCAAAAAATCTTAAAAATAGATTTTTTTTTTGTATGGATATATTTTTCTACCTATAGATTGATGGTGATTCAAATTTCATACAATTTCATTATCGTTTGATAGTCTATCAAAAACCGTCAAACTATTACTGTTATAATTATATAAAATTTTGATAGTCCTTAATGGAGTATCAAATGATAATGAAATTGCATGATATTTGAATCCCCTATCAATCTATAAGTAGAATAACATAGTAATAAGATTTTTTTTTCTATTTTTTCTATTTTTTAATATTTTGTTGAAAATTCATTATCAAGATTGTTAAAATAACTCATTTTCAAGTGATTCTCATCCTAATAAGATATGAGTGAGGATCACTTGACAATGAGTTATTTTGACTATGAATTTTTAAATAAATACTAAAAAAATTTAAAAATAGAAAAAAATCTTATGGATATGTTCTTCTACTTATAGATTGATGATGATTCAAATATCATGCAATTTCATTATCGTTTGATGCTCCATCAAGGGCCATCAAAATTTTATATAATTTATAACGGTTATAATTTGACGGTATTTGATGGACTATCAAATGAGAATGAAATTACATAAAATTTAAATCACCATCAATCTATAAATACAAGAACATATCCATGAGGGTTTTTCTATTTTTAAGATTTTTTCATACTTATTTGAAAATCCATTATGAAAATTGACAAAATAACCATTGTCAAGTGATCCCTTCCCATAAGATATACTTGAGCAATGTACATTTCAAACCGAAGTGAAGATATTTTCACATTAATCTATTTATCTAAGATTAAGAGGCTCATCAGCACATTAAAATAACAATTCCTAGTGCTTTGCAATTAAGTTTCATATTCTAGCTCTTATCAGTTAATTCTTTCTTTCTTTTTTTCCATTTACATGTGAAGAAGATGACGAAAAAGGTAAATCAGGACATCATAAATTTTGAAACAGGAAACGATATATTGATTGGATTGTAATGCACGGTGTATTTGGCTGTGTCACTTCTCCAACTGCTCCACCGAAACACATATAGACACCTGGAACCAACAAAAAAGAAAGATCAAATTGGTGCCATCTTTGACCTTGTTTCCTAAACCGAATTATAAAAACCACTGCACTAGTTGCGGACGCAGGATTTTGATGAGGTAATTATCGAATTGTAATAGCTTGTCGGGTTCAAATTCATTAACTAATCGGTACTAAATAAAAAATAATAATTTAATATATATTCTTAACTAATAAAAAAATTATTAAAATAATAATATTTTATATATTAAAAATAACAACAAAATAAAACTCAAAGTAATAGGTAATCAAGTTGATGAAGAAAGTTTTCGTCTACGAAATTTTATATTTTGATATTTTTATATAATTATTTCATTATGCATAATATTAAATATTTTTTCTCAATAAAATTAATCAGACAATCTAGGGGGCACAAAAATTTTCCAAGGGGGGACAAATTACCGAAAAACACTATTTTTCAAAATCTAGGGGGAGACAGCTGTCCCCTCGGTATGAACTGGATCCGCCCCTGGACTACACAATCACTAGTTTATGAACAGAAAATAACCCATATTAATATACTTAATTTGTTATTATTGTTTTTTTCCTAATATTATCTTTCAAATACCTTTTGAGTTTTTTTTTAATTTATAAAGATGGGTACTTTTCAGTTTTCAAGTCATTGTCTAGCTGAATTTTTTTCCTCTTTAATTTTTTTAAAAGATAAATTAAATAGGCTTGGAGTCTGTAATTATAAGCATGATTATAAGCCATCTCTTTTGCCCAAGTTCGAATCACGAGTTTTAATTTTTATTTAATGTTTTTTTAATGTTAATATAGTAATATTGAAGATGCTATACTTTACAATCAGCACTCCATGTAATACTTAAAAACAAACAAGCTGTATGTATAACATAAATTCTCAAAAAAAGTACATATGCTTCCCAAACAGCTAGGTTATAAAGGTCCTAGACCATGGTGCTCTTCAGATGGCTACCAATATCAAGTATCAACATTTGCGAAAATAAATGCAAAACACTAAATACATTGTGCTCCACAAATAAGGAGAGAGGACCGAGGTGGAAGGAAGGAGATGGAAATTAAATGGATGAGAGGGGAGTAAACTTTTACACTCCAATTTGTGAGATAATTTTTTTATAAAGTTTGTATAGAGTGTTTCACTCCTCTCCCATTTTCTCCCCTATAATTATAAATCAAGTAAATTGAGTTTTTTTATTAAAAAATAAGAGTCAAGTTCTTAAAATTTATAATTATTTATAATATTTTTTATCTGAATTTTAAACTCACGATTTTTCACATAGAGAATGATATCTTTTATTATTAAACCAAAGACTAATTAACAAATCAAATAAATTGAGTTGTTAGAGAAAATTTTATTCGGTCACCCCTTCTATCTTTCTTCCCTCCTCTCCTCTATCCATTAACTGTATCTCGTATTATAGTTGACTCATTGTGTATGTATCTTACACGTGTCAAAGGACATCATACAATTTGTTTCTTAAAGTGTTCATGCTACATAGTTGCTAACAAACTCCATATCAAATCTTTTCAATAAATCCAGACCACTAATCAAAATTCCCTTCAAAGATTTATATGCAAGCTTTTCGTCTCCCCCATTGTTCATTTTGAATCTTTTCTTTTGATAAGTCTCTCTACCGACTTGCAATTTGAACCCACATGGTCCTGTTATGGTCTAATTTCATTATTCTTATTATTAATAATATAATTCACCACTGTCATTTATATTTTTAAAATTTTGATTTCATCACTCTTATTATTAATAATATAATAATTATAAATATTATATATAACAAAAATTGGTTCTCTTCTCTTCTCCTTGTCTTCTCATTTAATCGAAATCATGTTCAACGGCTAACAACCTCGCCGATTACACTACCTCTTTTAGCGACGCATCCTTCATATCACTCTCTCAACGGCTAACAACCTCGCCGATTAAATTATGATTTTTATTTTTTTTAAATCAGCTCTAAAAATAATAATAATATATTCAATACTTGAACATCATTTTAAAAAATTAAAAACGGTGACTTAAAAAGCTCAAAACACTCTAAATTTTTGCATCCCATAAGATTTTCATATAAAAAATTTAATAAGTATGATAAATTAAAATTTAAAGATGATTTAATATACTTTTTGAGTTAAGCTCACGGAATACCTCCATCAGCTTACTCAAAGAACAAATATTTATATATAAAAAAGTTCATTTTGGTTACTTATAAGATTATTCTAGTGCAATGAATTAAGAATTAAGCAAATGCGTAAGATTAAGCTGCCAAGATATGATTCAACAATATGTACATAACTCAAAAAACCAACACATAAGAAAAATCAAGAAATAACTATACACAAGTGATGAATCCATGAATAATGAATAGGATCTCTGTGAGATATGTCAACATAGGAAAAAGCAACAATAATTAAACAAAATCACAATATGGTAATAATTAACAAATGCAGGTCCATGCGAACTCCTCACTCCTCAGAAGCACATGTCAACCAGGCAACAACAACACAAAGCTGCACAGCTGCATTAAACACAAGAAAACACAAATTTAGGATAACAGGGTCTTTTTCAGAAAAAATATTATTATTCAAGAATACTGTTTATAAAAGACAGAGAATCATTCACCAAGGTTTTCAGAATTCAGACAACAAATATTGTATATTTGGAAAAACATTACTACACTGGTACCAGCAATTAATCATTCCATTTTAGTAGATTAATTTTGCTGCAACTACTATATATTGCTTGAGAAGTAAAGCTGGCACGGATAGTGTGCCCTGAAATTTTTGCTTACACACTTATTTTGATCTAATATGTTCCTTACACCAATTTGAATTGATTTTCATTTTTAACGGTGGCGATGATAAATTTGGATGTACAAAACATACCATCCTCTCCAAAAACCATCTCCACGGCTTGTCGTCTCAGTAGGAACTTGATGCTGAGCATGAACAGTATCTTTTGTCGGATAACCAGCCGGAGGTGGTGCGTTGTAGGCTGAGGTGTGCATAGCTTGGACAGGATAACTTGGTGCCAACGGAGGGTTTGTATACTGTGCTGGTGGTACAGAAACTGTAGATATCACACATTAAAATCGTTAGTTAAACAGATTAAAAGGAACAGAAAAATGAAGAGGGTTTTCCTGATATGAACATTTTGTTTTCCTTTGTGAATACAACTGAAGATCCTCTTTCTCATAGGAAAAGGACTAATTGAATACTATGTATAAACTAATTGAAAGGGGCTTAATCATTAATTTATTCTTCTTTAATACAACAAAATTGCACAAACCATGATATATTTGGGATGACCAGTCCAAACAGGGGTAAATAAACAGCAGATTAATATACAGTTAATTAAGCTCTGATTATGTACCCGAAAAGAGGATTACCTGGAGGAATTTGATGCTGATTGTAGTTTCTCATACTGTTAAATGCTAACACAAGAAACGCTATCTGTACTTAATTTGTTTGGAGAGAGAAGAAGAGAGCAAATGGGAGTTGGGAGAAACAATTGATGGAGACGATGCAATTCTCTCGGTTTGTTTCCAAATTTTATAGGCAAATATATGAAAACAGAAGAGTGTACGCGCTTATTTATTTGTTGATTTTTTTTTGGATTTTTATATATCGACGCGTCTACGTGGATTGCTTAGGCTTGAAGATGTTCTATATATCGCCTCGAGTCAGGAGTCGGTACATTTCAAACGCGATTTCAAAAATACATTAGTTCGCAATGAAAATTGAAAATAGAATACCATGGAAATTTATTGCAAATGTACGTGAGTTGTTGGTGTCAAATTTTCCACGTCTGCGTGATGTGTAGTCTCTTGGCGACACGTTCGCACTTGTAAATCCATGGGGCCTACGATGGCATATGTCAAAAAAAAAAAAAAAATTCAGATCACCTGTCCACCTGTGGACAATAAAGTTTAGTCAATCTCTACTTGACACATAATAACAGTTTTTAAGCTAATTAATGTATGAGAAGGGATCTGTGAAACTCCGTCAGTTCAAAATAATAAAATATAAAAAAAATAATGAAACAAAATATAAGGAAATGCATATAAGAAGAAGGCACGACTTTCTAAGTTGTGTCAGTATATGCATTGTGACTTATTACAACATAAGACCGTAAAATAATAATAATAATAATAATATAAGAATGCTTTGCAATAAGAAGAAGGCACGACTTTGGTTACTAAGCAAGCCATTGTCTTGAGTTTCATTACACGGTTTTAGATTTAGCGTCCATCAACTGCAAAGGGAGTCACAGCAAGACCATCATTTGAGCTTTAATTAATCATGTGTCTTAGTTTAATATATATTAAAAGAAAACTTTATAAATATCATTCTAGTGAACTTTCACTAAGAAATTTATAAAATTGTCGCTCCCATAAATGTGTAAAAGAGTATAAATACATATCTATTTTAACCCTTCAAACACATATTACTTGTATGGGTGCTGCCCAACTATAATTTACAAATTTTCCTGATGATTGTTGGATTCAAATATTAAAGAAATCAAATTCGGCTAAACTTATTCAATTAAGATTTGTGGGTTATAAGTTATTAAATTGATTTTATACATATAGGCCAAAAGGGTACAACGGAGGGTTGAAGGCTTAATTAACTGATTAGTTAAATATCATTAAATGAAAACTGGAATTTTATTAATAATTGATTAATAATAAAAGAGACACAAAAAGGATTATATTTCATATCCGCCTCCATTTATGAAATCCACTCAAAAAAAATACAGTGCAATATTAATGGACAGCGCATGATTTCAAATTCATTAAAACACGTAATAAAATAAAAATATTTTCTTTAATTGATTTAATTTCTTTTATTTTTTTCTCTCTCTTGTTCTATTTTATTTTATTTTTGAACTATTTTTCTAACTTATAAATATATAATATTAATATATGTCATAAAGTAAATAACATAATTTAAGAATATAACAAATATTTGTTGTATGTGATTTGTTGTGATTCTTTGTAATTTTGATCTCTAAATTGTGTTCTGTTTGATTTTAATGTTTCTATCGTTCATTAACGTTAATATGAACGGAACAAAAATGATATAAAATTTTCTTCCGTGTTAATAACGAAATGTTCAACGAAAATCTATACTGTGTCGTTAATTTGAATAAAATGAAAATGAAAATTAATTTTTTCCAAAACCGTTTTATAGATTTGACAGTCCTAGTCACATGTCCAACTGCTCCACTTTACGTCATATAGACACCAGAAAGTCAAGAACCAATTAAATATGGTACCTTTTTGGACCTTGTTCTATCAATCGAACTTCATCAAATCTTGTGTGCTTAATTCATAGGCATCTCATAGCATAACTATCTGATCAAATAAATGCGAGCGATCCAATAAAAATTTCGTATACTAAAATAACTTTCTATTTTTTTTATCGCATCTTATGCTAAGAAAAACTCACATTTTATATTCTTTTAGTTTTAACATTCACCTATATAATTAATCTACTTTTATGCTATCGTTGACACCGACATCTATACCAAGTTACGTACCAACTTTTATTTATTCATGTTAAATCAATCATTATTCATAACAATGACTTAATTGTGCAATTTATTTTTTATAGTATATTATTTTTGTTAAGTTAGATGAGTTATTATTCAGAATTATAATATTATAATTGAATAGTAAATTATTATTTAAAATAAATTGTAAAATTATAAATAATAACTCATTTAATTTTTGAATAATTAAATTGATATTGATAATGGTATATATCTCACTATATCTTATACATTTCCCCTCACTAATATGTAAGTATATATGTATAATGAAAATCAACAATAACTGTTTTGAATAAACAGCCATTGACGAAAGTTTCTGCGAATACAACCAGGTTCACGCATACTATATAAAAATGATATTTCTTTCCACTCTTTTCTACCATAATAATGTTTCTAGTAACCCGACTTTCTTGACTTATGCGATATATATATATTTTTTCATTTTTGAATACTTCTCTATGAACGGTATTTACAATTTATATCTGATATAGTTACTCATAAATTATAACACTTCTAGACGATCACTACATGTACCAAAATAAAAGATTGATAAGAAGGATAGTATGAGTACACATATTATGCATATTTTTAATCTTGATATGTAAACAGATATAATTGAAATTCTAAAATCTAAGCTGAACGTCATAAATTAAAAAGGTCCCCTTATTTTTGTTGGACGATGATTTTATTGAGCGTCCACAAAAATTTTAAAAACAAACTAAAGGTTTTCGCAAAAACAAATCAACAATTAATTATATATTACAAGCTTACATGCATTGTCTATTAGAGCAAGGTGTAACTTGTCCATAAATTCAAATAATTAAATCACTAGTATGCCGCAGTTACTTTATTATGGGTGATTTCTATATTGTAATATTTCTATATCAAAAAATTTTAAAATGTCATTTTATTCTAGTACAAAATATGATAACAAATAAAGTAAGAAATAAATATAGTTTATCAATTGCTTTTATGCAATAATCATAATTTTTTTTAAAAAAATATGATTAAATTTTAAATTTGATAAAATTTTGAGAAAAATGATGTCTTTTAGGAAAAATATATCATAAATTATATAGCTTTTAATATAGAGGATATGTTATGAAATTAATGATAATTTTAGTATTTTTGTTACAAATCTATTATGTCACAAAAAAATATTTAATATATCTAACGATTATATTCTCTCTAAAATTTAATCAATAAATTTCAGTCTGTCATGATCGTTGCAGAATCAGTATATTTATATATTTGATAAATACACTTATATATTTGATAAAGAGTGGAGATATAAAAATAAAATTTGAGTTTTCTTATAATGAAATTTCCAACATATGCGTGCCAGGTTTTCGAATAGTGTTTCACAAGATGTTCAAATGTTTCACACATATATATAAAATTTTGAAATATTTGACAAAATATATCTATTTTTTTCACAAATAGTTATAAATAATATTCACAATTTAAGATTTTAAAAATTATTAAGTACTCGATACTAAGCACAGTGTCTAAATGCTATGTCTGAACGAAGGGTTTTAGTTGGCTTGTGAACGTAAAAATTCAGATGTTGTAGCTTAATATGTATACTTTGCATTTATTTTTAATTGTATATGTAAATGTAAAAAAATAAAAATAGTTTCATGAATTATTTAAGAAGAAGAATATATTTATAAAACATAATAATATTTTCAGGCTTAGATTAAAAAAATCGAAATTTAGGACCCTCCCGCTGCCATCCACAGGCCATAGCTATCTTCTCATTTTCTTCTGTCGGTTTATGCGCCCTCAAGAAAAAAAAAAAAAAAAAAAAGAAAAGAAAATATAACGCTAAAGGGGGAAAAAAAGAGAGACTCCCAGTCGCAGAGTCCCACACCAAAATTTGTTGTTAGTCACGTAGTGTTGTAAAAAAATCTGACTTGTTCAAAATTCAATCCGTGAAATCTGTTTTCACAATCTGATTTGAACCTGTTCAAATTCAGTCTAATTCGTGCCTGAAAAAATCTCATCGATTTATAACGGGCTGCGATAATTTTTTTGCAAAAAATCCGTCTAAAATCTGACCGGTCCTAACTCGTACCCGATCCGACCCAACACACCCTAACTAATCCAAACCCGACCTAACCCGTCCCGTCATTTTATTTAAAATTTTAAACATTTTATTTGAATTTCTACTTGATTTTTTTGAGTCGTAAAAAAATAATTTTTGATGTCAAAAATATTAATGATTATATATTTTTAATATTTTCAATAATTATTTTTAATTTTCAGAATTTTTGAGTTACTTTTGAATTTAAAAAAAAATGATTCGCCCGATCCGACCTGAACCGCTCCTTTAACCTATCTGACCCATAATTCTAAAACGAATCGCGGCCATACCTTCTCAAATCCGACAAGTCCTAACTTGTCCCGATCTAATCCGTCAATCCGTCCAACCCTACCCGTTTTTAAAACACTATTAGTGGCCGACCTTGTCTCTGCATGCAACTCCCTAGCGGCCAAGCCCTTGTACACACGCGGACTCCCCGATGGCCAATCCCGTCTCCGCTTACCGACTACCCGACTGCCAACCTTCTCTGCACATGCGGTCTCCTCAACGGCCGATCTCCTCAACGGTCGATCTCCTCGCTGCGCACCGACTCCTCAATGGGCGACCTCCTCTACAGACGCTAACTCCTTGTTGGCCACTAATCTCCACTCCGCGCTCCGACTCCACACCCCCCGCAAATCGCAATGGCTGAATTCTCTTTGCACAGTGACTCACCCCGACACCAATTTCCTTCTCTGCACAGTGACTCCGCGACAACCATCCTTCACAACACGCTTAAGTCTCTACCAATCGACCTACTCTACGCAGAGAGACTCCAATGGCTTCATGATTTGTAAGTTCCCTGAAATTATTATATTAACCTTGAAGTCCTCAAATAAGTGTGCTACCTTTTTTACATTCCTTTTTTTTTATTATTTGTTTGCTTTGATTTTAGCTTTTAAACTTCTTAACCTTGATATCATTTAGGACTCTCATAAGGAAAACTGCTTGCGTAAGAAATCTAACTAAGAGTATCCGCATTTTATTGTTAAATTAACTATCAAATTTTAATTGATAATTGTCATTTAATTTTAGAGATATCAAAACTAGATAAAATTAGATAATTATCTATATTTGATAGTTCATTTAACAAGCTATGTCAACACAGAAGCAAAAAATTAATTACGAAAGTGTTATTTTGATAATTTCATTATATTCAGAGATACCACTCTTAAAATAAATTATTAATTTGATAATGTGACATAAAATTTTAATTTTAATGATCAATACCAATGCGAATTCTCTAACCAAGATAGGATGCATTTGCCTCTTATGAGTTATGGCTCTCTATAAGGTATTTTTCTACCATTAAAATTTTAAATAGATTAATTGATGTAACAGGATATTGATTACACGTGTTTCAGATTCATCTTCCAATACTGCTCTGTTTGTCCTTTTCATATTAATTCTTTGAAGTCATTATTTTGTTTGTCTTCAACAGATAATTGGTCTTTAAATCAAGGCCCAACTCAACTATACGGTCACTAAAGTGTAAATATGAGGAGATCAATTTATAATTTCACGGCTTAGATCATTCTAAAAGTTCAATGTTTTTATAGTTAAGGTAGTATAATTTTTCAAAATTTGCTTGTATTTAACTTTTGTTGGATCCAAATAGATTTTGTATAGGCACTAATGATGCAAATACCAAGTCAGCAATAAGTTAAGTTAACCCAGTATGTTAATATCAACTATCAAGTGATCCTAAATGGTGACAAAACAATAATGTGCATCTTTTACCTAATTATAGGGATTAAGATACATGACGCTTAATTGTTTTCATTAGAGGGCTATAGGAAAAGCATTAGAATTTGTTTTAAAAATTTGAACACTATGTTCTTTTCTTTTCATGTGTAATAGAAGAGGGATGATTGCTTATCCAGCTAATTTTGTTATTTTACAATTGACATGCACGATTGATTTTTTTTTCTATAATAGCTTCATATGGTAATTAGTTTTTTTTTTTTTTTTTTAGGAACAGGAGGCCCATTTAGCACAAACACCAAGCAACAACCAATTAATTAGATCAAGCTTGTTGGACTCTTGATTTTGCGCTTGGGGAAAATATTTGTTAGAATTAGTGTAAGTTATACTTGTCATAATAATTCTTATGCTTTGGTGATTCTCCATTTGTTTTTTTTTTCTTTCTCTGGATGACATTTTGATACGGTGTCATTTGTTAAGTCTAACTCAAGAATTACAACTCAATAGTGAAATCTGTGAAAAAAGTTTAAAAGTCTTAGAAGCATAACAATTGCTAATAAATGAAACTATTAGACTGATATAGAGAAATTTTGAATAGTCCTTAAATGAAACTTTTCATGTACATTTTTCACATTTTTTTCCATCAATATATTTCCATTTATTACTTATAAATAGAAGATTATGAAAGTTAGTGCTACTTTGACTTATCATTCTTTTCACAAATTGATCATTGCCATCATTACCATGTATAATTTGTCCTCAAGAAACATGATGACGTAGGTGTGTTTTCGAATATAATTTTTCCGTAGTGTTGTTACTTGTTGTTTTGACCAAGGACCATTTTGGTATTGACAAAGAGTCTTTTGAATTATTTATTAAATGGCATACAAATTAGGCACCTATTAGTAGTATACGGTGGAGTCTCCTCTTTTTCATGTCCACCATTGAGGGTGGGGTTTATAGGACCCGGATCCGCTGCCGCGCAGTACCGTGCAGCGCAACACGTGGTCCGTTCGATCACTTCGAGATTCGAGTTAGTATTTTGAGATTTGAGTTAGCATGAATTTCAAAGTGATCGAACGGACCATGTGTTGCGCGGCAGCGGATCTGGTTCCGGGGTTTATAGTGAGTTCTTCTCCGTGTTGACTATCGACAGTAGGTTTCTCCTTCTTCGCGACGATAACTATCATACTTCTTCTCTTTTTTTATTTTTACTTGGATTAGGATTGAGAATTGTCAATATATTTATTGACACTAAAGGTTTGTTAAGTGCATCGTCTTTCAGAAGATGATGACTGGGGTTGTATTTGGAATTGGACTGATTTCAGTGGAGGATTAGACGGTGGTGGGTGGTCGAAAGAGTAATTACTGCACTGAATAAAATTTTAGTATTTTGTTTGGTTATGTTTGTATTTTAATTTTTCTTTTCTTTTTTCTCTCTATCCTTGTAATCTTTTTTTTTTTGGTTTAATACTAGGATCACCAAGAGAAAGTGAGAATTTTTTTTATAAAATCAAATGATGAATAACCCAATAACTTATAAATTGACATGACTTGAGATACCTAGGCATCAGAGAAAACAAAACATACAATAGTCTGATAAGAAAAAACGAGGCAATGAAAAAAAAAGCATCTTGAAAGATGTTGTTTGAGAATAAATCACAGGTATGTGAGGATACAAGTGAAAGAACAAAGGAAAGAGAAACATGAGAAAGCATTGGTTTATACATTCCTTTTAGTCTCGACTTTAGGGATAATCTTTTTCGCTATCTTTTTTCGAGAACCACCTAAGGTTCCAACTAAAATAAAAAAATGAAATAAATCTTGAAACAATTTAATTGAAGTAATGAGTCTACCAATAAGGGAAACTCATTACTTCAATTACTTCAATTAATCCCCATGTTCTTCGAATGGATCTCTTAGTTGTTGAGAGGGTTGCCCAAAAGCGGTATATTTAAGTAAAAAGTATTTAGCGGCTACTGTTGTCACGAATATATTATAGATGGATTATTGTACAAATTCCGTACAATTGGAGGATAACCGAATCCTTTTTCGGTGCTAAATTTGGATAAGAAGAAGCAAAGTGATACAAGTAGTTTGTTTCGCACGCATTACTATTCCCTTGTTCATGTACATAAAATTAAATATGCACTTACTTTTCTTTATTGATGATGTCCATATCTTTTGAAGATTCTTTTCACTCTAATTTAATAAAGAAAACCGCATTCCGGTCCATTTCTTAAGAAATGACGACGATGGATATCTATTTACTGACAAAAAGATTGATATGATAATGCTGTGACATGTAAAGTTATGCTGAGGAACCAAGCAAAGAATCTTTTTTCCACAGAGAATGCTTTATATCAAGATGTAATACAATTTTCACCATCGACCATTATTCCATTATTGCAACACACATAGAAACACAAAAATAGAGATGAGCCACCAAGGTCATATGGAATATCCACACTGGAGAGCTGACCTTGATCATGTAAGTTTCTTTTAATTTCCCAAAAATCTCATTTTTGGAATTGACTGTATAATATTATTGCATTCAAAATTTTGATGTTAAAACGTAAATGAAGGAAGTGTTTGAGCAATTGTGTAGGAGAAATGGATAAAGAGCAGCAGCGATGGGACAGTACACATATCAGCTAAGGCAATGAACATAATTTGGGGTAATGATCCCAGGTTCTGGCACTGGGTTGAACTCCCTGAATCGGAATCATGGTACACAACTACACAATTACATTTTATACTTTCATCAAATTTTTACTAATTTATTCACATGGTGCAAACAAATTTTGCATACGACATTTTATCTTTTATCTTTTTTCTTTCTGCATGTGTTTACCAGTAAAAACCTGAAATTATGAACAATTAATCAATCCCTGTATCATTGCTATTTTCTTTTTGTAGCTTTAAAGTTGGTGCAGAATTAGTTCAAGTGAGCTGGATTGAAATAAGAGGGATGCTAGACATAGCCGAACTCAAAGTCTCTCAGCCAATCTGTTACGAAATAATTTACCTGATCAAGTTCAAGCCTGATTCATTTGGGTGGGACCATACGTCGATATCTTTTGAAGCTGGTACATCGAACTCGGCCAAGAAAAAGAGGTGTTTTTTACTGGAACCATACAGAGAGCAGTTCAACAAGTTGCACGAGGTGAGCGGTGGACGTGTGGAGGTAAAGCCTGACATGAGAGGGTACTTGGAGTTTGGCATGTCAGAGGTGGAAACAAAATGGTGGAAAGGTGGCGTGGTGTTTGAAGGCGTCAAAATTAGACCCATAAATAAATAGTTTAGCTGAAATGGTCTCATCTCTATAAAAGGAAGGACGCTTGCTATGCATGAATAAATCTTTTAGTATGCATATGTTGTTTTTTTATATATTTGTGGTTTTGCTTGCTTGTATCTGTAATATAATTTCTGTTCAATTTTATATTTTCGAACTATTTCTCATCTCGACACATATACAATTATTTGCTTTAGTTTGACGAAACTAAACTAGAGTGTTTATCTTCAATTTATGTTTGTGTTGAAGTGTTTCCAAGAACATTTTTCTTCCTGTTCTTTCCCAATTTATGCATATTGATTTTTCTTCCCTGTTCTTTTCTATTTTATGCATATTAATTTTTCTTCCCTGTTCTTTTCCATTACGTGCTAATGTTTGCTAATTCCGGTCCTAGAATAATTATTCTTCCTTTTTTTTTTTTCACAAATCATAGTCAGAAATGAAAAAAATTCTTGTCAAATAATCCTTCCTCTTCTCACATTACCATTATTAGTAAGATTTATCTATTAATTGACGTGCTAATGATGAGATTACAAATTTTGTTATTTCTTAGAACCAGTCGCAAAATCTTCTTTTCGCCACGTGTCAATACAATACCATTAAAATTAATTGGCTGTAGTGAGTACTGTGAACCATAAGCCTTCTGTCATATGTGTGCAAGTTCCATTGCGCTCCTCGCGACCGCCTTGGTCGATCGACCTCGCTTGACCCTGAAATATTCGAGCATTCCTTTCCTTCCAGCATGCCCAAACTACTGCAGCCCATTGTCATGAACGAATAAAGTGCCTTGTATGGTGGGGATGAATGGGCATGTTGAGAAAAGATGATGACTTGTTTCCATTGAATTATGCGAGCATAGAACGCCATGCTGTAATCATTGGCCAGCCTTTCTTGATGAGATTGGCCGCTGTATTTAACTTGTCTTGTACCAGTAACCAGAGGAATATCTTTATTCCAACTCTTTTCCGGGAGAAGGGGCGGTATGAATGCCATCTCCACAGCACGTTGCCATTGTCATCCCATTCTGTGCAAACGCTGAATGGTAACAGGGGTGGATGCGGATTTTGATCAGCCACATAATTATCAGATTCTAATAATTTATCGGCTCAAATTTATTAACAAATCAGATACTAAACAAAAAAATAATAATTTAATATAGTTTTATCTAATAAAAAAACTATCAAAATAATATTCTTTTACAAGTTAAAAATAACAACAAAATAAAACTCAAAATAATAAATAATTAAGTAAATGATGAAAGCTTTTCACTACAGAACTTCGTATTTCAAATTCTTTGCATAATTATTTTATTATGCACGATATTAAATATTTTTTCTCAATTAAAATAACTAAAAAATTCAGAGGGGCAATTTTTTTTTAATTATGCATGATATTAAATATTTTTTTCTTAATTAAAATAATTAAATAATTCGGGACAAATTTTTTTTAAGAGAGAATAAATTACTGAAAAAATTACATAAAAGAACTATTTTTTAAAATTCAAAAGGAACAGCTACCCCTCTAAATCCACCCTAATTGTAGGGTAGAGAGATCTTTTAGAAAGAGCCAGAGAGTTGAGTTGTTGTGAAGAAGATAGTAGAGAGGATCAGGTGTAGAGGCTCATAATGAGTTCTGTGCTACCGCTACCCATAGACACAGTTTCCTTTATTAACTCCTTATTTGGATGGAGAACAGAGAAAAAACGGAGGGAAAAGAAATATCATGATTAATAAAAATATAAGGTTAGTGAAGATTATTCGTTTAATCTTCTTTAATTTTATGTAAGGAACTTATATTTTTATTAATCTTGAAATTTGATTGAGAACAACAAGACAGTGAAAAATATTATAATCATTACTAGAAAATTAAGTTTTAAAATCGGTTTTTTAAAGGTTTTAGCAGTGGTTATATAATCAATTTTAGAGTCAGGGGTTGCTAAAACTTTTAGCAACCAAAGCTAAAAGATAGTTCTGGGTGTGAATTTGGGAAGAGAACTGAAGTCAGTCTTTTTTATCAATAATAATCGTTTCTAAAGAACAATCTTTAGAAACAGTTTTCTAATTAATACCAACTCTAAAGGTACCTTCAAAACTGAGTTTTAACTAATAATCGGTTCTATAAAGTTCTTTAGAGTCAGTTATTAGTTAAAAACTAATTCTAAAGATTAATCTTTAGAATCGATTGTTGGTAAAAATAAAATAAAAAAAACAGCCTCAAATGACATTTTTTTTTTTACCAATTTGGTTGATTTTTTCTGATCAGTTCATTATTGCTAGTCGTATATAGAATCAATATATATCTGTGACAGCACAAATGACAAATTACCTAAATAGATATTTTTAAAAGTCTTTTTTCTGATAGTGAATCTTTCTTTCTATTAAACATTAAACATTATTTTTTAACATCAAAATATTCAATATTTTCTTCATAAGAAGCAGGCTTCATATCCGGCCGTTTTATGATTTTTTTTCCTCGAAAAATCATACAAGTGTTTAGGTCATAACAAAACAAACCTCCAAGCTAAGACAGAACCAACGAAACAACAAAACTACATATATAAACCCCCATTACCCCAACACCAACAAATTCAAGTTTGAACATATCTAGCATCTATATGTACATATATATAGACGCTAGGTCTGGATGCTCAACATGCACGAGCTTATAATACTTAATTTTTCTGAGGAAAACATAACTTTTTTATTATTTTTTATTTTTGAAGATTGCAGAATTGTTACTAGCTAGTTATCATAATTAGTAAAACAATTATAACAACAAACTACAAAATTGCTTAAAATTGGTACTAGCAATTTAGCACCCCTCTAAGAAATTTTTACTGATTTTAATCTGCTATTGTCAAATTTTAATTTGTACTCACAGATCCGTAATTTTTAAACCCAAGCCTTCCTTCTACAGACATGTAGCAGGATCCGTAAATTCTGATACGAAAGAAAAGAGCAACTACCTTGGTCACCTTTTTCGCTCTGACTGAGCGTAAAGGCAGGACCAAATTAAGAACATTTGGATGATAACAATTTTATGCATGGGAAATGCTAGATTTAATAATGACATTCTGATTGTACATTAATTAATAAGCAGAAAAAATAGCTTTTTAATAAATAAACACACTATGAAACAAACAAAAAAAAGAAGCTGTGTGAAGCCTTTATTCTTTTTAATTTTTATATGTTGCTACGTTGATTAATCCAACATGTACTTCCAAATTCAAAGCCAGATCCCGATTTTTCAACGGTTGCTGGAAATGAGAACATCCTCAATTATCAGACCACCCTTCCATTTTCCACTCCAGACCTCGTACAATCCAAAAATTAATTTCTCATTCTTGGTTTCTCTATCAAACCTGAACTTCAATGCATTTTTGTCATTCGGAACATGGAAAGTTTTTCCATAAGGATACTGTCTGAGGTCAACACTCCTCCAAGTTGGCTTCCCAGTTTTGCCAACCTTCACCATGAGATAAACCGGGCTTTCGTTCCACCCGAATGCATCTGGTTTCAGATGCAATCTGAATTGTAATTTGTAGTCTGTGTTTGGATTGAGTTTTCTCAGACTGATTGATCCATTGACATCTAGCCAGCACACCTGTACCAGTTCAGCTGAGTCCCTGTATCAGTTTAGATAACTTCAGAAATGTAATGATATTGATGAAAGGTAATGAACTTAATTTGTTTTTCAGTTACATTTTGTAAAACGAAATTAGATCAACTTATTACAACATAAGGTAGTAGCGAATAGAGATTTCTGGTAATTTACCTCGGTCCATCAAATATGCGCCAGTACCGAGGGTCGTTTCCCCAAGTTATGTCAAGAGCTTTAGGCTTCATTATGACTTCATTGTTGTGATCTTTTTCCTATCAATGTAAACTTCGAATGATAATTAACGTGCAGATTAAGAGAGCAATTGTATATGCTATTGATGGTCCCTTGGTAATTTGCTATAAATTGGGTGCACAAATAGTATGTCTTGTCCAACTGAGATTTACTTTTTCCACGAAAGAAGAAATTATTTTAAATAAATATCATTAGGTACCAAGTAAAAAAAAAAAAAACAATCTTGAGTCGCATCTAATTAATTATCCTGTATACACACAGTTACCTGAATAAACGATGAATATGCTGGATTTTCTGAACCTCTGTAGTGAGGAAATGTCATTTTTTTTGTACTTCTAGAAGATATCTAGAGTGGAAAGGTTTTTCTCAGTGGATTGAACAATTAATCTATATATAAAAGAAGGAAATAAATTTTACGATCGATGCTTGAAAGGCTATGACATAGTTATCTCCTATTTATAAAGGTACGTACAAACAAAGAGAGTGGTAGAGATAAGGAATAAAAAAAAAGGTTGAGAGTTGCATACATGGAATCAGCTTTTTTGAAGAGGTGCATGCACATTATTATGCCAATGATGATGATGATAATAATAATAGTAAAATAATAATAATAATATGTTAATAATAAAATAATTATTATTATCATAATATAATAATCATAATTATAATAATATAATAATAAATAATTTTAATTTTAATAATATAATCATAATATAATCATAATATAATAATACAATACAACATAATCAAATAATAATAAAATAATAATATAATCACGATAGTAATAATCATAGTCGTAATTATAATAATACAATTATTTTTGAGCATGAATAAAAACGATCAGATTTTTTTTGCGGATGCTAGACTATTTGAAAATGCCTTTCTCCTTGAGATAAAGTTGCATTATTTTGCATATTACCATCGTATATATAAAAACGTTTTCATTTGTAATTCAAACTAAAATTGAAAAAAGTCAATCTTAATTAAATTTTCCCTCAATTAATTTTGCAGGTTTGAGATTTATCCGCGAAATTAACTACAAGCAGTCCTGCTGATTTTTTTAACGCGTTAGTAAAATTAAAAACTTAAGAGTTCAAAGGCCTCAAAAAACCTCAATTATGCATTAATTTTTTAATTTAATAAATCAAGATTCAACATGAACAATTAAAATAAAATCATTAGATTTAATCTATATTATTTTTAAGTATAGATTAAAAAATATTACGTTTGAATATTATCACATGTGACATCAGGAGCTTATAAAAAATGCACTGTTATTATTAATTTCTGGACGTTGATTTTATATCTTGTTGATATACATAAAATGAATAGGAAAAATGAAGAAAATAGATCAAATCTAATGGTTTTATTTTGATATTTTAGTTTTTATTTTTTTTAGTTGTTAGAAACTTAAAAAGTGGAAGCATGATTGAAGCACAAAATATTGTGGAATTTAAACCCTCCTTGATATACATAGTTTCTTTCTTTTTTAATTTTAAAATTTTGTGTTGAATTTATTATACGGCTATTGTGTTGATTATTTTATAAATTCTTTAAACATTTTTATAAAAAACTAATTATCCTTAAATTTTTATGGGTGAAAAATAATTAATATTATTTACAAGATTTTTCGCACTATAATTTGTTTTGGCAAAGTTATTGCGCACCGGCATCCGTCTAGATAGTGCTTTTCAATTTCTCTATTCCATTTTTTTTTTCTTTTCCCATGAAAACTTCTAAACTTCAGTTATACAATAGGTTAAGATAAATGGCGTTTCCATTGAAAACGGTTTTTTCGACCTGATAATTTTTAAAAATATTTTATTATTTTATAATTTCATTTGATTTTTTTCTGCACATAAAAAAACCCCGAAAATGGTTCCAACCTACCGCTGCAGTTGTGATGGTAGAGAATATGATTTAAACTATTTAATTCAGATCGACCTAAGGCGTATTATTTAATGTGGATTTCTATTTTTTTTTCCAAATTCTTGCAGATTTATAAAGAAGTATTCGAATATTATATGGCAGTTATAAACTGTGGCGGTGTATGTGAATTCATCAAGCACTATCTATATATAAAATTATTTTTTTCCTTTTCTTTCTCATCTCCTTTTGCATAGTCAAATTAGGAGAGAGGAACCGTTATTCCTTCTAAAAGAACCATCCACTAATTACTTTGACATTGCAATCGGACAGCACAATTTTTGGGACCCATCCAAACATCGCTTGGTCAAACACTCTTATGTCGGCATCTTGAAATTTCTTTTATTCCAAATTTGTAGCGTCCTAAAATTAAGATTACACAATAACCTTAGAAATTTAGAACTGTACCATCAATTGAATATATATGAAAATAACGTTCTTTATTTTTTTCAGAATGTATGATAAAAAAATTTATTTAATAATTCTAGATGTCTTAATTTTGGGGGTGAAAACATAGATATTGACCCGTGGCGCTTCGTATCTGAATAACACTAACTGTCATAATTACCTATATTTGTATAAATTTTATATCCATAAAAATAAATTTAATTTTGGACCGTAGTACAAATATTCGAAATATGCGTACCAAAACAAGAGTATATATTACAATTTTTTATTTTTTATTTGTCAGTAATAAAAAATATTATTTGCACGTACACTATAATAGAATGGGTTTAGATAAGACCCATTTAATAGTTATAGTTTAAATTCATTATTTAAAGAGGTACGTAATATTACTAAAATATTGAGAACTTCTATTGTAATGATTTTTAATAAAAACAATTGTTAAAATAGAGTCTGGATTAATTAACAATGGTTCCGAGATAAAATTATTATTATATACCTCTTTAACAATAAATCTTTATAAAAATCATTGCTAAAGACCATATTTAACAATGATTACTTACAAGGAACTATTGTTAAAGATTATATTTAGCAACAATTATTGTAAAGAACTACTGTTGAAAGATGAGATTCAAATTTTATGCTGATGGAAAATAATCCACTAATAAAATTCCATCAAAACCCAGTCGTATCGGAGATCGAACTGGTTGGTCAAACCAATTAAAATAATAAAATGTACCATGTGACGTATCTGACACGAGCCCGTACTGCATCCAATGTGTATTCGTATCCATATCCGATATGCACTTAATACTTATTCCACTAGATGTTTGAAGTATCCAAATAACAAACAAGAAAGTTGATTTTTTTTTTTAAAAAAGGACCAACAATATTTTTTAACTAAGAATCATTATTAAATATATTTAACAACAGTTCTTACTTAAAAAAAATATTACTAAAGGTCCATTTAATAACTTTTTTTAGTTAAAAATCATTGTTAAACGTCCCTTTAATGAACGTTTCAAGAATGATTTTAACAATGCGATTTAACAATGATTGTTTATATTTTTCTTAACACCCCTATTCAATAACGATTGGAGAAACATTATTAAAAGTACTTCAAAACTGTTATTGAATCTTTTTATATGGTAGCGGTAATATTTTTTGTTATTGACATTAATGAATGGCTTATAGTAATTAAATCAAGTGATTTTTTAACTATCTTAAAAAATAGTAAAAAA
The DNA here is from genome assembly GCA_037127355.1 of Schoenoplectus tabernaemontani. Taxonomy (NCBI): domain Eukaryota; kingdom Viridiplantae; phylum Streptophyta; class Magnoliopsida; order Poales; family Cyperaceae; genus Schoenoplectus; species Schoenoplectus tabernaemontani. Next base: position 18,110,909 of record CM073755.1, on the reverse strand, counting down.
ATATAAAATTTAGTCCCAACTAGATTTTTATATGAAAAATATTTTGATTGGTCGGATCGACTATTTGAAGTTTAAAGACAGAGAAACGGTCTATATTACACGGACCATCCATGCTACGAGTAGTACCGTAGCCAAACTCTTTCTCGCTATATAATAGTATATATGTCAAAAACATTTTGAAGTTTTAAGATATATACTAGAAAGAATATTGCGCATTTGCATTTCACACGATTTCCAAGCAGCAGAATAGCATATTAACAATTCAATTTAGTCATTCAATTATAAAACCAATTCATTAATGCAAAATAAATATTATCGTGATATACCACTAGAAATTTGTAAGCAAATATAACAATATAAAGTACAAAAGCAAAAGGAAAATGTAGAATGGTAGGGATGTAATTCGAGTGGATAATATATGTTTCATTCGGCTCTGTATCTGAAAATCATATGTAAATATATTATTCATATTCGAGTATTATTTATCCATATTTATATTTGATTCATATCCGTAAAAATAATACAGATACAGATACAAATACAAATTTGTTTTTGAAATCTATTATCGGTATCCGATACAAAATATACAAAACATTATTTATAAAATAGTATTAATTATCAAAATATTTATTTGTATACAACATTTTTATTATAATATTAACAGATATATACATTATAGATACTTATTGTTAATATAAGTACATATTTTTATTATGTATGTATAATTATTAATAATATATATTAATTTTATGTTATATCTATAACAAAATCTGTATATATTGCATATACAATTTGTATCTGTATTCGTTTTAAATTTTAATATTCATTTAACATTCATAATTGTATTCATATTCATCAAATAAAAATTAAAAACGAATATAATTTTAATACTATCTCTTCCGAATCTGTTCCGCATATAATTAAAAACGAATATAATTAAATACTATCTCTTACGAATATAATTAAAAATAATTTTAAAAACGAATATAATTTTAAAAACGAATATAATCTACAGATGAGTCGTGCCTTGAATGAAACGAAGAGAAGTCTAAAGTCTAAACACGGCCAGAAAAGCATATTCCAGCTTTGGAAGTTTTGAAACCGCGCGCAAATATAAAAAAATAGTGATAATGGCGGAATGAATTCGGCATTAATGTCGGTGGCTCTTTATGTATGTTTTAACCTTTTCCTTTTTTGACATTTGTTGTAATATACTTGGATAGATTTGACCCGGATCTCAATTTTCTGTCATAAATAATTATGGCAGGTTTGCGTCATTGTGTTTTTGGTTCATTAGATTTGTTTAAATGGCTCATATATGATTATAAAAAGAGGTGTTTTTTAGTTGTGGAATATATAATAAATATATGATAAGATTGTATCATATATATTTGTATGGCAGTGGATGTGAATTCAGATTTGATCTACTGCATCAAAAGATTGTTAAATAAATTTTGCATCTAGTTAGGTGCAGATAGGGGTGTCAATGGGTCGGGTCAGGTCGGGTTCGGATCGGGTCATATTATTTTATTATTATTTTTTATCCGAATCCGAATACGATTCGAACCCGACCCGATTAAATTCGGATCAAAAAATCTTAACCCACATCCGACTCGATCGGGTCACGGGTCGACCCTACCCGACCCGTATAAAATAATTATTATTTATTAATTATTTTTATATAATTTTAAGCAATTAAATATTAATTAATTTATAATTAATCTTAATTAGTAGATTTAAACTTTAATTAGTACTAAACCATAAAATTATTTCAAAAATCATAATTAATCGGGTCGGGTCGGGTTGACCCGAACCCGACACGATCCGATTCGGGTCAAAAAATTAAACCCATACTCGATCCATTTATCTTCGGATCATATCGGGTCGGGTCGGGTCGATAATTGACACCCCTAGGTGTAGATGTAGAATTTTAATCAGGGAATAATTATCGGATTGTAATAGCTTATCGAGTTTGAATACATTAACTAATTGTACACTAAATAATAAATAATAAATAATAATTTAATATATTATTACATAACAAAAAACTATCAAAATAATATTATTTTACATATTAAAAATAACAACAAAATAAAACTCAAAATAATAAATAATTTAGTTGATGATGAAAGTTTTTCATTATGGAACTTAATATTTTATAATTTTTACATAATTATTTCATTACGCGCTCATTATGTATATTATTAAATATTTTTTCTCAATAAAAATAATCAAATAATTCAGTGGGGTAAAAAAAATTTTAGGAGAAACAAAATTACCAAAAATATTATCTAAAAACACTATTTTTCACATCTCTCCTTTCTATCTCTCATCTTTTCCCATCTGTTCTTATTCTTTCATCTCTCTTTGATTTCTGTTTTCAAATTCTTGACTCAATTCTTATTTTTTTTATGTTAACTTTTTTATTATTCATGTTAAGCACTTTTTACTGTTTAGATTATTTTTTATTATTCAAATTAATCAATTTATGTTTATGGTTTTTCAAGTTGTTAGCACTCAATGCTTTTAGCGCATTTAAAAAATATGATAGTTCAAATCTTAAGTTTAAGAAAAAATGTACGAGTGAAATACATTCGGCTCATGCACATAAATTAAGTTATTTTGATTGAATTTATAAATTTTTTTAGAGATTTGTAATATATTTGGTTAATTAAAATTTTAATTTTAGTGTTGGCAAATGTATTAAAAATATTTAAAAATATTATATTAATTTATTTAAAATAATATGAACATTAATGTAGTATTTTATTACTACATTCTATTAGATTTTAGAACTAATTTTATGATAAATGAAAGTATTATTTTGAACAAGCTTTTAAGTATAGGACTGATTTGTTATAAATATGAGCCTAAAAGTTCAATTCATGAATAAAATTTACTGAAAAAAGGAGGAGAGAAAAGGGGATGGCTCGGAGCCGAGCTGAAGTATTCAACAAAAGAAACAATCAATATTTGACTAGTTTCTATAAACTCACATACTGACTCATGATTGAAAATAATTCAACGTTCATGAAAAAGAGTGCTGTACTAAATAATTTTTGTTACTTGTCAACAACCATAATGATGCATTTAGTTCTAAATTAATTTAAGTAGACTAAAAATGAAACCCTAATTCAAAATCATAGTGATTAGAGTATTTCAAACTATTTTTTTGATTTGTTGATTTACAAAATAACAAATGAATTTTATAATTGACTTTGTTTGAGTACATGTAGGGACTAAAATAGAAAATTGATCATTGTGCAGGAGACTAAGTCTATATATGAGATGCATGAGTTATATCAAGACTGTATTAGATTTAAATTTATTTAAACTTAAATTTGATTGAATTAATTTAGTTAAATTGACCTTCCCTTGCAAAAATCAAGAAAAAAATAGTGCAAATAATTGTATAATGACTCAAAACCATTGCAACGGCTTATAAGCCATTGTTACAGTTCCCAAGCGATTATTATGGCTTGTATTTCTTAGCAAGATTTTGAGTTTGTAAAATATCAGAGCGTAACGTTGGATAACAACTTGTGAGACTTTGAACACACGTGAAGTGTTACAACGACTTAAAATCTCTTACACTAAAATTTAAGCTTAATGATTATGTAATTTTTCAAATGGTAAAAAAATAACTATGTTTTTTAAGCCGCTATAACGGCTCATAAGTCATTGTAATGGTTCAACCCAAAAAATATTTTCTACTCATAATCACAAGGACTATTTCAAGGGGGGTTTCTCTCACTTCCAGAAGGACGTTCCTAGCAGCTAAATCTAGATAAATTGAAAGCTCGAAAGTGAGAGTGAGAGAAAAGTTTCAAATAAATTGAAAGAACTCATTAGTCAAATCGTTATCTTAAACTCAATCTTGGTACTCTTCATTTTTCCAATTGATCCTTTGTGATCTACACTTACCTCTTTATTTATTTTCAAGGTTTGAGTGCTTTTTTGTGCATGTTGCTCACGATCTTGACTGCCCTCGTGAATCAGGAACCAAGAGTTCTTTAATTTGAATCGACAACCATTGTGTGAAGAGATAGAAGTAGATTTGGATAGATTCGGCAATCCATTTGTTGCGTACGAGATTGAGTTCTATACTTGTAAATATTTTTTTTGTGTACTGTGCAATGCAATCTGAGTGTGCATGATTGTAGACTCCAAAGACGTAAGTCTTCTATGTCGAACTATGTTACATGACACATCTTGATTGTTTGATTTTTCCCCTCTTTTCTTATTATCTTAATTCCAACGTTCACTAGTTATAATTAAATTGAATTATTTTTGTTGCCCTTAAACTTTTAAATTTAGTCTAAGATTTTAGAAATTATGGATACCCATTTGCAATGGCTGACAATAATTATTTGGTATCCATATTAATACTTATATATATCCTACAAAAAAAATAAAAAATATTATCCTAATATACCAATAAATGTCCTTTACTCGAAAGGGGTGGTTCGTACAACCTATAAGGGGTCATGAGTGGTAATAAGTTATATGGGGCCTTACTTATTAGTAGATAAATAAGATATATCTCTTTTTGAGTCTAACCGTGGTCTTCATGTATATGCATAATTATTGTATATGTTATTATGTTTATAATGATTTTATGTTGCATATTTTGATAGATAAGAATTAATTATTCTAATTTAGATGCATTGAACTGAATTGTTTCATAAATCTATTTATAGAGAAATTGCATCATTAAATAATCGGTTACTAAACTTTATAAGTTGATTTCATTTTATTTCTTTTGTCTTATTTTCCTTTGTCGACGACGTAGGTCATATACAATTTCGCATGTGTTGACTAGTTTCTGCACAACTTGTCCCATGTTAGGATAAAGAAGGAGGGTTACGGTGGATGTGACGAATTCTACACTAAAATATCTGATCTTTATGGAAATAAAATCCAATAAAATTTTATTGGGACGTCACCCTCTTAGCGAATAAGGGCCAAGTCATCACTGTCTTAATGACGCTCCATATCAGAACCTGGATGTGATGATAAGTGAGTGAGGGTCGGATTGTCATCACTTTAGTGATGATAAGCGAGTGACGCCTGGATGTAATGTCAAATGAACAAAGATCTTCATATTTGACTCGATGAGTGCGAAGGGCAAGGAAGTTATTCGGGAAAATAAAATTCATTTAGGTAGTTGGAATGTAGAATCCTTAACAGGTAAGCTACGAGAGTTAATTGATACTACGATTAGGAGAAATATAAATATCTTATACTTTTATATGGACATATCAGAAGGGCAAGGAGGTGGAGAATACGAGTTTCAAACTATGGTACACATGAAAAAAAATAAGGAAGCAGAAATGAGGTAGTCATTTTAATTGATAAGAGTCCTAAAAATATAGTTGTCACAGTTAGAAGACAATGGGGCATTATCATCATGAACAAATTATTTATTAGAGATTTTGGTCTTAAACGTTGTATACTCCATAAGTTAGTTTGAGCGATAATGTTAAGACACAATTCTAAAAAGACTTAGAGGATATTGGTTAGATAATTGTTTAGTAGTGAATTTTTTTATTGGAGGAGATCTTAATGGTTATGTTGGCATAGCTAGAAAGGGGTTTGAGATGGTATATAGGGTTTTTGAATATGACGAACAAAATTAAGAGGGGAAAAAAATTTAAATTTCGTTATAACTTACGACCTCATTATAGCGAACACCTTCTTTAGAAAGTTTTTTTTCATTTAATTACTTTCAACATTGGTTAACAGTCGAGCCAGATCGATTTTATCCTTATTAGAAGTGATGAAAGACCAAATTGTATGGTTTGTAAGGTTATACCTGACGATTGTGTCATCACATAATACAAGATTTTGATGATTGATTTTCATTTTCAAGTACATATTTGGTGAGATAAAGACATAAAAATCATAAAAACGAGGTGATGAATGCTCAAAGAAAACGCTTTTCATGTGTTTAAGTATTGAGTTTTATTTTTTATTATTTTTAATATATAAAAAATATTATTTTAATATTTTTTATTAGATAAAAATGCATATTAAATTATTTTATATTCTGATAAATTATTATAATTCAATTAGCATGCGCCAAATGAGTATGATGAGTCGGAGACAACAGTTTGCATTACTGCCATTGTCATTTTCCAATGTTGGCAAGTGCTACGAAGCGCCGCCAAAATTTGGACCCATGTATATGATTACAACTTATTTGTTTTTCTTTTCAGGAGATGAACCAGACCTTCAAATTTATACTAATTGATATTTTAAAATATCAATATTGCATATTATGTACATATTTCTATTTCACTTACACATAGCACCATACTAAAGAAAATATTTTAAGTTCATCAGGACTCGTGCAAATATTACTTTATTTCGTTGCATCGATAACAAAATTCAAAATCCGGATGAATTTTTTTCATGATACTTAAAATTGAATAGTTTAATTTTTTATATTTTCTCAAAAAGAAAAAAAATTATATGCACCCGATAGTTGTTGAGGTTACAAAGAAAAAACTATACGCACTCAATAGTTGTCGACGGACACTTTCTAGGAAATTAAATTTCATCGGAAAAATAAATAAAGTGATCTCTAGATATATATCTATAGAATAAAAATATTCTTTACTGCAAAATATCCAGTACATAACTGTCACTTGTTAATATCCTTTTTCTTGCCTATGAGCACATTAAATTTGAGTGTGAAAAAAGACATATTTTTCTAAACACAAATTTTAATTTATAGAAATTTATTATTATTAAATTAGAATTGTTGATAGGTGATTAGATGATTTACAAAAAAAAAAATCGCACAGTTTTAATAAAAAATCCGTACAAAAATCTCACCAAATAATACCATTCCGGCCTTGAACCCCACCCCTTGCCTTTCTATTTTTCAACTTGCTCACTCTCTCCTGAGTCCTGACAAAAAGCAATCGGCTACTCTCATTCTCCCTCATAGGAACCAAAAATCTAGGGGTAAAAATTTATTGGATATTATCCGATCGTATCCGGATTCATATTTAGATAATAGTGGATACGCATATTCAGATATATATATTTTTAGATACGAATACAGATATGAATATTTTTTTTGTCGGATACGAATATGAATATGATTTTCAATTTGAAATCGGATACGGCTACAAATATGAATAATTATTCAGATCTTGATATTTTTGAAATTCGGATATCCGGATAAAAGATTCATTATATGTTTTTTGAGTTTTTTATGTAGATTACATAATTTGAAAAATTAAAACGAATACGAATACAGTTTTAATCACTATCCGACTGTATCCGATCCATTTTCACCCCTACAAAAATCACCAAGGACGCTCATGCTCTGAAGTACTTTTTCTCTAAAGTACTTACAAAAATTAATCTGAATGAATGTGAAAAAAAAATTAAAATATTAATTTTGATGAAAGAATTTATTATCCTTAGATCATATTATCATAATAATTTATACTTCTCGAATAGTTGATATAAAAAATGCTCCACGCGCTCTAGAAGATACCGATTGGCTCCCCCCCTCTTCGCATCACCAACAATGTCAGGCGACGAATCCGTGCTCCACCGCTGGTGTCTCGCGTGCGACCCTTGAACAGGCGATTCCCTCTCCTTCGCCAACTCTCTGGTGATCAACAGTACCCGTGCCCCTCTCCTCCCTGACCATTCAAGCAAACCGCCCCTGGAACGCCACCTCCTGTTGCCCCGTTGCTCCCCTGGAACTCTACCTTCTCTTGAGCTGCACCTTTCCCTTCTTGCTGTCTTGAGCAAATCTGGTAACATCGTTTCTTTCTTTTTCCTTTCGGGCCGTGTGGGCTGTGCGCCGGCTGAGCAGTGCTGCCTCTGATTGTTGCCTTTGTGCTGATCGTATCTCTGATTTCTTGTACTAGGTTTTAGCTTGTTGGCTTTTTGTGTCCTCCAATTGATCGATGTAACTTAACAGCTCCAGCTTGGTTGATATGAGCAACTGCTGTTCTCTCAGTATTTAATTAGGTAAATACTGCTCTCCCTTTTCAGAGAACCCTATAATGTCAAAAGTCTCACCATACTGGAATGGGGGCAAATTAATAAGCTTACCAAGAAACTAATAAGAAAAATATATGTACTAGGCAGCTAATCATCTTATGATAACATAATTTACAAATTATTATACAGATAGTATTCTTTATGGTGACATTATTTTACATGGTAAAACTGCCCAACTGGTTTTGTTCAATACCAGTACTGATATTATACAAATTCATGCTTGGCCGTCTCTCTCCTTCAAAACAAGACAGTGTTCTATCTAGACAGTGGCCTCGTCGTGCTTTATGTTGAACAAAGTGACTACTTTCGGATTAACAAAATAACTATTTCATGACTCTTCCATCTCATGCCTTTCTTGTAGCATTTGCGTCGACTCTTCCATCTCATGCCTTTCTTGTAGCATTTGCGTCGTTAGTCTCATCTTTAAATATGACTCCTTTTCTCCTTCTGTTGTCCACTCACAAACCCGCTTCTCTTTTTCTATCTCTTAAAGCACTTTCTAAGAGAATATTCTCAAGCTTTACATCATCCTAAACAAATTAAAACACCAATTTATTAATAAAATAATTGAATGAAAAATAATTTTAATAAGAACTAACAAGTATATTGACGTATTAATTATAATAATACTTATAAATGTTATAAATATATATTATTCAATATCTCTATTTCTCATTAATTTTAAGTTATATTAATTAAGTGATGCAATTAAATTATATTAAATTAACCCAAATAAATTAAATCAGCTACATTAAGTAAAATAAATATAACCTTAATACATTCATTTTAATATTAGTAATTATGACTCTGAGTCCGATATATCTCAAACTAATCAGACCAATCATAAATAATGATACTCATAAATTTATTTAATTTTGATTTCATAGGTTCTCAAAAATATCTAGATAAGTTGACAATCTAGTACACTCAGGACGAGAGGTCGTCATTCTTGCTGAGTTATTCAAGTACATATTGCACTGAAATTATGATTTCTTTAGATACAACTTTATTTATATTTCATAATATTGGAATTAATGTTGAAATTGTTTTCATTCATTCCACATGCATTTCATTTGTATGTTGTTAATTAAATTATTTTAGAAAACTAGATTAAGTATGATAGATTATTTTGAGTAGAAACTTGATAGAAAATGAGTAAAATATTAATAAAATTTAAGTAGTATTTTTAATTATATTGTAGAACATAATATCATTGATTAACTCTTAATTACATATTTATACTGTAATATGAACATTTACTAAATATTTGTTTAGATAATTAGTTATGAAAATATATAAAGTTAATTAAAAGTGCTCAGGACTATAATTAATAGGATTAATACTTATATTAGTACATATGATAGATGTAGATTAATATTAAAAACTTAGTTATGTATTTATATATTATTATTATATATATCATAAATTAAATAGGCTTCAAATCTAAATCTAGAGATATTTAATATCTCGATGTTAGACCTAAAATTACACTGAGTGACTTGTCACTCATATTTATATGGTGGTTATACGATCTACGTATGGAGCTAGATGACTAACTGTGTGTATCAAGTTTAGATGATGTTCATAATTTCATCACCGTTTATTTTATTTTATTTCTTTTGAGGATTGTTGGGTAGTTTATATTTAATTATTAGTTGCCCTCTGCGCACCATTTTATTTTATATTATTATTTGGCTTCTAAAAAAACCCTGATCTTTCTTTATTGTTATATACTTAATCCGGCTTGTATAAATGGATTTTTATTATTTATTGTGATAAATGGCTGATTTGGGTATTTTTTAGCCTTACCTGTCTTCGTTTACACGTGGTGTAATATACCAAGAAATATGAATGAATGTATTTCGGACTATTGCATAAATTGAGATAAATTTTGGATTAAAATACAACGTCGAAAAAAAATAATAATATTGAAGAAACACACCACCGGATATTTGATCGACGCCTGGCAATTAAATGGCGGTGGCTTGTCCCTCTCGATAATCTCCTTTCTATCACCAATTAAATGAAAGAAAAAGAAACGAAGACGGAGGGAAACAAAGAAAGAAAGAAATTAAACAGAGAGAGAGAGAGAGAGTATAAGAGACCGGGAAGCAGAGAAACACAGAGATTTCGGCTGTTCTTATGGACAGAGGAAACGAAAATGCAGTAAAAGAATTAATAATACATGATTAGGTATTGATTCTCTTTTTATTCATTCGGTGCATGATCACTTGAGTTTTAAATTAATTTGCATTAGCTCACATATAAGCTTCATTTATATATTATATTTAATTAGAGTTTTATCTCAAAAATTATGTACTTTATGTTAATTGTTAAGAATTTATTTAGTTTTTATGTCGATTTCGAGACACTGTTGTATTTCTTATTATTTTACAAGTCATTGAGTGTAAACAAAAATGTTAACACGAGAAATAATGCTTAGAACAAGATGGGTCGGATTTACATGAAGAAATTAAGTTAAAAGCATTCTCATACAAAAATTGTGGACCGCAATTATCAATTGCGGACCGCAAATGCTCTCTGGTTCATTCTGAAAAAAAAAATACAAAAATTGCGGACCGCAATTTTAAAATGTCGGACCGTAATTTTTGGGCTGGAAGCGCGAATTTGCAGTTTTAAAGCGGTTTTCTCATTGTAATTAATAGATTTTGACACCCCTTCGTCCCGGACATCTCTCAACTGATTGGAGAGGAGACCTAAAGCAAGAAAGAAGAGAAAGAACACCATTAGAAAGAGAATTTGAAGAAGAACTCAAGAACCGGGCGAGAAATCGTAGATCTTCTTGGTATACTCTTTTCTTTACTATTTTCTCATGTTGTACTGTTGTTTAAACATGAATCTTGATATAATCTTTGACATGATTTATGGCTAGACATCCTTCTAGGGGTCTAGGTGTAAACTCGATAACTCGAATGATTTAATTTACTCATTTGATGATCTTTTAGTTCTTGTTGTTTGTGATTGTTGTTCTGTCTAAATTGAATGCTTATGTTTAACCAACTGTATGTTATCATAGAAGTGAAAGCGGAAATCGAAAGGTGAAATTGAATTTTCTGACCCAAAACAGTGATTTAGGTCGTAGCCAAGTACTTAATCGTGAAACTTATTACCTAAGGAAAAATCGAGGAAATCCTAGAAATTGTGTGAGGTACCGAAAGAAGAAGTATCAAATTTAGGTTATGCCAAAGTGATTCACCGATCCTAATGGGCTTAGACTTGTAAGGTGAAGTACTTAATCGTGAAACCCGAATTATTTAGGTACGGTATCAAGCCACGAAAGTGTAAATTTAGTACTAAATCTGAGATTGAATCCCCGACAAACACAAGAACATATTAAAAGATCAAATAAAGTGAATTGACAAAACGAGTGAAAGTGAAACCGAAAACCCCTAAGATCCTCAATTTGAAAAACTTTCCAGTTGTTGTTGTTAGATTTTCTAATTGATTAATCTATTGGGGGATTAAATCATTTATAATTGATAATATGTAGCTTAAATTATAAAATAAGGTTATGACAAATGGCCTTGTTCTTATACATACTTGTTCATTTATAAATGGACTTTAACGATTCATCCGATTAATAAATAAGCACTTAATTAACTTAGATGATTTATTAAATGTGATAAGCTCATTAAATTAGATAACTCTGAAACGAGCCTCGGACTAAGCATTGAACTTAGATAAATAATGAATATTTTATTTAATAATTAACATTGTAGTTATGATTGAAAAACTATGAGAAGTAATTAATGGAAGAAGATTAATTGAAATCGACATGACTTGAATATGTATCGTCGTTCGAGTTTGGAATCAGAGAAATCACGGTGAATTAAGATATCGTCGTCAAGGACTAAATCGTGAATCCAAATTATTTCATAAAAGGTAATTATACTTTTATATAACTTATTTTAAATATTATTAATTAATTAGATTTTTGACTTGATCAGAATTATGTGGATTGTGTTTTGACCTTTGACTTGTGAAAGGGTCCATGACCTAAATTGTGTGGATTGTCTGGATTGATCTTTGATTTGTGATATGAATCGATGACCTAAATTATGCGAAGTGATTGGATTTTGATCACTATATTTGATTGAATATTGAATGGATATTGATAATAAATATGGTCAAATTATACATGACTATATATGTTGTAAGTTAACTCTTTCGTACTCCAAAAGAAAAGTCCACACAACCTGAAAGTTTGTGAGTGAAGATGACTCTGTAGATTCTCATTTACTAGTGAATTTATAGGATATCCCCCACTTATCACGATGGGTATGATGTATGATTTCCATGTGTCTATGTATAATTGTTCAAAATAGATACTTTAATTAATAAACATAAATTATTATTATTTGAAATGCTTTGAATGTGATTGTATTATTCATAATACGATTACATAGAACTTGTGTCATTAAATAACCGGTTAATGAGATTTGTAAGGTGATTCTATTTTATTTCTTTGTTATTTTTTTTATTTGTTGGTGACGTAGGTTGTGGACCGTTGGATGAATGTGAAAGATGCCGACTCTGTAGCGCTTTAGCTCGGGGCGTTACACATAGTGACTGTCATGTTTCCTACTATATCTAGAGATGATAGAACTCAATTCAATATGAAAAACACGCCCGAATCCAGATCCAAACCTATTATAACGACTTAAAATCATTATAATGGCTTCGTAGCAATTATATTAATGATTCTGGAACCGTCCGTTATAACACGAGATAAGTCTATACTAAGCCAAGACTTTAATACTTAGTAAACTTTGTGAAAGAATTTTTTTTGAGAATTCTGTTATGAAACGGTTAGCCGTTACAACTACTCATGTAAAGAATTATATTTTAAAACACAAATTCAAAATTAATAGCTAAAGGTGCTTGCTGTTATAGCTGAGTCTTTACAATAGCTCAATCATTTCAACGACTTTGAAGGAGAGCCCTAGATCTGATCAGCTTTCAGAGAGCTATTTAAAGTTATTGACCTCATTTGATATCTAGCTCTTATATTTACAAAATATACCTAGAGAGAACAACCCCACAATTGAGATTAATTCACCTTGTTAAATATTTGATTAAACTCAAGCTTGTTTCTCACAACTCTTAATTGATTCTTCTTCCTAGTGCCTTCATTTGTGCTCATTGTTTCTCTAGAGTCATGTGTCCATGACTTCAGTTTTGAGCGTGTTGCTCATCTTTTCATAGATCTTAGCTGTTCGTTCACTTTTGTAAGAGATGCTGGTTCTCAATGACAAACGTTGGTGTCGAACTCCGTTAAAATTTATATATCTCCTTTTCTCTTATCTTCTCTTCTCTTTCATTTAATAGCAATACTGACTTTGAGAATTGAATTGAATTGTGGTTTGAACTTGACATTGCTAAATTAAGCCAAAAAAAAAGTTACATCAATTGTCAAAACTTTTAAATTCTCTCCCAATTATATGTATGCATATTAGCATCATCAAATATAATCTAGGCATAGCATAGCGTTTGAAGAGTCGAGTGCAATACAGATGAAATCGCATGTATGTTCTAACACGTGTTATTTATAAACTGATAAGCCTGTGATATTACTCTCCCAAAAGTTGGAGCATGATAACAAGGCAAATAGATGCCTCTTGCTTTGAAGAGAGAGCTTGGAAATTATAAATATAAACTTTTGAATTAATTTAGCACGAAGTTAAGCGCTCCAAAATTAAAGATTTTTATAAATTATTTTTTCGTATATTTACTTTTCTTGTCATTTTCTGACCCATTGTCTTAATTTATACTAAATAAAAAAATGAAAATAAACTATTTTATTACAGGAACACATCATCCATGCATGAGGTATATCAGTTTTAATCATAATTAGCCTTACTAAAAATCTTAGTGAACTTGACTACTTGAGAACACGCTAGCTAGCTTTACTAAAATAATTTGAAAACACTTCTATCCGAAATATATTATAGAGCATTGGTTCTAAATGGAAGCAACTGATTTGCAGAAAATTTTGGATTCTTTTCTTCAGAGGTGAAACCGGACATTTAGTTGGGACAAAAATTAAATTTCTTTAGGAGAGAAAATTTAATTTTTTTATTATATAAGTATATTTTTAATAATTAAAAATATATAATTATAAAGATATTTTTGAAAAAAATCCACCAAGGCGTGACTCGGCCACCGCTTTCGTTTGGTGAGGAATACTCGTCTGAGCTCTGATAAAGTTTAATCAAACATGGCAGCCAAGCTTATCAAAAATAAAAAAAAAAAGAGCTCCAATAAAGTTTGATGTTCGGAATAATAGGAAGAGAACAGCCTTTCATTTTCCAAAAGAAATAAAAAATAATAAAAAAGAAATGATTTTGATGCCTTGCCAGTTGCCACTCGACCCTGGTCAAGTCAAGTCGTCTCCAAACTAACCGTACGAATTGGTTTCCCAAATACCGATACTACCCCTTAAGCAGCCCTTACGCCTCCAATAACAAGTCTTCCCGTTCATCGCAAGGGAGGGTAAATCCGTATCTCAAAAAGATTTGCAACCGCCTACATTTACCATAAAATCCATTTCCACTCAATAGCAATGGTAATACTTCCTTCTTAAGCTCCCTTTCCGTCAAACCCATATTCAATTTTAGTTCTACTTCTCCTTGCACATTCTCTAGAAAAACAACAATATTGTGATTCATGGGGGATCAGGAGTGGACAGTGGTGCGACGGGGCAAACGCGGTAGGGGACAAGATCGGAGTGGTGGTAGTAGTTCAAGGGAAATGTTTTCTGGTAACCCTGGAAGAATAGAAGACAGAGGCACCAGAGGACGCGATAACGGAGGCAGGAGAGGTGGTCGGGTTGATCAGTATGCAGCGGTCGCACGAGCGCCATCTCATCGGGGCTCTTCAAGGAATGGTATACTATATGAAAGAAGCTCTTAAATTATTTTATTTATGCATGTTAATACAATGTTAGAGTGCTTTGTTTTAATTAATTTATCTCGAAGGTAAGATATCAGGCAAGTTTCACTAGAAAATTGGTATGAAGTAGCTAGTTAATTCAAATCTTGTACCAACATTTTACAAGTTTGAAAATTTTCTTGGACAAAATCTTTTCTTGGGTGGTTCCAGTTAATAAAGAACAATCTTGGTAGGCTTTTCTTTTTCTAAGTAATTCCACCAGTGATGATACTTTTCAACAAAATAGCAAGAGAGTATTTGTTTATTTTCATTTTCTTATTTTGATGTTCTATACATAAGATCGCTCCTTGGACTCACAAATGGAAGACTTGGCAATTTCACAATCGCAACAAAACCGAACCCCTTCCTCTAATAATACTGGCAAGCGGGTGGCAGCTCAAATGCCGGATTGTGGTGGCCCATCAACCAGAACCATCCAGTTGCTTGCAAACCACTTTCTTGTTAACTACAAGGAAACCACTTGCATCTACCACTATGAAGTTACTATACAGTCCTCAACTAACAAGGAAACGTCCCAGTCTGACTTGCTTACAATCAGAAATGAGCTTAACAAATTGGGCATCGTTGCTTATGATGGAAAAAGAAACTTGTATAGCACCACCAAGTTGACCACAAATGATTTTGAGGTGATTATTGGTTCAAGGAAGAGGTATGCTGTCACTCTTAAGTTTATAAAGTTCCTAGACCGAGAGGGACTGTCTGCTCTGCCGGTCCGTAGAGAGGTCTTACAATCACTGGATATTATTGTGAAAGATGCCTCAAGATTATATGCGAGAAAAAACATCATCCTCCAAGAGAACATTAACCTCATCAATGGTGCATTGGCCATTCCAGTGTTTCGTCAGACCCTAAAATATACCAAGCAAGGATTAAGTCTGTGTGTGGACTACTCAGTCATACCTTTCCACAGACCAGGCCCAGTTCTTGATTATATAGAAAATGTGTTAAACATAGACTACAGAAAGGGACTGAACAATCAGGAAAAAGGGGTGATACATCAGGCACTTGAAGGGTTAGAAGTTACCGTCACTCATCGCAAAACCAACCAAAAATTCACTGTTCATGGGTTATCAGATTTTCCTGCTGATCAAATAACTTTTCAAGATGCTAAAACAAACCAGGAACGGAAGCTAGTGAAATATTATGAGGATAATTACAAACAAGACATTAAGTACCCAGAACTACCATGCTTGGATTTGAGCAATGGAATGAATAACTATGTGCCCATGGAATTTTGTTTGATTGATGAATTTCAAAAGTTCACAAAAGGGGAGATGCGTCCAGAGGCTGAGAAACAATTGAGAAACTTAAATTTGGTTTCACCTGATAGACGGCTTGAGATGATTCTTAAGTTGATTAAAACTAAAGATGGACCTTGTCGGTAAATATTTTTGACATCAGAGTTGTAGTTCATTTGTATTCTAATTAGTTATGTCATTTGCAGGTCAACAAAAAGAATTGTATCTATTTGAAAATGCCAAATGAATTATCAACACTTTCAGTGCACTTTGTACAAAACCTTCTTCAAGAAAAAAAAAAGAAAACCAATTAGAGTGTTTAATATACTTTTTCGGTTATTGATTGGTTACGCCAGTACAGTAATTACGGGTACAATATGAGTGGTACTGAAGATACATATTAAACCAAGCATGTATCTTGACAATTGAAAATTAGTTATCCTAGTCTGCAGTGAATGTACTGGAGAATTTCAGAATATCTAGGATCAGTTGAATCTGAATGTCTTTTCTTCTCTCTTCTTTGAAAAAGTGTCATATTTTGGTTTGTTATATTGTTCAAGTCATTTTTTTGATGGGGATATTGTTCATGTCATTGATTCAATCAGTACTGATTATTGCTTTATTTTTTCAAGGGGAAAAATAGCAGCACACTTTAACCTATCCTTGCATGAAGAAATGACACAGGTGACTGGACGGATCTTGGTGGCACCCAACCTAAAACTTGGGTGTACTGAACGTCAGAGTGATGAATTCAGAATTGACAGGGAAGATTGTCAATGGAATCTCAAGGGGAAAAAGCTTGTCCAACCAAAGCAGCTCATAGGATGGAGCATCCTTGATTTCACTGCAAGCGACAGAAAAAAATACCTTAGAATTGACAACTTCATTAATAATATTGGGAATAAATGCAGACAACTTGGGATTCACATGGCTATGCAACCAGTGACTGTTATTCGTTCTGATATGTCTGTTTTATCTGATGATACTCAGCTCTATGGAGAGCTTAAGAGAGCAACAGAGTCACAAATAGATACCAAGCTACAGTTGTTATTTTGTCCCATGACAGAGCAGCACAACGGTTATGGAACCTTAAAATTCATTTGTGACAAACAGCTGGGGATCATGACTCAGTGTTTCTTAAGCCCAAATGCAAACAAACATCAAGATCAGTATGTTTCAAACCTAGCCTTAAAGATCAATGTGAAGCTCGGTGGGAGTAACATGGAGTTGTTTGATGCGCTTCCTAAAGTTGCAGACGACTACTTCATGTTCATAGGAGCGGATGTGAATCACCCATCACCGAAGGATATTAATAAGCATTCAATTGCAGCAGTTGTGGGGTCAGTGAACTGGCCTGGTTCAAGCAGGTAAGTCTTGATATTTTTTTTGTCATTACCAACCTCAAACTGGTATGCAAACTATTCCTACACCAATCAAGAACCATGAATGTTTTTAGCTTCTTATTTGTTCTTTTTAATTTCTTGATGAAATATGTTGACAGCTGTCTACAACACTATTTCCTGCCAATTGTATTATAAATATTCATTTCTATTGTTTATAGAAGTATAGCATCAAACATTTATGCAAAATAAATTTTCTATTTTGTATACCAATAAACCAAATTATCTTGTATATCTTGCTTTCAAATTGTAGATATGTGGCTAGAATTCGGGCTCAGCCTCCACGTTCTGAGGAAATTCGTGATGTAGGGAAGATGTGCGCTGAACTTGTAAAGGTGTATGCGAGAACTAACAACTGTAAGCCACAGAAGATCATATACTTCCGTGATGGTGTGAGTGATGGTCAATTTGACATGGTACTCAATAAAGAAGTCAAAAATATCCTGCAAAATATTGAGTCAGAAGATTATACACCGAGCATAACTGTGATTGTTGCGAAGAAAAGACACCACACGAGACTATTTCCTAAAACAGATTCTGGCCAACTAAGTGGAAACAACGTTCTTCCTGGGACAGTGGTTGACTCAAAAATTGTAGATGGGGATGTTGATTTCTACTTATGTAGTCACAAGGGTATGCTTGGTACGAGTAAACCAGCACATTACTACAGTCTGCGAGATGATCATCAGTTCAGTCCAAATGAGCTACAGACGCTGGTATATAACCTTTGTTTCACTTATGCTCGGTGCACAAAGCCAGTATCATTGGTGCCACCAGTATACTATGCTGACCTGGCAGCTTATCGGGGGAGATTGTACTATGATAAGGATGCTTTTGATATGAATGGTGATCATGGCACTCTAACACTACATAAGGACATTAAGGATGAAATGTTTTTTCTTTGAATCCAGAATTCCCTCATGTGGGTAGCCTGCGATAGGAATTACTTAATGTGCACAAATTAAATGAAAGAATAGGAAGAGATTAAATTACAGTTTAGATTTGGTTTGGGATTTACTTTGGCCTACAGTTTAGGCTAGTTTACGGTTGGTTGTTTGGACTTGTATTGGAAATGGTTCTGACTAATTGTTCATTTGTGCTATTAGTCAATCGTTGAATTGTTCTTTTCTTAAACAGAAGTTGGTACTTGGTACTTAGTTAATTTATCATCCCGTAATAAGGATGCCAATATACGAGTATTTTAAATGGCACTTGGTTCTGTAGCTCGTCTTTGACTAATATTATATATAGTTGAGGATAATAATTTCACTTCAAGTATTTTGACGAAAATAACTAGAGCTATTTTTTGGTTGAAATATTTATTTTGTGCTAATGTGGCATGTCACTAATTGTTTGATTATCATGTTTCGGCATATAGGAAAGTAATCCACTTTGTCCTATTCCCTTCGTATGAGTTTTGTTGTTTCAGTATTTGGGTAATCCACTTTGTCCTAATCCCTTAAATTTCATTTTGCTTCTGAAAGTTTAAACACTTATTTTTTTTTCTTTTTTTTTTGTGAATTTCCGCGATACATATATATACTCTCGCTAGAGCATTCTATAACATGAACATAAACTCAATATGCTTTCTATGCGTTTTAACTCAAAACTATATCAAATTATTTTAAAATTTTAATTTATCATACTCATTAAATTTTCTATCTGAAAATTTTGTGGGCTGCAAAATGATGTATTGAGTTTTTATATAAAATAATTATTGTGTCCAATAAAATTTTCATATGAAAATTTAATAAACATGTTAAATTAAAATTTGAAGATAATTTTATATATATACTTTTAAGTTCATGAAATAAATTAATAATTAACATAATCATCTCCAAATCTTTGTAGGATACAAAAATCATTTCCAAATATTTGTGGGATGTAAAAATCATCCATAAATCTTAATTTATTAAATTCAATAAATTCTTCATATGAAAATCTTGTGAGAAAACTAAGTACTTATTTTCATATAAAAATGATCATTTTCAAAAATTCAAAATAAATACTTAAAAAGAGAAAGTTTTTGTATTCCATGAGATTTTAATGTAAAGGATTTATTGAGATCAATAAATTAAAATTTGAAGATAATTGAATATAATTTTTGAATTTATACCAAATACAGTCATACATGCAGAGTTAGAAGTACAAAATTCCTCCATGATGCATCAAAACATTAACAAATTCTTTGCCGAAAGTGGAAGCACTTAACACCCTTTAACACCCTTTGCTACTTGATAAGGATAGACGACGGTTTAGATCACACTTGGGCAAATCAACAGTACTCACACCTTAAAATTTTATTGGTAACGATTGTCAAAAGTAAAATTTAACGCCACATTATAAAATTGACAATCTCTTTCAAAAATGTCATTCGTGAATAGAATGAAATTGTAAAAATGACAATGTTATAATTAATTTTTTGTTTCTCCGCTAACGTGATTTTTTAAAAGAATTGTCAAATTTAGACAATTATTCAATTTTGTCTAGTCTCTACATCTCTGAAATTTAAATAATAATTATGAAATAAAATTTGATAATCAATTTGACAATGACATGCGAATGCGCTTAAAGAGACAATTTCTCAAATAGTTGGCATGCAAGATAAAAAAAAAAGACTAAATGGAATATAAATAATACTAACAAACATTATACCGATTAGTTCAATTAACTGAACTTTAAATCTCAATACTATTAACCTTTTTTTCTCTTGGAAAGGAGGAGAATGAAGTAGGATGCTGCAGCCAGAGACCCAATTTCAGTTGTACATACCAATAAAATCCTATGAACACTATAAAATCAGCAAAGCGTACTTAATTGCAATACAATTCCCGCTGATTTCGTAAGAGAGTTGGAGGGAGGGAAGGCGGGTAAGAGAACTTACTGAAGTAAAGATCCAAGTCAGATATTATTCTCTCTTTTTTGAGCATTGGAAGCGGTTGAGGCAGTCGGAGGGAGAAAACGCTGTTATATCAAAACATGTAATAACAGGGATGCGAACCGAGAAGCTCGGAACTAAAAGGAATAATAGATTAATACTTTCTGGTTCCTCCTTTTTTTTTTTTGGAAATGTTGATTTAAAATTTTAAGCTTTCATCAATATTTTGTTATTTCTTGATAAAATAATTTCAACCATAGAAATGAACTCAGGTCTTCAAATTACAATTATTGCATCTTCTGATATACGTTTGGATTGTAACTACTACGTGTTTCTTGCAAGGTTGACTGCTATTGCATACTAAACAATTTTGGGTTTATAATCTTTTTTTTTTTGCCGATAAGAATATTTAATTTTGTTCTATTTATCCATTTCATAATTTTGTTTTATTTTTGTAAAATTATTAGAAAACTTATATATCCAAACATACTAATTTATTTAACTAGTTGTACATGCATAGGAGGCAGGAGCAATGATTTTGAACAAATCAATTGTTTAATCATCCTTTTATAAAAGAAGCTTGAAAAACTATCCCAAGCATTTATGTGCCTTTTAAAATGAATCTAAATCGTTGATTGACTGATATTTTTCGTCAAAATCATTCATTATAAAATAATATCTTACTTCTAGAAAAGTTAAGGACCGAAGAATTAAATAATGACAAAATATATTTTTTTAAGTGCACATACAGTTTCTGTTAAAAATAATTAAAACTAAGTAGACAGAAGATTGAAACACTATGGTCAGCTGTGAATATTATTGTTATTCCTAACGGCGCATGATGCGCAATAAAAGAATGTTGCTTTAGTTTTATAATTCAATATCAAGAATTTAAATAATAAAGAGAAAGAACATAAAAATTAATAGAATTCAGCTATAATGAGTCTACGTCTTCGAAATTCGCAATCACCAACGTCTATTATGACGAGTCACTAAAACACAGTGTTCATACAACTGTGAATTTTCGGTCCTTAAAGAAAAATTCTGATACTTTTCTTTGTCCTTGAGGAAAACTAAAGCTAGCCACGCTTTCTTTTGGTGAGGAATATATACTCGTCTGAGCACCGATAAACTTTAATCAGACTTGGCAGCCAAGTTTATATATATACATGGGCGGATGCAGGATTTTAGTCAGGGGGGGGGCAAATATCGGATTGTAATAGCTTATCGGGTTTAAATCCATTAACTAATCGGGTACTAAATAAAAAAATAATAATTTAATATATATTCTTACCTAATAAAAAATTTATTAGAATAATAACATTTTATATATTAAAAATAACAATAAAATAAAGCTCAAACTAATAGATAATGAAGTTGATGAAGAAAATTTTCGCTTATAAAATTTTATATTTTGATAACTTTGCATAATTATTTCATTATATATGATATTAAATATTTAAAATTAATCGACAATCCAGGGGGGGCCAAAAAAAATTTCCAGGGGGGGCAAACTACCTAAAAATATTACCGAAAAGACTCGTTTTTTTTCAAAATCGGGGGGGCGCCCCCACTGGGAAATGGTGGATCCGCCCCTGTATATATATATATATATATATATATATATATATATATATATATATATATAAAGAGCACCAATAAAGTTTGCTGTTTGGAATAATAGCAACAGAACAGCTTTCATCGTCCAAGAAAATAAAAAATAATAAAAAAAAATGACTTTGATGCCTTGCCACTCGACCCTGGTCAAGTCAAGTCGTCTTCAAACTACCGTACTAATCAGATTCCCAAATCCTGATACTGCCCCTGAAGCAATCCTTACGCCTCCAATCACAAGTGCTTCCGTTCATCGCAAGGCAGGGTAAACCCGTTATTTCAACAAGACATGCAACCGCCTTCATTTACTATAAAAACTATCTCCACACACCAGCAATGGCAATACATCCTTCCTAAGCTCCACTAATTAAGTTCTTGCACGTTCTCTACAAAAACAAGATTGTGATTCATGGGGGATCCGGAGTGGACAGAGGTTCGACGGGGCAAACGTGGCAGCTCAAGTTCCAGTGAAATCCGAGGAAATGACAGCAGTTTGGCACGAGGTGGTGGTGGTGGTGGTAGTTCAAGGGAAATGTTTTCTGGTAACCGTGGAATGAGAGAAGACAGAGGTTCCAGAGGACGCGGTAATGGAGGCAGGAGAGGCGGTCGGGTTGATCAGTACGCGGCGCCAACACCAGCACCATCTCATCTGGGCCCATCAAGGAATGGTACTGTACAAAATAAGCTCTTAGATTCATTTTAGAAAAAATATAAAATTGCCCCAAATACTCCCCCATTAACTTCCCTATCAAAACTGACACTTGGGCCTCTTAAAAGTTACAGTTCCTCAGACCCATGTGTCAGCTTTGGTGACAAAATTAGTGAGGAGTGGTTGGAAACACTGTGTTAGAGTGCTTTGTTTTAAGGAATAATTCGCAATTCTACCCCTAAACTTTCAATAGAAAATCAAGTTAGGTCTTAAACTTTTTAAAGTAAACTTTTTAAAAAACACTAAATCTTTGAACTTTTAATATAAAAAATAATTTAGTTCCGAGACTTAAAAAAAAAAAACTTAAACTGGTTCGTAAACTTTTAAATTAATATTATTTTTATTTTCTAAGTTTAAATAAAATATAAATAAATATATTTTAATAAGAAAAAATATTATTGGGTGACGGGTCGAGTTTTCAGGTCGATCGATATCAATTTTTTTGAATCTCAGGTCGATTGGTAGTTTGGTACTATCCGACTTGTGATCCAAAACTAACTCGATATCCAAAAAACTAATACCGATTGATCCCAAAATTGATCTGTAATCTTATAACTTTTATTTTTCTTAATAAAATATGATTATTTCTGTTTTATTTAAAAATAAAAAATAATATTAATTTAAGAAGTTCAAGGATCAGTTTAGATTTTTTTTTTTTTTTAAGTTCATGGGTCAAATTAGTTTTTATATTGAAAATTTAATGATTTATTTGATGTACTTTAAAGAATAAGAACCAATTTGGTTTTTATGAAGTAGTTCAAGAACCGATTTGATGTTTTTTAAGAGGTTCAATGATTAACTTGATATAATTAAAATTTAAGGATTAATTTAATTTTTATTGAAAGATCAGGGACTGAACGGTGAATTATCCCTTATTTTAATTAATTTATCTTGAAGGTAAGATATCAGGCAAGTTTCACTAGAGTGTATGAAGTCTGTACCAACTAGCTAGTTAATTCAAATCTTGTGTGGTTCCCATTAGTAAAAAACAATCTTGGTAGACTGTTCTTTTTCTAGTAATCTCACCAGTGATGATACTTGTCAACCAAATTGAAAGAGAGTATTTGTTGATTTTAATTTCTTATTTTTATGTACTATACAGAAGAGCGCCCCTTGGACTCACAAATGGAAGCATTAGCAATTTCACGACCGCAACAAAACCGAACCATTTCCTCTAGTAATACTGACAAGCGAGTTGCAGTTCAAATGACGGGTCATGGTGGCTCATCAGCCAGAACCATCGAGTTGCTTGCAAACCACTTTCTTGTTAACTATGAGGAATTCACTTGCATCTACCACTATGAAGTTACTATCCAGTCCTCAACTAACAAGGAACCATCCCAGTCTGACTTGCTTACAATCAGAAATGAGCTTAACAAATCGGGCATCTTTGCTTATGATGGAAAAAGAAACTTGTATAGCACTACCAAGTTGACCAGAAATGATTTTGAGGTGACTATTGGTTCAATGAAGAGGTACGCTGTCACTCTCAAGTTTATAAAATTCCTAAACCTAGAGGGACTGTCTCCTCTGCCAGTCCATAGAGAGGTCTTACAATCGCTGGATATTATTGTGAAAGATGCCTCCAGATTATATGCAAGAAACAACATCATCTGCAAGAGGCTATTAAGCTCCTCAATGGTGCATTGGCCATTCCAGTGTTTCATCAGACCCTAAAATATACCAAGCAAGGATTAAGTCTGTGCGTGGACTACTCAGTCATGCCTTTCCATAGATCAGGCCCAGTGCTTGATTATATAGAAAATGTGTTAAACATAGACTACAGAAAGGGACTGAACAATCAGGGAGAAGGGGTGATATATCAGGCACTTAAAGGGTTAAAAGTTACCGTGACTCATCGCAAAACCAACCAAAAATTCACTGTTCATGGGTTAACAACTTCTCCTGCTGATGAAATAACTTTTCAAGATGCTAAAACAAACCAGCAATGGAAGCTAGTGAAATATTATAAGGATAATTACAACCAAGACATTAAGTACCCAGAATTACCATGCTTGGATTTGAGCAAGGGAATGAAAAACTATGTGCCCATGGAATTCTGCTCGATTGATGCATTTCAAAAGTTCCCAAAAGGGGAGATGCACCCAGAGGCTGAGAACCAATTGAGAATCTTAAATTTGACATCACCTGACAGACGTCTTGAGATGATTCTTAAGTTGATTAAACATGAAAATGGACCTTGTCGGTATGTATTTTTGACATCAGAGTTGTAGTTCATTTGTTTTCTAATTAGTTTTGTTATTTGTAGGTCAACAAAAGGAATGGTATCTATTTGAAAATGCCAAATGAATTATCAACAAACTTCAAGAAAAATAAAGAAAACCAATTAAAGGAGTGTTTAATATACTTTTTCGTTTATTGATTGGTTATGCTAGTACAGTAATTACGGGCACAACATGAGTGGTACTGAAGATACATATGAATCCAAGCATGTATCTTGACAATTGAAAATTTGTTATCCTAGTCTGCAGTGAATGTACTGGAGAATTTCATAATATCTAGGATATGTTGAACCTGAAAGAATCTTTTTTTCTCTCTTTTTTGAAATGGTGTCATATTTTGGTTGTTATATTGTTCATGTTGTTTTTTTTAAGGGGATATAGTTCATGTCATTGATTCTATCAATACTGATTATTGCTTTATTTTTTCAAGGGGTAAAATAGCAGCACACTTTAACCTATCCTTGCATGAAGAAATGACACAGGTGACTGGACGGATCTTGGAGGCACCCAACCTAAAACTTGGGTGTACCGAACGTCAGAGTGATGAATTCAGAATTGACAGGGAAGATTGTCAATGGAATCTCATCGGGAAAAGTTTGTCCAACCAAAGCAGCTCATACGATGGAGCATCCTTGATTTCACTGCAAACCACAGACAAAAGTACCTTAGAACTGACAACTTCATTAATAATATTGGGAATAAATGCAGACAACTTGGGATTGACATGGCTAAGCAACCAGTGGCTGTTATTCATTCTAAAATGTCTGTTTTATCTGATGAAACTCTGCTCTATAGAGAGCTTGAGAGAGCAAAAGAGTCACAAATAGATACCAAGCTACAGTTGTTATTTTGTCCCATGACCGAGAGGCACGACGGTTATGAAACCTTAAAGTTCATTTGTGACAAACAGCTGGGGATCATGACTCAGTGTTTCTTAAGCCCAAATGCAAACAAACAACAAGATCAGTATGTTTCAAACCTAGCCTTAAAGATCAATGTTAAGCTCGGTGGGAGTAACATGGAGTTGTTTGATGCGCTTCCTAAGTTGCAGACGACTCCTTCATGTTCATAGGAGCAGATGTGAATCACCCATCACCGAAGGATATTAATAAGCATTCAATTGCAGCAGTTGTGGGGTCAGTTAACTGGCCTGGTTCAAGCAGGTACGTCTTGTTATCATACAAAAAAATTATTTGGTTGTGATTTATTTCTCATTACCAACCTCAAAATGGTCTGCAATCAATTCCTACACCAATCAAGAAGCTTGAATGGTTTTACACCAAGAAATCTGTATGCCTTCAAATTGTAGTTTTTGAATTTTGTTTGCTTATTTGTTTTTTCTTTTAATGTCTTGATGAAATATGTTGACAGCTGTTTACAATACTATTTCCTGTCAATTTTATTATAAATATTTATTTATTGTTTATAGAAGTATGGCATCAAACATTTATGCAATATAAATTTTCTATTTTGTATACCAATAAACCAAATTATCTTGTATATTATGCTTTCAAATTGTAGATATGTAGCTAGAATTCGGGCTCAGCCACCACGTTCTGAGGAAATTCATGATGTAGGAAAGATGTGCGCTGAACTTGTAAATGTTTATGCGAGAACTAACAAATGTAAGCCACAGAAGATCATATACTTCCGTGATGGTGTGAGTGATGGTCAATTTGACATGGTGCTCAATAAAGAAGTCGAAAATATCCTGCAAAATATTCAGTCAGAAGATTATGCACCAAGCATAACTGTGATTGTTGCGAAGAAAAGACACCACACGAGACTATTTCTTAAAACAGGTTCTGGCCAACTAAAAGGAAACAACGTGCCTCCTGGGACAGTGGTCGACTCAAAAATTGTAGATGGGGATGTTGATTTCTACTTATGTAGTCACAAGGGTATGCTTGGTACGAGTAAACCAGCACATTACTACAGTCTGCGAGATGATCATCAGTTCATTCCAAATGAGCTACAGACGCTGGTATATAACCTTTGTTTCACTTATGCTCGGTGCACAAAGCCAGTATCATTGGTGCCACCAGTATACTATGCTGACCTGGCAGCTTATCGGGGGAGATTGTACTATGATAAGGGTGCTTTTGATATGAATGGTGATCAGGGCACTCTAACACTACATGAGGACATTAAGGATGAAATGTTTTTTCTTTGAATCCAGAATTCCCTCATGTGGGTAGCCTGAGATAGGAATTACTTACTATGCACAAATATAATGAATGAATAGGAAGAGATTAAATTACAGTTTGGATTTGGTTTGGGATTTACTTTTTGCCTACTGTTTAGGCTAGTTTACAGTTGGTTGTTTGGACTTGTATTGTAAATGGTGCTGACTAATTGTTCATTCGTGCTATTAGTCAATAGTTGAATTGTTCTTTTCTTAAACAAAAGTTCGTACTTTTCTTAGTTTTGTTATTCCATAATAAGGATGCCATTTTACGAGCATCTTAAATAGCACTTGGTTTGTATCTCTGCTTTGACAAATATTATAGTTGAGGATATATATTGTCACTGAATTAATTTCAGTCCAAGTATTTTTGAAAAAAAAAACTTACAGCTATTTTTTGGTTGAAATATTTATTTTGTGCTAATGTAGCATGTCACTAATAGTTTGATTATTATGTTTCAGCATATAGGAAAGTAATCCACGTTTTTCTATTCTCTCCGTATGATTTTTGTTGTTTCAGTATTTGCGTCTGAAAGTTAAAACACTTATTTATTTTTTTATATAATTTCCGCGATACATAGACTCTATCTAGAGCATCTTTACATCTATGACTTGACTTTTGCAAAGAATTATTGATAAAATTTGAATTTTATCTGTGTGTGTATATATAGGAGTAAAGATAGCATTAGTTTAACTCAAAAAATATATTAAATTATCTTTTAATTTTAATTTATCATACTCATTAAATTTTTCATATGAAAATCTTGTGGGATACAAAATGATGTATCGATTGAGTTTTCATATAGAATAATTTTTGTATCCAACAAAGTTTTTATATGAAGAATTTAATGAACATGATAAATTAAAATTTGATATATACTTTTTGAGTTAAATTCATGAATCTAATTAATATTTAACATAATCATCTCCAAATCTTCATAGGATACAAGAATCATCTCCAAATCTTTGTGGGATACAAAATCATTTCTTAATCTTAATTTATTGATCTCAATAAATTCTTCATATGAAAATTTTATGGGAAAACTAATTATTTTATTCATATAAATGGTCATTTTCAAAAATAAAAAATAAATACTTCAAAAATCTCAAGAATTTTTTTTTGTATCCCATAAGATTTTAATATAAAGAATTTATTGAGACCACTAAATTAAAATTTAGAGATGACTTAATATTTTTTTTTTAACCTATAGTAACTACGATCATTAAATATATATGGAGTTGCGAAGTACAAAATGTATTTTGTACTTTATATCATGTCTCATTTTTAAATTTAAAATACCGATTTAATCGTTTAAAGTGATTATTCATATTAAAATACACTTGGAGATCATAGTTTATATTTTTTTGATTTTTTTTTATTTTGTGAAGGATAAAAATAACTATTATTGACAATCATTACCTAAGTGCATTTTTTACCCCTCAAAAAATAGAAAAAAATCTAAAAAAATAACATAAATTTGATCACCAAACATATTTTAACATGGCGATCACGTTGAAATGTTGGA
The DNA here is from genome assembly GCA_037127355.1 of Schoenoplectus tabernaemontani. NCBI lineage: Eukaryota > Viridiplantae > Streptophyta > Magnoliopsida > Poales > Cyperaceae > Schoenoplectus > Schoenoplectus tabernaemontani. The sequence continues at coordinate 18,082,113 of CM073755.1, read as the reverse complement.
TGAATCTTTTAATTTGTTTTTAGACTTTGAAAAGCCGGAAGACAAAAAGATGTTAATCGATTTTATTGCTATTATCATTTTTAAAACCTTTCTTAATATTCTGACAACAGCAATGTCCGCAATTTTATGATATATAAGATTGCTTCTGTTTTATGATCAATTGGTATTTTTTGACCAGGTAGCTTTTATAAAAAAACAAAAAAAAATTACTAAATTCCTCTGGATGTATGAAAAGTAGTAAATATTTAACAAACTAGAGTTGTTACTTGGTTTTACCCGACAATATAATTCTCAAATAAATAATTAATAATATAAAATTTTAAATGTATTTAATAAAATTTCACATTAAAAAATTTAGACATAAAATTTCTAAATGTCAAATAATAATAATAATAATAATAATATTATAAAAAAAATTTAAGTAAACACATAATAATCTATAAAGAATCTTATAAAAAGTTGAAAACAAGTTGGATCATTTTAAGAGATAAATTTCACTTTAAGTTTATTATACATATTATTTTAAATAAGAAGAGAGAAAATATTTTATATAAATCATTGGATTTAAATAGATAAAAAAAACTTAAATAAAATCAATAAAAATAATAATAATGTGATATGCTTGAAAATTTTGAAAACTTTAACTTTATATATTAAGAATTCTTTGCCGAAAGTAGAAGCAGTTAACATCTTTTGCTACTTGATAAGGATAGAGAACGCTTTAGATCCCACTTGGCAAATCACTAACCGCGTATCCAAAGAATTAAAAAAAACACACTAAATGGAACATATTTAAACTAACATATAAATACCAATTAATTCAAGTAAAAGAGAAGAATGAAGTTGGGTGGTGCAGCCAGAGACCCAATTTCAGTTGCACACAACAATAAAAGCCTATGAACAATATAAAATCAACAAAGCTTAATTGCAATATATTCCCTCTGATTTCGTAAGAGAGACTAAGAGAACTTTACTGAAGTGAAGATACAAGAAAACTGTCAGATATTATTATCCTTTTTTGAGGCAGTCCGAGGGAGAACGCTGTTACATCAAAACACATAATAACAGGGATATATGGGAACCGAGAAGCTGGGAACTAAAAGGAGAATAATATTTTTCAGGTAGTTCTCAAAAAAAAAAAATTCAGGTTTCTCTTTTTTGGAAATGTTAATTTTATAATTTTATGCTCTCATCAAGATTTTGTTATTTCTTGATAAAAAATTTCAACCATAGAAATTTACTGGTATTGCATACTAAATAATTTTGGGTTTATAATCTTTTCTTTTTTGCCGATAAGAATATTTAGTTTTGTTGTATTTATCCGTTTTCATAATTTTGTTTTATTTTTATAAAATTATTATACCACTTATATATTCAAACATTCTAATTTATTTAACTAGTTGTACATGCATAGGAGGCAGGAGCAATGATTTTCAATGAACTCTTCATTGTCAATTGCATTGTCATATAAATAAAATTCATCTAATTTTGTACTTATGAGGGAGGTCATATAAGGTCAAGAGCGGTGATTTTGGATCTTTGTACAACTCTTGTCACTCCTGCTGCGCTAAATGGAGGACTAATTACAACGAGCGCCACACTACAGCTCCACTTACATGCGCACACCACAATTGCATTTAAGATTACCTGCATTTGCTGAGCACCTCCAAGTAAACAAACAGATCATTAATCAAACAATAGAGATATGACAACAGAACTAAGACATGTCACATGGTTAATTCTATTCCCCAAAATTAATATCACCCATCCTAGCTTGATTAAACATGATTGTTTAATTTAGAAGCATTAATTTGTTCACATTTTAATCTTATATAAATAGTCCAAAAAAAATATATTAACACATCTTCTGAAAAAGATGTAAAATTTGAATTTTAGGTTTTAGATTTAAAATTTTGAAATATTCAAATAGAAAATTGTCGTTTTGTGACAAAAGAAAAGATTGTCGTATCGGAACATTTTTCAAAAAAATATTTTAGTAACCTAATTTAAACCACATTTGATTGATAAGAGCTAAATTGACATATAATTATTTGAGAATTTTATAGAGTTAAACTTAAAAAAAATGACCAAAATATTTTAATTTCGTTAAAATAAGGTTAAAGATCAATTTACTACCAAACATTTGATGTTTAATGTAGGAGAAGAGAAATGGAGCGAATTATACGTGATTTGAAGCAAGAACGGATGAGAAACAACGAAAATACGGACTTTTCAAGCCATCTGGAGCTTTGTGCGGACCGTGCACAGGGCCGCATGCGACCTAAACTCGAGAGGCTATTTTTCAGCCATTCCGTGTGGACCCTATTCAGGGCCGCATGTAGTCTGGGATAGAGCAATTTCAGCTTGACGTCATGACAGTTATTTACATTTTATGAGAGAACCGCTTTAGAGTTTTTCAGTGTTTTTAGACTCGTTTCACTCCTAATAATGAGAAGAACATAATTTATTAAGGCCTCATAACCAAAAGATATTTCAAAAAGGGACAAAAAATGCAAAGGGGATGTGGACGGTTCAAAATTGAAGACAAAAAACTTCTCTCTTTCTTCTCCAACATTTCTCCCGGGTTCTTTCTCTTTCATGTTTATATTTTTCTTTGATTCTCCTATTATTTATTGCCTCATAGAAAGTCTAAACTACCCTCATCTAGGATTTAGAACTGTACAATGAAACTTACTTACTCATCTTAGTTGAATATATTTGCTTTTTAGTATCTTTGTTTACTCTTTTTCTTTATCAATTATTTCTTTTAGTAGATTGCTTAGAAGAAAACTTTAGGGCTTGTATTTGAGATTGTAAAATTGATGATTTGAGCTTGAAATCAAAGAAATGACTAAGTAAATAATTAAAATCTGAAAAGAATGATTAATTACTTAGGGGCATTAAAATTGAATTGTGTCAAAATATTTTACTAAATATCTAATCGTTATATATGATGTTTTGGTATGATTTAATCACAATTGTGCTTTAGGTCTTAGATTGGTAACAATTTAATCTAAGTTTAAGTTCAAATTAGTCTCAGTAAGGTATTGAATCAAGAAATTGATCTATAATACTATAATTGAATTGTTAAAAATCTGTAAACAATTTTTTTATCAAATATCAACCAAAGTATTCTCATTACAAGTGGAGTACAAAATCTGAAAAATCCTAAGTCCTTCTTTCTTGATCTGAACACTTAGAATTACACCTTATTTTTATTTATTTTTCAATCAATTAGTCTTTTAATCAAACTATGAACCAAACAATCAATATTTTCACATACTTATGATCAAATCACTAGGTTTAGAGTTAGTACACCGATTTGTTCCTGTGAATTCAACACCTAACGTACTATAATTGATGATTATATACTTACAACCTAGGTTTAGAAAAAAAGTTAATATTACAAAACGAGTAAAGATACCGTGAGCTTAACTCACGGAGGCCTTCCGTGAGCTTAACTCAAAAAGTATATTAAATCATCTACAAATTTAAATTTATCATCCTCATTAAATTCTTTATATGAAAATCTTATGGGATGCAAAAATTTGAAGTGTTTTGAGTTTTTTAAGTCACCAGTTTAATTTTTTAAAATGATGTTTAAGTATTGAATATATTATTATTATTTTTAGAGTTAATTTTCAAAAATTAAAAATTATGACTTAAAAAATTCAAAACACTTTAAATTTTTACATCCCATAAGATTTTCATATAAAGAATTTAATGAGGATGATAAATTAAAAATTGAAGACGATTTGATATATTTTTTGAGTTAAGCTCACGGAAGAACTCCGTGAGATTAAACTCACGGTATCTTTACTTTTATAAAACTACACATCAACATTTAGCAATAATATTTTGTATTTGTAGATTCACATTTTATTTGTGTTTAAAACCTTTAATTTTAAAACTGTATTGTTAACCAACAATTATCTATCCAATGAAACATTTCATGTTATATTGGCTAGGGTTATAAAAAAACCCGGACGGGTCAGACCCGACCCGCTGAACCCGTGGCCGCGACCCGTCCCGCCCCGACCCGTGACCCAACCCGTCAAACCCGTGACCCGTTAGAACCGACGGTCTAGCACGGCGCGGCAAAAAAATTTCAAAAAAACCTGTGCTAGACCCGACCCGTTTTGGACCCGTCCCGACCCGACCCGACCCGCCCAACCCGTGCAAACCCGCCCCCGACTCTCCCGGAATCCGTGCAAACCCGGGAAAATTCAAAAAAATATGGAAAAAATTAATTTTTTTGGTAAAAATATAAATAATTATATATTTTAAATATTCTTAATAATTATTTTTGAATTTTTCGGAAATTTTGAGAATTTATTTGAATTTTATTGGGTTATTTTTGAATTTTGAAAAAAAAAATAAATAACCCTTGGACCCGACCCGACTCGCCCCCACCCTTGGACCCGACCCGCCCCGCCCCGCCGACCCGTCCGACCCGACAGGTCTAGGACGGGTCGCCGCCAAACCCCCCAAAATGGACCCGTCCTAACCCGTCCCGTGAAAACCCGTTGACCCGTCCCGCCAAAACCCGCCGACCCGTGCAAACCCGTCCCGACCCGACCCGACCCGACCCGACCCGACCCGTTTTTAATACTCTAATATTGGCACTTGCTAGTTGCAATAAAGACCAATTCACGGCGTCGCTAGACTCGTTAAGTCTCGACGGTTAAGGTAGAGTCGTCACTTTCCCATTCGTAATTCGTAAATTCAAAAGAAAGGAAAAGGAGTAAATCAGTGACCAGAGAAAAACAAGTCGAAAAGGAAGAACAAAAGAGGGGATGTCAGTCTGGGGAGAGTCGAACTGGGGAGGCGGCGGGAGGAAGCCGCCGCCGGTAAAGCGTCAGGCAGGAGGCATGGCTGAGGCGTTGTGCATCGCCTCTGATCTCGGTTTTTCCATACCAACCCCTCAGGTTTTTCCATATTTCCAATTTTACCCCCTTTTAGCCTTTATGTCAGCTGTATACAAATTCACTAGATCTTCTCAGCTTCAGTTAGTTTTGTTGGAAGTAACTCGTTTGGATCTGTCTAGGAAGTGAACAGTTTAGAGAACGGATTGTAATTCCCAATTCTAAAACTCTTCGCAGTAATTACTTCGTGTTCTTTTTGCATCCCTTCTAAAATGTGTTTAATTTTAAAATGTGGATAGTGCTGATGAGGTTTTAATCTTTCTTTTTTCACAAATAGGAAGATCAAGCGAATCTTGACAAAGGGGATGAATTAGTCAGAATCTTGAGGGAGCTAACCTCTGTGCAACGCAATCTTGCCAATATGCAAGTTGAACTACAAGGAAGAAAGGTTCCATTTTTATATGCATTTTTTTTACTTGATCTTTAAATTACTTAGGGGTTGTTTGATAATACTATATGACTTTGATGAACCAACAATCGGTCTAGATTTGGTTTCACTGGTACATTCTGCATATATTGCAGCGCACCTTTAGTGAACCAGCTCAATATCAATTACACTGATGCAGTCTGCTCGATACCATAATAGTTTGGTACACATGGTAGTTTAATGCCCCCTAAATTTATTAAAATTATAAAGTTTACATCAACAATCTTTCAGGATGATAAAAATATTGCACACCTCACACATGTCAGTGAGATGGAGAAGAAATGTGAATCCCTGGCTAGAATAACTTCCATTCTCAAGGATGTGATTCAGAATAAGGTGACAGAACTGCCTGAATTAAGTTTACTCATTTTATCTTATGAATCAGTTTTCATGTATATTCTACTTTGATTAAATAGCAATGTAATTGTTCCTTTTTCTGTAGGATCGAATTATTGCTCGGCTTCAACAACCATACTCAATTGACTGCATTCCAGTGGAAGCTGAGTATCAGGTGACTCCAATTGCAATATAACTTATTTACTATTTTCATTCTTAAAGAGCAGAAGTATGACTGGCTTGGTAGGTCAGCTGGAAACATGTTTTGCCAGAATAACTTATATACATACATTTATGTAGTCATACTCTAATCTAGATGTTTAGTCACGATACTATAACACTATAATATCTTTTTTTGTTTTCATTTGGTTGCCTTAATATTTATACATGTCTTTTGTTGAAATATGACATAGAAACAATTCTCAGAGTTGTTGCTGAAGGCAGCTAGTGATTATGAGGCATTAACAGCATCAGTTGCTGATTTTCAGTGGAGTCAAAATTTCAGAGAATCCCCGTCTGTTTGGGGTGTAAGTTGCAAAATAACCCCTTTAGTTTTTTTTTTCATCCAGAACTAAATCATAAGATTCTAAATTTTTGTTGACATACACAATGCTTGGATAGTTGTCCAATTACGGAGAATTTATGATTTTCATTAATATTTTGCCCTCTAGGAATCTGAGTGGAATTTGTAGGATTATGTGCTTATATAAGTAAAATTTCAATAAGAATCCTCATTGCTTGAGGATATCTCTGGTAGAGGGAGAAAAGGACAAATGGATAAGTGGGTTACTATTATTCCATGCACCTTATCCGTGTACTTTATCTTGTGTACCAAGCATAGCTAGAATTTACGTATCTGGTGAAAAATTGAATTTTCCAATGTTGCAAGTGTTTTCGTTGTTCTTTTTTTGTGAAAAAAATGAATGATCAACATAATTTGATTCCCCATTTTAATAATATAAAGGAAATGTTGCGGCCCATCCCAGCAGCACTCTCATCATGCACACGCTTTTTTGAGGCAATGTTTGCCATGCGAGAATCTTTTGCAACACTTCAGCAGCTGCGTGTGGGTTCTCATGACCCATCTTCAGCATCTCCCAAGACACCTGGTGATTTTTCTGATAGAGGCTCGAGCTTTCTATCGCCAGAAGAGAGCTTTATGATTGATGGTTTCAATGAAGCTAAGGATGGAGCAATTGATCACAGGAGGCTGTCTTGGCCTAAGAGAGACATTTAAGTTTTTCATGTTCTGTTTCTTTGATTTTGTCTCTTTTGTTTCTTTTGTGTGCTGAGGTTCTAGTATATTTAGAACACTCCATGCATAGGTTCTAGTATATTTAGAACACTCCATGCATCTTTGGTTTATTTGTTTGTTTGTAGGCAGGAAGGGGGAGGGGGTGAGGGGGTTTGGTGGCATGTCGTTCTTGAGAAACCAGCTGCGATGTCGTGCAGCAGCGTAGAACTTAATATATCTTCATTGTAAAGCAGTTAAGGAAATTGACGAGTGTAACTATTGTGATTCAGTGGTACTTCAACCTGATGCATTCATGTAAACTTCAATACGAAAATTCTTGTTGGTGGTGGTTAATCCTTTCCAATGGCTTTGCTTTGACAAATGGTGGGGGCATGTTATTCGAAAAGATAATACTTCATTGAAAAAGGTTAACAAGCAGGCCTTAAAATTGAAACCTCTCGAAAAAGAGAGAACGAACTTTACATAAACGATCAGATCTTTGAACGTCTTGGGTACACACAAGTTTTGATTGCCTATCTTGCACCTCCTAAATTAAACAGCTACTATTCATATTACATATTTACAATCAACACGTACCCAAACTAAATGATATTCTATACAAATAATTACAGAACCATTTGTACACCTAAACTTTAAGCATGCTCTTGTAGCATCTACTCTTTGCTTCAACCAGAAGCTGCATTCCTTCAAAATGCAGAGGTTTGGGTACGTGTTGATTGGTGCTCTGTGGATTGGAACTCACAAATTGTAATGCTTGCATATCAACTGCTGTGTAACCCTGCATACATGGGACACATTTCTTTTCTTGAGGTTTGGAAAAAATTTGTGCATACAAGATAAGCAGGGAAATTTTAGCTGTAAAAACATAGGAATAACACCCATGCACATGGGTTCACGAGCTAAGGGTGTGAGAGCGGGGTATAAAAAACTTTTCTCTTAATAATTAAATAGAAAAGGCCAACGTTCCATTCCACAGCCCATTACATTTCCCCTTTCTGAAGAAGAAATTTTTTATTATTAGGGACGAAATACAAGAACCGGACCGAAGGCAGGGTCAGTAGTTTGAACTAAGCCCCAAAGTAAGGGCCCAAATGCCAAACTAAGGTTGATGCTTTATTAGGACCGATATTAAAATTTAAAACTGACAGCCTGAACTTGGGGTCGTCTTTTAATACGACGACCCTTGTAACTATAAAATCACCCGCTCGGCCTGAACTGGTATAAAAAAAAATTCTCTTAATTATTTTATACAGATTGGGTCGGGTCGATTGTGACCCGGTTGGGTTCGATATGGGTTAAAAAATTTTAACTCAAATTTAAACGAATCAGATTCGGATCGTGCTAAGAAAAACAATAAAAATAATTTGTCCCGACCCGAATACGACTGAGTACCCGACCCGACCCATTAACACCTCTAATAATAAATTTAAAGTGAAATTTAACTCTTAAATGATAAACTTTGATCATTTATAGATTATTATATATTTAATTATATTTATTATTATCATTATTATTTGACATTTAAAAAATATCGTGTGTAAATTTTTTAATGTAAAATTTTATTAAATATATTTAAATATTTATGTTACTAATTATTTATTTAAGCTCAAGTAATAGCTCTAGTTACATTAATTAGTAGAGATAGTGACAGTTTAAGATTTAAATCCCTCAAAAAAATTTGAAAGGTAATAAACGAAGCTAACAGGAGGCTTTATATATAAAAAGAGTTAAATAAAACAATATAAACAAGAATATGTTGTTTCGATGGGGTAATTAAGTTATTTGGCGTGTTTGACGGGTAAGCATTCTAAAATTAAACCAAAATCACTGACAAGTGGGATTTACAAGAGAAAATTTAGAACGAAAGAAAAAGAAAAAAGAAATATCGTGTCCTCGTCTGTTTTTCAAATTTATGACAGTAACTACTACTAAAAAAAATGGCTTGTTGAGACTCGTTTTAACTTTAAAAATCATACATAATTCACTCATCAAATGCGTGAAACAAAATTTTCAGGAAAAAAATGATTAATATGTATTGGACAACATCTGAACGAAATTTTCTTGACCATCAATCATCACTCCATACAGCTATACATATGAAATAGTAATGCAAGGATCATGGAGAATCCTAAAATACAAAATAAGTACAAATAATTTCAAACATTTATTCTTTTTTTCACTTGAAAGTAAAAAACCAATGAAGCTTTAAAAGAACGTCAAAATTACCCCAATCTTATTATAAAAAATCCATCACTAAATTAATATACAACAGGGATATAAAAGTCTACATGTATATTAAAAAAATGTATATGTGCTATTGAGCATCCTTTTCACAACGTTATGTAGATCCACAATCATCTCACCTTCCCTCGTAAATGACTGAATCCAGCAACACCTCTGAGGAATGTGGTTGTGATATGCCAGCATTCACACCTCTGCTTCCTGAGCTTTGTGTGGTAGGCCTGGAAAATTCTTCAGTTGAGAAATTATTCTCTGATATTTCTTTGAACTGCCAGTCAGTTAGGTAACTTGGTCTAGAGGCAATTCTACTGACATCTGAATCACCAGTCAGCATTGACACAACACGGGACATAGATGGGCGTTGCATAGAAGATGCCTGAGTGCACAATAAAGAGATGCCTATCAACCTTAAAGCTTGATCCTTGTCATATGAAGACAGTGTCGGGTCCAATAATTCAATCACGCGATTTTGCTCATATAAGCTCCAAGCCTGGAAAATAAAGTGTTAGTTTTTCCGTATTGTCTGATCACAGATTTCAATACTGTTACCATCATGTCAACTGGTGCTATAATGTAAGTACTGGTACAGAACCCGATACATTGATTTACTGGATCCATCCTCAGAAGAATCCCACTTTTCATATAAAACTAAATACATTAATTTTTATCTGTTTTTGTTTTCAATTCTTATTGCGCAATTCAAAGCTTCATCGTGGAATTATTCCAGACACCAGTAGAATGCTAAGAATTAATCATGTCAGTACATGCTTGATCAGGATAGAAACTGGTATAACACAAGTTTGCAATCTATTTGCTACTTATAGGTTATGAAAAAAGAAGTATAATTGTCTAGTACCCATTCAAGGAGATATATTTGATCCGGTTTTAGTGTCGGGTCTGAATTTGAGCGACCTGCTACAGCCTCAAGAACAACCACACCAAAAGCAAACACATCCGACTTTTCTGTCAAATGGCCTCTCATCGCATACTCTGGTGCGAGGTACCCTCTGTATAATTTCAAAATGTCACAGATAACAGTAAAATACACATTAGTACCTTCCTTTATTGTAATTCAAAGGATATTGGTTATATTTACTGGTTGTTGCTCTAATTCAGTATGAAAAATTATATTTTCCCTTAGTTTCCTCATCTCCGATTTTGATTTGGTTTACTAGTATCGGAAAGCAAATGTAATGTGAGAAATAACTAATATGAGTGATCTACATAGTGATGGTTTGCCATGTATTTATTTGTTATGAGTTTGTGATAATTAGGACATCCTTCAAAGTAAAATAATATTGATTTGTACTTGATCCAATGGAGAATCTGCGGATAATTATTTTCTAGAGTTGCCATAAATCAAGAGAAAGGGACAGACTCTTACATTGTGCCAGCCACTCTTGTGCTGATGTGGGTTTTATTGTCTTCATAAAGCTTGGCCAATCCAAAATCAGAGATTTTGGGAATAAGATCGCTGTCTAGTAGAATATTGCTTGCTTTAATATCTCTATGAACAATTCTCACACTTGATTCCTCATGTAGATATGCTAGGCCTTTTGCCACACCAACACATATCTCGAAGCGGGTTGCCCAATCAAGGCACAAAGCACACTTCCCTGAAATTAATTGGAAAATATATTAGAACCACCTCTCAATGAGGAATAGTGTATATTAGTGGGCTAAGAGTTTAATCTGAGCAAAATTTATAAGTTAAGTTAGGAAGAGGCAAAATTGGTTAGGAGGTTTATTCAATAGTTAGTGACATAAAGTTTAATCTGAGATTTAGTTGAACAGTGATTTGATATTCTTAGAAAAGAGATCTGATGGAGAGAAACTTAGACAGAAATGAGGGCTAATGAAGGGTAAAAATGGATTAATGATGGTTATCTGTGATACTGAGTTCAGGGTACACACACAGTCACACTGAGTACTAGTTAAGGAGAATTAATTCAGTCATTAATTGAAAGTAGGATTTGATGGAGGGTCAACAACTGGGTATCTTAGTAAAAGTATTTATTACGCACCAAAGAGGGCTTGGTCCAGACTTCCATTCTGCAAGTATTCATAAACCAAAAGACGGGTCTTTCCTTCAACACAACAACCATACAATTTCACCAGATTTCTATGTTGCACTGCTGATATGGTAGATATTTCTGTCAAGAATTCTCGCTTTCCTTGCTGTGATGTAACTGCTAATTGCTTAACTGCCACAATACGGCCATCAGACAATTTTCCCTACAAAAAGATACAAAAAGAATGAGAACATTTTTTTGTGAAGTAGCAGGCAATGAGCCTATTATGAAATTTTATTAATCAAATTAAAAAGAGAGCTTACAGGGAGAATACGAATAGGAAGAGGAGGGATTGAATTATTACAACAAAACATTTTCATTTTTCTCATAAACACGAAACAAAACTTTATAAGGCAAAGGATGAATACCTTATAAACAGGGCCATATCCTCCTTCTCCAAGAATATTACTATTATTAAATGCTTCAGTAGCATTTCTCAGTTCACCATAACTAAAAATATCTGGTCTATCAACTATTCCCAATAACTCTGGCAAAATAAAAGAAAAAGGGAGTGAAAATATGTAACAAAATAAAATAAATTAAATCCCACTAAACCAAGACAAATCCAACCCAATGGGCTGATTCATACTATTGAGTTGAAGAACTGAAACATGAGAAAGATAATATAGTAATGTACCTTCATCTATTTCTGACATCTTCTTCTTGTGTCTCCAATATAAGATTGAGAGTACTGTTATTAACCCCAAAATTGTGACACCTACTACAACTCCTATAATGAGACCTGTATTGCTCTTACTCGAACCTGGTTCTCTATTTGACACCGTAGGTATGAAGTCTGAATGTTAAATAATTGAAAATTTAGATAAATAGGAACAATTCTATTATTATTATTTGTCAGTTTAAAGGATCATAAAGAGTTCTAAAAAAAAGAGAGAGAAAGGAGATGCACCAAAAGGGGAAACACTAATAGCAGAGATGGTAGGGCCATAGTAGCCTTGAGTTGGTACGCAGCAGGTGCCTTTGCCAGCCCAAAAGAAATGTATCTCAATGAAGTTATTTGTTACCGGTACAGTGTAATTTTTCATAACTGCTACAAAGGAGCTTCCGCCAGCTTCTTTCCTTATATCAAAGTCCTTTTCTTTTAAAGCTCCCTACAACAATTAGTGAAAAATGGTTTCAACAATCACTGGTTAAAAGTAAGAAAATATTGTTTATCTACGACAACAAAAGAGGAACTTCCTGAATAACAAAAACGGAATGGCTTCACCACAATTAAATACTCATACCATTACGCCTAAGTTAGTCTCTGTACTGGTACCAAAAGAGGCTTGTTCTGCAGTTATTGTGGTTCCAACTATAGTTACAGATTACATTAAGCTCTTAAAACACCCAATTGAACAATAAAACTCCCATCTCAGACAAGGAAAATATTTAATTTTAAATGTATGTAGCACTTTTACCAGGATGCATATAGTAGAAAATTGATGTCAGCATGAACAAACATTTTTTTGGTTGTTTATCTACTGTTGCAGAAGTTTCTTTTGCATTATGTTACCATACAGAGACTGGTATTAAGTATAAAGTATTATTGGGCGGTACAGAAATGTTTGGGGGGAGTTGATATTGCAAAAACCTGGATATAGATATCAAAAACCCTTCTCCCTGTATTCTTCCAAGTATTTGGAGGTGGGTCCGGGAATGCAATCTCAGCAAATTGAAGCTTAACAGTATAGTTTCCATTTTCAAGTCCAAATCCATAATATCTCAAAGAAGAAGGTGACATTCGTGCATTTTGAAATAATTCAGAATCAAGCGTATTTTGGAATTGGGAGAGACTTCCAATTATGTAATTATTGCTCTGCGCTCCTAGAAATGAACCTACATTGCTCACCCCCCATCGGGTTGTACCTGGAAAAAAATCATAGTGGTTTATTTGTTCGAGTACTGGTGTTAATTTCTGTAAGCATGACAGGTATATAACTGAAGGTGCAAACAGGAAAGAATTTTCTTTTTTTTGGATGAAGTAGGATTTACCTAATTAAACTTGTTTAAAAGACCCCAAAAAAATTGGTATTTACAAGCCGATAACAGGCAATAATTTTATTCCTGCATTTCAAATATCAATTGTGACTTTAATAATTCCTATTAAGCATCATGAATTGTGCTTATGGGATGTATTGGTTACAATGGTAACTGATTCCTAATGAATATGGCCATGCTGGCAGCATATGGGTATGAAGTACATACCTGTAACATAATAAGAAGCGGCTGACAGATTGGCACTATCTGATTGGTATTCTGTTCCATCTTGAGCAGTCAAGGACCTAGCTCCACCACATTTTATTGCAAAAGAATAATCTGCAATTTAGTTTTCTCTGTAAGTATTTTGATTGTATTGTTTGTGCCACTAAAGCATTATTGGAGTGCTAAAATGGAGCTGAAACAGATGAAAATATTGTTTTCTGAAAGCAAGATCAACTTGGTACATAATCGATATATAAAGAATTATTTTATACTTTCAAAGGATCATTCGTGTAATTTATCAAGACTATAATATGAGTGTGCAATTTTTTTTATTTGATTATTTATTCTTTGTGGGGAACTCTGAGCACCTTCTTCAGCAGCTTCCAACAATTGTGTTAAAAAAAAAAAAGATGTAGCGAGAGAGAAAAAGGGAGATAGAGGGTTACAAATAGGAGATCCCTTGTGACAGGGAATATCTCGCTGAAGGCATTCTAAACCAGACGGCAGGACACTGTAATTGTAACCAAGGAAAACATTACATTGTTGAACTGGACTACAATTTCAATATTAGAAATCAAAGAGGCGATTAATCATATGAAGTTGAAAAGATTATGCATTTCAAGCACCTGCTATTGGAGCCCTGTATGACAAAGTTGTTTGCCACCAAGTTCCTTGAAGGAAAAAAAATATATAAATGTCAACATTTTCATAAACATACAAAATCTAGGTCTTAATGACATTTCTAATTTTATGGTTCAAAGGTATGGAGTTCCTTGGATATATAATATTTTAAAAAATAAAGAATTCTTTTTGAGATATGACACTGCTTACAGTTGTAAATTGCCATTTTGACTAACCCACGAAGGAAAGGATCCCGAGAGTAGATTGTATGACAAATCTCTGTGAACAAAAATTAATGGTTAAATATGGAAATATGATGCTATATCAATAATCTAATTAGCAAGTACTTTTGTTTCACAAGTCCAAAAGGAAAGAAAAACAAATTCAAAATAATATATATATATATATATATATATATAGAGAGAGAGAGAGAGAGAGTATAGAATTAGGTTATGGTGTTTCGCAAAGCATAAGAGTGTTGTGTTTTGCGCTCTATCATTAACTTTAAGTTAGAAATGATTGATTCAAACCGCTCAATGTAATTTCTCTATCAAAATTTATTAGTAAATTAAATTTTATATTTTTTGGAATTCATTTGCTATTTTTTTGGATAAGGGGAAAATCATCATTTTTTGATGAATCAGAATTCTCAGATCAAGTCATTTTTCCCTCATCAGAAAAAATAGCAAAAAAATTTTAAAAAATATAAAATTTGATATACTAATTTATTTTGATATGAAAATTAGATTTAATGGTTCAAATTAATTATTTCTGACTTAAAATTAAAAATAAAACGCAAAATACATAACGTCTGTGTTTTGCAAAGCACCATAGTCGAACTCATATATATAAGGCATACATGTTGAGGAGTGAATTGCTTTTCTGAGATGGCAAGCTTCCACTAAGGCTATTATTCCCGAGAAATCTGACTCAAAATACAAGAACACAAGCAATAAAAATCAACAAGAGAAAATAAATTAATATACTTGAAATTATAAAAATAAAAGTGAAAAACCTCACAAGTATTGCAGAGAGTTTAAATTGAAAAGAGACTGCGGCACCTGTCCAGTTATATTGTTGAAACTCAAATCTCTGCATGAAAAAGAAAAGAAACATAAAATTAACAAAACTGCGTGTAAAAAGCAGCAAATATTAACTTTATAAAAATGAACAAAATTGTTGAAATCATACAATAACTGTAAACTTTTGAAGTTAGAGAAGTCTGTAGGGAGAGTATCTGATATCTTGCAATTCCTCAAGATTCTACAATGTAAAATTCAATATGAATTAACTGAAGGATCTGCATATATATATATAAGAAAATGAAATCCTGAAATGTAGCTTGTCGTAAATTTAAATTAGGCATACAAAGTGCTCAAGGATGTCAAGTTGCTGATAAAAGCCAATGTAGAGCTAGAACCGTTTGTTATGTCCCCAATCCTTCTGCATTAATTCAGATACACACAGATCAAAATATTACAATTTAAGATATTTGTAAGTAGTAAATGTTCAAAAAAATTCCAACTCCTGGAAACTCACAAGTTGGTTAACTTGACAAGGTTCGAAAAGCTAGATGGAATTGGCCCTTGGAAAGAATTTCCTTGAAATTGCCTGAAAATTTAATATTCCTGTTATATTAATTGCATTTATGGTCCATATTGTCTAGCTGGTTGGTGCACTTGAGAAACTACTTGGCAGAGAGAGGTAACAACCAGTGTATCAAGCAACTTTTGGTCAAAGCTGGTACAGTTGGTGTTCAGGTTCTAGTCTCTGCAGAACTCATAAATTAATTGTCATGGATTTGTTAAAAGGGGAAAGGAAAGAAAGAGAGCATACAGTTCTTGCAAGGCTGTCCAGGTACCAATATAGTCAGGAATTTTACCAGTGAATAAGTTATCTGATGCCTTCCTGGATATATGAAATACATTATTAACTTGCATACAAGAATTATTTTTTAATACAAAAGAAATCTTGAGAGAGAAATTACAGAATTTTCATGTTTTTAAGATTTGATAGTGTTTCCGGTAATTCACCACTGAGACCTGAACTATCAATATAACTACAAAATAGAAACCACATTGTTAGCTTATTACATTTATTTCAGTTTCTGATATTTATGAAAATGAAAGAAAAAGACATCACAGTTGCTGAAGCTTCGTCAAGTTCCCAATTTCATCAGGTAGCGTCCCATTGAAGCTATTTATTCCGATTGATCTGCAATTTATAGTAATGAGACACTGAGAATTAGTTTTTGGGCATGTAGTACACTGTTGAGTCCTATATTAAAATCAGGAAGAGAAATCTTACAGAGAAATAAGATTTTGAAGATTTCCCAGTTCTTTCGGAACTGGACCCGAAAATGCATTGGTGCCAAAAGACCTAGTTCGTTTAGTATCAATATAAACCAATATATATTGTTAATAAAAAGGATTTAAAATATTAAAAAAATTATAATTATAATGTATCAAGGTGGATGACATTACAAGTACTGCATTGGAGTCATGTTCCCAATGAACGCAGGTATAGAACCCGTTAGATAATTTTGTGCCAAGTTCCTGAAATAATCAGTGATTCTGAAATCTTACACGAATATAAAAAATAAATAATAGCAAAGAGAATACACAATTAGAATAATTTACATGTGTGTGGCTGAAACAAGTCAAATAACCCAGTTATAAATGATTAGCTGGTAGGGCGACGAAGTATGAATTGCAGATTATTGACATAATTTAATGGAGTATATATTAAGCATCGGTAGAATGTTGAAAGTAGAAGAATGTTTTGGCTGCTTTTCATTCTTGAAGGAAATTAAAAGACAATGGATATTAAATACAAAGACATATATACTTGAGGATGCAAATTATGTGTTGTAAATAATGAGATAAATTATTACAAGTCAGAAAGATAAGTAAGGTTTTGGAGCTCATCCGGTATAGTTCCCACCACATCCAATGCATACACCCTCCTGCATAATTTTATAAAGAAAGTAGAGTTGTTAAACAGTGTATATTTAGTGCATAACCAAAGATAAAAATATATATACATGCAAAATGAAGTACAGTTGGAAAATAATATAACTGGTCAGTGCACGCATTTCGCTGTGTCTAATTTAACATTTGAAATAATATTGTCAATGCACGTACCGCGCTACGTCTAATATAATGTTAAAAACATTTAATTCTCTATAAAATAAAAAATATTTCCAAATATGTACAATTTCAGAATAAGCACAAAAAACAAATGTTCTATACGTACAATTTTCTTTTTCTGCTTCATACGATTAGTACCATATAATTATTTTTTACAATTTCTTTTATGTATGCTGTTTTTTTTAAACCTATTTAAATAGGAAAGTATGTATTTTCAAAGCTTGATTACTTATTAGGTAATTTTCCTAAAATGGTTCATAATATGCCTTATTAATTTTGTAATAACCAGAAAATTTTATTTATTAAATTTATCTTTTAAAATCATCTTACAAGAGGATTAATCTTCAGTCTAGTGATAAAGTTAATGTTTTCCATATGAAAGGTTATAAGTTTAAAATTCGGATTAGATTCCGTTATAAATAATTAAAAGATAGATAACATAGACTATCTCATCTTTCTGAAAAAAAAAAATCATCTCACCAAACAAATGTCCAAAACCATTAGATATGTATATATGAATGAGACAAGGGTGAATTATAATAATTTATGATATTTTATAGTGTAATTATAATATTTTTTCAATTTTAACTCTCAAATTTTGAGATGCAGTATATACAAAAATTATTTAGCCCCTGTGATTTTGAGTTCAAACTCTATCACTAGAATGAGAACATATTTTTTGTTTATATAATTAATATAATTTTTAAAATAGCATAATGTATTAATTTATGGCCTGTTTTCGATGTTGTCGGATGAAAATCAAATGTTGAGAAGTATCCTGTCAAAAATTTATTTATAAAATACTATACACATGTTATCTTTATTTAGTTTCGAGTTTGAAAGTCTACGTACGGACTTCGTTTCTTTTATCTTTATTGGTCCAATAACATCAATCATCTTATAATATATGATATTTTAAAAATAATACATTTTTCGTAACTTATTTTTACTCTAATCACTTCATAGAATAGCTGTCTTTTTTTCTCTGAATGTAGGGTACTGTTTACTATTAAATGTATTTGGACCATTAATCAAGTCATCAACATGAATAAATATTCTATATCGTTTAACATATTAAATATTTTTATGAACTAATTTTTCAAAACTATTTAAATCTTTTAAATATTTGTGCTCCAGAGGAGTCAAATTAACCACCTATATGATGTTGTATTTTTTTAACAAAACATAGGGTAGCTAGGTTATGCATTATATTAGAATAAATTAGTTTACATTATAAATGAGAGTACCGTGGATATAATAGGGAACCAAATTTTCTATTTTCATAATTATTTACATTTTTCATGAGGGAAATTATTCATATTAAAAAAATAGAATCAAGAACAGTAGTTCTCTCCAAATAAAAAAAGTATAAACTTTAGTTTTATACACGATTTAAAAAGATATATAAAATTAAATTTGTTTTGTCACATTGAGCAGTTTGTAAATGTATGTATCAGTTGCTTAACATTCAGACCTAATATTAACTCATCCGGGAGCCATATATATCAGCTGTCATAATATTTCTACGTCAGTAAAGTACCCCTAGATTATAAAATCTAAATCATTAGATCTCGTTTTCAGATGATAGGGATTAGGGGTGCTGTTTGTGAGAATTCAACACATTACACATCTGAGCTTTGCAGAGTATGTTACAACTTACAGCTTGACAATGTGACAAGTTTTGCTGGAGTTGTAGGTGCAGTCACATTTGATTCCTGGGTTGAAGGTCGGGTTGTTGTCAATGTCCGTGGAGTCTATAGCCCACCCGCTACACGGTTCGCCACTTAGGTTCCAATGCGAATTAGCACTCTTCCCCCACCTTCCCAGTATTGTGTTCAATGCCGCCACTGCAGGAAAAAAAAAACAATTGTAGATGGAGACTTTGAGTGGTAACCATTTTTACATGAAAATATGTCACATTTTTTTTTATTTTCCATCTCTATTAATTTAATTGTCTCATCCTCAATTAATAGGATATATATCATTAAATCGTTTCCAGAAATCTTAACTGCTAATTAATCTGGCAGTCTATCAAGTGAAATAAAGGTAAAGTAGATTAAAATAATATACACTTATTTCAAATTTTGAAATATGAATTTCATACAAGGTATTGTGAGTTTGAAGTCTAGCGTATGTCCATATAAGCTGGGAGTACGATTAAAATTTGATTAGGCCGATCTGAGCTAAAAATGCATTAATTAATGGTTTGGATTTTAAACAACTAACAAAAATAATTGTAATTTTTAGAGTGTCAAGGAGATATATGTTTTTTTTTTAAATCAGGACGGATGACAGAATCAGTGAGTTATGCATGATTGAATTTTTTTTATAAATAGCAATGTGCGTTAAAGATAAACACAATAATTTGAATCAATGCATTAACTTTTGGAATATTCCTATTAATTGCTTTGACAAAGATATAGAACACTAACAGGAATTAGTAAAAAAAATTAAGATGCCATTTTCTTGGATGAGAGTATCTTTATAAAAGCCAGCTGCATAGCCTTTGACCCATGTCCGTACGCAGGACCAACCACCACAATTAATCAATAACCAAATAAATTGGGAGCTGCAACTTTGCTTTGAAAAATGAGAAGTCAAAAGCAGCCTTGCAAGATGCTCTCCAAATAACTTTTTAATTACATAAAATCCATGTAGACGTATAAATGGTAGTTAGCCATTAATGTTAGTGATGACTTTTTTAAATCTCTGAAAAAAAAAAGAATTTAAATTGAGATCCTTTGTCGGGCGTATATCAGGTTAAGATTTCTAGTACATGAAAGGAACATATATGGATTTCAGTTATTATACAACTCCAAGAAATAAAAAAAATAACAAACTATATATAATGGGCAGAGTCTATAACAAAATGTTAATTTTACTTGCACATAAAAAAAAATAATTGAACAAAGATTGTTTTGAAAGTTATTATTTTTCATTTCTGTAGTAAATAAATAGATTAATATTGGAATTTCATCAACTACTTGTAATTAACAGACTGAACCTAGGGACATTAATTGCATTAAACACAGACAAGCAAATTTAAAATTTGCTTGAAGACGTTTGCACATCAGTCGATATGTAAATACGTCAAAAAAAATTAATCTCAAAAATTTCAGTTTATGATTTTCATTAAATTCTTCATATGAAAATCTTATGGGATATAAAAATTTAGAGTGTTTTGAGTTTTTTAAATCATTCTTTTTAATTTTTGAAAAAATAACATAAATAATGAATATATATATATATATATATATATATATATATATATATAGGGAAGGGATTACTTGATAATGGTTAACTTGACAATCTTGACCACGGCTCTTCAAATAAATACGAAAAAAATCTTAAAAATAGAAAAAAATTTATAAATATGTTCTTCTACTTATAGATTGATAGTGATTCAAATTTCATATAATTTTATTATCGTTTGATAGCTCATCAAAGATAGTTAAATTAAAATAATTACAAATTGCATAACATTTTGATAATCTTTGATGGACTATCAAACAACAATAATATTACATAAAATTTGAATGTAAATATATATATATATATATATATAGATTAAAAAATAACAAGGACAGAGAAAGTCTTATCTGAGGAGGCAAAAAGGGGCATACTTTGCAACTAGGGGAAACCCAAAATGATAGGAAATAGCATACATAAATTTTGCATTACTACTTCGCCAAATATATATATATATATATATATATATATATATATATATATATATATATATATATATATATATATAGTTATGCTACGGTTAGTCACGAAGTATAAAACGTTTTTGTACTTCGCGTCGTATCTTTCATTTTTGATTTCAAAATACTGATCCGACCGTTCAAAGTGTTCTTCATATTAAAATATATTTGGAGACCAAATTTTATATTTTTTAAAAAAAAATTCTATTTTTATTGAGGGGATGAAAATGTATTGAGTTTATGATTTCTAATAAGAATGATTTTCTAATCCTCAAAAAAATAGAAAAAAATTTCTAAAAAATGTAAAATTTGATATCCAAATATATTTTAATATGAAGAACACTTTAAACGGTCGGATCGGTATTTTGAACTCGAAAATGAGAGATACGACGCGAAGTACAAAAAAAAATTATACTTCGCGACTAACCGTAGCATAACTCTATATATATATATATAGACGTGAGAACAATTAAATTGGTTGGGACTCTTTAATCTCTCTCTCTCTCTTTCTCTCTTTGTGATAGAATCAAAAAGGATCTTGCATCATCAAAACAAATTTTATTGAGTTCAGAATAAAAATTAGGCGAAGATATAAATCAATGCATATACCTTCAATTGGGTCTGTCGTAGCCTGAGCTGTTGCTGTACCAGCACTAGATATAATCAAGAAGCATGCTATCAGTACAACACCAAAGCTTCTCATCAATGGCGAATCAGGCACCACCATCTCTTAATTTCTCTCTGTAGGTTTGTGTGTGTGGGACGTCGCATACAAATTAAACTCGTACAAGGCAAAAAGTTCAAAACGAGGTGGAGACTGGAGAGAGCGAAAGAGGAAATTCAAATGTATCTGAAAATTATTGGAAGGGAGGAATAGACAAGTCAAATATATATATCTGGATGATGCATTAATGTGATCATTGCATAGTGAATTAGTGGTTAGTAGTGGATATACGCAGCCTTCAGTGTTCGATTTCCTGCAGCCTTCAGTGTTCGATTTCCTGCAGCCTTCACTGGTACGTCCCATCGTGTGGCAAGTCTTGCAATCTTTATCTCTACTTTTATCCATTTGATTCCATCTTTGTTTTTATTTTAATTGGAAAAAAATGTATTATTTTTCTCTTTAGAAAAATAAGTTCATGTGTCCACTTTATTATAAAATTAAAACAAGCTAGATCCGATTATTCTCTGGTCTCATAAATATTTATACTTGATACAAAATATATTCATATTTTTATTTTGTCTATCTCATTTGTTCTTTCATGAAATTCATATTATGTTTGTAACAAAAAATTGATAGAACTTGTAAATTATATTCTACAAAGATGAATAGTTCGACTAATTTTGTATTCAAATTCAACTTGGATAAATATAGTCCAATATCAAATATTAACGACAAGATACACGCTGACATCCATCCGTTCACACCCCCCAAATTGCTAGCGTTGTAATAAATAGACTTGGAAAAAAAAAAGGCAGCCTGTTCACACTTCACACGCAACATATTGTGAAGTTGTGCTTGTTTTTATCTCAAAAAAAAAAAAAAAAAAAAAAACTGTGCTTGTCCGGATTGATCCTGCGAATTAAAGCGTACAGGACCACAAGTCCATTTCTTTAATTAATATAAGATATAAAATTAGATTAAAAATGGGTTCTTAAAAAATGGATGTCAACAAACTAGCAACTGAAAAGATGATATAAATTTTGAAATATATTAGAAATGTAAAAATTGTTCACGTGTCAGCTCGACACTTGAGGAAAAAAAAATCGCGCGTCTGAACTCTGAACCAGACGCAAAAAAATTTTACGCTTCGTATCAACTTTGCTGGCGATGGCATTCACACAAAATAGTTGCATATTATTTTTTGTTAATTAATTAATTATAAAAACTATATATAAGTTATCACATTATATTAATAGTTTAAATGTATCAATGAATTATAAAAAATATGATACATAAAAATAAATTAGACATAGAATTAATTAGATCTGTAATCTACCCTAAAAATCTAATAAAAATATACAATAAAAATTTTTGAATATGTATTCAGATAAAATCTGATAATATCATATATAAATTCCTTGGGTGTTGTTAGATATTGATAGATAATAGCTAAATTGTCGGATACAAATAATAATCAAATCATATTTTTATTTGTTATAATTTTTTAATGCAGATATAAAATACAAATACAAATATCTTCGAACATAAATATAGATTAGATAATTTTTATCATTTTTCCAATCATATCTCGGAAAAAAATAGATACTTCACTATTCGTTTACAAGATGACCCCTAGATACTTAGATATGATTTTTCATATTAAACAAAAAAGTCGGCATCAGAGTTACTAACATCGACTTGGGTCAAAACTTAATAAATAAATAAATAAAAAGCATTCTTGAATCGCATGTTTAGTAGGTATGATAATAAGTATTTATCACGTTCAAATCTAAATATATATATCTATACTATTATATAAAGCATCTAAGAATTGGAGGGTCCATTTTTTGTCATGGTAATTTTTATTATACCCATTTTATCCCTCAATTAGACGGATAATATTTATTTTTTGTTGATCGAACGTTTGTGATCGCGTCCATTGATCTCTTCTTTCTCTCCAGTTCTTTCCCATATATACTATTATTTCAATAATATTATTTTTTTATTTAGCAACCTTGTGCATATTTGATAAGAAATTAATGGTGATAATATATGTTAGAATAATTTACTTTTCTTGCCATAAAAATCATGAATCATTAAGTCATATCTATACTTCTATATTATTATATAAAGCATCTAAGAATTGGAGGGTCCATTTTTTGTCATGGTAATTTTTTATTATACACATTTTATCCCTCAATTAGACGGATAATATTTATTTTTAGTTGATCGAACGTTTGTGATTGCGTCCATTGATCTCCTCTTTCTCTCCATTTCTTTCCCATATATACTATTATTTCCATAATATTATTTTTTTTATTTAGGAACCTTGTGCATATTTTGTAAGAAATTAATGGTGATAATATATGTTAGAATAATTTACTTTTCTTGTCATAAAAATCATGAATCATTAACTCATATTGTGCAAAAATCTCATCCAAGATTAAATATAGTCTTTATTATAAGTTTTCTCTATAATTTGGTGAATTTATAATTTAATATTAGATAAATATGATTTTTTTATTTTATAATATTTTAATGTTTAAATAAAAGAGTCTGCTGCAACGCGCGGGTATATAGCTTAGTATATATATATATAATATGTATTAATATTTATTGAGTCCTATTTAATTTAAAAAGTAAAGGGGAAGAATACAATTATTATTTTGACAATCTTAATAATAAATATTTAAATAAATTTAAAATATAGATATGTTATTTTACTTATATATTGATAGTGATTCACATTTGATATAATTTCATTAATGTTTGATCCATAAAATATAATTAAATTGAAATCATTGCAAATTACATAAAAGTTTAATCATTTTTGTTGGACAATTAAATGATAATAAAATTACATGAAATTTAAATCAATATCAATCAATAAATAAAATAATATATTTATATTTTCTATTTTTAAGATTTATTTTATATTTGTATCTATTTAAAAACTTATTATGAAGATTGTCAAAACAACCCAACGGATCCCTCCCAAAATAAAAAGCATTATAAGCGTCTAACATTAGCATTTGACCATTAATTCTAGCAGCAGGCCTCCTCTCCTGTCTTAGCACAACTCTATTTGTTCTTCCTTATCCATTCAAAAGTCAAGGTCTTTGTGCGTGCACGAGCTCATAAAAGCTGCTCGATCAGCTGCATATTTCAAATAAAATGGTCTCATGTACTTGCGTACATGTTTGACGCTTCAAACAGGTGATCTTTTTTTTTTTGGAAAAAATCAAACATGTGATCGTCCCATCAAAGATTGAGAGGTGGGGTGGAGGTAGAAGACATTTGAAAACACACGGTCGGTACGCTCAATCCGAATTGAAAAACGAGGCAAAATTGAACTTTTTAGCACGAGTTTGAATTGATCTTTTTAGAAAACTCATTTTAAATCTGGACCGTCCAAAAATCTGTTTGGGACCATCTAAAAAACCCGACTAATTTTTCTGAAAATGAAAAGTGAAAAGAGAACAGATGTGGGGAAAATAGGGCGCACATTGACATCACACAATCGTATATGTATAGTATATTGAGATCTTAACTATCTAAGAAGAGTAGATGTATTGTTCAAGTTATGATTCTTTTTTGAGTAAATTTGAATCTTTTATTTATAGGTTTTCTTGGAGACTAGCAACAATTCTGTTGGATCGAGATCCGACCAAACGGTTAGCTTCTGTATTTGCTGTTTTAGTAAGCACTCAAGGCGGATCATTAACGATATCTGAGCCGTGATGAGATTCAATCGCGTTGGGCCATATGACACATGATTCACGTAACCAAAAGACTGCCAATAATCTCCCAGCACATAGTGCAGATGTTTATATTTGTTAATTTGTATGTCAAGTTAATCTTTTTGTCAGATGATTTAGCCATTAACATTTCTATCTTATTTGTTTATATCTTACTATTATATGTTTATATTTTGGAGTTCAGATTAATCTATTTGTAAGGAGAATCAGCGGTTTGTGTCGACATTTTTTTTATAATTTCTTTAAGAGTCAAGTATATTTTTAAAAATTCTTTTAAATCACAAATTTATTTTTAAAGAAAAATTTTCAGAGTGTGGTAACTGTCTTCTCTGCCTCTGATTAGGAGGCGAGCTGGAACAAAGAAGTGGTGGAAGAGATTGACCATGGCGCTGGAGATTCATTGGTCATTTTTCTTTAAATTATTTAAAATGATAGATGGGTTCATCAAGTCTCAGAGACGAGAGATGAGATTCGGAAAAGAAGATTTATTTTTTTTTCATAATTCAAATGATAATTTTTTTATGCACCAACTACCAAAGTATCATTTAACAAAATTAGAAAATTGTTAAGATAATATTTTCCATACGTGAAGTTAAAATTCTGAAACTCGAATAAGGTACTTTTTGTAGATGTTTAAAATTGAGAGGCTTAACAATCATCTTTATCTAAAAAAAGTTAAAAAGTGATTTTTATAGATTAAAATTTTAATATTTATTAAATTTGAGCCGTTAATATTAACTTAATCCCCACATCTTCGATATAAATTTGTAATTTGTAATTTTTTTACTTTTTTATTTTTTTTTTACTTTTTTAATTTGTTGTCATTTTTTGTACTTAAAACACCACTGGTGCTAATTTCTCAGGGCTTAACCTCATCTTTTTATAGAAAAAAAATCTTCGACATAAATTTTAAATATTTCGATCCAATTCTCAAAAGTTGGCCTTTATTAAAGAAAACACTCAATCACAAGGTTGTACCGTTACCATATCGCTATTACTCAGAAAACAAGATGTTAAGAAAAATATGAATATTACCAGGGCGGACATAACATTCGCTTGACCCCTTGAATTTTGAAAAATAGTACTTTTAGGTTAATATTTTGTTAATCTGATCCTCCTAGATTAAATTTTTGACCCCTCTGGATTATCTGATTATTTTTCATTGAGAAAAAATATTTAATATCACGGATAATGAAAAAATTATGTAAAATTTTTAAAATATAAAGTCTTGTAGAAGAAAATTTTTTTTATTGCTATGATTATTTATTATTTTAACTTTTATTTTTTTATTATTTTAATATTTTTATTTAGTACCCGATTAGTTAATAGATTTAAATCCGATAAGCTACTGAATCCGATTATTGACCCCCGACTAAAATCCTGCATCCGCCCCCGAATATTACATGTGTGTTTAACCAGTTTCTACCATGCTGCTGTACATATTACTCCTAAAACACGCCGCTTCTCAGCTTCCATCTCGAATAATTGAATCCAACAACACATCAGGCGAGCAAACCTCCTCAGCTGGTTTTCGAGAGTGTTCTGTGGGGCCCCCAGATATTTCTCTAAACTGCCACTCTGTCAAGTAGCTTGGTCGAGAAGTGACTTGGCTAACTTCCACATCACCACTGAGCATTTTCACAATGCGCGACATGGATGGTCGTTGTGAGGGAGATGCCTGGGTGCAGAGTAGTGATACACCGATCAGCCTCTTCGCTTGATCATCATCGTATGATGCGATCCTCGGGTCTATTAACTCGAGCGCACGATTTTGGTCATATAAGTTCCATGCCTGCACAAAAATAATACTCTGTTGTCATATTTTACATTTCTGATTTCAGTACTGTCAGCATTTGATCAGTTCTGATGCAACACCAGGAAAAAACCTTCTTGGCTGCCTTTATCTTCCCTTTGTTTTCTTCTGTTAAAAAGTGTACTGTCTTGGGTTGTCTTGATTGAGTTCCACTAGTAAATGGGTCAATTGTGGCCGAGCTGGTTTGATTTGGACCAACATTTTGTAGGCCTTATTGTTTCTGTTTCTGAGTTTTAAAAAACTGAATTATAAATGATGATGATACCTTGTCAAGGAGGACTTGTGTAGAGAACTATAAATGACAATACCTTGTCAAGGAGGTATATTTCATCCGGATCCTGGTTTTCATCTGAATTTAAGCGACCCGCCACAACCTCCAGTGCAAGCACGCCAAATGCAAACACATCTGTCTTTGAAGTGAGATGTCCCATCATTGCATACTCTGGTGCCAGATACCCTCTGTATAGAACAAGCAGGAAACAAATATTAGCTCAAACAAATAATTGAGTTTTCTGCATAACATTTTTCATATTTACGAACTTGAAATACATGCTAGTACTTTATGTGTATAGAGACTTACATTGTACCAGCTACTCTTGTGTTGATATGGGTCTTCTTGTCATCATAAAGCTTTGCCATACCGAAATCAGAAATTTTGGGTTCAAGGTCTGCAGCTAATAATACATTACTTGCTTTAATATCTCGATGCACAATTCTGACATTGGCCTCCTCATGCAGATAAGTGAGGCCCCGTGCCACGCCAAGACATATCTTGAACCGAGTCGCCCAATCAAGGGACAAAGTACCTGAAATTATGTATAAAATTTTTTAAAAGAATGTTTGACTTTGGAATGAAAGTCACAAGGAGATTGCAAAAGGCAACTACAGGCAAGTTCAAAATTTTGGTTGAAAAGATGATTGGAACAAATTCAAGCAAACTGAGATTGCATTGATTGTGGAAGTGAGAGATAAGCATAGTTTGGTTCATTCTGAATTATGCAAATGAGGTAAGGGAGAAAATTTTGTGTTAATTTTAGATTTATTACAAATCTTATGATTAATGTAAGTTGCATTCTGGAGACAGCTGAGAATATTAGTAAAGTTCAGGCAGAATGGTAGTATTGTGTTGAGATTTTAACTGAGAAACAAGTAATGGTTAGTAATTACAAATTAAATAGAGTTCCTTTTTAGTCTGTGAGATTGTGTTAGGAACATGCCGACTGGATGCAAAACAACTTAATTTTCTTTGATTAAAATTTAGCAGCCTATGGACTGCTACGTCAAAAAAAATTACAAATAAAATTACATACCGAAGAGGACTTTATCTAGGCTTCCTTTTTCAAAGTATTCATAGACCAAAAGGGGTTTGTTTCCTTCGATGCAGCAGCCATACAATTTTACTAGGTTTTTGTGTTGCACAGATGATATGGTGGTTATTTCTGTTACAAACTGCTCTTTTCCTTGGCGTGATGTCAATGATAACTGCTTGACTGCTACGATGCGGCCATCTGACAATTTTCCCTATAAAATATTTCAAGAAAATAACCTCAAAACATAGCAAAAAACTGTATCTGACAAATTTCTCATTTTCTAATTAATTAGTAATACAAAGGGCTAGGTACCTTGTAAACAGGGCCATATCCACCTTGTCCGAGAATATTAGCGGTATCAAATGCATCAGTAGCAGCTCTCAGTTCAGCATAACTAAATACATCAGGTCTATCAATTATGCCCATTAATTCTGACAAACCAATGAAAAGCCAAAAGAAAACAGAAAAGGGTTTAAAACAAAACACACAAACCAAAACAATATCATCCATAAATATTTTTTTGATCCATTTAAACATGATACAAAAATATAGCAATATTATACCTTTGTTCACTTCAGCAGTTTTCTTCTTGCGTCTCCAAAATTGAACTGAAATTACTGTTATAACCCCTAAAAGTGAAACTCCTATCCCAGCTACAATCCCTACAATCATACCAGTTTTGTTTTTTTCCTTTCCTAAGCCAGGTTCCTTATTTGGAACCGTTGGTATGAAATCTGAAAATTTGAACCAGTTGTGAGTTAATAAGTAGGAGCTGAACAAATTATACTACAACTGCCCGTCTTTGTTCATAGCAAATTAACCAAATATGATTTTTTTCCAATCAAATCGTACTGGTAGTCCGGTGTCTAATGTTGTATCAAATTTACTCAAGAGAAAAGAGAGAAGAGAGGAGAGAAGAGGGAGGGAGAGAGACTGACCAGCAATCACTGCCAAGGTTTTCAAAGAAAAAAAAAATCAGAGAGGGGGTAAGAGAGAGAGAGAGAGAGACCAAAAGGATATGCACTAATAGCTGAGATTGCAGGACCATAATAGCCTTGTGTTGGTATGCAACAAGTGCCTTTTCCAGCCCAAAAGAAATGAATCTCCATAAAATTATCTGTAACTGGTACAGTATAGTTTTTGACAACAGCTACAAACGATTTTCCACCAGCCTCTTTCTTTATGTTAAAATCCTTTTCTTTTAGAACTCCCTACAAATGCATAAACAAGATTGATCAAAAGCATCTAAGATATAAGAACAGTTTCATGCCTTTTCTCAACTCCAAAATTATCAAAACTGGCTCAAATTTGTACTGATATCTTTAAAATAATTAGGCTTGTACAGGTACGAAGGACATACGAGGGGAAAAACTAGGGATCATGGTACATGAGATATAAACTGTTCCAAATGCCAGCCAGTAAATTACCATTTCACATTTTTAATTTATTTATAATTTTATTTCCAAATTGTTATTTTTTTATTATACAGATAGGTACAAAAGCACAAACCTGGATATAGATGTCAAAAACCCTTCTGCCTACATTCTGCCAAACAAATGGAGGTGGATTCGGGTATCCAATCTCTGCAAATTGAAGCTCAACCGTATAGTTTCCATTTTGAAGACCAAACCCGTAATACCTTAATGAAGAAGCTGACATTCGTGAATTCTGAAATAAGTCAGAATCTAGCTTATTCTGGTCTTGTGGTTGAACTCAATTATGTATGTAGAATTGGGTGATTCTGCAAATGCACCGACATTGCTTACCCCCCAACGAGTTGCACCTGAAAGAAATTAGTACAAGAAATAAAAGAAGCAGAAAAAAATTGTAGAACTACATATTTGTTAGAGGATATCTGTTTGTTTTTGTCGGCATGACTGGTTTGGTATATGAAGATACCACAATGCCTTACTTGTACCAAGGTATTTGTACTAGCTTTTAAATGAATTCTTCTTTTCTCCTTGTAAACTTCAGAATTGTGTGTATCAGACAATTGGGATGAGAAGGCTCCAGCCCTCCATGTCCCTCTTATAATCTGCCCTCAGAAAAGCTGGTAAATGTCATACAGTGGTCATGCATTCACATAGAGATCATACGTGTTACATAATAAGAAGCAGCTGTAAGGTTGGCATTATCAGGTTGGTAGATGGTCCCATCTTCAGTTGTGAAGGATGTTGCTCCGCCACATCTTATTGCAAAAGATGAATCTAAATTGTGTATTCCTCGTAAGTTTGATATACTTTTGGAAAAATATCTGGACAATAATCATTCTTCAGAGAGAGATGGAGAGAGAGCTGGCTTACAAATAGGAGAGCCCTTGTAACAGGGAAAATTTCTCTGAAGGCATTCTAAACCGGAAGGTAGGATACTGCAATTTATGGTAAATTTTTTAAAACTTAGTAAACTGAAAAATGACTAAATAAATCAATGAAATATAAAACTAGGAAAAGGAAGTAAGTATTGGAGATACCTGTTATTAGAGCTCCCTATGATGAAGTTGTTCGCCACCAAATTCCTTCAAATATAGTTAAAGAAAAAGATTCTCTTCTTTTGAATTCATAGTTGAAAAACTAGCAACTAAAATAAAGGACCTTTCATATGTGAAAAAACTTACAGTTGTAAATTATCTTCCTGAGTAATCCAAGAAGGGAAACTTCCTGAGAGTTGATTGTATGACAAATCTCTACAAGAAGGAACAATAGTATTAACAAAATTATTATAGTGGTTGTTACACTTTTGTGTGCATTCATTTCATTTCTTGAAATTGTTCAAATTAAAAACTTAATTTGTAGATTTGTTCTTCTTTTCCTAAGAACAATATATATCACATTTGAACTGATAGAATAATATTTAGTCTTCTACAAAATGAAAAACTGATTTTTTTAGGATGATATACATCATTTCTGAATAACAAGCACATCCACAATCGATACACTCATTTCTGAATAATTAACAGCATTTATAATTTAAGTTTTTCTTTAATATAAGCAACAATCTTAAAGTTATTATAAAAGGATGATACATGATAGAATTATTTTTATTGTACATTCCAGAATATTCTATTTTTGTGATAAAGCAAACAATTCAAAGAAAAGTAGAAAACCAAACTGGCATACATATTGAGGAGGAGGCTACTTTTTTGAGATGGCAAGCCACCACTGAGGCGATTGTTTCCAAGAAACCTGTGTCAAATTAAGCAAAAAAAATATGCATTGAAAACTATGAAAATAAAATAAGAACTTATTTGTAAAATAAACAGCTGAGCACTTACAAGTCTTTCAGAATGCTTAAACTGAAAAGAGACGCTGGTACCTCACCAGTTATGTTGTTAAAACTCAAATCTCTGTGAGAAAATGAAGTACATGTAAGGAAAATTTTCAGTTTCAGTTTGATCAGAAGAATTAAGATAAATTTTTTGAATTCGTACAATTTCTGCAAGTTTTTGAATTTAGAGAAATCTGTCAGGAGAGTATCTGATATCTTGCAGTTCCTTAAAATTCTGCAAGTTAAAACATTGACATTAGTATACTGGATAACTGTTCATTCACTACACAAAAGAAGCATGTGTTAAGAGACGGATTCAATTGAATTGAAACACATACAAAGTGCTCAAAGAAGTCATGTTGCTGATAAAATCCAATGTAGAGCTAGTACCGCTTGTTATATCCCCAATCCGCCTTCATTAGAGCAAGAATTCACACACACATGATTTGTAATTATTCACTTATGAGGAAATCTATTAATTTTCAAATCTTGAATCTAGAAGAGACTTACAGGCTAGTTAACTGGACCAGATTTGAGAGGGTTGATGGAATTGGCCCTTCAAAAGAGTTTCCTTGTAACCGCCTGAGATGTTGAGTTATGATTTGTTAAAAGAAAGAAAATAGATCTCAATAAGAACAGACTATAAAAATAAATCTTCTGTTTATTAGCTTGGCTTCTTCAGTGGTAGTATTTACTTATCTGTCTCAGCATTTGAAAATTCTACTTACTTAACAAAGGTGCAAAATGGTCAGATTATTTTTAGGTTGGATCATGTCTGTTTTGGCTGGTTACCTGCCACTGTAGTGCCAGATTGTTTAAGGTTCGAATTAATTGTATTTTGAAAAAACTTGGTTCTCAGCTTGAGTATTCTGATTTCTGTCTTCTTCACTATTGTTCAAATATTTTTTTATTTTACTTATTTTTAATCACGTACTTATTTATGTATGTATTTACATATGTATTTCTCCTTACTATTGTTCCAATATTCTTTACTATGTATATACGTACATACGTATGTCTCAGTGTGAATGTGGATTCTTTCTGATATGCACAAAAACACAAAACCAATAGAAAAAAAAATAGTGAGAAAACGATCATACAAGTCTTTCATTGCTGTCCAGCTGGTACCAATGAAGTCAGGTATTTTACCAGTAAAATTACAACCCGTTGCCCACCTACCAAAATAATATGACAACCATGATTATCATAAAATTAAATTAAATAAATAGAAATCATAGAAGTATTTTATAGGAAGTACATGGTCTTCATGTTCTTAAGATTGGATAGAGTTTTTGGTAATTCACCACTGAAACCAGAGCCAGTCATATAGCTGCAAAACATAGAAATTGCATAATTATATGTTGTCTTATTCCTTCCATAAAATAAAACAATTAAACAGAATATCAGACAAAACTACAAATTAAAAAAAAAAACATAACAGTTGTTGAAGACTTGTTAAATTCCCAAATTCTTCTGGTATCGAACCACTGAAGTTGTTAGTTCCAATTCCTCTGCAAAAGTGAAAAGAATAAGATTAGAGTTAAATAAAAATATTAAGTTGTTAAAATACATTTTTGTTGTTGTGGTTTATTTCTCAACCAAGAATGAGAAATCTTACAGTGATTTAAGTTTTGGAAGATTGCCTAATTCCTTTGGAATTGGACCCGATAAAGCATTGGTACCAAATGTTCTGATTGATTGAGATGTCAAGAAAAAATACTAAATATGAATAAATTTATAATTGTTTTTGTAATACATTATTAATTATTAGCAAGAAATAATTTACAAGTATTCCATTCGAGTCATATTTCCCACGAAAGCTGGTATAGGACCTGTTAAATAATTCTGGCCCAAGTCCCTGAAACATAAATCAATAAAGCTGAACTGTTAGGACAAAAAAAAAAAAAAAATGACAAGTTGACAACACAAAACAGTTATAATTCATATATGATTAAGACTATTAAATTATACTTTATGTATGTTTTAACCCAAAAAAGGAAGATTGAAATATGAATCAGATAGTATCTCAAAACTTCCAGAGGTGACTGCTCCCAAACTATTTGATTAGACTAAATATTTCAAATAAAAACACATTCTGATACATATCCGATCCGAGTAGTTGAAAATACATGTCAATATATTTTTTTAACTTGAATTTAAATGATATTCTCAGAAGTATGTATTATAAGATGTACAATAAAAAGTTAGATGCATTCTAGAAATATTTATACAAGAAATCGTAGATAATCAGGAAAATACTTCTTTTATCTTTTTTAGCCTAAGATAATAGTTTGATTCTCAAATAATTTCTCGATAAGAACATTAATTTGAATTTTACAACCTTCAGTTTGAACAACAATATCTTAACCACTACATAGGTTAGACGTGATTCCCGGCCAAAAAATGAAAAAAAAAAACTGTTGTAAAATTGAATTAAGAGATCGAATTAAAAAGTAAATTTGCATTTTCCAACGAAGAGATCGAAATAATAATAAAAAAAAAAAGACATAGCAAACTTTATTACAAGTTGGTAAGGTAAGTCAGATTTTGGAGCTCATCTGGTATAGTTCCCACCACATTCAACGCATACACTCTCCTGTGTTAATTTAAAGCGAAAGGAAAAAATGATGTAAAATATGAATAAAAGACAATGGTGGAAATCCAAATAATTCAATCCATTATGGTACAATATTCTTGCAATATTGTTTTATCTTTAATTGTAATTTTAATTAGAAATTAGGTGTTAAATTTTCGTGTCATGACAATTCATTTTATTATTCAAAAGAAGCAGACTAGTCCACAGCTCTAATTATTCTAATCTGAATAAAAACATAAAAATTAATCTGGAAAAACTTACAATCTGACAATGTGGCATGTTTTGCTGGAGTCGTAGGTGCAGTCGCACTTGATTCCCGGGTTGAAATCCCTATTGTTGTCTAATTGCGTAGAGTCTATGGCCCACCCGCTACACGGTTCGCCACTTATGTTCCATTTGGAATTGGCCTTCTTTCCCCACCTCCCCAATATAGCATTCAAGGCAGCCACTGTAGCAGAATAAACAAATATAAAAAAAATTATTCAAGTTTTTTTTAGTAAAGATGGATAGCATCTATTTAATTGTTCACAAACAACTCTAATGCGAATTTCGAATCTATTTCATTAGATCATCGAAGACTGGTCTAAAAAAATTATTTAAGTTAATTAAAGAAATATTTGTTATATTTAAATATATCAAGAGTCGTGGGGGTACTTCAATTTTATTTTGGTTTGTGGTTTGATTTGATGAAGTGCCTTTTTTTTTATTTCCTAACCTCTTTCTCAAGGCTAAATCGTCTGAGTTGGTTACGCTATCATAAGTCTGGAATTTTAACAATATTAATACAAAATGATAATTATGGCTGAAGTCATAGGTTTTAATAGATTTTATCTTTTCTTTAGTAGATCTCTTAATGATGTATTAAGTCAACAATTACTGTCACTTTATAATCTTCTATATAGGGTTTCTTTAAACACAACATATAATATATGTATATGGAGATGGTATAAATACTGATATATTCAGTGTACATTCTTATTATAGTTGGTTAGATTTTGAGAGTGTAAAAAACTTTGTTTTTCAATCAATATGGTCATCACACATACCTTTGAAAATTAAATTTTTTTTATGGCTAGTTAGACAAAACACAATATTAATAAAAGATAATTTGAGTAAAAGAGGTTGGCAAGGAGGCATTCATTGTATTTCCTATAATGATGCAGAAACTATTGACCATCTTTTCATACATTGTTCAATTATAACTTGTTTGTGGTCCTAATTATAATAACTTTCATTTCTTATGTCAAAATATAGAGGAATTATGACACATTAATGCTTTTATACCATTTAAACATGATAATATTTGTGAAATATTTAGAAGTATTATTTTACGGATTTTATGGAAAGAAAGAAATAAATTATTATTCTAAGAGGGTAATTGTAGCAGTTCTGAATCTTGGGGCTAAAATTATCAATTTAATAAAATACTGGAGTTAGATTAAAGGTAGAAGTTGCACAAATAATATTCACCTAATTATACTCCCTAATGTTGATTCTTTACCAATGCAGATTTTAGAGGAAAATTTAAGAATAGAGTAATCTGAGGTGAAAACTAAAAACTTATTTGAAGAAGAAATTGAATATCAAGTTTAGAATAACAAGAATTAGTTAAGTACTCTAAGAAGTAAGTGGTTATTTTATTAGTACTAGATATGATATGCTTCTCTTATTTTTGCAGCTGGAATAGACCAATTTGCGGTAGAAGGTTATGCAAATTGGGTATGAAGAGAAGACCGAAAAATTTTAGGAATTGAACTTTCTTTTGATGATGTATCTTTGAGAAAATTATATTAACTCTGCCTTGTGTTATTGTTGATGAACTGTAGTTTTAAATACCCATGATACCGGGTTGTGGTATCAAATGGATATGGTTTCGTAATGAAACAGGTGATATTCCACTTTATTAAAAAAATAATATTAAGATAATAAGAAGAGCTAGTTTACAATTACGTAGTGAAAAAATTGAGGTTATTTCTATTTTACAATCTCTATCAGCTAATTTTTTAGGTTAGAATATTATTGTTTGGTCTTTTAACTTCTATAGGGTTATATGATGTTCGATCTATGTACCTATTTTTATGAATAATGGGTATCCCAACTCCTCTTCATTACGGGTTTGTTTGGTACTTGGTGGAATAGCAAAAAGTTAGAATAGAAGAGTGCGGAAAAGTTGAAATAGCTATTTCGACGAATTAATTTGTCAAACGAATTTTAGACTAAGTAGAAGAGTGTGGAAGAGTGCTAATCTGGTATACCAAGTTATAAGTGTTATACCGGATTAACTCTCGTCAAAATAGTAATTATTGTTTAATTATGTTGTATTATATTATTATATTATGATTATAATTATGATTATGATTCATTA
Organism: Schoenoplectus tabernaemontani; assembly: GCA_037127355.1. Lineage (NCBI taxonomy): Eukaryota > Viridiplantae > Streptophyta > Magnoliopsida > Poales > Cyperaceae > Schoenoplectus > Schoenoplectus tabernaemontani. Next base: position 18,045,405 of record CM073755.1, on the reverse strand, counting down.
TTATATTATATGATTATGATTTAATATTATATTAATATTCTGATGATTATTTATTTATTTATTTATTATTATTTATTTTATTTTATTTTTTATTTTTATTATTATTATAATTATTATTATTATATTAACATCACTATTAGCATTATTATTATATTATTATTATATTATTAGATTATTATTATATTATTTATTATTATATTATTATGATTATGATTATGACTATGATTATTCTATTCTATTCTATTCTATTCTATTATTATATTATATTACTATAATTATGATTATAATTTTATTATTATTATATTATTATATAATGATTATGGTTATATTTATTATTAAATTATTATGATTATGACTATGATTACTTATTATTTTTATTATTATATTATTATGAGTACGACTCATGATTATTATTATTATCATGATTATGATTATTATTTTATTATTATCTGATTATAATGTATTATTATTATATTATGATTATATTATTATTATATTATTATTATATTATTAGAATTATGATTATTTATTATTATATTATTATGATTATGATTATAATTATATTTTTTTATTATATTATTATTATATTATGATTATGTTTATATTTATATTATATTATTATGATTATAACTATTAATATTATTATTTATTATGATTATGATTATGAATTATGATCATTATTTTATTATTATATTATCATTATTATTACTATTATTATTATTATTATTATCATCATCATCACTGTTAGTATCATAATTATCCATATTTTAACTATTCTGATTAACAACTGCCAAATGATATTTTAACTCTTCCGAATAGTTAAGAATACTACTCTTCTACCACTCTTCAAAAAATACACTATTCTATCACTCTTCCAAAATTATTACTTTTCCAAAGTTATTCCTTAATTTGCCAAACAAACTCTACATTTATGTCTTAAAATTAAATGCTTTCTTTGATTAGTTCTGCGTAGTAAGATTCTAACAAAGAATAATAATTTTAAAAAGAGGTTGCATAAGAATTATCTTGTACTTTTTGTAATTATGCTATGAAATTTATTGATTATTTATTTCTTCATTGTCTTATAATGCAGTTTTGTCTTGCTTTTAATATCAATAATTCGGTACAAGTTACCTCACCCATTCTCTCAGTTATAGATATATATGTGGGATTTTCCGCTTGTTCTTTAACCGGCCATAATATAATTTTGATTTTATCACTCATTTCAGTTGTATCTTGAATTTGTTGGAATGAGAGGAATTAAGTTATTTTTACACAAACTACTAGCCTTTCTTTCAATACTTTCGTGCTCAAAGTAGCATCTATTTTTTCATATATGGACTGATATTCTAATTTGGTTTGGTTCTTCTTCGAAGGGATGAAGAAATTCTGATCTCTATTAACGTTCCAAGAGCTCAGGACTTAGTACTTTAACTTTTTGATATACATTTTGTGATTTGGTGATTTAGATCTGATGGTTTGTATTTTCTGAGATGCAATAGAAAATGGCAAATTTATGCCTGCTTTTGTGTAAAATAAGACAAGGGACAGTTGTGGCGGGTAATTTGTTTTACACATGGATAAGCGCATGTAGCATTTTATCTCCATAAATTAAATGTTTATTCTATTTTCCCTTTTGTTTTGGGTCAATATTCGAGATTCAATATTGGACTGTTCTAAGCACTTTTGTATGTTATACATTTCCTCTCCTTTGAATTAAGAAAACCCAAATAATGGGAAGATGAGCATCTTGTTAAGTTTTAGCACATAATATGTTTTGTTAACAACATCAATCATTAACAGGATACTGAACAAAATTTACAGATCCATTTACACTTTAGAGTCTTATATAAACAAATTAATCCACTCAGAGAGCATAATCTTTTAGTCATAACAAAGATAATATTCTCCATATAAGAGGTTATATGTTAGAAATTCAAATGAAAGTCCTTTATAAATAATTAAAAGATAGATAGTTTAGACTCTCATTTTTACTTAAAAAAGTTAATCATTCTGAACTGAAAACTGAATAAACACTTGTGTCCATTAGTATGTATATTAATTATTACTAGTATATTATTCATACTTTACTACGCTGATTTTTATATTATAATTTTTTACATTAAAATCTAAAAATATCATTCTATTTCAATATAAAATATGATAATAAACAAAATAAGTAGTGAATATAATTAATTATTGTCTTTTATGCAATAATCATAGTTTTTCTAAAAATATATATATAATTAGTTTTAAATTTGATAATTTTTTCAGCAAAATAATATCTTTTAGAAAAGTATATCATGAATTGTATAACTTTAATATAGCGGATGTGTTAAGAATTTAACAAAAACTTTAATATTTTTTATAATCTATCATGTCACAATTTTTTTTTATATCTAATGATTCATATTCTTTCTAAAAATTAATCAATAAATTTCTATTAATCCTGATCATTAAAAATCGAACACTTATACGCTTAATTGGACAAAAACAGAGATTTATGTCGTCTTCTGTTACCGGTTCATTCAGCTGATTAAATATAAACTTAATTATATATGATGACCGACTTAGGTAAAGATCAATATATAATAGTCAAATGTGTCTTTTAAATAACTGTTGGGGCCATTGAATATCTTCAAGGATCCAATCTAATAAAATATAAAAACTAAGTCAACTTAATTTAATTTGTCTAAATGGTGTTGGCTTTGTCTTGAAGAATAAGTAATATGAAGGATAAATATTTTAACTAAGCCTTACCTACTGCCAATTTAATAGAAGTAGACAATATTAGTGATAAATTGTTAGTAATTTAGTGTTAACAAAGGCCTTTTTTCTGTTATAGTGAGTACGGAATTTTAATCCGAATCTCTTTATTATCATATTTTTCAAATTTTAGACGTCCTTATATGTCAAGAGGGACGGTATTAATTAAAAAAAAAAATGTCCTTGTGTAGAGCAAGATGCTGGAGACCGACAGTCCCCGAATTCAGTACAAGTATTGTATCATACATTCGTTAAGCAAACATTTAATGGAAAATGCAAGCAACAGGGTTAACAAGAAGTCATGAATGCAAATTTGCTTATTAGAGAGGGGAAAGGCTGGTAGTACACACCAAAATATTAAGAAGTATGCATGCAAGTTTGGAAGCACTTATTTTGAGCTATTATTAAACTACTTAATTAAGGATACTCTTCCTAAGACATATATAAACATGAGATGGCTATCATCAAAGATGTGTTTGGATGCACTGGCCGAAATATTCTCATAATAGAAATAACAGTGATATATTCAAACATAAATCTGTTATTTTGAAAATAATAAGAATAACTATTTTATATTATTCTAAGTGAGAGATGAAATAACCGTTATCCTTCTCAACTTTTCATTGCTATTTCTAGTGAGAATAACTATTTATGTAGTTCCTCACATACAAAAGGGTGGATACGGAGTCTGCATTTGTGAATTTAAAAATAAAAAAGGAATTAGTTGTACAAAAGGGTCACTTAAATAAATTATAATATTCCCATTTAAATTAACATAAGGAAAATACAAGTCTCAATTAAATTAAAGTATAAATTAAAGAAAAACATATTAATCAGGAAGAAATAACAAAACCCTGCTTCCTCCAAAACAGAAAAAAAAAAAAAAATCAGAAGTTAGACTTAGCATTTCATATTGCTCATAAATCAGGGAAAACTCTTTCAAGTTTTAAAACAACAAAGAGGTAAAAAAAAAACCTTTCTGAAAATTGAAATGATAACATATCATAGTACTTCCGGGTCGTCCTATGGGTTGACTACATGTAATTAAGAGCTATACGGAATTTCCGGGTACATGTATTGTCCATTTCAAACTGCAGACTTTGTAATTTTCTTAAATTAATATAATTGTCGGTTGGCAAATCGCCAACTGGCCTTGAAAAAAAAATCATAGCACTTCTATGCACTCTTAAATATTTCTATTAAGCAAGAGGAATTAATTTAACTGGGTTGGACTTTTCATTTAGAAGTATATAATGTGTAGCTTATTGTCTTTTCTTTTTTATGAAAAATGTAAGTTCACTTTAACAAAAATGACTTTAGACAACATCTATTTAACAACGGTTATATATCAAATTTATTATTAAAATGACTCGGTGGCATCATAAAAATATTAAGAACTTCTTTAATAGCAGTTTATAATAAAAAAATATTGTTAATAAATAAATTCTCAGAACATCAAAAAGCAGCATAACCATTTAGCATCGGTTCCTTGAAGGAACCGTTGTTAAACACTACCTTTAACAATGATTTTGTGCTTAGAACATTTGTTAAATGGTGTGTTTAAAACCGTTGCTAAATGGTTCTATTGATTTTTTAGGTCTGATATTTGCTCTAACATTTATTTTTTGCTCCCACATATTGTCTATCTCACCGTTCGTTAATTTCAATCCAACGTTCTAAAAATAAAATTTTAAAAACTAAAATCTCAGGATTACTAATCCATTTGCATTTGTTTTCATATGTAAAAAGAGAGATGAGAGAGAGAGAGAGAAAAAAAGAAGAAAGAAAGAAGAGAGAAGAGAGATAGAAGAAATAAAAATCAAAATCCGACCATCTCAACATCAAACGACCATAACTTTTGATAGAAAACTCCAATTGAGGCGTGCTACGCGGCCACAAAAAGTTTAGGACAAAATCTCTACAGTTAACTGCTTACGCTATTATCGTTATTTTCAGAGTCAAAAAACCTTGTATTCAATCTCAAAAATGTATTTGAGGTTTTAACTTTCAATTTGATTAGTCAGTATTAAACAAAATAAACGTCACTAAAAAGTGAATAATATTTCTGCATTTCATTGTTTTTGCAGGCGAATCTTTTTTTTTTCATTTTTGTTTTTTACGTTTCACTACTTGAGATAGTAGACTAGAAAGCAGTGGATGTGATTACTGATGAGGCTTAAACCAGAAAAAGTACTAAAAACAAAACTGGATTTGTCAACAGGTAATAAAACAAAAAAAAAGGGCCATAGTTAGGAGAGGGGAACTGGTACAGTGTCCTTTTAGTCTCCGAAAATATCTAATTCTAAACCCACGAAATTTCTCAGTTACCACAAAAAGGGAAGGGTGGTAGGGTGACTAGTATATTCCGGATTTCAGTTCATCAAAATTGAATAGTCTTTAAATAATTTCCTCCTTTCAATTCTTCAATGACCCTATTAAATTGGGAGTCAATTATTGACTTGACCTGATCTGATCTGATATAATCTGAAAATAAATTGGTTAGATATGATTTTCTTTTTTTGACCCGAATTGGATCGGATCGGTTTCGGGTCAACCCGACCCGACCCAATTAATTATGTTTTTTGAAGTAATTTCATGATTTAGTACTAATTAAAGCTTAAAAATATATTAATTATATACTAATTAAGATTTAGTACTAATTAAAGCTTTAATTGTTTTACACGGGTCGGGTCGATCCGTGACCCGTCGGGTCGGATATGGATCAAAAATTTTTGATCCGAATTTAATCAGATCAGATTCAAATCGAATCATGAAAAATAATAAAATAATATGACCTGACCCAAATCCGACCCGACCCGCCCCATTAACACCCCTACTATTAATCCTCTTCCAACACCGCCATTTTCAATTCTGATTCTGCCCTACTTATCCCCCGTTGATTTCAATTCTCCATTGGAATTGGATCTCTTAACGGTAGGAACCAACTGGTACGGTTGTAGTTATTTAATTAGCATATATAGTCCTTTAATTTATTTCTGATACAACAGTGCTTCTTTTACTAGGTCCCCATGTTGCCCCCATCAACATGCACTGCAGTATGGACTAAAAAAAGGAGAACAATTGAAATTTACCATTAATTGGTTAACTAAAAAAAGGAGAAGAGAGAGATTCATTGTTCTCCCACGAGCTGTTGGTATAGTAATGTCTGTAGATTGGATGTTTGTATAATGATACTTGTGTCGTTTACCATTAATTGAGATTCATTATATGAGTGATAAATTTTATATTATCAAAAAATCGCTCTCTAGTGTAGTGAGTCAGTCAGGTACTATTTTCCGTGTGAATGATCATAAGTTCAAAATATAAATGATTCTTTTATGAACTTTCAGAAAATACTAACTGTTGATTCAATCTTTTATCTTAAAAAAGGATGATATAATTGTCCCCCATACCGTTTTGACGGGCCATTACAACCTCACACACAAATTTAACATATCAATTAAATATGAATACATAGCACTACACGTAATATTTCGAATTATCAATTAAAGTTGAAGGTTAAATTAAAGTTAAGCAAGTGTGAATATCCATAGACTTGAAATAATAGCTTTTTTTTTTCAGTTTTCCACACATATAAATTTAAGAGAAAATATTTCTCCCCAAGTCACCCTCCTCTAAAATCCCCAACATATCTAGCAGAAGATTTGGAAATCAATTAATCACCCTTATTTAAAATCTTGTCCATCGTATGTCTATCCTGAAATTGAAATTATTTTTCTCTCTCTTTCCTCAATTCAAATTCATTTCTCCATCTCTCATCTCTCTTAGAATAGATCTAGATTTGTTTTCTCGTCTCTAATGATCTCTCAAACAATTAATCCTGATAGTTTTTCCTACGATATATCTGATGATTTGCTCCCTCTCTATAATTATATGTACCAATATATAGTTTAGTACACCATTATTTTCTTAAAAGATTGATGAATTTTAGTATCTTGTATTCCATGAAATTCACTATTAATTGTGTAATTTAATCTATTGATTTATATTTTTATGAATATAAATATTTTATATTTCATTTATCTAAATATAAAAATCTAATATATAAATATATGATGTATATATTTAAATACCTAATGCATATATCTTAATATCTCAATTACTTATTTAAACACCTCATACGTCTTATCAAAAAAAATTATATAGTTTTTCATATTATTACATGAGCATGATGTATGTATGTATTATTGAGCAAATATTTTTATTAGATGTATAATTATATTTTTTATATTAGTAATTGACTAAGTGAATAATATATAATAATATTTGTTCTTATCTAATTAATTTGACTATATTTATTGTTGAATTTATATATCAATCTGACTTCATATATAAAGAACGTTATAACTATTTTTTTAAATATATCTTTAACAACAGTTTTTAACTAATGACCGTTGTAAAGGGTTCTTTAGTAACGATTATTAGTTAAAAACTGTTGCTAAAGAACCCTTTTAACAACGATTATTAGCTAAGAATCATTGTTAAATGTCTTCCAAGAACGGTTTTAACAACGCGATTTAACAACGGTTGTTTATATTTTTTTCTAACATCTTCTTCAATAATGGTTAGTGAATCGTTATTAAAGGGGTTTAAAAATCGTTATTAAATTCAAAATTTGTTGTAGTGGCTGTGAGCCTATCAGTAAAAAACAAAAAGAAGCTGCGACAAGATAATTTGACAAGCTATTCCAAAATATTTTTCTTTGCAAAAGACGTTTTGCCCCGCTTTGTTCCTTAGGATGTAGAATACAGGTAGAAATTATAGAGAGAGAGATGGATAGATAGATGTACAGATGTAACATACCTTCAGTTGGAGGTGTTGCTTGAGCAGTTGCAGTTCCAGCGTTAGATATTATCAGGAGACATAGTACCAGTAACAGCCCAGATGGAGACTTCATAAGCACTCCTATCATCTCTCTCTCGATCACTTTCTTTCTGTGCACCCGTCTGTCTATGGCCAGTAGGCAGAGAGGTATATAAAGATGGAAGCGTTTAATTAGAATAAAAGGCGTTAGAAAGGTCTTTCACGTCTTCTGCTACAGTGCTACTCGATCATACAAATAATATCATGCCAGTCCTGCTCTGCAACTCTGGACCGTCTGATCTAGAAGGAATGGATGGAACATATTTAATCTAACCCATATAGTTAATAATCGTGGAGAGTATATATATATTATCTGAACTTCTGATGTTCTCATGTACATCAAATTTTCTTTCAACTGTCACTTAATCGTATTATTTAATTTGAACAACTGACCAGATAAAATGTCATGTAGCTGTAGGTTAGACTTCGCTCTATTATTTTTTTTTCAAGGAGGCAACAACCATCACATTTTTTCATTAAAAAGAAAAATATTCACAAAAACGAAAACTGAAAAGAAGAAAATAAAAATTTACAACAATGCTTCACAAGCATTTTTCAGAAGAAAAAAAATGAAAATGACATCCGTCGGTGAGGTGAGACTGAAGCATTGGTGCGGCGGTGACGACGAGGTGGTCTCTGTACAGAGGTGGTGAGATGGTGAGGCGGTGAGACAATGAAGCATCAGTGAGGTGGTGAGTGCTGTACAAATCTGGTGAGGCGAAGGCTGACGGTCGTGGTGGTGAAGGCAGTCGGTTGTGGTCAATGGTCGGAGGTCGCTAAAATGATGGTGAAAGTGACTGATTGAGAACTTGATCGGAGGGAGAGGTGGAGAGGAGGTAGGGAGGGGGGAGGGGAGACGACCTGGCCTCTCCGCTTAGGGTTTGAAATTTTAGGTGAGGCTTTTGTCTTCCTCTCTGTTTTTTTTTTAGTATTATAAGTTAATTTAATTATTTTTGGATTAATTCATAAATAATTATAACTTTTGAGTTAAATTACAAAAGTGAAAAAAGGAAAATAAATCAGCTGCCACGATTGTAATTTGTTAAGTGGCACGTGATAATAACCGAACCACCATTAATCTAAAGATAAGACTATTCTCTCTCGGATCAAAAAGAGAAAAATAAAGAAATACAAAATGAAAATAAAAGAAGAAACAACGAGAAGGAATCGGAAGATAGAACAAAAAAACGAGTAATAGAGTAGTTAGAAGGGAATAGAGAGCATGAGAGAAACTTTCAATTGATTGATAGTTTGTGATGCATGCACTATTTCTAGTCAAGCATTGCAAAATAACATTAGTCATGTTAATAAACAAAATTAATTAAGTTCAGTGTTATATATTCACTACGACAGATTTTAAAATTAATAATATTTTTTAATGAGCCTTTAACAACGGTTCCCAACCGTTATTTAAGGGAGGTGTTAGAAAAATTTATAAATAATCATTGTTAAAACTTTTAGTTAAGAAATGGAGGAGCACTTACTACTGAACAATCATTGTTAAAGACCTACTCAACAACAATTATTAAGTTATAAATCATTGTTAAAGGACTATTCAACAATGGTTATTTATAAAAAAAATCATCGTTAAATGACCTTTCAAAAATAGTTTTCCATAAGAACCATTTTTAATACACTTTTAATAACGATTATTTATTAAAAACTGTAGTTAAATATCTTTCTCTCCATTGTATTTTTCTATTATACAATGATTATTGAAATAACAATTTTTTTTAATCTCATTGCATCAAATATTTTCTTTTAAAAATTCAATTATTATTTTTGAACCTCATCAATGGCACTTGAATATCAATCAAATAAATCAAAAACTAATTATCCATTTTTTTATTCATTTGAACCGATATTGTATTAGTTAAAGAGTGATAAAAATATTTATAGTTTCAAAATAATTATATAATAAATAAATAGTTTTAAAAATAAAATAAATAACTAAATAAATTCTATAGCAATTAATTTACTTAATAAATTTTGGACTATTCAGTTTCTTCGATTTAGAAAATATACACCAAACCAAAGAAAAAAATTAATTAGCTAAAATTTTTAACCGAATTGAAATTTTTGAATAAAAAAAATGAATCAAATAGTTCAAAATTTAGTAGTTCTGTTGAAACTCAGTTAAACCAATCGTTTGTACACCTCTTTTTGACTGTCCATAATTAATTTTCCTTCATTTATTTTTTGTGACCGTTTTGACTGCTTGATTTTACATGAAAAGTATTTAGAATTTAAAAATATATCATAGAAGGGCATCATTTATGAAGTAGATCAATTTTAACCGTTTAGATTTGGGTTTAAAATCTATCTAATTGAGCTTTGAGTTAAGCTCATCAAAAAGTTTAGTAAGCTTAATCTTAATCTAACTTTACTCTTGATAATAATAGTTAATTATATCTGATATATGTATGATAAGACTCAATTATATATTATATTCGATTAGGGTTTTATCTCAAAAACTGTGCATTTTATGTTAATTGTTAAGAATTTATTCAGTTTTTATGTCGAGTTCGAGATACTGCTGCATTTCTTATTGTTTGCAGGTTATGGAATGTAAACAAAGATGTTAACATGAGAAATGATGTTTGGAATGAGATGGATCGAATCTACACGAAGAAAGCAAGTGAAAAGCACTTCTGGACACAAATTACGGACCGCAATAATGGGGTTTGCTCTCTGGTTCGCTCTGATAAGAAAGTGCAAAAATTACGAACCGCAATTCTAAAATGTCGGACCGTAATTTTCGGGGCTGAAGCGCGAACTTACAGTTTTAAAGTGATTTTCTCATGAGAATTAAGAAATTTTAACACCCCTTCGTTCAGAACATCTCTCAACTGACTGGAGAGGAGATCACAAGCAAGAAAGAAGATGAAAAACACCATTGGAGAAATATTTGAAGGAGAACTCAAGAACTAGACGAAAAATTATATATTTTCTTGGTGTATTTTTTTCTTTACTCTTTTCTCATGTTGTACTGTTGTTTGAACATGAATCTTGGTATAATCTCTGACATGATTTGTGGCTAGACACCCTTCTAAGGGTCTAGGTGTAAACTCGATAACTCGGATGGTTTAATTTTACTCGTGTGTTGATCTTTTAGTTTTTTTTTTGTTTGTGATTGCTGTTTTATCTAAATTGAATGCTTAGTTTTAATCAACTGCATGTTACCTTAGAAATGAAAGCGAAAATCGAAAGGTGAAACTGAATCTTCTGACCCAAAATAATGATTTAGGTCATAGGCCAAGTACTTAATCGTGAAACTTATTATCTAAGAGAAAACCGAGGAAACCCTAGAAATTGTGTGAGGTACCGAAATGCGGAGTACAAAATTTAGATTATGCCAAAGTGATTCATTGATCTTAATGGGTTTAGATTTGTAAGGTGAGGTACTTAATCGTGAAACCCGAATTATTTAGGTACGGTATCAAGTCACGGAAGTATAAATTTGATACTAAAATCTGATATTGAATCCCCGATAAATACTAGAACATATTAAAAGATCAAATATAGTGAATTGACCAAACGAGTGAGAGTGAAGCCGAAAGCCTCTAGAATCCTTTATTTGATAAACTCTTCAGTCGTTGTTGTTAGACTTATGCACTTTTAGTTTAATACAAAAACTCTCGTTCGATTATCTAGATTAGTGAAACTTGCGAGAACCGATAATTCATCATTGTCATTGTGGTTCGACACTCTGACTACTACTTGACTAGACCGTGCGTTTGCGGCTGAAATTGAGTATAAATTAGAGTATTTATTAGCTTAGCAAAATACACAACAATGTAATATTAGGAAACTCTCAAAAATCACAAAACCCACTAAAATGAAAAAACTTACTGGATTTTTTTATTAAAAAATATAACATATAATTGGTTAATGCAATGAAATTACATCATAATCCACCTGTTATGGATTATAATGAAATCTTTAAAAAAAATGGCCAGTCAACCGACGCATGCACATCTTAACACGATTAAAAAACTAAATTAGATATATATTCTAGGGAGGCATGCATCACTGACAATTTAATCTTAAATCAATTTTCAACAAATCTCAAAAATAAAAAAAAAGTTTGTAGACACATTCTTAAAACTTATTGATTTATAGTATTTCAAATTCTGTGCAACTTAATTATTATCTAATACTTCATTAACTGTTATGTTTAATTGTAATAATTATAAATTATATAAAATTTTGATGATTTTTGATGGAATATTAAGTAATAATTAAATTATATAAAATTTTCTACTCGATCATTCTACAAGTTCAAAAAATATATCAATAAATTTTTTTATTTTTTGATTTATTTAAATTTTTATTGTCAAAATTACCAAAATAGTCATCGTGGATTGATCCTCCCCGTTTAGTTTATTACTTTTTTAGACTAAACGGTTTAAATATATTTTATTTGTTCCTATATTATTTTTTTTCTGTTTCTAATTATATATCCAAATGTGAAATTAATGAATCCGAGGTACAAACTCTTTAAATATATTAAGATTTTGAGGGGGGAAACGAAATGAAGTGCATACGAGAAATTAATCTAATGAAATATGTTACATACAAAATTTTAGTTCAACACAGTTCCAAAATTTAATCTCATGAGCTCACTACTCCATCCCCAACCAAAAATGAAATAAATAAATATAAATAAACATTAAGCTAACGAAAATGTGCGCACTAGTCTTAATTTAATCTTCTAACAATCAGTGGTAGGGCTGATAATGGCACCATGTTGACATTTTATCTAATTCATATTGTATCCGATAAAATAGATATGGGTAAATTTTTATTTTCGTTAAGTTATTGGTATGAGTAAGAAAAAATTTCCGTTAACTTATCGGGTAAGGGTAGAGTAAGATTTATTCCTCACATGTTGTATATTCCATTGCTAATTATATTATAACCTATTTCATTATTAATTATATTATAATTTTTCATTGCTAATTATATTATAATTTTTTATTGCTAATTATATTAAAAAAAAATCAATAGCTAATTATATTATAATATTTTTCATTTTGAAAGTTGTTTGACCGTTTTACCTAATTTGTATTGTACCCGATAAGATGGATATGGATAAGATTTTATTTTCATAAAATTAACGGATATGAATATGGATAAAAAAAAATTGTTAAATTATCAGATATAAATATAAATATAAATAAAAAAATATTACCATACCCTATCCATTAACAGCAGTGGATCTACTAAACCATATGATCCGGGCCGATGGATAAAAATAACGGCCTCGTTGAAACAAGATGTACGGAACAAACTGGACAAATCTTAGATTGAAAGAATTGTTCACAATTTTAAATGATATAAATGGTTGAGACTTCTCATTAAAAATTTATACATTGAATTATTCATGTGAAAGTAAGAAACAAACGAACAAACACAATAAACGACAAAATATTTAATTAGCACAAAATGCAGACAATCTCATATCTGTTGAAGTGCATGATTAATACTAGCAGGTAGGTTTTTTTACTTTTTACGTAAATAAACACAGATTATATGATAATACTGACAGGTTGAACATTATTAAGTGATTTGAAATTAACGATTCATTTTTTGTTGTTTTATAATTGACCAAATAATTCAAAAATTGCACCAGATATAATACTTAATTTATCTAACTTATAAAAAAACATGATGCAATTTCTTTGTTATAATTTCATGAGCTTCAGTGGCCTGCTTGCTGATAAAACTCGCCCACTGCAACTTGTAATAACATATGTATGAGATATTTATTTTGTATTAAAACTAGATTACTTTGATAAAAGTTTACTTAACAATTTCAATCAGATTTTGAATTAGTCCACAATTATCCTGTAATAGTTCCACTATAATTTTTTTTATCGGGGGCCAATTACCACTTGATTTGGGGGAACAAGGAAAATAAAGCTTCGATCCGTCATATAGATATTTAGTAGGGGTGTTAATGGGTCGGGTTCGGGTAAGTCATATTATTTTATTATTTTTCTTAATCTAATTCGAACCCGATCTAATTAAATTCGGGTCAAATTTTTTTGACCCATATCCGACCCGACGGCTCACGGGTCGACCCAACCCGATCCGTGTAAAATAAATAATTATTTTTATATAATTCTAAGTAATAAAATATTAATAAATTTATAATTAATCTTAATTAGTATATAATTAGTGCATATTTAAGTTTTAATTAGTACTAAATCATAAAATTACTTCAAAAATCATAATTAATCGGGTCGGGTAGGGTTGACCTGAACCCGACCCGAGCCGATTCAGATAAAAAAAATTAAATTCATACCCGACCCATTTATTTTTGGGTCATGTCAAGTCGGTAACCCGTAGGGTCGGATCAATAATTGACACCCCTAATATTTAGCCATCTAATATGCTAATTGCTAAATGTATTACTTTTAAGTTCTAATATAGGTGCTTCTAATTTCAAAATTATGAATATATTTCCTGATGTCCTTCTTCGTTCCTTAATATATAATTTCACCTAACAGAATGTGACAACTTATAACAATGCTTCAATATGAATCAAACAATTCTCCAGTCTGAACCAATTTAAACTTTTCTTATTTTATTCTATTCAAACAATTTTTATCTTCTCCTTTTTTTTCCTATATTCAATCTTGTAATCTCTTTTTTTTTAATTTAATAAAAATAAAATAGAACTTTGACCTACTTACCTCCAAAAAAAACGAGAATATGAACCAAACAAGTCAAATTATGAATCATATATCTAAATCCCATCTCCTACGCCTTGAATGACTACTTTCTGTGATAACGGGTTCACTAAAGGTGTGATATCGGATAAATCAAGTGCATCATGGGCTCATTAATTTGATTTGGGCCGGAATTGTTGAAGGGTCCATTTCCCAAACAATATACGAGAGCAAATAAAAAAAGCCCAAACAATCATCAGTTAACACCATGTGCAACATAACAAAGTTCAAGGTCAAATATAATATTTAAGAGATCATACTAAACATCAAATAACTATAAACATGCCAGAATACAATCCACCCTTAATATTGTTGGTGTCGGTGCGATTCCGTATTTACCCTTGAAAAGCTGAAAAATTACGATTATACATAATTAGACAACCCCCCCCCCTCTCCACGATCTCTTCCCCATAAAGGAAAAAAAAATAACTTGCAGCAAACAAAGGAAATGGAAACTCCTCCCATACCTTCTAGAATTGCAAAACTCCACACTGAAAGAGCTGATATAACTGAAACCGTTAATAGCATGTAAAAAAAAATAGATTTGGTGTTTTCAGACTTGCACTTTTTAAATTTTACAGTTTGTAACATGCAATGTAATATATACAATACAATCTCGGAGCAAATGACAGGATAAAGTTTTGAGTTGGAGTATTGGAGTTAATTTCGCAGTATAATTGTACAAACTTTGAAATTCTTTATTTAATTATCATGCCAAGCATCAATTTATAGCAATTCAATCTTTCATGTTCTAGTATTTAAATCTATTGATTTTGATTTGTCCAAAAACCAAGCTTTTAAAAAACGTTTAACGGCTCTTAACGGTGAGGTAATCAGATAACGGTTAACAATTTTAATGATTTTACACGGCCGTTAAATTAAAAATAATCAATCACTTTTTACCTTCTAATTCATATATAAAAAAGGCTAAGAAATGCATTCTCATATCATTAGTGCTTAATGATTAACTAAATTAAGTAATAATAATTATTATAATATTAATTATGTACTTAAAAGTTAAAAATCTTAAATTATACTAAACTATTATATAATGAATTTGCTTTATATTTTTATTAGGAAATTTATATTCAAAAAATAAAAGGAAATATAAATTTATAATCACTAACTATTAAGATTTGAAACAAAAAAATTTCAGTCATTAAATGTGTTATTTTTCAAAAAAAAAATTAATGGTTTTAATAATTTTAACGGGTTTAATTTGAAATAAAACGGTGAAATCACAGAAAACCCGTTAAATCTGTTTTTTCTCAAAAACTTAACGTCAAAGCCTGTCAAAACCGTTAAAACAGTTAAAACTTTGTGTTTTTTAAAAGCTTGTCAAAAACCCATCTTAACAAGCTATTTCCGAAATTGTTATTCTCTTTCAAAAATACTCTTGGAATAAATAAAACAAAACCTTCTTGCTTATGCAAACTATTAACTATCTCGTCTAATTAAGCAAGATAAAAAAATCTAAGATCTTACTTTTCTGCATCTAATGTTGTTCAAATTTTGCACATAGTTCACTTCTTAATTTTACCCACATTGCCTCCGAATTACTACAATTGAATGAAAAATATGTTACGCAATTATATACCAACTCTTTTGGGTAAATACGGAAATGCAAAATCTATATTGCTACATCTAAATTTCAGAACAGAACTACAGAAGTAATAGAAAACAAGAATACATCCTCCACACTAAAAAATAAAGGGGGACAAATTTTCAACAGAAATGGGACCAAAAAAAAAAAAACCTATTTTGCCTGCAGCTCGCCAGAGAGGATCTCGGCTGCGACAACACTGCCATCTTCTCCAGAGGAGAGGGAGAGAAGGAGGCGTCGAAAGATCGACACGGCGCACAGGATCCGTAGCGCACCGATGTGTTGATAGCCGAGCTCTTGAGCAGTGCGATCGAGCAGTTCAAGAAAAACCGGCCGGTTCAGCATCTCGACCCGAATGGTGAACCGCTCCGGCGGCTCCATGGCCTCTCCGACGTGTACTGGCACGTGACCTGGCGGGACCTTGCCTGGCCCGGGAGTGAGGTAGATTGCGTTCGTGACTCTCGCAGTGTAGAAGATCCGGAGCTTCATTAGAGCAGTTGCTAGAGC
Source organism: Schoenoplectus tabernaemontani (assembly GCA_037127355.1). Lineage (NCBI taxonomy): Eukaryota > Viridiplantae > Streptophyta > Magnoliopsida > Poales > Cyperaceae > Schoenoplectus > Schoenoplectus tabernaemontani. The sequence goes on along the minus strand of CM073755.1, from coordinate 18,028,908 downwards.
TAGGGTTAGGGATTTCTGTTGGGGAAGAGAGGAGGAAGGTTTCTTTAGTGGGTTAGAGTGAGTGGAGGTTGCAATTTGGTGGTGGGAGAGAGGGGGGATATAGAGGGTACAAAAGAGGACAACTGGAGTACATGGAAGAAAGGTATAACATGAAGCTGGTTGTTTCTGGATAAATTGTGGGCATAGAGTAATGCAGTTACTACTTTATTACTTCTATGTAAGTTTAATTTGTTAAAGAATTCAAATTTACCAGTAAAATTAAATTTCACGTAAGTTAAAGCTAGACATAAGTTACCCAATTTTGTCAGTCCACATGACGGTTGAATAGTAACATGTCACGGTTCAACAAGTAATTACACGAAAGGCCACACGGAAGTTCACAAAATTGGGAACAGACTAATAATGGAGCTGTTAGCTGAAGAGGAGATAACGGGCTACGATAAATTGGCGGTTTATTGTTGCGCTCGAACGATAGCGCGAGAAAATGAGGGGCACGTGTTCTTCTCGATTCCGTAGTCCTGGCATGTACGGTCAGCGAAAAAGGTTTTGAGGAAAAGGAAAAGTAAAGGAGGACGACACGTCAGACGATAGCGTGTGGGTCCCACTCCCACCACTTCTTTCTTCTTCAATGGCTGTTAATTCCGACATAACAGCGATGTTTGGGACATTTAGTTCACTGCCCAACTCTACGTCCCATTTCATACGGCAATCTAGCAAGAAGAAAGAAAAAAGAAGAATCTGCCATGTTGGCTATGGATTCGGTCTAAAGTCGGGTCGGGACGAACTGGTTCGGTTTTAATTCGGACGGTCCAACGAATTAGGATGAAGCGGGTTAGGATGGATTGATTTTGAGATGGTGTGGTCGCGTTCTGTTTTAGGATTATGGGTCGAATCGATAAGTTGGGACAGGTCGTGTATGGAGGTGTTGGATTGGGTAGGCTTAATTGGATCGTCGGGTTTTTTTTTTCAAAAAACTCAAAGTATCAAATAATTCTAAATAAATTTTAAAGATTTTCAAAATTCGTTAAAAATTATTTAAAAAATTTAGAATATATAACTATTAATATTTTTGAACAAATTTAAATAATTTATTTTCTCCTTTTTTTATAAGTGAAATTAAATAAATTAAAATTAAAAATGAAATAAAATGATATAATTTAAAATAAAATGACAAAATAATGTTTAATTTTTTTAGTATAAGAAATATTTATTTTTCGTTTTTTTAATTTTGGCCGGGTTTTAACGGGTTTTGGTCGGATTTTTACACGGGTTTGCGGGGCGTGTGAGGTTTTAGATGGTCGGGTTTACCTCGGGTTTTTTTGGAAAAAGACAGTCGTGACTCTTGATTGGCGCATGGATTGGCCGGTCTCCGGAATAGACGGGTTTTGCTCTCGGATCTGGACGGGTCGAGTTGCGAGGTCGGGTTTGACGAATCAGATATAACCCGATCGGGTTTCTTTATGACACTAGTTCAGTCTCAAAATATTTGCACGCCTCAACTATTTAGTATATTTAAGTACAACTTTTGTCAAAGATAGTCTCTATAGGATCGTTCACAAAATAAGACCAGTCTTACTTAATTAATGTCATGATTTTTATATCTGTGACATAAAATTAAAATGATAAATTTTAAAATTTATGAAATGACTATAAATGATATTCTTTCAAAATATTTAGTCTGAAAAAAGCAAAAAAAAATTAAAAAAAAAAAGAGTTGTATTTTTTTTCAATTTGATTAGTCAGTATTAAAGAAAAATAAACGTCACTAAAAAATGAATATCATTTCTACATTTCTTTGTGTTTTGCAGGCGAATCTTTTTTTTTTATATATTTTTTTTTTACATTTCAACTACTTGAGATAGTAGACTAGAAAGCAGTGGATGTGATTACTGATGAGGCTTAAACCAGAAGAAGTACTAACAAACAAAACTGGATTTGTCAACAGGTAATAAAACAAAAAAAGGGGGGGGGGGGCATAGGTAGGAGAGGGGAACTGGTACAGTGTCCTTTTAGTCCCCAAAAATATCTAATTCTAAACCCACTCTATTACTACAAAATTGAATAGTATTTCCGGGTTCTGGGTTCATCAAAATTGAATAGTCTTTAAATAATTTCCTCCTTTGAATTCTCCAAGGACCCTATTAATCCTCTTCCAACACCCCTACTTATCCCCCGTTGATTTCAATTCTCCATTGGAATTGGATCTCTTAACGGTAGGAACCAACTGGTACGGTTGTAGTTATTTAATTAGCATATAAGTCCTTTAATTTATTTCTGATACGACAGTGCTTCTTTTACTAGGTCCCCATGTTGCCCCCATCCACATGCAATGCAGTATGGACTAAAAAAAGGAGAATAATTGAAATTTACCATTAATTGGTTAACTAAAAAAAGGAGAAGAGAGAGATTCATTGTTCTCCCACGAGCTGTTGGATGTTTGTATAATGATACTTGTGTCGTTTACCATTAATTGAGATTCATTATATGAGTGATAAATTTTATATTATCAAAAAATCGCTCTCTAGTCTCTAGTGTAGTGAGTCAGGTACTATTTTCCGTGTGAATGATCATAAGTTCAAAATACAAATGATTTTTTTATGAACTTTCAGAAAATACTAACTGTTGATTCAATCTTTTATCTTAAAAAAGGATGATATAATTGTCCCCCATACCGTCTCCTAGCTCAAGACCGTTTTGACGGGCCATTACAACCTCACACACAATTTTAACATATCAATTAATTTATTAAATATGAATACATAGCACTACAAGTAATATTTCGAATTATCAATTAAAGTTGAACGTTAAATTAAAGTTAAGCAAGTGTTAAAATCCATAGACTTGAAATAATAGCTCTTTTTTTTCAGTTTTCCACACATATAAATTTCAGAGAAAATATTCTCCCCAAGTCACCCTCCTCTAAAATCCCCAACATATCTAGCAGAAGATTTGGAAATCAATTAATCACCCTTATTTAAAATCTTGTCCATCGTATGTCTCTCCTCAAATTAAAATTATTTTATCTTTCTCTCTCCTCAATTCAAATTCATTTCTCCATCTCTCATCCCTCAAACAATTATATGTACCAATAGATCTAGATTTGTTTTCTCGTCTCTAATGATCTCTCAAATAATTAATCCTGATAGTTTTTCCTATGATATCTCCGACGATTTGTTCCCTCTCTATAATTATATGTACCAATATATAGTTTAGTACACCATTATTTTCTGAAAAGATTGATGAATTTTAGTATCTTGTATTCCATGAAATTCACTATTAATTGTGTAATTTAATCTATTGATTTATATTTTTATGAATACAAATATTTTATATTTCATTTATCTAAATATAAAAATCTAATATATAAACATATGATGTATATATTTAAATACCTAATGCATATATCTTAATATCTCAATTACTTATTTAAACACCTCATATGTATATTAAAACACATGAATCACTAATCTAAATATATAATATGTGTGTATATAGCTAATTCACTCATCTAAACACACTGTCTCTATATATATCTATTTAAACACATATCTAAATATCAAAATTATTTATTTAGATACCTGATTTATTTATTTAAATATATATTTTGATTTTGAAAATAGCGCAAATGAGCGGGGAGGACACGGTGTTTCATTTTTGGAGAGCATGAATACGTATTAGGACTTTTATTTTTTCCATTTCAAGCAAGTTGGCTTATGATTTTTTTTAATAAAAATGAAAAATTAGATGGGGAGATTTTCTGAAAATTTTAGTATGGAAGTTTGATTAGAATAGTCGTATATGAAAAAAAAATGTTATATTCTACAAACGGATATTAATTACAATTAGAAAGATTCAAATTATAGCTGCCACGAGCCTATGAACAGTCAATGGCCGGAGAGATGACTAGGTAGGAAATTAAAGTCAGTTACAAGAGAAGTCAATGTCAGACCTGTCCGGCATTAATTATCTGCCAAAATTGGGGCTATTTTATTGTCCCACCTTTCCGTATTTTTTCTTCTTTGCAAATTGTCAATCATTTTTCTATATATTAATTTTCGGTTACAATATATTAATATCTAGATTCTGGCCTTGGTTTTTGATATACGATAGCTACTTTGAAGATTGAAAAATAAAACATGGTATCTGACTATTAATTATTATATTAAATAAAGAGCAATGTTATATGAGCTTAGTCTTATCAACTTCTTTGCTGAGGTTAACTAAGAAAAAAAATATTTTGTTAATTCAAAATGTTGATTTATATTACTTGATAAATTCCTTATTCGAAATCTAGCGGGATACACAATTTTTTATTTTTAGATTTTTTTAAATATTTATTTCAGATTTTTTTAAAATGGTTTTAAAATAATAAAAAAATAATTATTATTATTTTTTCTTGAAAAATGATCATTATAAAACAAATAAAATATTTAAAAAATTAGAATAATTTAGGTATCCTACAAATATTAATTTAAAAAATTATTAAATAATGTAAATCAAAATTCGAAGATGTTAAAGTATATTTGCAAATTTAACTCACCAAAAACCTTCATGATCTTAATTAGTTTTGCTCTTCATATAATATATAATAAATTAATAAACAAATACATACAATAAGCTTGTGGGGTCCAATCGACAAAACTTGTTTACAAAAAAAAAATACTACCAGTACGAATTTTCTAATCACGTGACGAGAGCAAATCTGAATATTTATCTCCTCTACATTTCCAAGAATGCAGCAAACACCAATATTTTTTTTAAAATAAACCTCACAAAATATGAAATCTTCAAAGCCCGAATCAATCAATTTTCGACATCTAAACTGGAGGCCAATATTCAAAAATGAACCCGGCCTTTATTTTCTCTCTATTTTTATTTTTATGATCATCTTTTAGATTTATTTAATTTTTTTTATTTTTTCATCTGTTTATTTGTCGTTCTTTTTATTCTTAAAAGGGTTTGTTCATTTAAGGGGTGTATTGTGAGATACTCAAAAAAAAAGTTTTATTTTAACTCTAATAAATTCAAATATTGATTAAAACTTTGATTTAAAAATTAAACACAATGATATTCGTGCTTTAAAATTTATCTCTCTATATATATTGGAGATAAAATTATTTAAATTATTTTAATAGATGACTTAATTTAGAATTTTTTGATATTTTTATTGTGCTTAATTTTGAATTTAAGAGTTTTTTCTTTATTTTATGAATATAATCATCTCTTTTGAATGAAATTAGTTGCCTATATATTTTTGATATTAAAAAAAAACGCATCCGCTATCAATTGCTTAAAAAGCTGCCTCCGTTGATAGTGTCCATCTCTAAAAAAACCTATTGATTGAAAATGTATACAATATCATATTTATTTATATGATAACTGCTATCATATTTTTTATATTTATAATTTTAAATTTCACTTAATAATAATAATCCTTTATATATAATCATAACCGTTTAAATAAATTCTACAGTCAAAATTTATTATCATTATTTTCTTACTACTAGCATGGAACTTATCTGTTGTGCGGACTCTTTTAATTTTAAAATATTTAATATCTAACACTAATTTTTATTATAAATAAATAATATATTTTACTTAGATATAATTTATATCTAAATTAATTATAAAAACTCTTAAATTTATAAATAAAATTAATTTATTATTTAATAAAATATGACATATAAAACATAATAGTTTTTTTAAAAATAAAGATGTATAGCATATAGTTTTTTTTTTAAAAAAAATAAAAATAGTTGATTATTAATTTATTTGATGAACAGCTTTTATTTTTAGAATTTTCATTAATATAAGGTAAAAAATAAAAAAAGTAATGAAGAAAAAAATAATATTGAACAAAATCTAAACCGTTATTTTTTAAAAATATTAATTCACATCATTCAATTAAGAGTATTTTAATTGTTAAAAAAACTAAAAAGCTAAATATTAATGAATAAATTCATTGCATTTATAGTACAGATATGATGAAACTGTGATGCGAATCCATCAATTGATAGCCTCTCTCTGTCTCTTTGTTTCCTTTCTTTCGTTTCTTTTTCTTTCAATTAAGTTGATGAGCGAAACCCATACGAAGCTTCTCCTCTCCAAACTAAACTAATTTTCCAAAAAGAGAACAAAGAACGAAGCTCCTATAATCTCACCATCGTCAGGCCACAATTTTGGTCAGTGGCGTAGCCAGAAAATTTTGAATTGGGATCAATTATTATATCAATTTTTTTATATTTACAATAATGATAATGAAATAAAAAGATAATTACAATTATGGGGGTCATAATGAAAATAATTTGTATTTTATGGGGTTTAAATATAATTTTTCTTAATAAAATACTTGTATAATATGAAAATATCACATAAAATTGTGTAATTTGAAAATCAAATGGGAGACATTAAACCCCATTTGCTTAATGTACATCAGCCACTGATTTTGGTCGTCTTCTCGCTCACCTCTCTCTATCCTCTGCTCTTGCAACTACTAACTCGCCAAACACCTACGCTTTTACTCCGTCGCAGTTTTTATTATTAATAAGTATTATTAAATTAATATTGTTAAAAATAAGACTGAAAACCGTAAAATTTCAAATATACGAATGGCGATGGCACGGACGAAAGCAAACGCGCCATTCGCCGGTGGCGCATTTCAAAAAAATAATGAAACGCCGCGCGCGCTCTCCATCTCACTTGCGCTGCGTGCGTTTTGTATATATAAGAAGGAAACGCGCCAGCGCGATGGCGCGTTTCCAAAAAAAAAAAAAACGCACCACACCAGCGTTAGCGCGTTCGTAAAAAAAAAAAAAAAAAAAAACAGAAACGCGCCAGCGGCGATGCGGCGCATTTCGTAAAAAAAAAAAAAACGCGCGATCGAGCGGTGGCGCGTTTAAATAAATTCAAGCAATGCTATGCATACGCTAAGTGGCGCATTACCATTCGTATATTTGAAATTTTACGTTTCTCACTCTTATTTTTAATAATATTAATTTAATAAAACATATTATTACTAAAATCTGACTCCGTCGCCTTCAATGAAATTTAGTTCCAATCGTAAAAGCCTTTTCCCAACTCATTTATTTAGACCAAATATTCTATGTTCCTTGCATCATATGACATACAGAAGTTTTATCAGAAAATCTACGCATCTGGAATCAATTGTTTGTGTATTTCAACCTTTAATGATTTAGAAGGAAAAGAAAAAAAAAAGATGTAATTATTCTTATTGCTAAACTAGAACATAAATTTTATCAGAAAATTTACGCATCATGAATCAATTGTTTGTGTATTACAACCTTTAATGATTTAGATGGAAAAGAAAAAAAAAGATGTAATTATTCTTATTGCTAAACTAGAACACAAATTAACTTCTAAATTATCCTCGATTAAGATTATTTAGATTACAAAAGTATAATTTGTCATGCCTAAACATCATACGAACCTCCGGATCTAGAGACAAATGTTGATATCGAGAAACAATGGAGGTCTTGATTAGAAAGAAAAGAAGGAAAGAAAGTTGGAATTCGGGTTTACTTTTAAGATTTCATATTTTTCAGTACTATTTATTAAAAAAATTCGTCAGCACAGAGCATGATATAATTTTTCTCACCAATTTGTAGCGAGAAACGTTCTTGATTGCAAAAAAAGTATAGCTGTGCAAACAGTATTAACCAATAAATAGAACTTTGACAAAGCACGCATGCCAGATATGAATTTAGATGGAATTCAATGTTTGCCTTCATAACAGTATCCCGGAGTCCATGACAGGGACTTTGTTGGAATATGATTTGCCGTGGGAACGCAAGAGATTCCTACCAAAAAAAAGAAAATTTGGAATTCAAAACCGTGTAGAAATATTTTTGCTTACCAGAAAAATAGGCGCCTGTTTAGGGGATCTCAATCTCCGGGCAGCAGTTAAACGAGAATATAGTGATTTACTGATCTTTTTTTCGGCTTGAAATTTGTCAAAAAGCAGTAGACTGAGATTCGGCCGTACAAAATTTTACATGGGTAGGTATATGTGGACTAAAGGTCAAATCCAATTGGAAGGGTTTGTTACCGTTTATCTAACTTTTCTAGTTTCCCATTGAAATATTAATTTCTCATTATCTATGTTAAGATCTTAATATTCAGATGACCAGTCTCTCCTTAATGTTCCATTTGATTTTCTTAAATATGTCAAGCAAAATTAAGTGCTAATTGCTAATAGAATGTATAATGCATTAATGCTAAAGACTGTGTTACCCCTCTACCGTCTTTTTAATGCAAGCATTTCTACATCCGATTTTGTCTATTCCTCATTTTGGTTAGAAAATGTAAATCATAGACGCTTGTATCTTATAATAATATCATTTAAATCATTAACAGAAAACTAGCAAAAAAAGATATCAAAGAAAAGTGAAAAAAAAAAAAGCCATTGCACCTTCCAAATCTTTCATTTTATATATACATAAACCAATCTCAAGTAGCTGCTGCTTTGTTTATTCAAGAAAAGATACTGCCCAAAACCAAAATTTTAGGGCCAAGGCTGCTCATCCAAAAAACATAGAAGATTGCAATAGCCTTGGAACGTGAGGTAGTTTTATCTATATCAAAATTATTCTAGATTCTTGCTTAGAATAAAAGAAGCAGATTTAACTTACCCAAAATATATAAAAGATTATCACACACTTGACTTTTTAGTGGGGCCTTCAAACTTTTCTCTTAGCCGTTCGTACTTTGCAAGCTCCGACAAAGAAAGAGATGGTGATATCTCACTCAGCACCTGTCAAATTGTTTGTCCATTTATATAATACAATAACCATAAGAAAATTGAAACGAAAACAATTAAGCAGCTGATGGTATAAAAGAGGAGGCATTGTATTACCTTCACAAAATCATCAAATTCAACCTCCACAAAATCATTTTCATCCCTACTAGCGGGAGAGTCTGTGCTTTGTTCAGAGACCTATTATGGAGAGAGTGTGCTTTTACTGATTGGGAACTAAGGCAAGAAAAAAATTAGCCAATTCCAAAAAGGAAGAAATAACTTTCACACTGTTCATTCTTTTCTGAACACCACAATTACATTAGAGAATCTGAAAAAAAAATAAAAACCTTGCGTTTGGCAGCATTAAACCAAGCATCAGCACATAATGCATACATGTCAGCACCAGTGAAATTCGGAGGGCATCTCTTTGCTACTTCGAAAAGAGATACATCTTCATGTAGCCTGAATTTTCGTGTGAGTGCTTGTAGAACCCTACAATCAATTACCAAATTTTATTTTGCTTCTAATGAATCAAAGAGGATCAGTACCCTGGATGCTAAATCCATCCATTCACAACAAACACGCAGATGAGTGAATATTATTTTTTTACAGACCTAATTCCATGCTAGAACTTTAACTGTGTTACTTATGAAAAACATAGCCAGGGGATTTAACTCAGGACATATGACTCATGTTTCTTACTAACAAGCCCCATTCTCACAAAAAAAAAAAAAGAGGAGAAGAGACTTCTTTAGTATTCTCTATTTTTTTTTCTTTAAACTCTGACAGAAGCTTATAGAACTCAATTTGACAATGCAAACGAAAAGGTGAAGTACCGCTCACGATAAGATGGATCAGTGTTAACTCCCACATAAAGAAGTTTATCAAAGCGACCAGGGCGGAGAAGAGCCGGGTCTATCAGATCTGGCCTATTGCTTGCCCCGATTATAAACAGATCCTTCGAGGGGAAGTGACAGTTTAGGAATGAAGACCAAATATCTCAATAGACAACATGACATTCAAATGCAAACAAACTGAGAGGAAGGGAGGGATACCTGACTGGAGTCATTTAGACCATCAATTTCTGCAAGCATCTGAATAATGCAAACAAGAAAATGCACATTCATCATCAATCAATTAGGCAATTAGCTAGTGCAAATCACAACATTAGTGCAATCATTTTTATAACATAACTATTTCAAACTTTCAATACCTAGAACAAACTCTGTATATTTAAGGTCTGTATATTTAAGTAAAAACAGTTATCATATGTAGGCTTTGTTGCACGAGTGTGGGTGCGAGTATTGCTTCGGATATGGTGCGGATACGATGGTACATCAATTTAAAAAAAATTGGGATACGGATAGGAATAAGGGAACATATATAATATTTTTTAAATAAAAATAAATATATAATACATAAAAAATAAAAAAAGAGATAAGTGCATCATTTCTTTTAATGACTATAATATATATATAGTTAGACAATTGTGAAAACGTTTGCATTTCGATCCCAAGTGCATACGGCTCAAATTTTATCGTAATACGTCCGAAATTCAAAATTATCATTCTCATTAAATTATTCATATCAAAATATTGGGGGATACAAAAATTTGAGGTATTTATAGTTTTCTAAGTATTTGTTTTGGATTTTTAAAAGTCAGTAACAACAATTCAATATTTTATTATTATTTTAGTGCTGATTTTCAAAAATCCAAAACAAATACTTAGAAAACTCGAAATACCCCAAATTTTTGTATTCCTCAATATTTTGATATGAAGAATTTAATGAGAATGATAATTTTGAATTTCGAACGTGTTACGATAAAATTTGAGCGGTATAAACTTGGGCTCAAAATGCAAACGTTTTCACAATAGTCTAACTCTCTCTCTCTCTCTCTCTCTATATATATATATATATATATATCAACCACTACTAACGGTTTCATGTATTAATGGATGTAGCTCACTTCTTGGGTTCAAATCCTACTCATGCACTTAATTGTTTTTGAAATTTTTGAGTTTGACCACACCTAGCTGTACCGGAGCCCGCACCTAGGCGTGCCTAGCCATACCGGAGTCTATATCGGTCGATCAAAATAATCAGATATGCCATGTGGCATATCTAGTACATACCCGTACTGTACCCAATGCGTGCCCGATATGCACTCGATACTTGTCCGGCTAGGTATATGAAGTACTCAGGTAACATAGTATATAGGTGATGGCAGGTGATGAATTTTCCAGGGACAAGCTCCAACACTATTGTATTCCATCATTATTTGGGAAGAACATGAAAATAAGAGAACTAGAAGCCAGGATATACCTGAGAAACTACTCTATCCATGACTCCACCAGAATCACCAGCAGCACCTCGAGCTGGAGCTAGTGAATCCAGTTCATCAAAGAAAATGACACATGGACGTGCTGACCTTGCCTAGTGAACAATCAGAATGTTAATCTTAAAATAACATTCTAAGGTTATTGTACCAGAAAGTACCAGAAGACAAAAATTCCACTGATAACAGTCTTCTGGGATATAAACGTCCAAAACAAGTGTCTCAAACACTCTCCAATTAAAAACCATAGTACCTTTTGGAAAATGTCTCTGACATTCTTTTCTGATTCACCTATGTACATGTTAATCAACTCAGGTCCCTTTACACTAAGAAAGTTCAAGGAGCACTCTGTTGCAACAGCTTTCGCCAATAAAGTCTGTAAAAAGTTGATGGTAATTTATCCTCATTTATTATGAAATTGTGAAATAATAAGAATGCAGAGAGGATAAGATTAGTAATATAATATAAGACTAACCTTACCAGTACCTGGGGGTCCATAAAGCAGGACACCTGATCGCTTCCTCAATCCAGATGAGAACAGATGCTTGTGCATGAGCGGTAACTGACATAAAAAGCACATTGATTTAACAGAGTTATGAGTTACACCATCTATGTGATATTAAGAATCACCCCCTGTAAGGAAGACTTTAATTTGATTGGTAATAGTTAGGAATATATAGCTGTTTCATATATCAATGAAACAAGTGATAAACTCGACCATGTCTTTCGAAAAAAAAACTCATCAGATAGAATGTTATGATAATTTTATATCAATCTTGAAGTTCAATGGAGCCTTTGCAATTACTGATAAATTTGATTTATTTTGTTACCTTATGCTTTAATACAATTGTTTCTGAAGGTACGACAAATCTATATTTTTAAGAATCATCATCATCATTGTCATTATTATCATCATCATTATCATTGTCATTATTCTCATTATCATCACTATCATTATCATTATCACTATTATTATCATTGATTTTTTATATTTTAGATATTTGATCTCTATGATTTCGGATTGGGTTTACCTTCTAGCCTACTCCAATTTATTTGGGATTAAAGGTGGTGGTGGTGTTGTTTTGTTGCGTAATATTTATTGTGGAGTTGCATTAACTCAAAGAAAAATTTGTTTGTTCAACTAGTTGCTAATTACATTACCAAATTTAAAGTTACCAATCACCTGAACTGTGTCCAAAATAGACTTTTTCACATCCTCTAGACCACCAACATCTTCCCATTTAACATTAGGCACCTGAACAGCAATAGTTGCCAAAAATAGATTGCAGAGTAAAAAAAATGTGAAAATGATGTGAATGTGATAGAAAAAGATAGAACTATATGATTAAGGAAGAGATGCTTTACTTTTGGTGCACCTAGTGCAGAAGCATTTCTTTTCTTTGACCTGTCAAGAGCTTTCAAAAAGTCTTCCTTTCTCAAAGCATCTGCTTTCTCTAAACCAATGTCCACATTATCAGTGCTTTTCTCACTATTTATAAAAGCATCATGCACAAAATTAGCTGCAACATCTGCAAATAATGCATCTATGTCTCTAGGCAGAAAGCCTGAGGTCTGTGCAGTTACTTCTTTTATCAGATCTGGATCAATACACTGCATAAGAAATTACTGCTCTGCATAAATATAAGAATTTATTTCTAATTTCCTCTCAAAAAGTTTATACATAATTAAGAGCTGATAGAAGAGCAGCAAATTCAATGTTATTGCAGGGAATATAGCACAAGTAATAAAGAAGTAATGAGCATAGAACATGTGTTTTGGAGGAAATGAGCTTCAATTAAGATAGTAACACTTAAGAAAAACCATATAAAGATAAACACCATCAAGATGTACCTACACTCATGGAGATACAGTACCTGATTGGTTGTCTTTATGAAGGAGGTAAGCTTTTGTGTAATCATAGTAGATCTTTTTTCTTCAGTCAAAGATTCCATGCTGATCTCATGGCTAAAACACCGCCTAATTGTGGGATTCAAACCTTCTGCAGTATCAGCTGAGGCGACTAGGATTACTTGATGTCGGCTCGACTGCTCTGGTTGTACTAGAAACTGCACAAAAGAACCACTAAAGTTAGGCAATTTAAAGGCATGCAGATTCCCATGTTGCCACAATTGAGGAAATTGGCATATATAAAAAGGATTCCAAAGGGAAAACGAATTCAGAATGATTCAATATGGCAGTCCAAGTGAGGAACAAAGCTAGTAACCCACCATGACCATGACACATGAAACACCCACAAAGCTCAGAAACAGTACAATTTTCGTCCAAAATTACCTGACTCTGAGATGACACAGAACCAAATAGGACCTAACCCAGATAAAATATGTAGTCAACATGTTACCTTAACATGACCTGACCCCAGTGACCCAAGACCCAAAATAGTCCTGACTGCAATGACAGGAAAATGACCTAAGTTGAATGGCCTCAACTTCAGCCAACATATACAACTAGACAAATTTAAATAATTTTGACAGCACATCAGTCTGACATAACCTGCCTGTTTGCCACTTACATAGACCAGTGCTGGCTGGTTTCATGCATTTTTTTCTCTTTAATTTTTAATTAAGCCAGAAAAACTGACAACAACCTCAGGAAGGTATACCAAAAGTTGCTCCCATTGGATTAAGTAACAAAAATGGTCTGGGTACCTTTGATCAGTAAGACATGACTTGTCATAGAGAAATATCAGTCAAAAAAAGATTGGGACTGGAAATATGATATTGTTAGTGCATAGTGGCAATCATATCCTCATGTATCTTATGGCTAAATTTTGTTTTCACAACTGACCATTTTCTTGGCAAGTGATGCCAAAAGCACACAAGTCCCTCTTCATGTTGTGCCCAATGTGGGCTTGAACTTATGATCTTTTAAAAGTCATACTAAAAGCTGACCACTCGAGATACTAGTTAATCAACCACAAACTTAAACATGAAAAATCTCATGTTGTGTTACATGACTTAAACAAATCTTAGTTATGCTGAAACTTCTTACAAGTTCTTCATTTGCACTTCCATTTGTATGTAATTCGTCATCCTCTAGGAGTGGTTCGGTGTACTCCCTGATGGTTGACGAGATCTCCATTGCGACTCCAGCTTGATCTGACTGTGAACCCTCATTTGAAGAGAGATTAGCAAATGCCTCAAGTGTCTTAGTAGCATTATACAAGGCGAAAACCTGTAATTTTAGCAATACAAAGATGTAAATGAACCTACTTGTCATCTTTGAAATTCATCTTGGACGACATGAGCGAACTTTGAACCTCGAAGAAAAATCAAGAACAATGAAATTGGTTGGTTGAAATTGTGGAAGCAAGTGCATACAAGGAACTAAATAACTAAAATTAGTACCTATGAGCAGCTTTAAAAGCAGCAGCAAGTGCAACTGATGCTCCTTTCTCTGAGGAGGTTAGCATATCATGACAGCTGTACTCAACAACATGAAGTCCAGTGTGCTGAGTTATGTACCTCACAACTGTCCTTTTGCCACATCCTGTCCTTAACATAGTAAGTTTTCTTATCCAGAGTTACAAACATAATGTACTAACAAAACTAGACAGAGATAGGCAGATAGCAGTGATGAATTAGATTACTGTATGGTCAGGTTGATTATTGTACAAGTTAGTTCTACTTACACCTTCTGGTACATGCTGATTATTATTATCAATTTGATCATGTTTCTACATACCTATGTTGTTGTTTTCCCCCCTTTCTGTAATTCTTTGTCAGGACTAGGGGTTAATTAAGTCTAAGGCATGCAGCTTTTGATCAAAATCCTAAAAAGTAACGCATATGCTACCAAAGAGTTCAGGATTAGAGTAGTTTTTTAGGATACAGCTACATCAATCTTACGCTGGAATCACCAAAGAACAATAAAACCTTATTGCCTATTTTCCAAAAAGAAAAGAGAATATAAACAAACCCTTAAACTGACAACTTTAACATAAGGATGAAATTACCAGAAGGCCCATACAAGAAAAGAGCAACCCGGAATCTGGAGGACAGAGCAGAGGGGCAGATTGCCGGTGCAATAACAGATGACAGTGTCTTGACTGTTTCACCCTGCAATGGAATCTGATCTCCTGAACTGTATAATAAATTGTATGGAGGGATTACAGATGGGGCAGCTCCACCCAGAACAAGTGATGTTTGACTACAGTTCACGCGGAGAACTGGCTCATCAGATGGTTCCATAGAGGTTACCTATCAATTATGACAAGAAGAATGACAAACAAATATATAAACCAAACTTGCAACAATGAAGTCTTGAATGGAATGGTTTACATGTGAAGATTAGGCTACAAGATTTGGTTCTTCAACAAACATGTCTTCCTGGTTTAAAAGGAACCACATACTAGTATGCAGGAAGATGGCATTAGTTAGCAATATCATAAGAAATAGTAATCATATAAACAAAATAGCCAGGTCTGTTGCTGGATTAGCTCAGTGTGTTCTGGTCAGTCCTGGAACCAGAACAATTAATTCTATGGTATCAGAACCAAAAGCAGTGTAATAAATCAACATAAAAGAGAGCCATCCCAGTAACAAAGTTAAAAACAAGACGGGCAAACGAGAAAAATGATGTATGCAATTTACCTTAAAATAGATTAAATCAATTGGACTCCTTTTTGCACTTTTGTCACTACAAACGATACACATTTCTGATCCGCAGCTCCAGACTTTATGCACACAAAAAACATCCCCTTTTGTCAGAAGCCTGTCAATCTTGAAATACTCATTCAGTGCTGAATCAATCATGTTCTGATAGTCACTCATCTCAGTTGGTGAGTTTCCTTTAAGAGATGCTAGCATACCACATTCTGGAATTTTAACAAAAGATACCCTCAAATGAGAGGCATATTTCGGTAAATTTGGCCAAGGCGCAACCTCTATTTTTAATGATAAGTTTCTTTGAGTCATATTTTCTCCCTCTAATTCTTCTTCTTTGCTCTCAAAATATCTGAACAAGTTATCTTCTTTAGCAAGTAGAAGCTTGAGGCATGATGTATGCAGCCCGAGATTGAAAGCCAATATTGGGCTAATAAAACCAACCTCTTTGGCATTATTCAGGATTGAATTGGATTTTATGGGGTATATGTGAGAAGGCAGTACACCCAATACACGGTCAGAAGGTGATTCTAAGTTCACTGAATCAAGTTTCTCTGCATTTTGCGCCGTTGGATCCATGATTATGATCTTAGCTATTCTTCCAACACTAGTTTCTTCATTTTTAATGAGAACCTGCTCATGAAAGCAATGCAAAGAAACTAAAATGGTCAGAAAATTCACTCTTGTTATGGTTTATAAGAGCATCTCTATTCCAGTTGCAGAAGACAGTTGCACAGATACAATCTGAAATTGTAAAATTACTAAATACGGCTGAAATTGCCCAAAATTATATGGTGACAAGTCTATTGAGAGGTAACTGCAAAAATCTCCAATGAGCAATTCCAGGAAAGGAGATGCTCTAGGCTTTGCATGTGCCAGTCATGAACATAAGTCTTGAAGCTCTTAAAACTCCTCCAAATAAATTACCCAATTCTCCCTAAGCAAGCTGCCTCGATATCAGTATTTCATCATCCAAAGAACATAAATGGTAAGAGTTTATTACCTTCATCATTTAAAAAGAAATGATGAAGTGACACATATCTCCTTTCCTTTTCAGAAACACACATCTTACTGCTTCGCTATATCCTACAAGCACTACATAATTGATTTTATGCAAAACTTACCCCAGAAAAACCGATAGTTCAAGGTTCCTAATGCAAAATCAAAATGTGACTATGATCCTCACAAGTCACGTGGCTCATCATATGCACGGAAATATCGAAATTCAATTATCGTCCTATTATGCTTAATAAACTAATTCTTTTATTTCATCAAAACTCAATCCCAGTCTTCATAAAATCTGAGAATGATCAACTAAAAAAAATACCAGAGAACCAGTAACAGTCTCCAATTGCCTAAGTACAGACGTGGAGACACAAACAAAGGAAGAGAGCTCGCTAAATTCATCACCGCACGAAGCATCTGTAATCTCATCAAATCGGAGAACCCCAGCCGTCAGTTGGATCGACTCGCAAATCTGAAGGCACCGTCGGTTCTGAGCTGAACCGTGAAGCTCAGTTGTGTCTAGCGATTCGGAGGGACTAAGCACCGAGTCTAGTATAGCTCTAGTCGAAGCGAGTATCAATGGCTTGCGACGCATCTCTACCACAATCGGTAGAGAAATGAAAATTTAGTGGTTGGTACGAGATATGGTAATGGTTTACTGTTTCGGAAAGAGGCGTCGGGTTTCAGAGATCGAAACGAGACTCGGAGAAAGAGATTGATCTATCTCAGTTCGTTTATGTGTTGACCTGACCCATGGCGTGTTTCAATTTTCATTTTCTCATTTCCTAATTCCTATATACATAAATAGTACAGGCTTCAAACATATTGTATTAATTAGAATGTTCAATTGGAAACACTTTAACCTAAGCTTCCTTGCTTTTATTCATCATATTATTATATGATAATTTCATAAGGATACATGTCATTCATGATTGCATTTTTCAAGCTTTCATGCATGACTTAATTACATTACATGGGAAGAGCAAAAGAGAATGTCCTTCCTTAATAATATTATTGCTATCCTTCAAACAGTCTTTCTAACAATACAATCACTACGGGTAATTACCCCAAAACTGAGACTGGAGCCAGTCCACAGTTTTCTTGTCTAGCATGAAGGCCTTGGCAAGGATTTCATCGGAGATCGGTGGCTTTGCCCCGAAAACTGCATTCGCAATTGTGATTACACCCGGATTCTGACTGCTCAGACCGGACAAGGCCACGGCTGGCGCCATGACGTTGTTAAACTGGAAGTGTATCAGTCCCTCTGGAAACACAAATACATCTCCCTTCTGAAGTACCTGTAACAATCAATTTATGGATACTTTCTGTTCATAGCTAGCTAATTGGTCTTATGGTGTTCTTCATGACTACTGTTGGAATTGTTATAGTTTCAGAAGAAATTGTCCCGTTCTTAGAATGTTTAACTTTAGAACAGATGAAGATAATTTAATTGTTAATATGTTATATAAATATACTTATATATATATATATACTGCTACTAGACAATACTGACAAAAGTATCCTTTAATATGTTATATAATTTAATTGTTCTTTCATCAGGTTCAGTGAGCAATAGATATTTAGTTACCATAAACTGTTATATCCTTGAAGTACATATATATGTATAACTATAAATATACCTTTGCGAAGAGTTTGTTGTCAGGATTAGATGTCACAAACCCAACCGATAGGGTTCCTTCGAGCACGACCAGGATCTCTGTGCCACGTGGATGGGTGTGTGGTGGGTTGAGACCATTGGGTGCAAAATCAATACGAGCTAGGGATATGCCGAGTGTGTTCAGACCAGGGATCTGGTTTACATTAACTGGAGTTACTGCTGAGCCGACTGTGTTCATTGTGTTACCAGGCTTGTCGAGCCCAGGGAAGAAGAAATCATTCGGTGTTGCCATTTTTGGGTCCTTGCACACAAAACCATTGACAAACACTGCATTCCAAATATATATATTGAAATGTAATATCTATAGTTTTTACTATTATGCCTAGTTTCAAATTAATAATTTATATGGTACACAGCAACTAAAATGACACTTCATTATGATAGTACTTGGCTAATTATATTCTTATTTTTGCAGCCCTCTTATGTGGTATCAGTGTACATATTTAAACGTACCATTGAGAGTACAAAATACATCCTATACTTGGTACCATAGTACACCTACACTGTAATCTGAAACTTGTTTTGATTAGTCAACATAAAGAGTATATAAATCACTTGGTTACCAAGAAAGAGAATGCATAATGCCTTAATTAACGAGTTTGATTGATTAATTACTACCAGGTGATGCCTTGTCAGCAACACAGAAATCTTGGAGTGGGCTGGGATCAGAAGCTAGTGCAAATGGGAAAGTGATTACTACTGCTAAAATTGTAAATTTGAGATACAGGGCCATTTCTTTTGTATAGAGAGATGTTACTTCCAAATTTGAAACGAGGCTAGTTATGTTTCCTGCTGTTGTACCGAGCAAATGGAGGGCTATTTATAGAGAGTACTGTGAGGCTAGGTGATTACTTTCTTAAAAAAATATCTATCACTCGCCTAGAATAATTAATTGTACATGAGATGAGAATTTTTATTAATGCCAAGAGGGCATGTGCAATTTTAAGATAGATGTAAGAAAAAGAGCATGCTCGAGTAATAAAAAAAATCTCAACCCTTACCCGTGTAATATTAGCATCAACTAAATATATAAAAACAAAAAAGAATATATATATTTTTTTATATATTAACTATCACTCATAAACCTTCAATTTATTAAGTGTTTTAAAAACACCGCCAACTCCAGCTTGGTAAGTACAAAAGTTTACTTTTTAGACGTAAAATTCAGTTTATTGTTTTTCATGCTTTATTTGAGTCTCGAGTTTAAGATTCAATAACACAAACTTAATTAATTTGCTTCCCAATTTAAGAAATTGAAATATTTTTAAAAATTCATTATATATTAAAGAGTAATTCTAATGTACATCCAGCTTCCATGGTACATCTAATGCTTATGGAATATCTTTTTTTTTTTTTAAAAATATTGCTCGGATGAAAAATGAAAAATTTAATCAATTTGAAGAAGATTTTATCTCACATTATATAATTTTAAAATTTGTACGATAGAGTTTTAATGATATTGTGAGGAATGATCAATAAATCTCTAAATTGTTTTAAATTTGATATATATTCTATCTAACAATCAAATATACATCCATGATTTTTGGAATTTTCATTTGAGCGATATTTTTTAAAAATATATATACCATAAATATTGAATATAATATAAAAGTTGAATGAACGCTAGAATTAGTCATATTAACATATTAGAAAAAAAAATAAACAGATATCGGGTTGATCGGATAGACCCATCTCGGATAAATTTCGACTCGACTTCAATCAATTTATCTTTAAATAAATTAGTTGTGAGTCGATGGATCACACGATCATGTACTTTGTTAACTAAAAAGATCTATTCTCTTGTCTGTAATTCTTCTTACATTTTCTTTAATATAATCAAATAGCATGTTCTTCTTCGCCTACTACTTTAAAAAAAAAAATCTATTCGTTTGGGAAATGGATCAGCTATCATAATTTAAACTATGATAGCGGTGTTATTTCTCAATGATAGTGGGATCCATCCAATAATAAATTCAGGGGCGGACCTATGCACAAATAAGCCCCGGCCGGTGCTCGAGTTGATTTTTTAAAATGCATATAAAATGGTAATTTTTTTATTTTGAATCAGAAAAATATAATTTAAAATTATATGAGTGTCTAGATTTAATTGAAAAAATATACATTTTATATCTATTTTTTGAGAATTTAATATCAGCTCATATAATATACCCAGGCTTGTTAAAAAGACTGAATTCACCATTGAATAAATCCCCTCCTGAAAATTTAATCTGAACCGTTCAAATCAATCAGACGACCGTAAAACTATGCTATACTTTCTCTGTCATGAAAAATATGACAACGAATCCAAATCTTATTGGCTTGCATACTTGGTGCTGCTGAGTAGATTGTAAAATCGAAGCCTACTGAAACTTACCTGGATTAATGTATAAATTACTTGGTGCTTAGTATACATATCATTGGTTGATATGCATATACATATACATCAGTTTCTCCTGTATAATGGAATTAGGTCATCAAACCATTCACCATACATAGTGCTTTAACTGCTTATCCTTGAATATTTTTTTTGACATAATAATGCTTATCCAAGGTTGAAGCAGCAGCCCTGTTGGGAACCAAAGAAGTCGGCACATATCTGTTGAAATCAATTAGAATATACAGGTCAATTTCTTCTATGGCACCATCCAAGTGGCTAAATTTGTAGCCAAACGGCCGCATGAATGTAATCAATCCATAATCAGTTTTCTGCAATTTCTGTTGGAGCAAGATCTCTAAGAAATTTAAAATTTATGTTCAGATTAAAAAAAAACGATCAGATTTCAGACAGATGACGTATAATTGTTTACATGTCAGTGCCAGAGAGAAACAAATGATACGTCAGAAATTTGTCTTTTAGTGGCGGCGCTGGCTTTTTAACAATAAATCTAATTTGGCCATGTACTTGGCTACTAATAGTATTTATAAATGTGATCATATATTTATTTTGATGTGCTGTGTAACTTTAAGTGACACGTATCGTCGTATCGAATAGAGAGTATATATGAGATGCAATTTTAGCCTGCAACTACGAGAATATGAGATGCAATTTTGTATAATATATATAGTTCTTACTTTGAGGAAATTATTTTAGTAGAAAATTTATTGGGTAATTATACTGTACGTCTGTACATACATTTAATTTCAGTGATATATTTTGTTTGATTTCTTAAATAAAGTTCAAATTAAAAAAATCTATCATTTAGATATAACATATAACAAATATGGGTAAATTTAATTTGATTAAGAGGAAAACCGATTTTCAAAATAATACAAAAACTTCTGCCTATTTTATTTATCTATTTGCTTGTTTCCTTATGTATTGATATAATGAAAATTTTATTTTTAATTTTTTAAATAATGTTTTTCACAATATTAAATTGAAAACACGGTGCAATGAATTAATATTATTTGCATAGGAAATTACATAAAAGTAAGATTAATAGCACTCCAAGCATCAACCAGTAAGAAATCATAATGCAAAGGAATCAAGATATAAACAGGACTAGATATGTTGCCAGATTAACACCAAGCGGCCGTACACAACAAGAAGCAATAAACATAATTATAAATTCATTAAGCTTTGCCAGCAAAGTACGTTCAAGTGTTTGTGCATGCGCGAAAGAAGAATGAATTTGACATTTCATACATATATTAATTAATAAATAATAATTATGCTAATTACCTAAAGAACTTGAGTAGTTATACTATGCCATTTGCTATGTCCCTTCATTTCACATGTTCTTAATGACACAGGGCCCCACATATAATGCTTTGTAGGATATCTAGTTGGACATATGGGGAGAATTGAATTGGCGGCACCCATATATTTTTCTAAAAAAAATTATGTACATGACTGTCATAATTATAATTTATTGTTGTCCAATTTACGGTCCTCTTATCAATCTGAAATTTGGATCTTTAAAAATCACAAGTAGAAATAATACATTTTTTCCTTCAGTAAAATACCAAATAATAGCTAGTCCAACAGAAACTCTTAGCTTTTGGCCCGGCCCAGAAAAATTTTTTTTTTCTCACCAGGCCTTTTATTAACCATGAGGCCCGCTCCGGCCCGCGGTCAGTAAAATACCAAATAATCTCTCTCCTCGCATCATCAATCAATCTAAAATATCATTATATCTGAACTATACAACACCAGACGGTAGAATCGGCGTAACTTGGCCGGAGAGAGATTTTGCAAACCATGTTAGCAAAATGGATAGTTGCTTGCTATGGTAGAAGACAGCAATTTTGAAGGTAAGGTACTTGTACTTCACAAATAAACAATAGGCTTCGCTCCTGCTGTGGAACCGGGGAAGCTGGAACAATGGCATTTGTGTTTGGAAATTGTAATTTAACGTTCTCTCCCAGTTCCTGCTCGAAACCTTCAATATCCGTTCATGGGATTCCAATTTTGGGAAATGCCACTGTGGGAACTCAGTTCAGTAGTATTTTATTGAAGCGAAGTTGTAGTTTTGATAATAGATTGAACAAGTTTGGAGTAACATTTGGTAATTTAGCAAATGGAGAGGTCAAAGCAAGTTCCAGAGAAATTTCTTCCATTGAGCAGGAGCTGAACTTTAGGCCCAATTTTTCTGATTATGTGAAAATTATGGAGTCAGTGAAACTGGATAGGAGCAATATAAGTGATGTAAGTTCTGATAATAATAGTTCAAAGAGAACTAAGAAGCAAACTAGTCTGAAAAGGCTATCGTTGAAGACCAATGATGATAATTATATAGAGGAAGTGCAACCGAAACAAACAAAAGGTAAAAGTGGGGGCTGGAACCAAGTTGAAAGCATTTTACTTGACAAAAAATTGAAAATCAATGATAGATTTGGAATCAAAAAATCTAAATCTAACTTGAATGAGAAGTATGAAAGAAAAGGTGATTCTTTTGGTAAAATTGGTGGTACCATTGGTGACGGTGTGAGAAACAAGAATGCAAAGGAGAAGTTTGCACAACAAAAGGCCTATGAGAATGGTCAACAAGAGAGGTTTTATCAGGAAAAAAAGATAAAATTGGAAAATCATGGCACTGACGCAATACATGAAAAATCAAAAGAAAAATATGGAGTTGTAAAGAGAGAGCATGAGAAGTACCAGAGAAAAAGTGAATCTTTTGGTAAAATTGGTGCTACCATTGGTGAAAGCGTGAGAAATAATACAGCAAAAGAGAACTTTCCACGACAAAAGACCCATGATAATGGTCTGCAAGAGAGGTTCCATCAGGAAAGAGAGACAAAATTGAAAAATTATGGAACTGTTGCAATGCATGAAAAATCAGAAGAAAATTATGGTGTTGTGAGGAGAGAGCATGGGAAGTATCAGAGAGTAAGTGATTTTCCTGGGGATGTCAGTGGTACCATTTTCAGAAGTGCAAGAAATAATAATGCAAAGGAGAAGTTTGTACAACAAAAGGCCTGTTACAATGATCAACAGAAGAGGTTTTATCAGCAAAAAGAGACCAAATTTGGGAACTTTGGGACTGTTGCAGCACATGAAAAATCAAAAGAAAAATACAGTAGAGTTGTAAGGAGGGAGCATGATGAAATTATTGGTGGAAAGAACAATTCTGTAATTGAACCAATGTTTGCTCAGGAGGATAAGAAGCTAGAAAGGTATGATTTTTTTCAAGTTGAACAGAAGTGCTATCAAAGAACTGGTGCCCAATTGGAAGAAGCAGGGGTTGTGAAGATGCAGGAGAAGGCAAAGCAACGATGTAATGCACTCATAATCAATAAGGTTACTGGTAAATATATTGATGAAAGAGCTGCATTTAAGACCTTTGAGGTGTTTACGGACATCAGAAATCGGCCAAGAGTTCTTAGAATGGAGATGGAAGAGAGGATTAGAAAATTAGCTGCCCGGTAAAATTTTTACCCTACTCAAGATTTGAGTTAGATTGATTTTTGTCCTCTCTTTTTTTGAGGGAGTTAAATTTATCTTATTTAATTTGTCAATTGTTGGGTGTTGTATGTCTTTTTGTTTGTGACTTACTCTTATGAGTCCATTATGAAATGGGAAAAAATATTATACTCTTCTTGATATGTACCAACACAGTAATACCTTTTCCCATATGCTATGGATGACCTATGTACTACAGATCGTTCCTTTGTTTTCAAAGTTAAATGGTTGATCTGACCATTCAAAATGATTTTAATATGAAAATCTAGTTGTACATCAAATTTTATATTTTTTATATTTTTTTTTACTATTCTTTAGATAATTAGAAAATCACTTGATTCAAATACCGGATGCAATGCACAGCCATTAGATTAATTTGAACATACTTTCTATTTAATATTGATAGAGAGGCCAGAATATTACTATAACTTACAGTTTGCTATTGTCATTTTCATGTGAAGCTTAAATGCATCAGATTTGAATATGCCGGAGTGGCAGTTTTCAAAATTTGTCCACGATGCAAAGATACGGTTCTCGGATCATACCATACTACGGTTGGTACAGATTTTAGGTGATTATGGCAACTGGAAGTGTGCCTTACAAGTTGTTCAGTGGCTCAAATCTCGGGAAAGATTCAAGTCTTTAAAATCCAGGTGAGGGCAGCTTGATCTTGTGTTTTGTGTGGAAATAATTTACTTGTTAGCTTACAAAACATTAAAATGTCATGTACATGCAAATCCTTGTACCAAATAATCTTGTGTTCTCTTTCTTCAGGTTTAGAGAGTTCTATTCTCCTTTTATGTAGATAGAAGCGGTAAAATTTTGAGGGGTCATTTGGCAGTGCCATAGCAATTAATATTGCTCCTATAGAAATTAGGATATTTCATGCCTCTTTTGGGAGAAATAACTTTTTTGACAACCTTGACAGTGTTGGCAAATTTCATCATAATGAAAAAGTTATCATAGCTGTACTTTTGATCATCTATCTTTTAACTACATTTTAGTACAATTTGTGAATTGTTTGATGGTCCTTCAAAACTAAAACTAAAAAGTATAAATGTATAATGTTATTATGGCTGACCAAAGGACTTTGAAACTGCACCAAATTTGACCATGATTAAACAATTTGAAGAGATTTTTTGCCATTTACAGTGTATTATTGTTTCTTATATGGCAAGTTTTGGTTCAGTTATTTTTATTCATGAAATCACCTTTGTTCATTTTGAAAATTTTTATTTATCTTACTCCAGTGTTTGGTTCTGTAGGTACATTTACACAACTGCATTAAATGTGCTTGGTAAGGCAAATAGGCCCTTTGAAGCGCTCAATGTGTTTTATTCAATGCGGGTATTGCTTCTTATATATGACCCTAGATAATTGGAATTTGCAAGTATGAATTAAAAATCTAATTTGTTAAAGAACCACAGATGTTATCTTCATTATTTGAGTTTCTTGATTAAGGTGCTATAGATTTATTTTTATAATGCATGCTACATTTTGTGAATCCCAGAATTTTTCCTATATTTACATGTACAGTTTTATAATCATGTGAATCTAATATTTTTTCAATCTGCGAAATCTCAAAAGATAATATTGCCCTTCAGGTTCTTACATGAAAAATGTTTAATGTTACTTTCTAGCATACTAAAATGGTTTGGTTATCTTAAAAGGATCCGTCATTACTTTTTTCCTCTCCCAGGGCCTTCTCTTGTAATGTCTTCAGTATAAATGTTATACTTTCTATCTCATCTTCTTCTATTTCTTTTTATCATGCAATATTGACTACATTATCATGCAATATTGACTACAGGATGAATTGACATCATATCCTGACCTAGCTGCATACCACTGTATCGCAGTTACACTTGGTCAAGCTGGTCTCATGAAAGAACTATTTGATGTGATTGATTGCATGAGGACTCTTCCAGAGAAGAAATTTAATCTGGGACCTCTACAGAAGTGGGATCCACGGCTTGAACCTGACCTTGTGGTTTATAATGCGGTATTACATAATTTCAGTGTAGATGTACCATGGTTGAAAATACGGGTTCAACAAGCCTTATCCAGCTTATTGAGAAATACTGGAAAAGGTTGTTGGACTAAGTTTGAAACTGTTAATTTTATACTACCTGACAAAGAAAAGAATTTGATTTTGGTTTTAGGTACTAAATTCTTGTGTTCAACAAAAGCAATGTGAGGGAGCATTTTGGGTTTTGCAAGAGTTAAAGCAAAAAAGCATACGCCCAACAAGTACTACATATGGACTTGTGATGGAGGTAATGCTGCAATATTATGAAACTCAGGGTTAGCAGTGCATATTATTTTATTGTGTTAATTATTTCTGTGGTTTTGGTTCAGGTGATGCTTGCATGTTCCAAGTACAACTTGGTTTATGAATTCTTCAATAAGGTCAAGAGGTCATATATACCCAGTGCTTTAAACTATAAAGGTATGCTACTTGTTTATATCAGAATAATAACGTTTCAAAGAAGCATTGCATAGTGAAGTGGCCAGGCCTTGTTTGTTTAATCTTGTAAGCTCATTTCCTGTTTAATTGCCATTTAAGGCTCATTTTTTTCATATTAGAGCTATCCCAATGCTTAACTTATCATGATAATTAGGGTCTGTGAAATTAAATTAGGTTAGCTCTAGGCTCAATTTAATTATTTCACCTCTTCACTCATATAATTGAAATTTTACCAGTGCTGATAAATGCACTATGGAGAGAAGGGAAAACAGAGGAGGCTGTACTAGCAGTAAAAGATATGGAGCATCACGGTGTTGTAGGAACCGCCGGTCTCTATTATGACCTTGCAAGATGTCTTTGTACTGCTGGCCGCTGTGAGGAAGCTCTTCTCCAGGTATTGTTGTTTTGACATAATATTGCTTTATAACATTGTGAATTTTGTTTTCATTTATACCCTCCAAATTTATGTTTTGTGGAAGGTGTTCCTTAGAAATAATATAGGAGCTAGTAGTAGGAAATACTGGTCATGTGCAATAAGTCATCTGTAATATAGTGTTAAAAGCTATGAGCATTTTAAATTTTTGGCTGAGATGGATAATCAGATTGAATCAGTACTCTGTAGTAACGACTGTCTGTTGAATTAATACCTCATAAATAGTTTATATTCTTTTTTGCAGATTGATAAAATATGCAAAGTTGCAAAGAAGCCCATGGTTGTGACATACACAGGTTTAATACAAACATGTATTGATTCCAATAACATAGAAAATGCTAGATATATATTTAATCAAATGCAGAACTTCTGTGCACCAAATATAGTTACATGCAATGTTATGCTAAAATTATACAAAGAACATAAAATGTTTGATGAGGCTCATGGACTTTTTAATGAGGTTATAAGTGGGAAGGTTGTTCCCAATAAATTTACATTTAATACTATGATGGAAGCTTGTGTGGAGAATGGGAAATTTGAAGAATTTGAGAGGGTATTTCTTCAAATGTTACATCATGGCCACCATTTTGATGTACAAAGACACTTAAAGATGGTGGTAGAGGCCTTTAGGGCTGGAAAGGTACTTTCTTTCTTATATGTTTTAATTCTCATTTGGATTTTGGAAAATTCCTTTTGTATGATCATGGCACCCCTGGTCATACACAACATGTTTATGCTTTTGGACTGATATTATTGCACCAGACATTATGATAGCATGTTTCCTAATAAGAATTGGGTGCTTTAGTAAAATCCAAAATATTCTAATGTTTGAAGGAGCTCTAAAAGATGTTTGTGTGCAACATCAATTATAGAATATCTGCATCTTCAAATGCTGGAAATATGATTTAATTTCTCATAATGCTCGATTACTGACTTCTCTACAGGATGGAGTGCTTGAGACAACATGGGAACACTTCATCTCATTTGGCCGTGTGCCACCAGTTACACTAATAATGGAAAGATTCTGTCTGAAACTAAAACAAGGGCACATTCCATTGGCTGTCTCTTGTATCACAAACTTTGAGGAAAGTCGATTAGAAAATATCTCCCCAAAATCTTGGTGTGATATTTTGTTGAACAATTCAAATCACTTGGAGGAGAAAAATGTAGCCAAGTTAGTAGAAGAGTTGGGTTGTCTGGTTGGATCAAGTGAACATAAGATTGTCTATGAGAATATTTTGCATGGTTGCAGAAGTTATCTTTCTGACATTAGGTAAGCATGTCAATCAAGAATTATTACTTAAATTAGGCTCTTTCCTGCTATGATTTTATTTATTATTTTATTTATCATGAAAATGAAGAATGAACAATTCAGCATTGATGGCTCTCACTCGCTTGTATTATATAGTTTCTCTGTAATGCTGACATGTTGTTCTGACCCTTCTGTAAGTGCTGGCAACTTCGATATGGCTAAAATTAGGTAAAAAAATTTAGTAAATAGATTCAGTTTCTCAAGGAATATTTTGTTTGAGAATTGAAGAGTTGGTCTTTCGGTTGCGGAAAAAAGTTTATCCTATTCCTATTCAACATGTGCACGTAGAATAATTGAAGCTAGTGGTAACTCATCCATAGCAAGTACAATTACATATATCAATTGGTAAAATATTACTGCTGTTATTATAATAATAGCAATAACAAAATAACAGTGACAACAGCATTGTATAAAAAAAAACAAGAACAGTAACAAAGTGGTTTATCAGAACTCAAGAATTTAGTTAATTCCAACTGTCATCAAAGTCTATCTATAGCCATTACCACCAGTCTTTCTTGCCAATGCTGGAAAGAACCTTTTAAGATGCTAATTAACACCTCAAATTGTTACTACATACGATTGCACATCCTTTAACCATTGCACCAGAGCGCTTGCAATATACATGCAACCAACACAAAAGTTGAGATAAATGACTTCCTCCTCACTGTTCATTTTAACTTTGCTTGCCTTGGTGTCGTCTCACGCAATCGCCTCTGACTCGAGCCCTCTACAGAACTTTTGTGTTGCTACCAAGAATTCTCAATGTCAGGTTCTTTTGTTATGCATTTTTCATTGTTTTATACATCAATGTATACTCTATTGACTATTTCTGCTTGTAATTACCCCGTTAATACAGAAATGAGCTTTGATAATCATATCTTGGTTCTTTCTGTTTGCTTAAAAGATAACATGAAATGTTACAACTTAAAAGAGCAGAGTCCGGCAATAAAATTCTAATAAAATTATTAATTGCCACTTTATGTTTGTGCATATAGTGCATCTGAATGGTTTACCATGTAAGGATCCTGATGATGTGAATCCAGAAGATTTCTTCTTTGCTGGCCTTGACAAGTCAGGCGATAGAAGTAACTATCCTTGGTCTAACATGACCATAGTCAATGCCCACAACATCCCTGGTCTCAACACTCTCGGCATCTCTATTGCCCGTCTTGACTTTGCACCAAATGGTGGAATCAGCCCACCACATACCCACCCCAGAGCAACTGAAGTGCTCACTGTTATGCAAGGCACTTTGTATGTAGGATTTGTAACTGGAGCCCCCAACTTCAAGCTTGTTGCAACAATGTTGAATAAGGGTGATGTGTTCGTTTTCCCAAGGGGTTTTGTTCATTTCCAATTTAACATCGGTCGAACACCTGCCATTGCATTTGCAGCTCTGAGCAGCCAAAAGCCGGATCTGATCCCCGTGGCTAAGACAGTTTTTGGATCGAACCAACCCATTTCAGAAGATGTGCTTGAGAAGGCATTTCATCTTGATATGAATATTGTTGAAAGACTGGAGGATCTGTTCTGGAGTAGCAACTAATATATCTGTTTAGAACTGCATGAAACTTCAAAGAAATTACGTATGTAGGTTTGGTACTTTTGAGTTTTCACATGTACAGAATAACTTCATAATAGAGTTGCATATTTAAGTTCTTTTACTATTTCTTTATTTCAAATTATACATTTTAATGCTTGATTGTTGCCAAGAAACATACATTAGCTGTCAAGTGTTTTAAAAGAGAGGGAGAGAATTCAGTCCTTGAAAAAATTAACTTTGTTTGTGCTGGATAAATTTAACGGTTTAATATCATGTTCAGATGAACCGATAATGATGGATCAGTTGAGTTGATAAAAGCGTTGGGAGTAGTAAACTCTAAGTCCCGATCTCGAAGGATCAAGAGTTCGAAAATATGATCATTTCGAGAAATTCCATGCTGAATTCGAAGAAGCAGCAACATCAACAACGAGCACATGTCAAAGACAAAGTTCGAAATGAACCAAAGCCTAATAGTTCGGGAATATCAAGGAGCTCGGGATGAAACCATTGCCTCGATGATGAACAAGACATTTTTGATATTTGTCACATATGTCAGAGACAGCTGATGGAAATAACAGTGAAATTGACAGAAGTGTGGCTAGACAATTAATGCCGTTGTACAACTAGGATAGCTAGAATTAGATCGGTTATATAGATTGTCGGTGTATTTATGACACCGAAGTAGTATAAATAAAGGAGTAGAGTAGAAAAGAATAAGAGAGAGAAAACACAGTTGAGTTATAAAAAACCAGCTTTCAAAACACTCTATTCCTTCTCCCAGATCTAGTAACTTATTTTATCCTCATTTTTAATTCAGTTCATCACTTGTTCTTGAGTTGTAGTGAAATTGTGATCAAACATCGGGATAGTATTTTATATTTAAAGAGTTCGAGATAGATTTCGGGATAGTTCAAAAGGAACAAGTAGTTAAAAATAATAAATTGGTATCAGAGCTCATGGCTGAATTCAAGAACAACTCATTCAAAATGACGGTACCCAAGTTGACGAAGTCGAACTACGATAATTGGAGCATCCAAATCATAGCTCTGCTTGGAGTGCATGATGTGTGAGATATAGTTGAAATAGGATATGTTGAGTTGGAGGTTGGCATTGCACTGACCGCGCCACAGACGAAGGCGCTCAAGGAGAAAAGAGTAACGAACAAGGCACTCTACATCTTATATCAATGAGTAGACAAAGTCGGGTTCGAGAAAATTGCCGGAGCAACCTTTACAAAGGAAGCATGGAGGATTTTGCTCATAGCATACAAAGGAGCCGATCGGATAAAACAGATTAGACTCCACACTCTACAAGGAGAGTTTGAGATGATGAGGATGAACAACACAGAGAGCGTTTCAAATTATATCACTAAAGTGCAGACAGTGTCGAATCAACTGAAGAAAAGTGGAGAAAATTTCTCAGAGCAGAGAGTGGTGAAGAAGATTTTAAGATCATTGACTGACACATTCGAAAAATATGATTTGTGCAATAGAGGAGTCGAAGAACTTAGCTGATTTATCTATTGATGAACTTGTCAGCTGATTTTAAGATCATTGACTGACACATTCGAAAATATAATAGTGAAAGAGAAGATGTTACTGATTGCGCAAACTCCTTCAACCTCAGGGTGTGATACCATATGGTATCTTGACACATAACCCAACAAGACTACGGTATTCAGCCTCGGTGCTGGAGCGAGATACCGTAGGTTGTTTCTTAGCACACCACGAAATCATGTTGTTACCTCAAAATATACAAAAACCCGATGTAGAGCGACGATCATCAACATCACCAGCCCAATCGGCATCACTGTAAGCATGAATTTGTGTGGTAGAGTTGCGATAAAATTGAAGACCAGATGCCAAAGAACCAGCGAGGTATCGAAGTATCCGCTTTACAGCACCCTAATGTAGTTCAGTGGGTTGATGCATAAATTGAGAAACTTTGTTAACCGAGAAGCTGATATCGGGCGAGTTAATGTCGCATATTGCAATACACCAACAACACTTCGATAGAGTGTGAGATTATCAAAGAGAGGATTATCTTCCTTGCTTAAATTAGTCCCTGAAATCATTGGTGAGAGAACTGGTTTGGCTGTTGCTATATTTGTTCTATACAACAAATCAGTTAAATACTTTGTTTGAGTGAGACATAAACCTTTATCATTAAAAGTGGCCTCAATGCCTAAAAAGTAATTGACAGTACCTAAATCTCTAATAGCAAATCTGTCCTTGAGATGATTAATACAACATTGAATAGAAATCGAATTATTTCCTGTGATGAGAATATCATCAACATATACTAGAATAAGCAAAATCTGGTTGTTGTGTTGAGAGATGAATAAAGAAGGATCATAAGAGAAAGATCGAAAATTCATTTGTAAAAGAGTAGTACTCAATTTTTCAAACCAGGCCTTAGGTGCTTGTTTTAAACCATAAAGGGATTTATTTAAAAGACACACGTAATGAGGAAAGGTAGTATCAACAAATCCCTGAGGTTGTTCCATGAAAACCTTTTTAGAAAGTTGACCATTTAGAAAAGCATTGGATACATCAAGTTGTTGATGCTCCAATTAGAAGAGACAGTCAAGGAAAGTATTACTCGGATGGTAGTGGAGCGAATTACTGGGCTATATGTTTCTTCATAGTCCACACCATACTCTTGATTGTATCCCTTGGCAACGAGACGAGCTTTGAAACGATTTATTGTACCATCTGCATTTCTTTTAGTTTTATAAACCCACTTACAACCTATAACCTTTTGATCAGTGGGTTGAGGTACCAAATTCCAAGTGTTGTTGTCTGCTAATGCCGTTATTTCAGCAGCCATGGCATCTTGCCATTGAGAGCATTTGTTGGCTTGAGAGAAAGAGATTGGATCAGTGTCGGTAGAGATATGATGAGCTAAGAAGTCAGGAAAGTCCTTGATCCTTCATGTATTATCTCGAGTCCGAGTTATCATAGGATGAGAATTCTGAGAAGAAGAGGATTGAAGAGCAGGAGAAGAATGAAGTAACTCAGTAACTGTCGCAAGAGGTGAAGAAGAGGGAATATTTAAACAGACTGGACCGTTGGGATTCTAAGAGGAGGTAATTGAAGCAAGTAGTTGAGTGGAAGGTGGGTCTGGTGCAAGAGAGGAAGCGTCTTGGGCTGAAGAATTATCGTGGTGATGGGCCGATGAACAAATAGGGTTATCATGTTCATGAAAGTGGGCTTGAACAGGGATAGTAAAAGGGATAGGCAAAGGATCAATGTGGAGTGCATCATGTGTAGAGAGAGAAGGAGCTTGGGCCGAGGGAAATGTAGATGGAAGCAGTGGACCCAAGTCGGATATAGATAGAGTAGTGGGTCGGTTGACAGCTGGGTGAGGTACAGACAATGGAACAGTGGGCTGAAGAAGTTATAATGGAGGCAAAATAATGTCTTCAAATTGAGCTATTTTAGAAATTGTAGAAATTTCCTTGAATGGATAAGAGTGTTCATTGAATTGAATATTTCGAGAAATAAAAATTCTGTTGGAGGATAGTTGTAAACAACGATATCCTTTGTGAGAAATGGCATATCCAATAAAAATACAAGGTTGAGCACGTAGTTCCAATTTGTGTTTATTATAGGGTCTTATAAGAGAAAAACAAAGACAACCTAAGACACGAAAATCATGATAATTAGGTGTCTTGTTAAATAAAATTTGGTATGGAATTTGAGATTTAGAAGGCAACCTATTTATAAGATATACTATACTTGAAAAAATTTCATCCCAATATTTTATTGGAATAGAAGCATGACTCATAGTGGCAAGAGAAAGTTCAATGATGTGGCGATGTTTACGTTCCGCCACACCGTTTTGTTGTGGGGTGTAAGGATAAGATTTTTGATGAATTATTTGGGGAAACATTTTTATAATTGGCAAGTACTCAGACCCTCCATCGGATCTTAATATTTGAATAGATTTGTTTAGAAGATTTTCTACTTGAGACTTGAAAGAGGAAAATATATTGGAAATCTCACTTTTATGCTTTATGAAATAAATCCAAGTAAAATGAGAATAATCATCAACAAAGATAATATAATATTTATATCCTTGATATGATACAATTGGGGAAGGGTCCCATACATCGGAATGAATGAGACTTAAGGGAGAAGAGGTAGAAGAAGAAGAAATAGAAAAAGGAAGAATATAGCCTTAACTTGCATACAATCATTACAAATGAAATTATTGTCCCTAATACAAGGTAAACTATGATTATTGATGATGTTTATTATAGTAGAATTGGAAGGGTGATCAAATTTTGCATGCCAAAGATTAGTTGAAAATTTTTGTCCAAGAAAGGCTTGAGGAGAAACTTTTGAAGAACTTGAAGGAGAAATCATCTTGAGACAATAAAGGCCATGTGAACTAGGAATTGTTAGAGGAGTCTTGATGTGGAGGTCCTTATAGAGCAAAAAGATAAAAAGAAATTAATTGAAAGAGAAGGATTATCATATAGCAATTGAGATAAACTTAGAAGATTAGTGGAAAAACTTGGCACATTAAGCACATTATTAAGTTGAAATGTAATATTAGAAATTATTAATGAGGTAGATCCAACATGAGAAATAGATAGACCAATACCGTTACCAATTTGAAGTTTATCGGGTCCATTGTAAGCAAAGAAGGAAGAAAGGTTATTAAGGTCATTAGTAACATGATTATTGGCTCCCGAGTCAATAATCCAATTGGATGAATCATAATTAGAGGTGGCTTGAACATTGTATGCCTTTGATTTAGAGAAAGGTTTCCAATCAGAATCTTTGTCATATCTTCTATAAGAAAGTCTTGCACCATGGCCGAATTTGTTACATATTTGACAAGTAGGTTTTGGATCAGGATGAGCGACAGAGGCTGGATATGAGCCAAGAACTAAATCATTGGGTTTGTTTGAGTTGATAACGGATCGTCCGTGATAGGTCGGGTTTGGATTGTTGCCCTGACGAACCCGATAAGCAGTGTTCTTCCCAGCATAGAAGGCAGTCGATTGAGAGCTGAGCTGACTCTTCAATAGAGTTTCATGACTCAAGAGAAGTCCTCGAAGATCAGAAAAGGAGAAGGTGTTGTAGCACCGAGCAGTAGAAATAGCGGCGATAATAGAATTGTACTTAGTGCCAAGACCATTGATTGTTGCTGAAATAAGTTCGTCTTCTGGTAAAGGGGCTCCAATGAAAGAGAGTTCGTCGGCAATTTGCCGGAGCTGAAGCAAGTACTTTGAGCAAGAAAGATCACCTTTTAGATGCAGTTTGAATCTGCCTCTTTAGTTTAGTGAGTCTGGCCCGGGAGGTGGAGGAGAAATATTCTTCAAGAGAGCGCCAAAATTCTTGAGTGGTGGTACTGGAGATAACTTGAGCCATCAAGGTCTCGGTTAATGATGAACGAAGCCAGCCTAAAAGCAATTGATCCTGTCGATGCCAAGGAAGATAGGCTGGATTTATTTCAAGTTGTCCATTACTTGTACGAATTGTAGTGTTATGCGGCGGGGAGTCAAGAAAACGACCAAGGTTGTAACCATTGATCAATGGCATGACTTGAGACTTTCAGGTGAGAAAATTAGAATCACTTAATTTGACAGCGATGGGTAGATTGAGAGAGAGAATGGGGTCAATTGACATGGCGGAGCGTAGCTGGGTGGCAGTAGAATTGAAGGGAGAGGAAGTTGAATTGTGATTAAAATTTGGTGTAGGATCATCCATAGTGAAAGTCGTAGAAGAGAAACAAAGAAAAGAAAAATAAATCTTGAATCTTGGAAAAGAAAATAGTATCAGTCTAATGGCTATGATACCATGTAAACTGAGACAAAATTGAAACTGTATTGTATTAATTGAAAAATGATTTCTCATTACATCTGATGTATCTGTACAGCTTTATATATAGAGAGCAGAATCGTAACTAACTAACAGATCTTGATTACAATCTTTTCCATCATAATAAGACAGCTAACCTAACCTATCTACTAATTACAGTGTATCAGTAACTCTCTAACTAACTCAAGTTAACAGTTAGAATCTGATATAGTAATCATATGTAGACAACTGTGTAATATCTGTTAACATAATAATCTACATTTCTTCTATCGAAGAAGAGAAATTCTCTTAAATTTGTCTTATTTTGTACTGATCGTCATTCTATTATGTGTAAATAGTAAATACGGAAATATATATTATTAACTCGGAAATAATAATCTGTATATACGACAATACGACATGATCACGACTTGGGTGGGTTCATAATTTACAACATTGTATGGTCACAAATTGACCTGTAATTTTTGTGATTTGGAATTAATTAATGTATATTCACTCTTTTTTGAGTCGACTCATTTAGGGTATTTTGTTCGATACTTAGGGGCTTCTTCCTTCTGTAGCCGAACTTTGCACTGGGGAAGTCCTTGCTGCATTTCCTTTCAGTTCTCGCAATACAAGTCTTAATTATCTCATATATAAACAAACTATTCCGATGAATTAATTTGCCAAACGAATTTTAAACTAAGTAGAAGAGTGCGGAATAGTGCTTAATCCGGTATACCAACTTATAGGTGGAATACCGGATTAGCTCTCATCGGAATAACGATTATTATTTGATTATGATGTATTATATTATTATATTATGATTATGATTAAGATTTAGTATTATTATATTATTATATTATATTTATGATTATAATTTATTATTATATTAATATTATGATTATTATTATTTATTATTATTATTATCATTATATTATTATTATTAAATTAATATTATCATTATTGTTATTATATTATCGTTACCATTAGTATTATTATTATATTTATTATTATTATAAATATAATTTTAATATTATATTATTATATTATGAATATAAATATAATTATTTTATTATTATATTATGATGATTATGATTATGATTATTATTACTTATTATTATTTTATTATGTATTATATTATTATATGTTGATTATAGTGATGATTAATTTATTATTATATTATTATAATTATAATTATTTATAATTATTTTTTTGATTATGATTATATTTTTATTATTATATTATTATGATTATGATTATGGTTATATTATTATGATTATGACTATAATTATTATTATCATGATTATGATTATGATTATTACATTATGATTATATTATTAAAATTATGATTACTTATTATTATTATATTATTATAATTATAATTAATTATAATTATTTTTATGATTATGATTATATTTTTATGATTATATTATTATGATTATATTATTATGATTATGACTATAATTATTATTATCATGATTATGATTTTGATTATTATATTATGATTATATTATTAAAATTATGATTACTTATTATTATTATATTATTATAATTATGATTGTAATTATAATTTTTTATTATTATATTACTATATTATGATTATGTTTATATTTTTATTATATTACTATTATAATATTATTATTTATTATGATTATTTTTTATTACTTTATTATTATTATTATCTTACTATTATGATTATTATTTTACTATTATTATTATTATCATCATCATCATTATTAGCATCATAATTATTCATATTTTAACTATTCTGAGTAACAACTGCCAAACGATATTTTCACTCTTCCGAATAGTCAAAAATACCACTCTTCTACCACTCTTCCAAAAAAATACTATTCTATCACTCTTCCAAAATTACCACTCTTCCAAACATATTCCTTAATTTGCCAAACGGACCCAATGTAATTTACCAAGGAAGAGACAAGGAACATTCCCAATTTTTTTTTCTATGTGGATTTACTGTTACTTCCGTCCATTTAATATTCCGAGTTTGTGTGCCGTTATGACTATAGGAGAGGGATCCTTTGAAAATAGGTTATTTAAAAAATACAAAAAAATATTTAAAAAAAATTATAGATATATTCTTCTACTTATGGATTGATAATGTTTAAATTTTTATGCGATTTTATTATCATCTGATAGTTTATTAAAGACTATTAAATTGTATAATTGATTTCCTCAAAAAAAAATTTGTATAATTGATGATTTTTGATAAACTATTAAATAATTATGAAATGAAATTGAAACACTATCAATTTATATATAGAATAATATATTTATAATTTTTTTCTATTTTAAATTTTTTCATATTTTTTAAAATTTATTGTCAAAATAACCCATTGAGAAGGATCCCTTCCGTATATATTTTTTTGTTTTCGAAATTTTTTATCCGTCAAGTGGCTAGTTTATAATTTTTTACATGACAAAATAAGGAAATGAAGTAGAGTTGTCGCGAAGTGTTCTCATACTCGTAAGGTTGGCATCTGGTTATTTTGGTAAATTTTAATAATCAGTTTAATATAAATTCATAAAAAAATTAAAAATATTTTTTTACAAACATACTCTTAAATTTATGGATTATTTTCCTTTCAAATTTTATATAAATTAAGTATCATTTGATATTTCATCAAAATTATTAAATATTTACTCCTGATTAAATATCAAATGACAATCAAAATGTATAAAAATAAAATTTAAAACACAATCAATCTATAGGTGTGAGTATATAATTATATTTTTTTATTTGTAATATTTTTATATATTTATATAAATTTTATTGTTAAAATTGTTAAAATAATTAGTTATATTAATATAGTTATGAAGGAACCACCTACTCATAATTTCGAATTCATACTAAAAATTTTCGTATCCATATTCACATGAAATATTATATAATACTTGAATACGATTAACTGGTTGGATTATCCAGCTTAAAACGGGTTTTAAAAGGGTACAAGGACAAAAAGGTCGGACGAAGAGAGTCGAGCCTAGCGAATAAGAACTGAGTTTGAAAAGAGTTTTAATGAGCTAGATTAAGGGTTTGATTTATTTTATTTTTTGAAAGAAAATAGTATTTATAGATGGACACTAGCTTTCACTACTTTCTGAAAGCAGGAAAAAACATGACCATTGTATACAAAAATGTATATGTTGTTAGAAAATGAAGAAAAAAAATAAAAATATACAAAACAAATGCTCAAAAAGGACCAGCAGGTCACACAAAAACACACAACACACTAAATATAACTAAAAAAGATAGAAAAAAGTTTGATTTTTGAAGGATGAATCTGATCTTTGAGAGATTCAATCTTTATCTGACTCTTCGCATCTTAAAAGTCGAGTTTGAAAAAATATTATTTTTATTTTTAAATATAACTAAAATAAATATAAAATAATTTATTTTGATTTTATTTTTTATATTTGCTGATTTTTTATTTTTTAAATATAATTAAAATATAAGGTTGAAAAAGGTTGATTTGAACAAACTGAATCATGTCGGACTTATTTTTCGGTAGTTGAGATGGACCGAATCGGATTTGAAAGAACTAGGTTCTTCATCAGAGTCGGTTAGGCCAAGTTTATAAGCTGAGTCTATATGGACGTTCTCTACTAATTAATCTAAAGCGGAGCGAAAATAAGAGTAGAGCTATAAAACGAATCGAGTTTGAACGAGTTAGATTTAACTCAAGATTAGTTCATGAAAATACGAAATTTGGTAGCTAAGCTCGTGAAACGATACGAGCTTAAACGGGGGCGGATGCGTGAAAACGATACGAGTTTTGAATTTTGAAAATAAGAAGAGTAGTAAGTTATTGTCTTGGGCAAAAAAAAATAGTTTAGTGCTCATCATATTTTATTTGATGGTTTATTTAGTTCATTGTTTCTTAGTTGCTCATGAGTCAAACTAGCTCGAACCGACTCATTGAATGTGTTGATTTACTTTGACATTTAAATTTGATATAAGAGTTGTATAAACCACAAAACTAATGCAAGAGTTGGTATAAAAATAATATATGAATAAATTATATTTTTAATGATATTTTGTTGTACTAATTTAAATAGATGAATTAATAAAAAATATTGAGTTAAATATACAGATCAAGCACGAATGAATTAGACATATTACTAAACCGCTAAAATGATAAAAAAAAAAAAGATGAGTCAACTACCGATTTTTACATTAATCTGAGCCCGAGCATGAGGATTTCACATCCTATGCGGAGTTAAAAAAAAAATCGTAGGGTGTTGTGTTTTATATCTGAATCGTCCGATTAGCGATCAACGCCTCTAATTTCATAATAATAAATCCTTCATAAATCGTTGTGATTTAATCTAAACCGTTAGATGAACTCCGCAGAGCACGGAGAACACCCGCCCGAGCGTGACTGCGTGAGAGCTGCGAGCCCGAGCCTCAGCCCTAATTTACGAGAGCACACCAGACCAGAAATCATGGCGGCTTTACAAGCTAATTCATACTCACTCAGATCCCCTGCCCCAGCAGTTGGTCGCACGAGACTCCCGGCGCTCAGTCGTACGAGATTGAGGTGCTCCGCTTCCGCAAAATCGGCGGAAAGGAGTTACAGTGTGACTCTTCTTCCCGGCGATGGGATTGGACCGGAGGTTGTGGCCGTCGCTAAGGATGTGCTCTATCTCGCTGGTTCCCTCGAAGGTAACTCTCTCTCTCTCTCTCTCTCTCTCTGTGAAAAAATTCGATTACAGTGCGAGTAGGGTTTAGCGCTTTGGGGTTTTAACAATTGATCTTCTTTCCTTGAATCCTTGTTTTGTTTGGTCCAAGGCTGTCAAGGTGACAAAAGTTTTTTCCAATGTATCGTTGAAAGGACAAATGTAGAATATATCTTCTTTGTGGGAGCATGTACGGAGAAGAAGAAACTAAACAATTATAGACTAAAAGCATATTATGGGGTACTCCAAGGATAGTTTATAGAAACCTATGTTTTTATAACTTTCCTGATACTATAAGGAAGATATTTAAATAGTGTATTTCTTGTGAGAGGTCTAATGTTGGCAAGCTTTCCAGTAAAACTGCATATTCATGAAAATTGTGGACTCAGCATTTGTCATTTGCATTTTCTTTTCTTT
Organism: Schoenoplectus tabernaemontani; assembly: GCA_037127355.1. Classification (NCBI taxonomy): domain Eukaryota; kingdom Viridiplantae; phylum Streptophyta; class Magnoliopsida; order Poales; family Cyperaceae; genus Schoenoplectus; species Schoenoplectus tabernaemontani. The sequence continues at coordinate 17,987,916 of CM073755.1, read as the reverse complement.
CTATTGGAAATAGGGATAAAGTTTCAATTCACGGAAATGCTAATTGGTGGTTCAGCACTGGATGCAGTGGGGGTCCCACTTCCTGACAAGACACTGGATACTGCAAAGGGTTCAGATGCAGTTCTTTTAGGAGCCATTGGAGGGTTGGTTTTGTTCATTAAGTATAATTTAGCAAATTGAAACCTTGGAAGGCTTTTCTATGACGTTGGAATAATTTAGGTATAAGTGGGACAAAAATGAGAAGCATCTCAAACCTGAAACTGGACTTCTCCAGATACGAGCTGGGCTTGGTGTATTTGCTAACCTCCGTCCAGCTTCTGTGTTGCCTCAGGTATTTTCTTTTAATTTCAACTACAATGTATGCTTGATTAATTTTTATATTGCTGAAGAACTTCTCATTCATGCTGGTTTTCAATCACCACCACCACCAACAACAACAACAAAGCCTTTATTTCCAAATAAATTGGGGTAGGCTAGAAATGAAATCCAATGTGAAAGCATCATGCTGGTTTTCAATCACTGAATTTCTTAATCTTGAGTTTTTTAATCTAGCTCGTAGATGCATCGACATTGAAAAAGGAGGTTGCTGAAGGAGTTGATCTTATGGTTGTAAGAGAACTGACTGGAGGTTAGTATGCCTACAGTTGATTTCTGTATGTTTCTCTTTATGTCTTTTATCTTTTAATCTAAAATTATCTAAATTATAGGAATATACTTTGGTAAACCAAGAGGTTTTGGAACCAATGTTAATAATGAAGAAATTGGTTTTAACACAGAAGTGTATTCTGTTTCTGAGGTAATTACAATATAGAATTATTAATTATAATTCCTTCTGTTTGGGTTTTTTTTGTCCAACTGTATTATTGTTCTGTTAATATTTATTTCTTATTTGAATAAATTTAATAAATTGTTCAGATTGACCGGATTGCACGTGTGGCATTTGAAGTTGCAAGAAAACGAAATGGCAAGCTCTGTTCAGTTGATAAGGCCAATGTGCTTGAGGTGTGTGTGTGTGTGTGTGTATTAATTTCTGCACTCCGCACAATTTTCGTACTGTGGTTAATCTTAGTATTTCATTTCGTATTTTGAAATCGGTAGGCATCAATGCTATGGAGAAAAAGAGTTACTACACTTGCATCAGAGTATCCTGATGTAGAGTTATCACATATGTACGTGGATAATGCGGCTATGCAACTCATTCGAGATCCGAAACAGGTCATATATTTATTTATTATATGCTATTTTTTATTATTTTGGACTGAGTTCTGTATTTCAATCGTCTATTAACAGATAAAGCTTGTACTTTTTGCAGTTTGATACAATTGTGACAAATAACATTTTTGGTGACATACTGTCTGATGAGGCGTCCATGCTTACTGGAAGTATTGGGATGCTTCCTTCTGCGAGTATTGGTGAATCAGTATGTATAGTATGACTGCTGTTCGTTGTTCCAAATTTGTTAAACAATGGGCATGCATGCAGGTTCATATGTCATTTTATCATTATTTTATTCAGGGACCTGGACTTTTCGAACCTATCCATGGCTCTGCACCGGATATTGCTGGGCAGGTTAGTTCAAAGATTCTATGTTCTTATTTTATGTGTATTATTATTTTTTATTTAATATAGTACAAAGGAAATATGTCGTGTTGTTTTTTATTCATTTGTTTAATAAATTATACTGACATAAAGGCTTTGTTGTCGTTGTTGTATAGGATAAGGCAAATCCCTTGGCAACGGTACTAAGTGCAGCTATGTTGTTAAAATATGGTCTTGGTGAAGAAAGTGCAGCAAAAAGGATTGAGACTGCTGTTATAGAAACTTTAAATAGAGGGTTCCGGACAGGCGACATCTTCTCGTCTGGGATGGTATTTTCTTTTGTGTTTCCAATCTTTATGTAGCATTCATTTGTGGAGTGCACCTGTTAGTTTTGACATGTAAATAGTAAAAATATTATCTGTGATTGTTAATTCATGCCTAACAGATTTTTCTAGTAAGTACTTTTTATCAAACACATAGCAGAATTACAAAGAAAATTTTGAAGTCCAGCAGAACTGTTGTGAATAATAATAATATGATTACAGCACAAATTTTGCTAATAATGGTCATGGTGTAGAGGTTACAAATTTCAGGTTATTCGATGAATGGTAAAACATAGGTTTATGAATGGTAGAAGTATTTATATTTCAATTATTTTTGACGGTTATCAAACTGTTGTTAATACATTCCCATCCATGTTATTTTCTTTTAGTTGATGACACTGGCACTAATTTGCTGCTGCTTTTGGTCCTATTTTTTTTCCCCAAAATGCAGACATTGGTTGGCTGCAAAAGGATGGGAGAGGAAGTATTGAAATGTGTTGATTCGCAAAAGGCTGCTGCTGCTTTAACCGTTTAATTTACAAAATTTTGAATGCTGCGATGCTATTGAGATTTGGGTTCTACAGCACTGGAGTCGATGTAGACAATGGCGGTTAACATATTTGCAAGGAATAAGAGTATATTGTCATTCGTTGCCATGGATTTTTTTTTTCCTCTTTTTGTGAGACATTGGTATTGGAAAGAGTTTCGGTACATGTTATTGTACAATTTTGCTGGAGCAACCGACTTTTTTGTCATTCTATGATAAATTTAAAGACTTTGTTGGTTACGATGGATTTAAGATCAGCTTAAGGATGAATCTCAGAGCAAACAGAGTCCAGATCAACATGGAAAAGGAACAGATCCCCCTCCCCAGGGGCACAAAAATAAACACATATCACAATAAAATGTACAAACCAATATTTGTTTATAAAATAGTATAAACAAAGACTCACAATCTGATATCCACAAATTCCAGATGTTGGAGTGAATCTGGTACCAATATAGCATCCCAAATAAAACCTCAGTAAAGAGTCACAACTCAAAGAAAACAACTTCACCAAGCATACTTGGATTGTTAAGCAACTGTCTTATCGAAGATGATTAGGTAAGGTCATTCTCATCTAATGTGGCACCTTCATCAGCATTTGCTTCTTCTCCCTTTAAACCACTCACATCACCAGTTGGCAGTTTCCTGGCTAGCCTTATCACCTGACAAAAACCAGTGAAACAATTCTTTTTTATATGAGTAAAACAATTTATGTAAAAATAAACATCCAGAGCAAAATTGTGCATACATACAAGCAACAATTCATTTGATTATAAACTGCAGGCCAAAAGAAAACAAGACCCCAGGACTTCTTTTGGGCCGGTACCAATCATATGACTCATATCCGACAATGAATTTTTCTGGTTCAACTGGTACCAAACCAACAATATTATGTTAACAGATCATAAGCATACTTACATGATGTTACAGGACTTCTGCTGGCTGATACTTAAGCTGGAAAATTAATATTCAAAGTAGAGCATACCACATGATCAAGGTGATTAATGGTGCTGGAGTTGGCTGCCCGTTTGATTTCTTCAACATCTCCATCTTCATATGCAGAAAAAAGTTTCATCGCACTACGGTTTTGGTCACTATTTAGAAATGCATCAACTCTGACATGAGTTAAAGCAAACAAAAATTTCAAAATCTGAGATGCAGTCCTCAACAGTATGGAAACATATGAATGTTAGACCAACAAATTTGAAATATTGTAGTATATAGAGACGTTTTACTGGGAGCAGTCGTTGTAGCATTTCTGAGCCTGTCCAAAGTCATGTGCATAGAGATAAACAATGATCGCACTCAAATAAGCCTACACAATATAAACAGTTTCATATATTTCTGTATCAAAAGCACAGAATTAAAAAGATCAATAAATAAAATATATACATACAATCAAAATAAAAACACAACCTTGCATTGACTATAGACTGCATTGCACTTATCAGCAGCTACTCCCAATCTCAGGAAAAATGTTGCAGCATCTGTATACCTGGAAGAGAAGAGTTAGAAAAATCCACAATTGCAATCCTGCATGATCCCACAAACATAATTACAAACACAGTATAATCTACAAAGATACTTATAGGAATCTCCCTCAGTACCGTTCTCTGGTTTATAAATGAACAAAGAGAAGAGACAAAGAGAAGAGTCACTGAGGTACTTCACAAAGAAAAAAAAAAGTATGCATATTGTTAAGCTTTGCCATTCATTCAAGGGGAATATATGATATTCCTCATTGTATGGGTGAATATTTTTGGCTCTTTGTTACCTAGTACCACCCACCTTTCCGTTTTGATATAAATAGCAGCAATGTTTCGGTACAAGTCAAAGGCCATCTGCTCCTTGCTATCCTCCTCCAAAATCACACATGCATCTGTGTACATTTTGATTGCCTCCTCTGGCATCCCTTCTTCCAATGCACTAACAATTAACATCATAAAATGAATCAAATTGCATTTCCAGAAAAGAATTATCCATTATTTTGAGTTCTTAAGACAGTTGCTCAGGCTGGAATTTAAGGCCTTGAACTCACCAACAAGTGTCACAGATGGCCCCACACGAGCATTAACAATTTACCTGGCACCCTTTGCCAGGGCATCTGAGGCAGGTTGGGAACGACCTGCTTCCATATAGAACTCAGAAGCTCTTCTATAATAATCAGCAACTTCATTTAAATGCCCCAATTCCTTTGCTAATGTTGCAGCTGTCTCCATGTGCTTGGCTGCATCCCAAGGTCTGGCAATTTTTTTTAAAACTTATGTTCATTATGTAAAAATATGAACTCCAGAAATACTTTGCAGGACTTTGTTAATTTATTTCCACATTGAAGGACAAGAAAAAGGCATTCAAAGATGTCATGAAAATTTCTGATAATGGTTTAACAGACAAAAGAGAGAAAATCAGAATTGTTATAGGCACTAGAAGTTCCCCTCTAATTTTCCTCCCATTTTTTTTATCATTCCATATAAATGATTCTTGTTACTAGGGGAGTTAATATGAGAAGACACTAGGGTAAAATTTTGTATAAGGGCAAAGAGGTGGAGCAATTAGTGGTATATTAGTTGCGTACAAAAGCACAGAAGTGTGAAACAGAAAAGAGTAAAGAAAAATAAATTTAACGTGTTGTCCATTATTTTTCTTGCTTTAATTTGATTGTACCAGAATAGCGAATATATTAGTCAGAAAATGGATTTATGCATATAACTGCAATGTAGAATTTAGACAATTCGACCTTCCTCCATAAAAAAAAAAGCATTGTAAAGTTAGAAAAGATAAACAATGTAGCAATTACAAAATAGAGGAACATACGATGAGATCATTTCTTGTCCTCTGGAGGCCTTCTCAAATGCCTCCTTTGCTTTCTCAATGTTTCTCTTAGCCCTGTACGCAACAGCTTCAATAGAAAAAAAAATTGGTCCTATTATTAATTACCTAAATAAAGAAAGAAAAATAACAAAAGAAAGCTAATTCTGTAGTGCTGATGTACCCGCTTGTTCATATAGTGAGGTGGCAGTTTTCCAATCTGTACTCCATCTTGTAAAACTGAGCTTAGTTCTGTTAAATTGAAAGAAAAGAGTTGGTTAAGGATACTGTATTTATTAAAAACGTTTAGCTATTTTGTTCGAGCTAATATGTCCAAGGAAATGGTACAGTCGAAAGGATATGTTAGGTTCAAATCTGTTTTCTTTACATAGTTCCTCTAAATCTCCCCAGACAGATCCAAACTGCGATCCTGATAACTTTTAATCTAGCAACCAGCTAACATTGGCCTGAACAAACTCAGAAATATCTAAGATCAATAAACCTGATGAAATTCATAAGATTCCAAATAGAACATACTGGAAAGTTCGATGAGCAAGAATTACACAGGCGCACACCACACGAACATGGATAAAGACTGGGAACAAGAACAATCGCTAAATTCGTAAGAAATGCAAGAGCTAATTTGAAGAGACACTAACAGCTTGTCGGCCTTAGCCATGAGCTTGTCGGGATCGTTGGTCGCCATAGCTGAGATCGGTCGTATCGCTCACCTCTCGGCTTCTTTTCCGTGTTACAGCGGGTTGTTTCTGTAAATATCTCTTTTGGGAAAAATATAAAAGGTAGTTGCTAATTTTACTAGATAGACCTATTATTTTCTAAATTCTTTACAAGTCGGTCCCTGGAAAGTGGAAACCACATTCCAGTATTCCACTTTCCAGCTTGGTTTTATTCTGAGAATTGTTCACTTCCATCTTTGTAATTGTACGCGTGAGAAGTGAGAACAGAGGGTTTGTTTGGCAATGTATGGAATAGAAAACGTAAGAATAGAATTGTTATTTCGATGAATTAATTTATCAAATGAATTTTTGACTAAGTAAAATAGTGCAGAAGAGTGCTAATCCGGTATACCAAGTTATAGGTGGTATAACGGATTAGCTCTCGTCGGAATAGCGATTATTGTTTGATTATGTTGTATTATATTATTATATTATATTATGATTTATTATTATTATATTATTATATTATGGTTATGATTATGATTTATTATTATTATATTAATATTATGATTATTATTATTTATTATTATTATGATTATTATTATATTATTAAATTATCATTATCATTATTATTATTATATTATCATTATTATTAGTATTATTATATTATTATTTATGTTATTATAATATATTATCATCACTGTTATTAGTATTATAATATTATTTATTTTATTATTATTATTTATTATTATTATATTATAATAAATATAATTTTATTATATTATTATATTATGAATATAAATATAATTATTTTATTATTATATTATTATGATTATGATTATTTATGATTATATTATTATTATGATTATAATTATAATTTTATTATTATTATTATATTATATTATGATTATGGTTATATTATTATTATATTTAGTATGATTATGATTATGATTTTTATTACTTATTATTATTATTATTATTATTATTTTATTATGTTGTATTATATTATTATTATGATTATGATTATTTATTATTATTATTATGATTATCATTATGATTATAATTTTTATTATTATATTATGATTATGGTTATATTATTATATTATTATGATTATGACTATTATTTGATTATGTTGTATTATATTATTATATTATGATTATATTATTAAAATTATGATTATTTATTATTATATTATTATTATGATAATGATTATAATTATAATTTTTATTATTATATTACTATATTATGATTATGTTTATATTTTTATTATATTATTATCATTACAACTATGAATATTATTATTTATTATGATTATGATTATGGATTATGATTATTATTATTATTATTTTATTATTATTATTATTACTATTATTATTATTATTGTACTTTTATTTTTATTATCATTATCATTGTTAGTATCATAATTATTTTGATTATCAACTATCAAATGATATTTTCGCTCATCCAAATAGTCAAAAATAACACTCTTCTACCACTCTTTCAAAAATACATTATTCTATCACTCTTCCAAAATTATCATTCTTCCAAAACTATTCCTTAATTTACCAAACCAACCCTCGAGAAAGTGATCCATGATCCATCCATTTTGATTCTCCGAAATTATGCTTTTTGCTACGCTCAACATTCAACAAGCAGTTTCAGGTGGAAAAATGATTTTGCCTGTTGTATTATATTACCTGTCCAACTAATTAGAATTTCTTTAAAAAATATTTATTACAGGAAAATTTAAATAAAACAATTTCTAATTAAAAATTTACATATATTAATGCAAAAAAATAAATAATTTTCTAGAATAACAATGCTATGCATAAATTATAATTAAAAACAACAAAACTTATTGCATATAAAAAATTATATAACATTTAACTAAAAAAATAGAATGAATAGGGAGAAGGAAGGACATATCACATATAAATCACTCATTTAGAAAAAAAAAGTAAATAAAAAAGCTAAATTGATCCTGAATGAGAAAAGATGGCAAGTGTAGATTTCATATTAATAATTAAGATAAAGCCGTAAAAAATATTATATATCTATAAAATATACGATTTTAAATTGATAAAGATGACCCGCCGCTCCTAATTAGTTATTTTTAATAAGGGTAAGGGTTGGATTCTTTATCCCTCTCTTTTCCGGCTTATGAGGGTTGAATTCCTAAACGGTGTATATTTTGACATTCTTGATTAAATATTTTGTAATTAATTTAAAATATTCCCAATATCTAAAACTTTTCGAATAATGATTTTGATTTATGTATGATTTCAATCTTAGCAAAACAAAAAAAAAATCAACTAAGCACCCCACAATATCTTATGGACATGCATGCTACTAGACTTATGAGATTTTTATTTCTTTTTTTTTATCGAAAAGATGAGAGTTAAACTTTCAAATTTCATATTTGTTCATAAGGACTCTATTCAAGTTTCAAATTCATGATCTCCTACATAGAAAGTATTGTCTTTTACTATTAAATCAAAGACTAATTCTTGATATTTTCATTTCTTATAAATTACAAAGCGCAAAATGTGCATTTAGTACAGAAAACAATATAAATACAGTACAAATCACATTTAAGGTTGAACCAAATTATACATTTTTTACTTTATCATCATTTAAAAAAATGAGACTGATAATAGTCCTCAAATATTTATTCCCATATTTTATCCCCAAAAGTTGACTATCAAGAGTCAAAGTAGCGGTTTGACTATTATTTATACTAAATATTAATGCTATTAATACTAAATGAAGGAGTCATTGATAGCCAATTTTTTAGTATCTAAATTGAACTACTTATAATTATTGATAATCTTATTTATATTAATTAGTACAGTTAATGATCATTAGTGTTAATTATCTCCATAAGAGTTAGACCAACAAGAGTCAAAGTAGCACTTTGACGCTATTTATACTAAATATTGATGCTATTAATATTGAATTAAGAAGTCATTGATGGCCAATTTTTTCAATATCTCAATTGAAATACTTATAATTATTAGTGGTGGAAGAAAAATATCATGCAATTGAAGTAAAATAAATAGCATGTATGTTCCTTCATTTATCTTAGTATATCACTTGCAACATGCCTCATCTAAAGATACATCACAAACTTATTCACATTACTGTTCTTCTATGCTAGTGAACAAAAATTTAAAAACCCAGTCACACAACATCAAAAAGAACCATATTTCATTTGCTATTAAAATGCTCTTATTTATGAAAGTTCATTCTAAACAATGAGAAAATCTGAATGCCAAAAACAAAATTTTACATGTTTTTTTTACTAAATAGCAATACATGTTAAGAAGTATCTATGAAAATTTTCAACTGTACAACAATCAAAGAAAAAGATAATATTAATTTAATTATCTAAAATATTTGATAATAGAAATTCTTTTTTACGTGTACAAATAAAAAGTGATATGCAAATTAACAAATAAAAAGTTAGAAAAAAAATGAGATCAATGAGATTATAAAATAACATAAAACAATATCTCGGAAACTGAAACTAAAAAAATTAGATAAAAGTCAATCCACAATTACTTTATCGAGATCCAAATTTTGAGAAACTAAAATGTTTAAAGGATTTTCTTTTTGCATTATGATTTTAGTAAAAAAAAATTCAAATGAAAAGTTACAATGGCCAGTTCAAGAAAAAAATAAAAAATGAAATTCTTGAGATCAATTTAAAAGTTTCTTTATGCATTATGATTTCAATCATGTAAGCATAAAAGACAAGATTAGTCAAAAAAACATAACCCATTTATTTAATCAAAGAGCAAACTTGTGTCGTGACTCGACGATTTAAAAGTTGAAATAAATTACAGGAAAAAAAAAATCAAGTAACTAAGGAAAAGAAGATTTTCGGGGGCTTCTTTATTAAACATTATATATTAATAGAATTCCATGGCAGTACATGGCGGAAAGAAAAATGAAATAAAATTTCAGAGATTTTAATTGGATTAAGTCAAAATGGCCTCTCACGGTCAAGGGAAAGAAAAATTTAATATAAAGATATTATTTAATTTTTCAGTTCAAATCGTTTTGAAATGAAAGGATGCATCAAATGAGTGGAGCGAACTAAAACAAAATTAGAGAAGCGTCCAAAAAATAAATTAACATTTTAAAATCATTGACCAAAAAAATGGTGCGGCGAAAAAATTGAGCGTCTTGGGGACGGTTTTTGGGGACAGATAGTTTGGGACAATAATATTATTTCTTAAAAAAAATGTCAAGGTAATGTACGAACCACAGCATAGTATACACTATACGGGCCTCATAAAAATCTGGTTCAGAGATCAAAAGGAGATATTGTTTATCATATTTTATCATATGCCAATTAATGATGTCATGTGACTTGCCGACTATACTATGCATATATGCGTGCCATTCTAAAGAAATTCAATCCATTCATCAGCCTCAGATCTTTAAAAAAATAGCATATATCTTGGTAACGCTAAATTCTAATTCCCCTAGATCTTGTAAGCGGTCCTTCAGTGAAATTTTATTTCTTTTCATATAATACTTTTTAGAGAAATTTGCTGCATGCATTGGTTCTCCTAATGTTTTTTTTTTTTTTTGCAAATTTCAATTCAAATATGGTTCTTTGCTTTCTCTGATATATTTCTACAAAATTGATATGCCGTAATGCATTCATTTTTTTTATATTTTTTTATATTTTTTTATGGCTTACATAGGACAAGAAAGAAACGCTCGTTGGTATTTGTTCAACCTTAAGACAATTTTCTAATTTATTTTCTAATTTATACTTTTCAGATCTAGTTTAATTACATGGAGAGAGAATTCTTTCCTGAAATCTACTTTGGAAGCATCAATGGTGAAGCAATTAGATCAGGGAAGAAGCTCCAACCAAACGAGTCTCAATTTGTTGATTTTAACTTCACAACTACTAAACAAAATGCAACAAAAACTGGTACCACACAGAGAGAAGAAAACACTATGGTTGTCAATTTCTCACACCTGCCAAGATCAATCAATTCCATTGATGCACCATTTAATGATGCAAAGTTAGGAAGTGACATGGGAGAATCCTCCACTTCATTGGACTCAATGGGGTCTCAAGAAAAAGAGCAGAGTAAATCAAACAAGAGAAAAGGAAGAGATGCATCAGAACTGGACTTCCAAAGCAAGGTGTGTGAAATATATTTTAATTTGTAACATTGTTAAAAAAAATTCTACATGCGTTCTTCTATGGCAATAAATAAATTTTGAAAACTAGAATTGACTCTCATCTTCTTATCCTCAAAATAAATATATTTGGTTCATTTTTTACCACCTATCTATATACAAAATTAACTCCAAAATATTTCCAATATTTCTTGTATTATTCAAATTTTGACTAATTATTGATATAATAATTACAACTCCTCAATTATCTGTCCTGCAGAGAGGTGAAGATGAAGAGAATAGATCTGATGCTCAAAACCCTAATCGATGTACCACATCATCACGGCGAAGCCGATCGGCTGAAATGCACAATCTTTCAGAAAGAGTATGTACATTTTTTTTTCTTATTTTAAGGTTTTTTTCAATTTTTATCTAAGTTTAATTTTTGCAGAGAAGAATAGGCTTAAGCATTAGTTTCTAACTCAAACCCAACAAAAAAAATGCAGAGGAGAAGGGATAGAATAAACGAGAAATTGAAGGCATTGCAAGAGCTATTGCCGAATTGCACCAAGGTAAACCAAAATGCAATACTTCTTGATCAGCATTAATTTTCAACTACATGTTCTAAATTGCATTAGGAATTCCTGTCTAACAATCGTGCAAATTTGCTAATATGATTAATTAGACTGACAAAGCATCGATGTTAGACGAGGCAATTGAGTACTTGAAATCTCTACAAATCCAACTTCAGGTACTATATTGATTTTATTTTTTTGGGCAAGTAGCTATGATGTACACCTGACTTGTAAGCATCACCAGAGTCCTTTTCAATTTTGATATATTAAATTGTAATAAATTGAGATCTTGCCACTTCTTCCTCACAAAAAGCAAATGAAATTGAAAACAAAAATGAAATATAATATCCTCATCTCCTGCTGCATGCAGCATTTAGGGGTACATAGTAAACACACACCTAATTAACCTTGACATGTTGCTGGTACCGGGATACCATAGGGAATGCACAAGGCAGACAAATGTAATTTACGCCATACAGTTATAAAATAGAAAAATAAAAGATGTATTCAATGATTGCTAACTTGCTGTAATGTAGCAGATGATGTGGATGGAAGGTGGCATGAGGCCCATGATATTTCCTGACAACGATCAATACATGCCCATTACTACCACCATGGATCATCATCATCGTCATGAAAATCCCTCACCACATCCTAGAATTACAAGGCCTCTTTTTGATGATCAATCGAAATTAAGGGACCAAAATGCAAATCAGCATGTAAATTCACCTTGTCAGACCGAAAACCTCTACTTGCATAAGTTTTCGTCTCAGGTTCTCATCTCAGCTCATATTCGCTTATTTTGTATTAAATTTTTAGAGTTGAAAATGCTAAGTAACACCACATATATATATATCGAATTACTAATAGTCAAGTAGATAAATCATTTGCATGGCTTCGAAACGGAACTAATTTTATGAGGTGAATATATATAGAGAGATAGGCTAGGGTGTTCTATAGAGCATCAAACTTTTTTGTACTTTATATCCGTATCTCGAATTTAAAGTTCAAATGACCGATCCAAACCGTTGAACATGATCTTCATATTGAAATATTTTTCGAGATCAAATTTTATATTTTTTTATTTTTTTGATATTTTTTACATGGATATAAAGTTTATTGATCTAATAATTTATGCACTATCCAAAACTAGTGAATTTGTATCCATCTAAAAAATTGCAAAAAAAATAAAAAATTATAAAATTTGATCTCGAAAGATATTTCAATATGAAGATTATGTTTAATGGTTTGGATCGGCCATTTGAATTTTTAAATTCGAAATATGAACGTAAAGTACAAGAAATTTGATGCTTCATGGAGCACCCTAACCTATCTCTATATATATATATTTAATTAGGGAACTATTCAAAGAGGCTTTGGGGCAAGGACGGTGCAAGAATATTCGCATTTTGGCGATGGAATGGATATAGAAAGAAGCTCCTTCTTGTAATTAAATGGTAATTTGGTGATATCATTATGTATGATTTTTTAGTGCTTGTGTTGTACTAATTACTTTACAGATATTACAGAAGAGGTTCTCACTTTTCAGTTAGCTTCTCTCTCATGCTTTTATTTTACCACTGTCTTTTTTATTTTCCTCAAAGCACCATACACGCAATTCATGATTCATCCTTTATTTTTCCGGACTAGCATCTCCATAACTAAAGCGCGAATTCTTAAATCTTGTATTTTTATATATGACAGATAGTCGATAGAAGTAAATTGTTTTGTTTGCAAAGAAAAAAGTTGCAAATTTGCTATAAGCTTTTCTGACGAGAATTGGTTATGTTTATATAAATAATAGAATAGCGCTATGATCGGTGGCTATATACTCATTAATTACAAATACAATTTTGTGGTGTAAATTTTCTTTTCATTTAGTTCTGTTTCTATATTTTGGGAGTGTTAGATTACACCTATTTTTTTTTGGTACATATATTTGACATCCTTAAAGAAAAAATAAACAAGTAAAAAAAATTATAATGGTATATGTACTTTTCAATTATTTCGGTGTGCTTGTTTTAATTTAATCAAAATAAAAGAGTAGTTTATAAAAATTAAAAATAATAACGACTAACCTTTCATATTTTCTTGTAAATGGTCAATTAATTTTTTTATTAAATAAAAGTTGATAGCTTGGTACCATACTCTCAAGGAATTAAGTACGTATTTCAGTCCATAATGAACAGAATATTGTCCAGACGATATAATAAAAGTGTAGGTGCATTATTTAATATTTAAATAGATTATATATATATATATATATATATATATATATATTATGTCCTATTTGAAATGTTATTTAACTTTCGGCAAAAATCGTATTTTTTTTAACAGTTGAGTTTGAGCGTTTTTTTTTATGTACATAAATAATGAAAAAAAAACAAAATTTTGAAATTTAATTTAAATAACTAGCTCCATAATGACATATGGATATGCTTAAAAATATATTCTATAATTATCATTTTAAAATTGGTTTTGTATTAAGGCGCAAAGTAAGTTCATAATTTGTAGAAGGTGGTCCCCTTACTGAGCCTAAATTGGCCGCTGCCTCTCTTTCTGACAAGGCATGGGTGATGGGTGCAGATGCAGAGGTATTGCCATTTCTTTATTTCCAAACGGATGTCATTCGTGTTATATCAATAACTCATACATATAATTTTCTTTCTTTTTCCAAAAGCTTTAGATCCATGGATTTCGTGAAGAGAAGGGTCTCTCTGTTTTATTTTATTTTTTTATAAAGTACACGTTGTCTTTAGGACTTGGAGAAGTGGTAAGCCTCATCTTTATATATATATTTTTTGAGAGGATACTCATCATTCATCAATAATTTAATATGCTATAGATGAGATAAGATTTTTTTTTCTTTCGAAAGAATGAGATAAGATTGCATTCATCTCCATTCAACATTAGAGGTGATGCCTCTTTGAAATGCTTGACATATCTTCTCACCATGCGATGCCCTTCAATCCCTCATTCTGAAATTAAAATTATCAGTAATTCAGTATTCTAATTAAAATAATATCCGTACGTTGACATAAATTTTAGATATGGTTTGCTATGCCAGATATAAAATATTCGTGGAGATATACCCTAACTATCCATCAGATTAAACTCAAAACCGAATACGGTGATTACTAAAAAAACAAATAAAGATAAGCAAAAAAAATTTACTCATTTGAAATTTTAATTATTAAACACATAAGAGAATTCTTAATCATCTACATTCTACACAAATAACGCTAAACTGTTTGCAACATTTAAATTAATTAAATATATATATATATATAGAGAGTAAATCTATGGTGAGCTTAAGCTCACGGAAGATCTTTTATTTAAATATAAAAATATTATAAGATAAAAAATATTCAATTGACCTTATTAAATTTAAATTCACCAAATTATAAATTCTTAATAAAATTGAAATTTAATCTTGAATGAGATATTTTGAATTTTCTAAGTTAATGCATTTTTATTTTAAGAAAAGTCAATTATTCCAAAATAATAATAAAATTTCAATGTTTGTACATTATTACTAAAAAATTATAACGAATACTTAAAAAATCAAAATATTATAACATAAATAGAAAGATATTGAGTATTCTAATTTATAAATCATATGCATAAATGGAAATAATTTAGATGGGATTAAAAATCAAAATTTGAGATGATCAATTGATATACGAATGAGGGATAAAATAGGTATAATAAAAAAATACCATGACAAAAATGGACCCTCCAATTTTTAGATGCTTTATATATAGTGTATATATATATATATATATATATATATATATATATATATATATATATATATAGTGTGTGTGCTAATGTGTGTGCTTTATAAAGCACAAAATATTTCATATTTCACGCTTATATCTCATATTTTAAAATTTAAATGAACGATCCAAACCATTAAATATAATATTCATATCAAAATCTCTTTTGTGATCAAATTTTATATTTTTTAGAATTTTTTTGCTATTTATTTAAAGAGATAGAAAATCGTTGATATTGAATGGTTCAAAAGACGTTAGATCAATGAATTTTGTAGCCCTTCAACGACTCTAACTAATCCTAAATTAAACTATATCTTTTTTACAATTATTTTAATACTACAACGACTCTAACTAATCCTAAAAAATAAAAACTAATTTAAATTCGAATTTAAAAAGGAAGAAATTTGTACCAAAGATTAGTCAAATCAATAGATCCGAGGGTTTTTGTACTCTACTCTGAAAAATACAAAATGGTGTGTTGAACTCTATTTAAAGGATTTTTTTGAACTCTATTTTTTTAGTGGCATTGATGTTATAAATCAACAGATTTTTTTCAACACCACTATTTTTTTGTCTTTCTTTTACTACTTGATTTATAACCTCAATGACATTATAAAAATTTGGAAAAGTGAATTTAAATCGGTATTCATTGTTAATAATCATTGTGACCATTCTCAAATTGCGGCTACTTCTAAAATAGAACATGATGGTGATGCCACTTAATTGTTTTGGTTGAAAAATTAGGAAGAAGTTGGAAAATATCATTCAATCAAATAACATGAGAATTATTAGAGAGGGTCCATATTTATTAAGAAATAAAATAATAAGTTAAAGTTTCTGCTGAAAGCTTGCTGATTTTATGGAGGGTTTTAATTGGAAGTTTGAAGAGGGGGAGAGAGTCATCAGGAAAGAAGATGGAAATGCATACAACTAACTACAAAAAAGATGATCGAAACAATATCTGAGCCAAGTACTAATAAAATGAAAAACAATTGTTAAACTGAAATAAATTTATGATTTTTAAAATAAGTAAGTGAAAGAAGATTTAAAAAAATCTAATAATTAAATTACAATGTAGTTAAAACCGAATTTGATCATTGCTATTTATGTAATCATCAAAGGATGAATGAACAATCTAAACGTGCACTTATCGGTGTACCTAACTCGCTCCATACATTTGGTTCTCAACCGAAATCAATTCGAACTATGGAATCATTAATTGTTGCTTTATTTTATTTTTTTATTTTTTATGGAGTAATTCTTGAGTATGTGATCAATCTTGTCTCGAAATATGATATGGGAGATGTTACGGAATTGGCAGCTTTGATTAGTGTATTTGTGATATGTTTTCATATTTTGTGATATGACTGAGCGCTTTCTGTTCTGATTGTATATTGTGGAGGTTGTTTGTTTTCGGATTAAAGGAGCATTTGGGTCGTTCATGGAGGGGATTTTTGCGGACACTTATGTTATCGACAATTTTATATATTTATTATGATATAACGGAAGTGGTGATCTCGTCACTTTTTATTAATGCATATATACTGGTATCGTTTCTGTAAGTTGCTACAGTGATATTTTTTAAAAATATAAAAAAAATCATATGAAAAGAAAGAAAATAAAAATAAAGATAATTCAGTATTTAATATAAATTTTAATTATGAATACATAATTAATGCAAAATAAATGTAAAATAGAGAGAAAAATTAACATTTAGAATTTAATAAAAGTTTAAATTTACAACTGATGACAATTTAAAAAAAAATTAAAGTAAAACAATTGTACTCCTAAATTTTATACTATTTTGTGTAACAATTAAAATTGAGTTAAAATTATAACTTCAACATAAATAGTCATAGAGATAGTAATATTATTTGTTGAATAACTCAATTCGATGATTAATGTTAGTTCTAAAAATTTAACAAAAAATTTAAATTTTTAGAGAATCATAATATTTATATGCTTAATAAGAAGGAGAGATATAAATAGAGATAAATATGTGCACGCGCAAGTACAACAAGAAAATTTTCCGAGTTTCGTAGATGATCCACTTGTGCCTTGTTTTGGGTGGAGAAATGTATCCGGTGCCATTTTTTTTCCTATAGAAGCGATGGCAATGATTTTTTCTCTATGGTGAATGAGTTGATTAAAATAATAAATAGCACCGTCTATATCTCATCTTAATTTTCAAAAATTATGACAGTGATAACATCATTTTTATATATGACAGCGGAAAAGAATCCTGTTGTGGGGTGGTAATTGATCATGAATTTATGATTCTCTATTACACACCATCACCGTGTAGCGCAGTACGTGAATTGTTAGATTATTTTGAGATTTGTGTCAGTTCAAATTATGAAGAGCTTCAACGGTCCACATTCTGCGTTGTACAGCGCAGCAAAGGATATGAATTCGGGAGATAATGGTACTAAGTCTCCCTCGACATCGATGTAGCCTAAGCGTGGGGACGAACCCACCAACGGAGTCCGACATTTACAGCAGCATGCACCCTCCTTTTCATGAGCATGAATTATTTGGCACGGCGCACACCATCCTTAATCTCTGCTGTATCTCTGTTGTCAAATTTACAATGCCAGTGGTTTAGTTATCTATATATAGAAACCACATTACTATGTTATTTATGGTTGGGATTCCTTGACGGCTATTTGTTTTGATTTTAACAAGAGGAAATCTTTATTTCCCCCACCTTTCATCCCCCATTTTCGTCCCCGTGCTTTTTCTAATCAGATTGTTATTGGATAATCCACTCACGTGCTAATTTCTAATCGCTCTCTCTCAATTAACTGTGTCACTCCTCCCCTATGGCATGCCTAAAAAAGTTCTTTCTGCCTCCCCCATGCTCTCTCTTTCTCTCTCGACTGTGTTTTCTCTCATTCTCGTCTGATGCGGTTAAGGTCCTTTCTCTCATTCTTGTCTAATGCGGTTAAGGTCCTGAGCGACACCTACCACCTCCGTCATGCTCCCTCTCTTTCTATCTTTTGTTCTTGACTTCATTTGAAACCAAGAGGAGATGAAAGAGGAACCCAGGGCCGAGCCACCAACTCCTTGTCAGAAGAGAACGATCGGAGACGAGACGACGGGTCCTACCTCGCCCTTCATCGGATTCCTTAGATCGTGAAAAAAGAGCGCCTCCACTGTTAGTTCATCTACTCAAATGTTTTTTCCTCTTTTTGGAAATCCAAATTACATCTTTATATTCCCTTGATATTTGATATCTCTAACTTTTATTGCAAATCTTAGTGCTGCAGAGTATAATTTTTTTGCCCAATTTTTAATTTTCTAATCTTTGTAGATACAAAAAAATAAAAAATCCTTCATTCTTGGTCTAAACACTGGTACCGATTTTGTGATTTGGTACCGATTGGAGTAGAATACACTGGTTGAATTAGAATTTTGTGTTTTCAAGTTACATGTTTCAGACGCTCGATCAGTAATTACTACTTAAATTCAATTTCTGAGAAAATGATGTCATTAATTCGGGAGAAAAAATTAGATAGCATGGTTGGTAAGAGGTCTCTTCTACCCACTGCTCCTAAAATAATCTATCTATGTGGAAATGTCGGCAGCGGTACATTTCTATGCCATTATTTTTTATTTGTCTATTGTTTTGCTTCAACTTTAGAGTAGTGGTGATCAATCTAGCAATTTTGTTGTCAGAGAAGACGATGCTTATGGACATGTTTTATGGTGCTACCCAAGGTATTGTTCAGCATAGAAGGCGATTTCACTTTCATGAGGTAAATAAAGAACTTTCAATGTTTAATTTAAATCAAAATGTGGCAGTTTCAAATTTTTAATTAATTAAATCTAGAAGGTGCATGTCCTCGTCTATAATTGTGTAAATGTATATAGGCTATGCTATAGATACATGAACACATGCACGGGGTATGGAGAAAAGAAAGAGAGGACAAAGTGCAAGCTACTAATGAGAACTTGGATGGGCGATTCAGGTGGATAGCTAGCCTTCCTTTAGAATTTAGATGCGAAGGTTAAAGAGTGGTTCAAGAAAAATATATTTTTTCTGCTATTGCTGATAAGTTCCTAATTGATAGACTCTCTAACACATGCGGTGCTAGTCTTTTTTGCTTTAATGAGATTTATGTTGGTACAAGATGCAGACCTTTGCAAATTCAATTTATTTTTTTATAGACAAGATTAACTACTATTGCTTTAATAATCCTTCATTCTTGGTCTAAACAGATTGTAGATGTCTTTGCAATAGTGAAATTATCAGGAATATTAAGCAGATTATTGAGCACATACACATTACTTGACGCCACCAGTAATAGAGCTCCTAAGGAGCTGAATCATTTATGGGCATTGCACATGCTATATTATATTCATTCATTTTCTGATGTATAGCTTCTTTTTGTTAGTTAATGATGACAGAATGGGATGCAAATATGAACACCTAAATGTACATAAGTATACTTGATAAATATAAACATCAAACATAGAATTATAAACACCAGAGACATATATATGAATACCTAAAAATATATGAATATTCCTTGACAAATATAAACACCGTAGGCACATATATGAACACCTAAAAAATACATGAGTATTATTGACAAATATAAACACCGTAGGCATATATATGAGCACCTAAAAATACACGAATATTCTTGATAAACAAACACAAAATATGGAATTATAAACACCGCGGGCACATATATGAACACCTAAAAATACATGAGTATTCTTGGCAAATATAAACACACAACATGAAATTATACATGGGTATTTATAGAGGTGGCAATCGGGCGGGTTAGTTTGACCTTTTGGAAGAAATCAGATCGGCCAAGTCGGGTTAATTTATATGTTGATTTTTTTTTCAGTTTTAAGATTGATTTCGATCGGATTGCAAGCCATTTGTTCTCGGGTCGGGTCCGGATCAGGTTGGTCATTTTGATTTATTTAAAAAATCAGATCGAGTCAAGTTCGGACACGAACGGGTCGAAAGTGTTTCTCAAATCGGGTCGGATTCTACCACCTCTAAATATTTATCACAAATATAAATACAAAATATGAAATTATAAACACCACAAAAACATATATGGACACCAAGCTTTTAAAAAATGAAAAGTTTTAACTATTTTAACGGTTTTGATAGACTTTGGCGTTAAGTTTTTGAGAAAAAATGGATTTAATGAGTTTTCTGTGATTTAACCGTTTTATCTCACGTTAAACCCATTAAAATCATTAAAACCGTTAATTTAAAAAAATGCATTTCATGACTGAAATTTTTTTATTTTAAATCTTAATAGTTTGTGACTCTAAAATTTTTATTTTTTTTATTTTTTGGATGTAAATTAAGGCCCTAATAAGAATAGAAAATAAATACATCATGTAATAGTTTAATATAATTTAAGATTTTTAACTTTTAAGTACTTAATTAATATTATAATTATTATTATTATTTAATTTTGTTAATTATTAAGTATTAATGATATGAGAATGCATTTTTTATCCTTTTTAAATATCAATTAATAGGTAAATAATGATTGATCATTTTTTAATTTAACGGTCGTGTAAAACCGTTAACTGATCACTTCACCGTTAAGAGCCGTGAAATATTTTTTAAAAGCTTGATGGACACCTAAAGTACACGTATATTCTTGATAAATATAAACACCATACATGAAATTATGAACATGAAATTTAAATATGAACACCTAAAAATATGAACAAATATGAGATTCTTGACAAAATTTTGCACAAATATGAACACCTAAAAATACAGGAGTATTCTTGACAAATATAAATATTAAACATGAAATTTTGTAGAAATTCATTAAAAATATAAGCACCTTGTTTCAAATTATAAACACTAAATTCACATTTATAAACATAAATTCCGCACGGATTCATTGGAATTATAAACCTAGTTTGAAAATATGAACACTCTGGTTACATTTATAAATAAAGTATCACTGAAATAATATAAGGGATAGTGCGTAGTTAGTGCATATGTGTCTAAAGAATAGGAATGGATAGGGCAATGTTTTTTCCAACGTGAAGCATGTGCGTCATAAGAATAGAAAAGCAGACTGTGTTTAATAGAATGGATAGCGCGTAGTTAGTTAGGGGGATGCGGACAGGGGATTGAGTTAGGGGTACTCTTAGCAGTACCCTTTTAACAATTAACTCTATATAAATTGATAGAAACCTTAAAAATAGAAAAAAAAACCTTTATAAATATATTCTTATACTTTTGGATTAATTATGATTCAGTTTTTGATATAATTTGAGTGTCATTTGATATTCCATCAAAAACCATTAAATTTATCATATAAATATATAATTAAGATGATCTTGATGAGATGTCAAATGACTCTCAAATTACACTAAAATTGAATCACTATCGAACCATAAGTTTAAGAATATATTTATAATTTGTTTATATTTCTAAGATTTATATGAATTTATATAGAGTTCGTTTCGAGATTGACAAAATAATTAGTTGTCAATGGATCCTCATCCTACAATTATATCAACATTTGTATTTTATGAAGCCTATATTGATATATGGGTAATAAACTAAATTCATTAAATATCGAGTCCACCTCAAACGGATATGAATACGAAAGCAAATATTCAACAAATATGATTTTCATTACATACACGAAATAAAAAAATTAATAAGTATTACTGATAAATTAATATACATGTATATAATAAAATTAAGCATTTTGAATGAATAAAATGAATGTTTAAAACAAACAAATATGATAAATATGTATAAACTTATCAATATTCATAAAAAACACTGTATATAAAATATGAGAATATTTCTGAATAAATAAAAAGATAAAACTAGAAATTGTGATAAACATATATAAGTTTTGGCAATTTTGACATTATGCTGTGAAATAAACAATGTTTTAGGATCTATTTTTGTTAGGTAATTTTGGATTCGCATAATTTTAAATATACATATTATTTTGAACATTAAAAATCGAAGTTGTATTCTTATTTGCATTATTTTTTATGAATACAAAATAGATGTAAATACTAATATTTTATTTATTGAAAAAAATAATGTTTTCGAGATATAAATTGGAACATTTTTTTAACTTACACCCTAAATTGTTGTATGTAATGCGTGTCAACATGTAAACGTTGGGAACGGAATATATCCAAGAAACATTGGACTAATAAATTGATTCAATGGATAAATCAACCATTCAATAGCTTTATGATGTATACTTAAATTCCAACGATGCATACAATCTGTTCTGATGGGCATCGGGTATCATTATTCTCTACAACAACAACAACAATAAAAATAAAGTTTTTAATCCCATATAAATTAAGATAGGCTAGAAATAAAATTCAATATGAAATCACATAGATTAGATATTTCAAAATATTAGAAATCAATAGTTATAATGATATTAATAGTAATGATGGATAAACGAATTTGGTTGGCATCGAACCAACCCTCTCTCCGTAAACGTACAAAAGAGAGCTTGAATTTAGAATTTAACGCGAGTCCAAGATGAAGATGCTGTCATATGGTGGATAGGAATTGGAAACTTGAAAGGAATAATAAAGAGGGCCCAAAAAGATATCTTTGGGCCTTTTCAACATGGGCCTAATTGTGGACTGAACTTCTCTGCATTTCTAGTTTTCTATTTCTAATAACTGCATATAGATAGATTCTTTGTTTTCCCCTTTGAATTTATTATTAAATTCATACTTTAGTGATTCCAGTTGCATGCATCATCAATAATATCAATATGCAACCCACAGTTCTTTGTCCACAACGAGTCATATGATGGCCAGATTCTGTTCCTCTTCAGTTATATGATATACTTGTAACGTCTTAAACTGTCCATCTCAGGTTTGCCACAAAAATTTTAATTTTTATTTTGTCAGATCTGGCACAAGCCAGCTGGTATCTTGACAAGAGATGGACATTTCAGATGTGTTTGACTACTGAGAACTCTCTATTGTACTGCGTATCAACAGGGAACCGATTCTCCTATTATCCTGAGCAGGATCGTCGGATCAAAGACCGAATAGAGAGAGTGGGGGAGAGGAGAGGAAAATAAATTAATCCGATCCATTCATTTTTTATCCGACGGTCCCACTCGGGATAACAAAAGAATCAGTTCCACATCAACAGGCCCTTTGATAAGTAAATTGCTTACTGTACCTGTATCTGACTAGTAAACGCACGCCAGAATCCATAAAATCTATAAATAACATGATCAAAGTCACCATGGATAAATTCACATTATAATTATGATGGACTGGTTGTGATCTTGTGGATTTATACTCTCTCTTAGCTTGCAATTTAGACTTGTAACCAATTGATTATTTAAAACAGCATTTTGCTATGATGAATTAGGTAATCAAATAGAAGGTGATATCATGAGCAATCCAATGCAAGATATACAGAAATAAAACAAAGAGATTAATAGACAAACTTATTGTCAAATTACTATTGATTCTAATCACCTGGAATTATTTTTTGCTATAAAAATAATTTCCTATAAAATGGCAAATGAGAAGAATTAACAACTATCATGCACTAGAGTAAGAAAACTTTAAGAATATCCTCAAATCTCTAATTATACCAAAAATGAATAATCTATTTCTTAATTAGCCCCCCTAACTCTGGTTATTCATTAGTTGATTTGAAAGAGTTGTACTCAAGGCCTCGAAAGCAGATCTCCAACTTTGGCTACCCCACCCACCACTAGAGAACCCTGTACATCACCTTCAATTCTTCAACACTAGCCTTATTGAAAAAGCATTGAAGTGCTAATTGATCCATTTGAAGCTCTTCTGGTGAAGAACTGGCGGTATTGTATATTTTCTCATCTTTTTTCTGGGATAAATGGGCCCCACGTCTTTTGGGTTTCCGGAGTCTGGGAAATTTTCATGCCAGTGTCCTTGGATAGGGATGCAATGGATTTTAAAGCCCAGTAGTTGAAGCACTGGCAATTTGGGTCCAGAGCCTCCAAATGCTATAACATAAGAAATGAGAAACTCGATTACCAGTGAGGTTTAACAGAAAAAATAGCATGCATCTCAATTCTCAAATATAAGGTGCTGCATACACAACAAAGTTCTTTTTTAAATAATTAAACATCAAGGCCAATGAAGCCTAACAATAATTATTTTTCCTAACATTAAGATAAATTATTTACCCAAATTATGTTGGGTGAGGTGAAGCCAAACATCTCAAGACCATCAACAGGTCCAGGAGCAGTCATGCTTGATGCTGACAGCTTAGAGATCTCTGCATCAAGCCTCTCTTTGATAAGATCCCAGCACTGATTTGGAGAAGCTCCTGTGAAGCAGATATCTTGTCTCTCCCCCTCCAGGGTCACCTAACAAAGATAAAAGATAAATCTGTAGTTGTTAGTACAAGAGAGGAATCTGGGATCTACATACAGTAATACATTTTGGCATTTGTGTATATTATAGGTACATGATTAGTTGGTCAGTAGCATTTTTCTTTTAATTTTCTTTGTTCTTCCTGATGAGCATAATGACTCTCTCTCAGTCATCCCTTTTTTTCAATCGCTTTTTATCTCTCTTACGTATGATTCACAAAAGAATCATGTTTTTTCCATTTTAAAAAAAGAACCATTAGGCCTATATTCATAGCAGGAAATAAAATTAAATAGTAGCTGATGGATGAGAAGGATGATAACACAAATCTTAAGATCAAATGGTACTTGCTTGTGAAACCCTAAAGCACCTCCATCCATGCACTAGCTCATGGTTTTCAAAAACCATTCAAAACACTTTTTTTTCCTTGCTCTTTGTTCATGTCCTTTAAAATTGAATTCTGAAACTAGCTGGGCTGACTGGAGCGAGCCAGCCACCCAAGCTACCCAACATATTTGACAAATATCTTCAATAGCTTTTATTCTTAATTAAATACTAACAAAGCAACCATGTCTACTATGAAAATAACAACTTATCAGGGTAAAGTTGCAAAATAGCCTAAATACCAACCTTAAATAGAGGTCCCAGAAGACCAGCGTCCAAGATTTCACAAATATAATTGCATCTCTTTGCTGGATCAATGACACTGTAAAATTTTACTCTGCTTTTAAACCCTGCAGATGCCCCAAATTTAAAGTTTAAAAATAAAATGTAAGGTAAAATATAACCATAAAAAAGAAAATAAAAACCATTTTAATCAAGTACCTTTTGTGAATATGGCTTCCTTGCAAGACCAACTATTGCCTCGCATCAGTGTACCAATATGAAGTAACTCAACAGCACAATGTGTGGTTGCACCTATATCAATGCCAAATAATTTGGGGCTTGTTTTACGAATTTTCCCCTGACTTGGCTGTGGCAGCTTCGATGAACAAGTCGATGACAAAGTTGCCCCACAATCAGAGTCTGATCTAGTACAGTCCATGTCAATCTGAGATATTGTACCTCTCTCTTCTGTGTTTAAGTTAAACACTTTGGATTCTCTCTTCATGATACCAGAACTAAAATCCGGGTCTATTTCTGCCCATTTCTTCACAGCAGAAAGATCACCTTCTAATGCTGACAGTAGAAGGGTTAATTCCTCCATGTCATACCTAAAAAAAGCAACCCGCTTGCTTGGTTCACATGAGCAGAGGAGTTCAGCATGGTGAAGGCATGCAAATCGGCTTGGGTTGCACTGGCACCTGATACTTGAGAAATAGAGGTCATAGAAGCACGAGAAACATTCTCTCTCAGTTGAAGTATTACCAATACTCTCCATTTTTCTCAATTGGAAATCACAGTTCAAGTTTTTCCTTGCCTTTCTTTCCATTTCAATCCATGCCTAAGGGAAATAAAGAGAATGACACACAGATTGTTAGATTGGAGGCTTTATAAGGTCACCATATCAGTAGGGTTATACTGTTATAAAAAGAATGGTTTACTAATTGGTACTGACCAACATGCCAACTACAAATATCAAGAAAACAAGAAAGATCCACAAAACTCCAGTTGAAAGTAGTATTTTTCATGTGTACAACCTTTCATTTCTTAAAGAAATCAATTCCAAGAGTTAATGCATGATAATAATTACCACAAAAATTTGGAAGATATAAATATTGACCCTTAAAAGCTGTTTTTTTTCCTGTTCAAATATTTCCTGCAGCAAAAAACATTAAAATAAAATAAAAAAGTATAAAAAACATACATACCTTTATTTCCTGGGTGAGAATTCCATCCTTCCCACACTGGGTCTTCCACCTACACAACCTATCTGTAGACCCATTTCCTTCTTGTACCTGACCTGCCCAAATTTCCTTAATAGCTGCCTTTGCAACTTCAAGTAGCAATTTGTCATGAGAAATAGAAGTCTTTCTTTTTTGCTCTCTATATGACTCAACTGCACATTGGCCAAGTGGCAACCAATCAGCAGGTGCCACATTGACAGCCTCAGCACAGTTGAAACCACAATTAAACCCTGAATGGTAAGCACGAGGAAAGGTCATGATAAACTGGCCTGGTCTCTGGACAGCCCGGTACACATTTACGCCTTCAGATTTTAGAAGTGTAGGGGATAGCTGAGTCACCTGCTTACACAATCATTTTGAATATTTAGAAAGATCAAATATGGAGCTATGAAACTGTTACAGAATATTGAAAGTTTTGTATTATTTACTACAAAAATTTGTGAATTTTAAAGAACATGAGAGTGATGTGTGACATTACCAACTCATGTAGAAGATGAGGTTGTTCTTCAAATAATTTTGGCAAGTGTTTTCGCATGGCTTCTTCAAGCTTTGTAGCTTCACTTCCCGCAATGCCATACCACACTTTCGGTTCTCCAAAATGCATATAATTCAATGAATATAAGTGATGGTCCTCCACGTGCTATTCAGAAAAATGCAAATATTATCATGACTAGTGATGGTTATTAGAGCAGCACATTCATTACATAAATGTAAGGTGAAAAATATGGAATGAGATATTCATTTGAAAAAGTTTTACCCAGCAGAAAGAAGAAAAACACATGCCTACATACAGCCAAGGCACTACAACACCAGATATTTCTTCTTTTTCAAAAGACAAAATGGATCCAGGTAAGCGAGGGAGATTGTTTAGGTTCCAACCCGATAACACATACTTGTCTGACTCAATTGGCTGAGATTTTGCCTTCTGAAAGCCGCTCCCAAATAATACTGTGTCCAAATCCGCACCATAGTGTACCTAGAATTATCAAACAAATTTCAGTATAAATCTACTTTTGTATTTAAATGCACTTCATGTATGTCTCTTCAGACCTCAAATATCATGTACAGCCTTGCAGCACGTGAAATATCTCTGGAACCCTAATATTTTCCATGTCCATTGGGATAGCTGTATTTGATTATCTAGACCAGTGTAACTTATATTTCGAATATACAAAAAGAGTATATAAAAATTAATTCTCGATACCTCAACTTCTTCATCAGCTTCTTCAACTATTCGCCAATATTCTCCTTCTATCTCTTCTACCGAAGGGCTCCACCTCTCCTTTCTTATGTTAGTAGTGTTAAAGTTATTATCATTATCGCTACAACTGCCATCATTTTTATCACTATGACTACAATTAACGTCACCCTTTACTCTAAAATATTTCTCTTTAAATTCGTCAGCAAAATCCTTGAACTCCTTTAAGGTAAAATCTGATCCATTCTGAAAACCAAATTTCTCCTCAGAATCTGACTCATTGTCCTCGTTCTTATTTTCTGATGAATTTGAATTATGGTTGTTGTTGTTATTATTGTTTGTCCTTCTATTCATCCCAAATCTAAATTTCTTTCTCCGTCTATTTCTCCTCTGTAAACGTGTCTTGGATCGCTTCTTAATGGGTTCGCGGTTCTGGAGCTTGTCCACTTGCTGGACCCGGGTTGTGAACTTGACCTGTTCCCAGAAATCTCTCTCTCTTAAGGGGCATGGTGGGGTCCATGTGCTTGGTGGGACAATACAGCAGATACCATATTTCTCAGCTTGCGGGCGTATGCAAGCAATATATCCCAGTGTATCTCTGAATTCCTGTATTGAAAAAGCAGATGGGTACAGTTATAAATAATCATGCTAAAATGTACAACTAGAGAACACTAATGAACAACAGCACTAATGATTAATTGTAATACCTCTTCAGTTGGGTAAAACACTGGCGCCTCTTCAATCTGAGGCCTGCACCCTTCATCAGGTCGCCATTGTGGATGCTCCTACAAAATATGACCAAAGGATTAAATAATACTGATGACAAGGGCAACTCATCTGAAACTGGTCACTGTTTAGTGAGGTGATTAAAGGAGAAAAAACAGCAAACATAAATGACTAATAACAATACTAATAATAATGGTAACAATAATGATAATGATAATCTACAATGAAATAACAAATAATCAAATTTGACCATTAAATAAAAGTGTGACATCCCATTCATTTCAAAGAAAGCGTAGGAATGGTAGGTACAAAAAGCCCAATATCCTCCACATGTACCTTTTCATGCCTTGACCTTTTTGAGCTTGGAGTGGTGTCATTACTTTGCTTAGGATTTCTCAAAGAAGGCTGCTGAAAGGAAGTTTCTAACTATTATAAGAATAATATTCTTTCTTCTCAAATTAACTTATAAAAAAGAAGTAAATACTATTGGTAAGAAAAAAAAAACCTTTTTAATTGATATAAATTCCAAATCATCATCAGAGCTCATGTCGAAAATGCCATAGTAGACACCGCCGCTTCTCTGTCTCAGGTTCCTTTTTTTTGGAATATTTGTGTCAGCCAGCTCCTCAGACTTTATCTGAACTGCGGGATCCATTTCAAAGTTGGTGCCAAATTTGGTGCTGTCTATCATAACGTCCTCCATTGTTTTAATATGGACCCTTTAACTACAGATCCTGATTAATAAGAAAATATCAATTATTCTCTTTTTTTTAGTCTTTTGCTCAATAATTCAATAAATCTGGTAGATTGGTAGATTAAAATAAGAAGTTCACATAAGTGCTGGTCCTCAATCAGTCGATCCCGGAAAGCAGTACAAATCTGGTTGGTGCAAAATAATACCTAGATATGTACCAACAAAACAAAAAACTAAAGAAAATACAATGGGTCACACAAACTATGTTGACAATGGTACACATGCCGATAGTACAAAACTGGAAGTACCAAGTGTATATATCGCTCAATATGATAACAGTTGCTATCTTTTACAGCTAACAATTGCATAAATAAAATTACAACTATAAACGAAATATTCTACAGAAAGAACTATTTGTAGCACACTAAAGAATGAACTATTTGTTGTATTCTCGAAAGAAATATATGATGATGCAGTTATATGGAAACAATTAGATATTTCTATTTATAACTTTTGCTGGGTTGTCCAAATTAACTCCTTTAAACTTTATTACACGAAAACAAAAATACAAAGCATTGTAAAATCTAATAGCAATCTTTTCTGATAGCTAATCTTTAATACCCAGATCAGATCTAGGGCAAGTGAATTGAAACTATAAAAAAAATAAATAAAAAAAGAACAAATATCAGATAAGTATAGCTAGATGTCCTACTGCTATAATGTATGCAAGACGGGCTGTTTTCTGTAAAGACTCAACATGAAAAGACATGACCAATTTCAACATATCTGCAAACATGTCAGAAACTCAGGATAACTACACAACCCCAAAACCAGAATTTGGAAACTTCACAATACATATGCATTTTGCTAATCAAAAGTGTTGAAAGCATTTGATTAAGTTAAAGTAACCTCCTGTTGGTGATATGATATCTAAATTGGATATAATGATATCCTAATTGTTTAAAGTATTATACAGAGACTAAATGAAGCAATTAATGAAATCCTTCAAAAAAAGAAAAAAAAATATTAACTGAAACAAAAGCATGAAAAGTTATCAATATATGAAAGATCTATTATTCATACTAAGGATAAGAAAAGCTGGAGGAACTCATATAAAAGAACTGTGACAGCCAAATAGCACCTGGGTTCCCACAAAAATGCAGTGACAAACAGATAATACCAGTTTGTTTTCAAAAAAGTTCTCAATTATTCAAAATTCCAAAAAGAAAAAAAAAAGTTGCACAACTTCTGAAAATTGGATTGAGGAACCAAAAATCATATAGCCTACATATAGAGTATGTCAACAAATGGATGTGTTATTTCATTAAAAGTTTACTATTATTAAAGAATATGCATGGACAGGCCAGCTAAAACTTATAACCTTCAGACTAGAATTATAAAAATCCAAATCAGCGCTGATCAAACAGATATAACAAAACTACTGGGCAGAACTGTAAAGATTGACCAATGAAACAGAAGATAGATACAAAACCTGGAAATTTGTGGAAAAGGTTGGAGAAAAAATATAACCACCTGACAAATCCTTTTAAGTACTTTAATCTGATGCCGGATCAAAGATCCAAATACAAATCATGCCCAACCACAAAATATATCAGCAGTAAATACCTTCAATAAAAAAATTATTACCAAAACCTAATATTTTAAACCTACAGATCTATGGCCCGTAATCTAAAAAATACACCATATAACGGAATAATCACCATAAAGTTAGAACCACATTTCAGAAAACCAAGAGAATTGATGCATGAGGAATCAAACAGGTATTACCAGCCTAGGGAATACGTACATCAGGTCATCTACCAATGCATTTGATCCAATTCAAATATCATGCAGCAACTGTACCAGACAGAAATCTAACACTGTACAACAGCAATTCAACATAAATTGGAGAGGAAATAGCAGTTCAAATCTGACCTTTTCACAGAATTGGAGTTTAAAAACGAAGCATCAGGAGAAACGCAAGGCATAAAACGGTGGCTTTTTATAAAGGCAATTACGAGAAGAGAGAAACTCTCCCTCCTCGACTCTCTGTTTCTATCTATTAGGCGTTTGTTTCTTTTTTTGAAGGATGCTACAATTTGATCTTTTCTTTTAATTTATTTGGCTAATTATAGAGTCCTTTGTGAGTACCACTTAACCGCTCGCGCGATAAGGCACAAGAGAGAGATGGGGTCAAACAAACGAAACACAGAGCCACGCACAAAAAACACAACCCTCTATTCAGCCTTTAACTGAAACCCGAATCCAACCACACAAGGAAATAAAATAAGCCCCTTTTAAGTGCCATTATTAATTTGGATTTTGTGTGGCACTAGTTCCTGTAGCAGTGTAGCCTGATGCTAATTTTATTTCTATGTTAACTATTTGCAATCTCAATAAAAGCACAAAGAGATTGTGCACCTGAAAAATAATGTACAAATTTTGTTTGTAATGTTTCATTTTTAAATATCGTATAAGGCGGCAACTGAAAGATTGTATGCGTTTAGAGTCTTTTTTTTTTACAGCATGTCACTAGACATCTGATGGAGTATGGATAAGTGTCAAAAGATAAGCCTCCCTATAATGCATCAATCATATACCGTGCAATGCAGCTGCAGCGCATTATAGGATCTAGATCCATGTGTTCATATTGAATTGTTTATGATTTATAATTGAAAATCATTATTTCGTAATAGATACAAATTTTAACTATGGGACATCTTTATGGCTATATAATTGTTGAGAACGGATCGGTTGACAATGGTTTATTATGATAACTTTGACAATGGACCTCTAAATAAATACAAAAAAAAATGAAAAAAGTTTATAGATGTGTTCTTCTACATTTAGATTGATGGTAATTCAAATTTTATGTAATTTCATTATCATTTGATAGTCCATCAAAGACCGTTAAATTGGAACCGTTGCAAATTACATGAAAATTTGATGGTCTTTGATGGACTATCAAATGATAATGAAATTGCATGAAATTTGAATGATCATCAATCTAAACGTAGAAGAACACATCTATAATTTTTTTTCCATTTTTAAGATTTTTTTTATATTTATTTAGAGATTCATTGTCAAGGTTGTCAAAATAACCCATTGTCAATGGATCCCCACTCATAATTGTTTCTGGTGTTTTTTTTTATTATAGTCATGTTTTTTAAGCAACATATTTTTTTCAAGTTCAATATGTCTGCAATTTGTTATTATTTTTTAATGCAATAATCTAATGTCTTTTTTTCGACCATCAATAAAATTATTAATCATACATACCTTATAGTCATATAGCTAATTAAAATTTAGAAAAAAACTAATATATTTTACTTAAAGGAGAGATTACTTAAAAGCTGCTATTTTGACATTCTTAATAATAAATTATAATAGATAGTAAAATTGATGGTTAAAATAAATGTATAGATATTTTATTGGACATACAAATAGTTTTGAAATTAAATATGTTCCATTCAGGTAAATAAATTGCAAGTTATTTGATGTATGATAAATGTAACTAAATCTCAACATTTTATAGACATATGTGAATAATGTAGATTATGTCTATAATGTTGAATTTTATAAGTTATTTTTCAATAAATTTCAAGATTAACAAAATAAATAATTGTCAGGAGATCCTCCTAATTAATTTAAGGGTCATTGAGATAACAATTCGCCTCATTTTAATTATATATTTCCTTTCGCCGTTTTCATTTTTTTAGATTTGAGGCATCTAAATTATCATTGGTGGAACTAATTTTGATGTTCCTTGTTTTTTCTAGAGGGAAACGGGATTCGTGCAAGCTCCCCATAAAAAGAAATATGCATGCAATTTAATGCAAATATAATTTCTAGCAGAAGAATATAATTACCTTTTGACACTAAAAATAGTAAGACTTTTCATTATGAGTACTATTTGCCATTGTCACTATACCGCATTCATTGTTAGAAAATGTGTTTAAATGTATAATTACATGACGAGCTGTCAAAAAATGAAGCAATTGGTTAAACGAAATAATTAAATAAATTATAATGTTGTTAAATAGTCATAAATGTTATAAGATTTGTATGATCTCTTAAATCTATAACATACATAGATATGATTATGAATGCAAACTTTATTGTGGATTTTCTTTGAGACAAAGTAAAATAGAAATGAATTATTTTCTTTTATATAAAGAATAATTATTGTCATACTATATTTTTTGAAATGTTTTAGGATTTTTAGTTTTTAATAAATATAGCCTAGAGAAATCATAGTTTTTAACTAACGTCTAAGGTACTTTTTTAATAAATATCATTTATTAAAACAAGTAATATGGTTTATCTATATGTAATTTGTTGATTTATATATTTCAATATCCTTGCATTAAATATCTTTGCATATTCGATGAAAACGCAAATCACGGCTCATCAGGTGAAAATTGAAACACATTGAACATGACCCAATTTTTTTTTTTTTAAAAAAAAAGAAGAAAAATTGGCTCCGCACAGAATGCTACACAAACCTCAGGAGCAGGCGTTCCCTTTTAGATACCGCCTCTATTTTTTAATCTTGTCCTTACTCGTTAGGGTTTCGTCCTTAAAAAGGTGGAATTGCTAAATGCCGCCAGCGTTTAATCACAAAAGAAAGTATTTGACCGAGTCAGATGAAGTGTCAAGGGTAGTGAAGAGCCATCATATGGTGAAATGATAAAAATTTTGCGTCAATTTTTTGGACTTGTTGACACGCGGACTTGTGTATAGTTAATGCTTAATACGTGTTGATTGTAAGTAGTGATTGTCTTAGCCTGATGATATTTACGCAATTTTGATACTTATCCCCAAAAAATTTCAAGAAAAATATAAGTTACATAAATATGAATATGGTGCACGTTCCTTTTGTAAAATTAATTCAAATTATGCATTTTTATTTCATGGGTTTGATGTTACGCATGTTACTTATTTAATCATCAAATTTGGGTGCTTCGTGAATGAATTTACAGCCACTTGGTGGTTTTTTTTGTTTGGTTGGATTTACTTCTTTTACTAGTGATCATTGCATGTTGCATACAAATACAAAAGCTACAAGGTTTAATTACATAAGTCATTTGTCTGAATAAATAATTTCAACACTCGAATCATCCTCAATTTCTTTTCCAAGAATTAGAAATGCCATCTACATCTCCAGTATGGTCAAACTGGAGAGAATCAAGTGACCAGGACAGCAAGAAATTCATTCCGTGTTTTCACGGTAAACACAACGTGCTTGCTGGTACAATGTTGCATAATTGCATTGCATATTTGCATGGTTCGGAAGAAATACAACAACTATACAAGCAAGAATACCATGGCCGTGGGCCCCACAAAGGAAGCGTTTGGTTAGATTCGTAAAAGTCCGTATGTTTTCCGGGTTTAGTACCCGTCAAGATATTTTTCCCGTTTGCGCCCACGTATTTACGTTAGGATCCGAAACAGAAACTAGATCATCTGTGACGAGTACCTCTGTATATATATATGTTACGTTGAATGAAATAGCTGTTAAAAGAGATTTAATATTCATATAACTGGAAATAACTTAATTCATATATTATTTAGTAAAATAAGGGTTTTATAGTACTCTTTTTGTCGTGTAGAAACATGCCACACAAAACGAATCGAGGCAATCACCACAAGCGAATCCCAGAACCTAACTTGGGCGATGTGACGAATCGTACTGAAAACTTTTTAAATAAAAGAAGGGTGTGTTAGACTTTCTTTAGGCGTGATTTTACAGTCAACATCTAATTATAAATTAAATTATTTTAATTTATGATGTCGATCTTTCAGAGAGACAAAATTTTGTTGATTATCAGATTCCTTTAAGATTTTTAGCGATTTTCTTCTAATTTGATGAAGCGACTGAGAGAATCAGCGCAGATAATTTTCGTTTCTTCCGAAACCGTCTTGAGAGATGGATTTCTATTGGAAAACGAAAATGTGTCAGAAAATGGAGAATGAGGAGTTCTTTCGAAAACCAACAGTTTTTCCCTATATAATGGACACCCATAACTGAGAACAGTTATTTCTTAGCGGGTCCATATCTGATCTAAATCTCTCTTAATGGGTTTGCTGTTTAATCGTAAAACTGTCTATAGTTGTGTTCTTCAGGGACTTATAGTATAATTGTATTATTATCAAACTTTATATAATTTAGACCATCACTAAATCATAAAATTATTAAAATGCATTATATACATTAAATGACTCACTTCTCATGACACATAATGAACTCGATATAGAATTTAATCACTTTATTACAGGTATAATTTGACAATCCATTATGTAATATATATTTATTACATATAAGTCCATACATGTTATAATTAATAATAATTAATTCCAACGGGTGAAGATCCTTGAAAATCAATAATTTATATTTTTTTAATCTATGCGTCAATTGTGATTTATTTATTTTTATATAATTTGAGTATCGTTGATATAAATTAAACCGTTAAAATTATCATATAATTTTAATAATATTTGATAGAATATTAAATATACTCAAATTATATAAAAATTAAATTACAATCAATTTATAAATTTAAAAATATATTTATTTATTTTTCTATTTTTAAAATTTTCTATAATCAAGATCACTAAAATTGTTGGTTGTCAAAGTCCTCCCATAAAAGAAGAGGAGAGATATATTTTAGAGAATAAAAAAGAAAAGGAACCTTCGAGAGAGGTGAAAATTAAAGCTCACTTATAATTCCCAACAACAAAAGGCCCGTTTTAAGATGTGGTAGAAGCTTAACATGACATACTAGAGAAAAATGCTCCACAAAAGGCCCGACTGCTAAATCCAATTCAAGCTCAAAATTGTACGAACAAAATATGATTTTTGTCAAATTGGTACTTTCATAATTATTTTTTCTATTTCTCTTCTGATGTGGTTTGTCAAATGAACTGTTAAATTTAGATAATTATCTAATTTTACTTAGTCTCTATATTTCTAAAATTAAAATGATAATTATCAAATAAAATTTGACAACCAATTTAACAATGAAATACGAATACTCTAAAAGTTAGCACCTAACGGTCAGAATTCCATTCAACAATTTACAATTTTGAATATTCGTAAATGGCTCTATCCTCTAGAGGTTGTCTTTGAAAAGTCCTTTTAGTTTTCTCACTGATGTGGTGGAGATTTTTTGAGATTTGGCTTTATGTCAATTCTAACACGATCATACAAAACAGAAAGACTACAGTGTAAATAGCTTTATGTGAATTTTAACACGATCAGAATAATTTATATATATATATATATATATATATATATATATGTATGTAAAAGATAAAGTTTCCACTTTTATTTTTTTTTCTTTTTTTTTTGCCTTGTACCAAGTACAAATAAGTAGGCGTCCAACTTATCTCCCGTTCATAAATCGTTCAAACTTAAGCATCAAATTTAATTGAGCATTCGAGCTAAATTTATTTTGATTGAAAAAGTTCGGTTATTTGGTCTATATGATATTGTTTGGCCTAAAACTTGTGCTAATTTCAGAAGTTTGAAAGTTTTAACACAAGCCAATTTGTTTATACAATCCCAAATCAACATATCATATCGATCTCATATACATTTCGCATGATGCTTATACATGACAATCACATCATATTTAAAACTTTATTTTAGGGCATTGGTACATCATAATTCATAATTACCAAATTTGAAATCCAAAGCAAATGCTATTTGGCTTCTAGTAACGTCGTCTAAAGTCTAGTTATGCCACTTGTTAAGACGTAAGAGGGTGTGTACTGACAAGGATAAAAATATAGCATTGAGAAAATTTTCATATAGAAGAAGATATTTTAAATTATGAATCTTGATTTAATCTTGTATAACAGTTGGACTAGACTGATTACCATTTATTTTCTAATTTGTTCTTCTTTGTTTCATATTACAAATTTTGCATCTTTAACCAATTAGAGGGATGACTTGACAATCTTCTTTTAAAAATCTTGAAAAAATAAATATTATACTCGAAATCAGACATTATAGTTAGCCTGCCAAAAAAATAATAAATTATATGTATCTTATCGTATATCAAATGCCTTGACAATTTAACAAATTGAAATTAAAAACTTTCGTTTCATTAATAGTTACTTAAATTGTTTGACCTTTAATTATTAGACTTCTAATATTAGAGGTGTTAATGGTTTGGATGGGTCAGGTTCAGATAAGGTCAACATTTCTTTTTTTATCGACCCGATTTGATTCGTTTAAAATCGGATCAATATTTCTTAATCCTGATCCGACCTGAACGGGTCATGGTCGACCCAACCCGATTCGAATAAAATAATTAAATATTTATTAATTATTTTATATATTTTAAAGTAATTTAATATTAATTAATATATAATTAATCTCAGTTGTGTATATATAAGCTTCGATTAGAATTAAATTATAGAATAAATCTCAAAAAGAAATTAAACGAGTTAGGTCGGGTCGATTCTGCCCGATCCAATCCATATCCGATTTATTTATTATCAAATCATTTTGAATTACATCAGATTCAAATTGGATTGATCCCTCGTGTCGGGTCAAATTTTGAACCCCCTACTACTTACATTACAATAATATATCCATAAATTTACTCTTCATTTTTTAATTGTATACATATTTTTTTTTCTGAAATTTCAGTGTCATGAATTCAAGATGGAAAAATAGTAGAGGTGGCAATAGGGCAGGTCGGGTCGGGTTCGGGTTCAGATCGGGTGGGTCGGGTTCGTTTGACCTTCTAAAAGAAATCGAGTCAGATCAGGGTCGGGTCGGGTCAATTTATATGTTGTGTTTTTTCAGATTTTTAATAGATTTCAATTTGATTGAAGGTCATTTGATCTCGGGTCGAGTCAGATCTAGTCAGTTTGACTTTTTAACAAAATCGGATCGGGTCGGATTCGGGTCCGAACAGGTCGGACGAGTTTCTCGGGTCGGGTCGGGTTTTGCTAATCTCTAAAAAACAGGTATTGTGACATGATTCCTCTTTTTAACTAACTGGTTTCCATTTTCCACATATTACTTACCCGTAAGTAAATATTTTCAAAGTGGACTTTAGTTGTTGAAGTTATTAGTAAAATATGATCTTTCACTGACTTCATCAGATCCGATTCATTTTTTAAAAAAAAATCATACTAGTCCGACTCGATCTGATATCACATGACCTGTAATCCAATCAAAATCAATTTAAGAACTAAAAAAAATCAATAAACAAATCGATCTGGCTTAATTTGATTTCTTCTAAAAAGTCAAATTGACCTGTACTAACTTGTCCAAACCCGATCTGATCCTTCCAATTACCACCTCCAGTTACCACAGATGATATGCTGCTCTAATATTTATAAACTTGGATATTTTCTACATAAGAAAGTTTGTCATTTTCCATAAAAATATTGATTCTCGGTAAGATCTATTCAATTGATGAATTTAAGTCAAAGAATTGATTGAATTTAAATCAAGATTATTTAGAAATAAGTACATAAAAAATAAGTTGATTGCAAACAGTAGGATCGCTTGCAATTCTTAATTTACTATAGTTGCATATTTTTGTGCTGCCATGTTGATATATAGAAATGTTACATATGTATTCATCGGATGTTTCCTTTTGATGAACTAACAAATAAATTACCAATATGTCGCTCAGAATAATAGCGAGGTATATACTCGAAAGTACCAAATGAAACCAACATAATGGAAGTTAAATCATTGAACAAATTTTCAAATTCCATGCATTTGTCAGCATGATGTGCCCCCAAACTGTACTTAAATGATTCAGTCAAAGGTTTGATTTTAGATCTTGCGTATTTCACACATTAATCTACTTTCCAGTTAGCTGAACCGTATCCATCTCTTCGCCTACTTCAACCTGTGCATCCCGTATGACAAAAAAATAAATATTATATCAATTATCCCTGATAGATATCAGGAATTGAGTGGGATCCTTTGATAATTGTTTATTTCGATAAATTTTGACAACCAATCTCAAATAAATTTTCAATAAAAAATTAAAAATGAAAGAAACTTTTACAATTATATTATCATTTTTTTGGATTGAATATTTTTTCTTTCAATGAATTTTGAGTGTCAAATTATATTTTATAAAAGATCATTAAATTTAAATCATTTTAATTATCATATAATATTGATGATCTTTGATTTAATATCAAATGAAACTTAAACTACATAAAACTTAAAACACAATAAACCATAAGATTAAAAATATATTTATATTTTTAAAATTTTTATGAATTTATTTGAAATTGATTTTCAAAATGATCAAATAAATAGTTATTAAGAAATTTTCATCCTTAAAAATAAAATTAAGACCCAACACTTTCTGAAGCGTTTTTATTAATAACAAAAAAAATTACCAGACTAATAATAATCTTTTAAAATTTATGAAAATAATAAAGCCTTCTTCGTTATTTTTGTTCTTTGTGCAAGTGAAAATGATATTTTCATCCTGGACCCACATCCCCATGTGTGCATATCCTTTATTTTTCTCTTTTTCCTTTTTTCTCCGGAGCCTCTCTTCTAGTGGTGTCAATGAGTCGGGTCGAGTCGTTCGGATCGGGTCATATTATTTTATTATTATTTTTTTTTTTATCTGATCTGAACTCGACCCGATTAAATTCGGATCAAAAAATCTTGATCCATATCCGACGGGTCACGATTGACCCCGACCCATGTAAAATAATTAAATATTTATTAATATTTTTTATATAATTTTAAGCAATAAAATATTAATTAATTTATAATTAATCTTAATTAGTATATATTTAAGCTTTAATTAGTACTAAATCACAAAAATACTTCAAAAAATTCGGGTCGGATTGGGTTGACCCGAACCCGACCCGACCCATTCGAGTCAAAAAATTAAACCCATACTTGACCCATTTATTTTCGGATCGTATCGGGTTGGATCGGGTCAAACCCGTCGGGTTGACAAAAATTGACACCCCTAGTCTCCTTTCTTTTTTTTCCTCCCACTTTGCTAAAATTATGATTAGGCATAATTTAAAATTTATTTTGAAGTAAGTATATTATTTATCTTAATTTAATACATATGCTGATGTAGGAAAAAATATTTGAGCTAATTTAAAATTATTATGCACGTGTAAAATTTATTTGCTTAATTTAAATTTTATGTGAATATATAAAAAAAGTTGTGTTTGTTAGTTTATGTTAATTTAACAAATATTTATTATAATATAATATTTTATATTAATGTGCATGCAATTATTTATATGTCACATTACTTAATGAAAGTAAAGAAAACAATGTGCATGAAATTATGTAAATGTTTTTATATTTTGTTAAATTAAAAATTAATGTGCATGCAATTATGTATATGTTCTTTGTAATTTTTTAAATTAAAAAATTAATGTGCATGCAATTTTGTATTTTTAATGTGTATGCATGTATATTTTCTTTGTGTTATACTAAATAATTATTTAATTTATCGATTTTCAAAATAACAATTGAATTTTATAAATTTTCTTGTTTAAGTATTGTGTATGGACTAAAATGTAAAAAACCCAATAAGGTTAGGGATGCTAATGGATCTGATATGAGAAATAGTAATAATTATCCGATCTGTATCTGTATTCGAGATATTCATATCCGTATTCATATCTAATTTTTTTTTACATATAAGGATACGGTTTGGCTATTACCTATCCATATCCGACCATTTAGCTATTATTCATCAATATCCAACACTATCCGAAAGTATCCGATTTTATCCGAATAAATATCCAAAATATTTCTATTATATTTTTTAATTATATTTTTAGTTTACATTATAAATTTAATTTATTTTATATCCAATTTGTGTTAATGTATAATTTTTTTTATAATTCATTGATATATTTGAACTATTAATATAATATAATTAGTATTTAATTTTTGTAATTAATATTTATTTTTTATAATTAATAATTCTATTAAAAAATATTATGTAATTATTTTTTAATAATATATATAATATTTTTATTTAATATCCAAAATATATTCATATTCGCATTTTATCTTTCCGATATCCGATCCGTATTTGAATATCCATCGACCCGATCCGTATCCAATTCATATTCAAAAAATTATAATGGATGTGAATACAATAAAACCATTATCTATATGCATCTAATCTGTTTACACTCCTAAATAAGTTTGTTCAATGAGTGAGTCGAACTAAGCTAGAAGCAACTCGAACTCGAGTTGAGATGACTCGAGCCAATAAATCTAATCCGAGCTCATTTATGACTTATACTCAGCTCATGTTTGGCTCGAGCTAGCTCATGAGCTCATCGAGTTAGCTCATGACAGACTCATGTATACCATCCAAATAGAAATATAAAATATGACAGACTCATGTATACAAATGATATTTAAATACAAATGATATTTAAACAATACAAATGATATTTAAATAAAAATATAAAATATAACAGACTCATGTATATAATCCAAGCCGAGCAAGCCAATCCTGGCTCAAGTCAATAAAAAATATAAGAGTCAGTCAACTCGAGCCAGATTTAACTCGAGACAAATTCAGTTCGAGTTATGATGAGCTAAAATTCGAGCGACCTAAATCTGAGCGACCTAAAGCAGGTCACGAGCCGCAAGTTATAACCCTTGAAATCAAGTCAAAGATAAGATATAAAAGTTTAATCAAAAACCGCATTAGATATAAATTTAGTTAAACTCAAACTTAGTTGAGTTTAGTTAAGGTAAATTAAAAAAATAATAGTGTGCATGTAATTGTGTATAGTGTCCATTGTATTTTTTAAATTAAGAAATATTGTACATGCAGTTGTTTATGTTGATGGACAAAATGAATTAGTGTACATAAATTTATGTATATGCTCTTTGTACTTTTCGAATTGAGAAATTAATGTTTATGCAATTACATATATGTTATTTATATTATTAAATTTAAAAATTAATATGCATGTATTTATGTATATATTATTTATTTATTTTTATAAATTTCAAAATATTATTGTTAGTCTCGTGATTTTTCTATTATTAATTAAAAAATGATTTTGTCGAAGTGATCGATCATTTTTTGACAAAAAAAAACAATTTTAAAAAGTCCGAAAGAGAAAATAGGAATGTCATAGGAAATTGTTTTAATATGGACGTGTCATATTAATTTTGATGTATTATAAGTCCTAAATTGAAAAAACCGTTGTTAAAATATTATTTGAGAATGTAGCCATTTCCGTAACCTAAAGCCCTATAAAGTACACCTCACCTATAATATGGAGTTTTATAATTTTGACCCAGATTATGAATAATGCAGTCCGAGTATATATCTTTAATAAAATAATAATCCGTCCATAACTATGCACTTTGTTGGAAGATTTGATGGATTATTAGCGTGCAAATGGTATTAGCCAACTTGTCTTATGCTGAGCATTCATATGACGACTCTTAACAGAAAAAAAAATTAATATTTAGTTATTGTTTAAAGTGTGAACTGATTCAAATCAAAAGTAGTAAAAGGTTTACTTTTCTATTCTGTAAGAAAATTGGGGGAAAATCAAAACTGAAAGTCACACCGCCTGATCAACGCTCTCTTTAAAAGTCGCATTGTATTTGTATGCAATTGATTTTTTTCGGAAAAGAAATATTATCTTTGGTTTTCTCGCCATTTCAGGAGAGAAAAAAAATAACTTCTATCAATTTCTAAAAAAGAAATACACATACTAATATCTTAAAATTTTCTTCTTATTTTTATTGCTTGAATTCGCTACTCTTAGCTTATTGGAGGGCTGTTCAATTTGTCTATTGGGTTAGTAGTACGTGGAGGCTGCCTAACGTTCTTTTTAATTATTATGATTGTCTTTTGTGTTTCACTGTGGAATAAATCAGTTCGCACAATAAATAAACATATAACTTTTTTGAATAAAAATATTTAAAGTAAAAATCTTATTACATATGTTGGTAGTAAATTATAATTTTAAAATTGTGTAGACCTCTTTCATTAATAAATATTATAAATTTTATATACG
This sequence comes from Schoenoplectus tabernaemontani, assembly GCA_037127355.1. Classification (NCBI taxonomy): domain Eukaryota; kingdom Viridiplantae; phylum Streptophyta; class Magnoliopsida; order Poales; family Cyperaceae; genus Schoenoplectus; species Schoenoplectus tabernaemontani. Next base: position 17,944,654 of record CM073755.1, on the reverse strand, counting down.
AATGTGAGACTTCTTAATTCATTAGTTTCATTTAGTTAAATTCTCTTAATTTTTGTAAAACTAAACTTCTATTATTTTGAAAAATATCGGGCCTCACTTATTAATGATAAATAATTTATTATTAAAGAAAAATAAGCAAATTTGAAAAAAAAATATTCTCTTTGGTTTTCTCGCCATTTCATGAGAGGAAAAATATTAAATCACTTCTATTAATTTAACGAAATACACATACTAATATCTTGGATTTTTCTTGTTATTATTATCGCTTGAATTTGATATTCTTAAGTCTAACTTATTAGAGGGTTGTTCAATTTTTTATTGGGGTAGTATAGTACGTAGAGGCTGCCTAATATTTTTTCTCATTTCCTTTTTCTTTTTAAAATTATTATGTAATTGAAAAGGATATAACAGGTGGAATTCCTGAGGGGTTGTCTTTGAACTTCACAAAGTACAAATTACTATTGTTGATTTTTCACATGAATAAATTATTTGACGATCCACGTCTCTCTCTATCGCTTGTATATTCTGTCCTTCAAATAGAATTTATCCATGTAAAATTAATCCAATTTAATAATTCAGTATCAATTTCACTAGGTTGGTTGAGAGAGACACCCAATCAATAATCATAGAGACAACATTAAACGGAACTCCCAATTTAATATATAAACTTATACATTAATTTTCATTGAATTTCTTAATACATCTTAAGTTTTCAAACTTTTCAAGTATACCACATTATTAATTTTCTCCACCATTAATTTTATTTAAAACTTTTCATCTTCTTAAATACAAAGATTTATATAAAATAGTTTCTCTCATCATTTAAAATAATATGTGTAATGTGGTTAAGGTGAAACTTAACTTTTAAAATGATTGAATTTTTTTATATGATCATCTATAGATTATTATGTATTTAATTATATTATTTATTATAATAATAATTATTATTATTACTTATCATTTAAAAAATTGTGACTAATTTTTTAATATAAAATTTTATATTATTAATTATTTATTTGAGAATTATATCGTTCGGATGAAATCCGAGTTACACAGAGAGAGTTTACAGCTCTAGTCTTTGACGGATGAAAACAACATAAGATGAATTAATGTGTACTCCAATAATTCATAACAACAAGCAAATGGTTTTGCATCGTTGCCTGTAAAGAATGACATTTGCTGGTTTTTTAAATTATCCATGAAAACAGTATTTTTAGGCACAAAATTTCTCAAGTTCATGCACCTTAGAACAACATGACAAGAATGTAACTATCAGTCTACATAAGCTGTCGCCAAAAGGGCTTTACGACAGAAATGGTTCAAGTTGGAGCATGCATTAACTACTGTGATCAGTACTGAGGTGTTACCAATTTGGTATTGATCCTTTTTTATTTAACTATTATTTATTTATTTTGTCCAATTTGGCTCTTTCTCCATTTTTGTCCTTTCTATATTGGGTAACCAGTGCTTATGAATTGATTTAATCTAAGTCTTAATTAATTCCCACCTGCATGGTTTCTTATTCATTTTTGTGCCACAATACTAGATGTTTATTTCTTGAATTTAATGGATAATTTTAAGAATCAATCTTTGCTTTATTGATTAATATAAGTTTGAATTTAAATGGGTATAATAATCCTTTCATGTCATTTCGCCTGCATATGTCATGTTTTGGATGAAAAAAAAAGGAAAGTCAAATAAACTATTGAGTTTTTTTTTCTTTCTTTTTGTTTGGGGGGTGATCTCTTGGCAATGCTGACTTTGACAATCGTGACAAAATAATTTAAAACATATATTTTTGAACCTATATACTGATAGTGTTTAGATTTCATGCAATTTGAGCATCATTTAATATTAAAGACCATCAAAATTATATAAAATTTGAAAATGTTTCACTTTGACAAATTTTGATAGAATATTAAATGATACTTAAAAAATATAAAATTTGAAATATAATTAATCTAAGTTTAATAAGTATCTCTATTTTTATTTTTTATAATTATTTTATTTTATTTAGAGTTTGTTATCAAAATTGTCAAATGAAAATGAAAATTGCCAAGGTAATCCCTCCTCTTTTGGTTTTCGCATCAGTTTGATTTCAGCACGAGAGAAAATAATAGTTAAATTCAGTGTTGCTAATGTGGTTACAACAGTTGATGAGATGAGGAGATATGAGATATGATAAACTAGACCTAAAAATGGACAACTATAACATGAAAGTGGTCAATTTTGGAAGTAGCTAGATTGTGATGTATCATATGCTTTCAGGTCAGAAAGCAAAACAAAATTAAGTGCCATCTTTAATTTATTTTAGAAATCATCATATATTTCTATATTTGGAGTCCCCACATATGGTTTTCTGATGTTAATCGAACGGCAAATTTTGTGACACGTGGAAGAAGCACGTGGAGACCACATGGATTTGTTTGGAGACTTGGAGTTGTTAACCAATAGGCAAAAATGAGGCCGTTTAATTAATATGCAAGTGCAGAGAGTCAGTCTCATGTAATTTTGACATATGACAGGTAACAACTTGGCGATAGTAGATTAGTAGTATACATTCAGCTTCTGTTTGGGGAGGGATAACTTTGATGATAACTTTATCACCGCCCCTATTGATGATGATTGATGAAGTTATAATCTCCGTTTTATCCGATTATCAAATATATATATATATATATATATATAGTCTTAGTGAGATTAGGAGCTGAACTTAGAAGTTAGAACAAAAAATCATTTTAGCAAATGAGTGATATACTAAAAAAAAATTGCTTGTGTTTTTAATTAGTAGATACATAACGAGTTAACGATTAATTTCATATGTAATATTTTAAAATTTTAGGACCTGACTTTTTTTTCGGAAAAGAAAAAAAAAAGGAAAAAAATACTGACATGTATTCTCTTATTATGTGGGGGTTTCGCTGTTTTTTAATTAACATGGAATGCCCATAAAACGTCTCTCCTCAATAAATTATTACTTAAATGAATGAATATTTATTTAATCACCTATAAATTTTTACCTTCTCTTTACTATGGGAGTTCCGATTCATAAGTTTTTGCTGACACAAAAGCATCAATATTTCTTTGTTTTTATTTTAGAATGAATCTATATTTTAAAATTAACCTTTGATTTGTTAAACTTTATGGGTATGTTTGACACTCAATGGAATAGCAAGAAGTTAGAATATAATTGCTATTCCGACGAATTAATTTGCCAAACGAATTTTAGACTAAGTAGAAGAGTGCACTTTTATATCAAGTTATAGGTGGTATACCTTTTGAGTTTTGTGTAGGGATTAATATGCAAATGGATTAGCTCTAATCGAATAATCGTTATAACGGCGATTATTATTTGATTATATTTGTTTATATTATTATATTATGATTATGATTATAATTATGATTATGGTGATGATTTATTAGTATTATATTATATTATATTATGATTTATTATTATATTAATATTATGATTATTTTTTTTTATCATCACTCTTAGTATTATAATATTATTTATTTTACTATTATTTATTATCATTATATTATAATTATATAATTTTAATCATGATTATTTATTATTATGATATTATTATTATTATTATTATAATTATATTATTTATAATATGATTATTTTATTATTATGATATTATTATTATTATTATATTATTATTATTATATTATTATAATTATGATTATTTATTATATTATTATATTATTATATTATTATTATTATTAATATGATATTATTATATTATTATTTATTATATTATATTATATTATATTATATATATATTATAATTATGATTATTTATTATTATATTATTATATTTTGATTATGGTTATTTTATCATTATAATATTATATTGTTATTATTATATTATAATTATGATTATATTATTATAATTATGATTATTTATTATTATATTATTTTAATTACAACTATGATTATGATATTATTATGTTATATTATATTATATTATATTATATTATTATATTATAATTATGATTATTTATTATTTATTATTATATTTTGATTATCATTATTTTATTATTATTATAATATTATTATTATTATTTTATTATTATTTTTTTATCATCATCATTGTTAGTATCATAATTATTCATATTTTAACTATTCTGATTAACAATTGTTAAATGATATTTTCGCTCTTCCGAATAGTTAAGAATACCACTATTCTATCACTCTTCTAAAAATACACTATTTTATCACTCTTTCAAAATTACCACTATTCTAAAGCTATTACTTAATTTGCCAACAAACCCTATAAGAGTAGTGTTCAGGAAAAACTTGTAAGATTTTAAGTTCATTCTAATCTAGAATAAGCAATTGAAAAAAGTAAATGCATTTAATTAATCTGATAGATTAAGCTATTATGTTTATTTTTCATCTATGTAATCTAATATAAAATTAGCTTAAATTTATTAAAAGTTATCTATGGATACATCTTTCATATATAAATAAAAATTGCAATATTCATGACATTTAGTGACATAAAATAGTTCTGTTTTATCCAAGGGGAGGATCACTTGACAATGGTTATTTCGAAAATCTTGACAATGAATTTTTAAATAAATTTAAAAAATTTTAAAATAGAAATTTTTTATAGATATATTATTTTACTTATAGATTGATAGAGCTTCAAATTTTATGCAATTTTAATATCATTTGATAGTCCATCAAAGACGATTAAATTAGAACTGTTGCAAATTGCATAAAATTTTAATTGTATTTGATGGACTATCAAATGATAATAAAATTATATAAAATTTAAAATATTATCAATTTATAATTAAAAATATATCTGTATTTTTTTTTGAATTTATTTAAAAAATTATTATCAAGATTGTGAAAAGAGCCCTTGTAAAATGATCCCTCCCTTTTATCTAATAACATAAAGTTGTAATGTCATAATATTTTGCTCACATCAAGTATTATGTATGTAAAACAATCCATCCTACCCTAAGGGTCTTGAACTCTTTATCTGCCCTTGTCTTGAACTCTTTATCTAATAATAGCTTTATTAATGCTTGTGGAAAATGTTTCTTTCTTTTTTATTTTTTTCCGCTTTTCTCTTGACAAGGAATTCCTGTCCCTGTTCTCCCTTTGTTTGCTTTGTTTCCTTGTCTTTATTCCTTTTTATCCTTTTTTTACCCTTCTCATTTTATCTAAACACTGTTTTTCCCTAAGTCTCCTCAATTTGTAAAAATAATTAACAACGACACTGTTTTTTTAAATTTAATAACGATGATAATAAATAATTCTCAATTAATAAGAAAAAACTATAAATTCTAGGACCGTCTACTATGACAATATTTCTTCTGTAAATATTTTTTTTCCTGTTATAATGAAGTTGACTGGTGCTCCTATTAATATTTATTCCCATCCTTTCCCTACCCAACCTCCAACCATACCATTTTAAATCTTTTAATAAAACCTCCTCCTCCTCCTCCTCCCCTCCCCCCTCCTCCTCCCCCTCTCCTCTCTCACCCTCCTCCTAAAACATGGGCTCCATAAGTATGGTGGAGGCCCAGCTGCCTCCCGGATTTCGCTTCCACCCGCGTGATGACGAGCTGGTTGTAGATTACCTCTCATTTAAGCTCTCTGGTGGTAACAATACCAATACCTATTTTTGCCCCATGATGATAGATGTAGACCTCAACAAGTGTGAGCCATGGGATCTCCCTGGTAAATACTTCTCAAAAGCTCTTTTTGCAAATTTTATGGATTTGTATTCTAGTCCTTGCTTAAAATAAATTAAGAAAATTAAGCATATGTCATATTTAAAATGATAATATATATTTTCAATAAATACTTATTTAATTGCACTCCAGGTGAGCTTGGGATCTAGCTAAGACGTATATATGTTTGTCCACTTTATTTCATCTATCCCTACTTGAATTATTTCTTTAATATTATGTATTCCTTTAGAATTCAAGGTTTAGTTGTTTGACTTTTGGAAGGAGCAAGTGCTTTGATTAATTTCTACTTAGTTTTTGGGACATCCATGCAATAGCATGAATCTTCGTGAATGTCTATAGTTTCTCATGCATGTTTGTTGTGCTTCAAATTAATTAATAGATGTTCGATCTTGATTACCAGAGAAGCCATTATTCTCCCGCTTCTTTTGTGAAGAAACTAGTTGATTCCTTTTTTTTTAACAAAAAGAAGCATTTTTGCGAGATTTAGTTTCCCGCTAACTACAACAAAGAGGCTTAAGTGATTATATTGTGAATTATATCTTAATCCTTTGCACTGAACTATTTTTATATTTTCATTCTAATTTTTGAAAATAACTACATGTAAATATTACAGCATTTGCACTTTTAAAAAGTAGCAATCTTATATTGCATGAAAACATCTAGTTCTTAAAGTGATTATGCATCAAAGTTTAATTAAGTTTCGGTAAAAATAATAATTAATCATCAACGATTACGCACTATTCTCAAACGAAATTAAGCTTACTAAAAAGTTTTCTTCTCTGTCAATTAAAAAGTTTCAGTATGAAATATTATTACTATGAGAGTTTCTTTAAAAAAAATTTGCTAGTACGCTAAAAGAATATGAAATTTATTTTGACCTTAGCCCAAGTCAGAAAATTAATCAATTACGATAATTAAGAGACCAAATATATTTTTTTCAATCTTTTTCCCATGTCGAATTCATAATATAGTTATATATATATATATATTATAATTTAATTGTTTACTTCAAAAATTAATAATTCAATAGTTATATATAGTTAATTAGGAGCGTCCATTCAGCATACAATTTTCATTTGTTTATGCAAGTGGGATTAAAAAGAAGGTATACGTGGGATAATATATCTAGCACCTGACTTCATTCCTAAATTTTCCATTTATCCATCCATACAGGCAATTAAGAAGAGGTCGTGTTCAATCTTTTTGGCATCATCATCCATAGATACTGTTATATATATATATATATATATGAGTTTGGCTATGGTGCTACGCGTAGCACGAATGATTTGTGTGCTACGGACCGTTTCTCCGTCTTTAAAGTTTAAATGGTTGATCCGACCGGTCAAAATATTTTTCATATGAAAATCTAGTTGAAGACCAAATTTTATATTTTTTATGATTTTTTAAGATAGCTAAAAAATGACTCGTTTTGAATGACTCATAATAATTAAATCATGTGATTTTCTAGATATATTAAAAAATAGTAAAAAAATTCTAAAATATATATAATTTGGTCCCCAATTAGATTTTCATATGAAAAATATTTTGATCGGTCAGATCGACTATTTGAACTTTGAAGACGGAAAAACAGTCCGTAGCACACGGGCCATCTGTGCTACGCGTAGCATCGTAGTCAAACTAAATATATATATATTCAAATAAAAAGCCTCACCTAGCTATTTTTCCCCTTATTATTATAGGGTTTACGTTATAGAATCTTATTTATTAATTGGTCTTGCTATCCTCGAATATAAAAATGACGGGCATGAAAACTTTTTCTAAAACATCAAGATGATAGAATAGAGAAAAACCTTAATCAGTTGCATTTGTTCGCAATATATAAAAAAAAACATTTAATCTGTTGCATTGGTGTTTTTTATTCTTTAACTAGTTAAGACATATATTATCCTTGTACTAAAGAATCAAGATATTAGCTATATATAGGTTAAAACTAGAAAATCATTTATATATAGTGGATGGATAATATATATAAGCTTGCCATAATATCTATTGGTCATTTTAAAAAGGTTTTAGCTGAAGTATTACAATTAATCAATGTAAGTTTGTGTCTTGCTTATGCCTTATTAATTAGTTCATGCTTCTTCCGCACATTTCTCTGTGCGCGATATAATTCACTTTCTTTTTTCAAAGTTGGATCTGATAATTTTTTAACTGTTTTCATGAAAATATAGTCATTAATAACATGCATCAATCCCCAATAAAAACTTCATTTTAATGAAAAATTTGCAAGACTTTATGATATATATGTGCGTGTGTAATCTGTGTGAAACAAGATGGCGTGCAACATTATTGACATGTCCACATGTTTTATGCTTTTTTCTGTTATGTGCGAGAACAATACCCACAAGTATTGCCTATCTTTTTTTCTGGCATTTTCATCATCTCATAACAAAAACATTCATTCCTTTGCCTAACTTTAGTTTGGCACTTCCATCGCTCCTGAAATAACGGCCTTAATCAGAAACCATTAATTACTAATCCAATTTTTAATTATCACGAGAATCAGTTTTAATCTAGTGCCAAAGACAACTAATGCTCTGTGAATGGGAGGTTGATGATTTAAAAGTCGAATGAGGGATTTTTATGAACATGTAAAAGTTAAATAGCTTAGATTTTCATTTTACTAAAAATATTATAAATATCACATCGTCAATTTAGCAACTTTTTGTATACTGGCAGTGTACCTATGCGTTATTTTTTATATTTTATATTTATTTTAATTTGCTTTTGAACTAAAAAAATGATACCACAAATTTATGAAATAATATAATTTTTGAATGTGTTGTATTATAATAATTACAAAATTCATATAGTTTCAGAACAAAAAAAAGAGTTATTTTAGTACTTGATATGGACTTGATGACACTTGCCACATACAAAAAGAATAGAAAATAAAATAAAAATAAAAAAATATTTTCATTAACAACATAAATATAAATAAATTAATAATAGGATATTGGATAGTTTCCTTTTAAAAAAACTAAATGATAGTTGATGATTAACTTATTTGATTGATAAGTTTTTAGACCTCCTAGTAATGCATAACAAAATTAGCAAACAAATGAAGAGAAAAAAATAACATTGGCTTAAATATGGACCGTTACTTTTTAAAAAATATTGATTTGTAAATTAGAGGCATTTCGGTCATTTAAAAAGTTAAAAATGTTCAACATTAATGGACGTATCCAATACATAGTGGGTGGAGAAAACAATCTAGAGTAAGACTATTGTGCTTGGCGAAGCATAGTGGGTGGTTGTGCTTTGAATTTAAATCTATAATTTTAAATATAATATGATTGATCTGACCATTCAATCTAATTTTCATATTAGAATATGATAGCAAATCAAAATTTATATTTTTAGATTTTTTTGATGAAGAGAAAATCGTTATTTTTCAATGAACCAAAGTTCTCATATCAAATCATTTTCTCACATCCAAAAAAATAGTAGATGAATTTTAAAAAAATATAAATTTGATTTCTTAATATATTTTTATATAAAAATTAGATTGAACAGTTTAGATCGATCATATTTAGCCTCAGTCAACAATCTAACAATTTGTAGGAATGTGGATGATAGACATAAATTGTAATAACTGATGTGACATATCAAACAGACTTTCTAGTTCAGCGAATATTCTAAATTATCAAGCGTTACTCCATTTCTACAATTGTAATTGCAAGTTGTCACATTAGATTAAGTCATTTGAATTGTGATGGAAATGCTTACACTAACAATGATGCTGGAATAAAATAGCAATTTTTAAACAAATAAGGAATACATTAATGCTTTAAAGAATTTTATATATTATTGCCGGCTGGGTCTAGATAACATTTTAAAATATCAACAACACAACATTTTAGAACTGGTTTTTTCTATTTAATTATCTTTGTTAGTTACTAATTTGCAAAACGAATTGGTTTTGCACAAAAAAAATGGCGTCGCCCGGACTCGAACCGGAGACCTTCAGTGTGTTAGACTGACGTGATAACCAACTACACCACGACACCTTGGCGACAACATGTAACATTTTTAGTTCTTTGGCTGAGTTCACTTGCCAATAATTTGTTTGTTGTTTTCTCAAGAAATTGCATGTGTTGGAGGCAAGGAATGGTACTTCTTCAGCTTGCGAGACCGAAAGTATTCAACTGGACAACGGACAAACCGAGCGACTCAGTCGGGCTATTGGAAGGCAACAGGGAAAGACCGGCATGTCAGTCGGAAGGGACGGCTTGTCGGGATGCGAAAGACGCTTGTGTTCTACCAAGGAAGAGCACCGAAAGGCAAGAAGACCGACTGGGTCATGCACGAGTTTCGGATGGAAGGGCCCCCAGACCAACCCAAGTTTTCACATAAGGTAGTCAATTTTTTCCCTTCTTTTGCTTGTTTTTATAATTATAGCACAACTGCACAACAGTATATATGTGTCATGCTCATGCCAAAGTGCTGCATTCCTCTGCCTGGTGTTAAATTTCTTTTCAGATTTACAATTTTGTCGAGATCTTTTATCCGGCAGCTTCCTTTAATATAATAATTGATACAAACATATATAGTTAGCCAATAGACAAACAATTACAAAATGTATAATACATATAACTTGTTGGCTATGGAAGAAGCTAAAAACTCTAAGATTACTAAAATTGTTTGCTTTTTTATATGACCAGTCACCAATGCAATATATAACACCAAGAATCTCTTTTTTCATATATGCGTATGGATTTTTAAACTTGAAGATGGTAACATTGATAAATTAAGATGGCAATTAAACACATTTTGCACTCAATAAATTGAAATTTGGCTAAATTTTACTCCTATTTTTTTCAGCTAATTTTCTTTCAATGAACCCAAACAGGAAGATTGGGTTCTCTGCAGGGTTTTCTACAAGAGCAGAAACACCATTCCAAGACCAAGTGTCGAGTCATTTCTGAATGAAGCCGGCAGCAGCTCCATGCCTCCTCTTGTCGACACATCATACATCACCTTCGATCAAGTGCACTGCTTCTCCGGTATGGGCCCCACTATCCACCGACCTAACTTTGCGGTATTTCCCATGGTTTTAAGAGGCTCAGATACCGGTAGTGAGATTTTAGATCAATTAGACTCTGACAAGAAGCTTTTGAAGGCATCTCTAAATAATCTTACCAAGTTCGATGAACAAGGGAACGGTTTCACTGGTGAAAACGGGTTGTCTACCATGTGGAATCCCTTTTAAGTGTCAAGGGCATTTTACTGAAGGGGTCTCATTTAAGATTAAATTCTTCAATTTTATAATTCTTCTTTTTTTTAGGCATTTGTAGGAGCTTGCGTGTACATGGATATTGATTGGGTGTACATGTATATTCATGTGTATTTTAGGATGTACATTGATTGAAAAAACAAAATGGATGCATTATTGCTAGTGCTAGGCACAAAAAAGTGCTTAAATATGAAGGCGTTGTGTACTTGTGTGGTTCTTTTCTGTTTTTGTTATAAAAATAAGTTGTTTGATTGCCCACTTTAATATGGCGCAACCTTGAATTAATTACTCTTTATTATTTGTTAACCAGTCAATGTAACCTCTTTGTTGGGTTGGGTTGGGTTGGGTTCTACTCTTGGAGGGCGTAATGCAAATTTTCTCCTTTTTTGGGTAATGCTTCATATGGGCTTCTCACAGTTCAACAATTCTGACATCAGTCTCCGTCTCAGGCCTCTATACAAAACAAATCCAATCCTCAAGCCCGTTGGAAATGGACCGTATTCTGGAAACGGTAGTTGGTTTGCAACTTGGATCAAACTATTACCACTTTACAAGCGATTCTCCTTCCTCCCTCCAACGCAAGTACGCAACTGCATCTCCTCCTCAGTTCGTCAGCTGAACCCTAGTTCTGTGCGAGGATCACCCCCTCCAAATTCATCGCCTGTTTAGCTAATTTTTCCTTATCAGGTCCTGTTTCAAAGCATTTGTTGAGAAATTGTTCGATGGGAGTCGGAGATTTGGAGCCTGGCGAGATACGTCTGGATCGAGACGAAAATAGAGATAGAGATTCGAAGAACAGAGGTCGAGATCGGCACGAAGACGGGGCTAAGGATAGGAGGAAGGAGGAGAGGAGTCGGGATAAAGAGAAGGAAAAGGAGAGGGGTAGGGATAAGGAGAAGGATAGGGATAACAGGGATAGCAGTAAGGTTAGAGAGAAGGAGAGAGAAAGGGCCAAAGACAGAGATAGAGACAGAGAAAGAGACCGAGACCGAGAGAAAGACAAAGAAAAGGCTAGGGATAAAAACAGAGGAAAGGAGGAGGATTATGAGAAAGAAAAGGAAAATGATAGAGAAAAGCCAAGAGACAGAGAAAAAGAGAGAGAGAAACCAAAGGAAAAAGAGAAGAGTAGGAATAGGGACAAAGATAGGGAGAAAGATGGGGAGAGGAATAGAGAAAGAGAAAAAGATAAATCTAGGGATAGAGAAAGGAGCATTGACAGAGATGAGAAATTAAAATCAAGAGACAAGGAAACAAGGGAAACGGGTAAATATGAGACACCGAAAGAGAGAGCCTCCGGGGTCAGGGAAAAGATCTTGAAGTAAGCATCTGAAATTTGAATTTCATTTTACCTTTACTGATACTTTTACTGATATGTAGTGGCACTTATCTCTAAATTTAGATTACAATTTTCAGGATGAAAGAAGAAAGATTGAAAGAGAAAGAAGATGAGGACTTGGAGGTATTGTCTTGGGTTAGCAAGAGTAGAAAGCTTGAGGAGAAGAGAAATGCTGAGAGAGAGAAAGCCATTCGCCTCTCTCAAGCCTTTGAAGAACAGGTTTGTTAATGATTTTTATTGAATCTATAATGATTATTTTGCTCATAACTTAACGGATTTCGAAAATAGAACGAATGTTCTCACATTGCAATACCCGTAACTTTCTGTATTATTTTCAAAGAGCACTCTCCATAATACCAGGGTAGGCAGACATTAACAAAATATATTCATAATGGGTTCATGGAAGTTGGATCCCAACATTACAGTTGTTTTCATGACATAGTTTAGTTGTAGCATAGGGGAAAACCAATGTTAGCAGACTTGGGTGAAGATATGACTTACTGCACACCATCCAAGTTTTAGTTGGAAGCATTTCCACTGTTATGCTAATTGCAGATATGAGAAGACAATACCAGAAAGATTTGATCCATTTATATAACATCTTCAGGATAAGTTGTTAGCTGGAAGTGATGATGATGATGATGAAGATGAAAGGGGCAATGCAAGTAGAGGAGGTACCAATTCTTGTGGTTTGGTTTTTTATGCACGATTGGAATATTTTCTATGCCTATTGAATTATTTGCTTTGATGTTCTATTTTTAATATTTAAAATATTTTTGTTTTTCAGACCACCTTGCTGGAGTAAAGGTGTTACATGGCCTAGATAAGGTCATGGAAGGAGGGGCTGTTGTTCTGACACTTAAAGATCAGAATATTCTAGCTGGTGATGACATCAATGAAGGTATTTAAAGTATTTTATTTTTTAAGTACATCGGTACCATGACAGGTCACTAAAATTTTGGTTTGTGACCAACTGGCCCCAAATTTTAATTTTTACACCCCCCCCCCCCAAAAAAAAATGTACAGGTATGTGGGTCTCAAAATTTGGCGGGCGTTTTGCACATAAAATTTTTCGAGTCCTATAGGTCTCAAACTAAATGTTGGGACAGGCTCTTATGATATTACCCCCATAGAAGTCGAATCTCATTTTGTATCGTGAATCATAGTATTTTGTATCCTTTCTGTGTATCATATCGTATCGTATCGTTAAGATACGCTAAACTTGTCTTAAAATGAATCAATAATAACTAAAATTAATATGTAGTGAATTTTTACACTTGAAAACATTATTATTTAGCTTTTATCACATTTATGTAGTATACTAGCATAATTTATGCCAATGATTTCGAATCGTACAATGTATCGTGTATCGTAATATTTAGTATCGTATCGTGTATCGTATCAAATCGTTTAAGATACGCTAAGTTATTCTAAAAATTAAGTAGTATAACAAGTTATAAATAAATTTCATTAAAAGAAGGTTCCACTAACCCTATACTTTAGAGTTTAGATTTTAAATTAAATTAACCGTCTCAAATTGAGAAATTGTCACCAAGTTACCCTGACTAAAAAACATAAAAGAAAAAAAACAAAACAATTAAATATCAGATTCTTAACAAATCTAATTAGGGGATTAGGGACAAATGTTAACATGAGAAGAGAATAAATATCAGGTTGTTAACAAATCTACTGAGGAGATAAAGGACAAAATAAATAACATTATTCTTACCAAATTGAGGATCAATCATAATTCCAATACTGTTAAAATTCGGGGGGTCAATTGACCCCCCTTGGGCCTTACTACATCCATCCCTGCATGGATAAATAAAATATATGAAATAAATAAGAGTTACCCACTTACACTGTCGTGCTTGGAGTTTTTAACTCTTCTCTCTCAAGGTTTTAAAATGTGGATTTAAATATGCATGCAGAAGGGCTTCACATAGTGCATATGTGGATTTTAATGCGGTAATATATATGCGGTTTATATGTTAAATTTTGAACGAATACATGAGAAATAAAGATATACTAAATATACACTTCCTTTTGACACCAAGCTAAGTGTAGCTCAGTGGAAAAGTCAGTTGGCACAAGCGCAAGGCATGAGATCGAGCCACGTTCCTGTTTTATTCCAATTTTCAGCAGTTATGAGGTGTAGATCTTCTGTACATACTAATATGCGGCTGCACAAACCAATCCAATGTGAATCCAGAGCGCACACACATATGTGGCCGCACAGACTGCATTTTAATCCAATGTTCTCTCTCAATCGTTGGCATATTTTTCCTTTTCTTTGTCGTTTTTTTGTCTCTTTTCGCCTTTTTTTCTCTCACACTAGGGTTATTTGATCGCCGAACAGGATGCGTAAAGTCGAGCATAAGAGGTAAAGTCGAAAAAGTATATGTATCTTAAAATTATTGTATCGTTAGGATACGTATCGTATCGAGATATAGAAAGATACATACACGATTCTTAAGATTCTTCTCTCTAGAGATACAAAGCAGTGATTTCAGTATCTTACGATTCACGATACGAATCGTACGATACGGTACGATTCTATAGGTTAGCGATACGAATCGTACAATACGGTACGATTTTACAGTATTAATATTTGACTATTTATTATTTAGTATACTATACATTATGTGTAAGTGTGTTAGTATGATATCCGTAGAATTATTCACAAGGTATAAAACTATAAATATGACTTCTCTGTGTAGTGTGTACATATTAGAAAACTTATACATTTTATAATTTATCTTTTTCAAGGTATAAATGTGTCTTCTTTGTGTTACAGTGTTAATATTTAACTTGTACATTTGTCTGTGACTTTTTTTATAAATTAAAAGCATTTTTGAGAATTGACAATGAAGTAGTTTATTTTGATTGTGTTTAATGATCATATAGCATGCAACATAACGTTATGCCATAGAAGTATGATAAATTTTGTTATTGAAACTTTCTTTTAATGAAATTCATTTGTAACTAATTATATTACTTAATTTTTAGAATAACTTAGTGTATTTTAAACAATTCGATACGATACACGATACACGATACTGAATACAACGATACATGATACATTGTACGATTCGAAATCATTGATACAAAATATAGATTCGTATCCTTATCCATTTGTATCGTATCGAATCGTAAGATACTAACTTCTATGATTACCCCTATTAAGTTTTGTTCTGGAAAAAGTTGGAGTGTAACTTTAGTTTTTTTTTTTAATGAAGAAGACATGCTATACTCATTGCCATTTTATTTGTTTTGTTACTCTTATGCATTCTGTCAGATGTCGATATGCTTGAAAATGTGGAGATTGGAGAACAGAAGCGCAGAGATGACATGTACCAGGCTGCCAAGAAAAAGACTGGAATATATGATGACAAGTACACTATTATTTACTTATCTTTTCTCCTAGTTGCAAGTTAATACTATCTTTACTTGTCATCCTTTACTGTTAGGTACTTATTGTTTTTTCTTCTTCTTGAATTCCAGGTTTAGTGACGACACTGGCTATAAGAAGCCGATGTTGCCTCAATATGATGAGCCTGCTGAAGATGAGGTATAATTTTGTGTTCACCTTTTGTGTTTTCAGATCAGTTCCATATTTTTCTCATGCTGATTTGTGTTATTTTTCTTATAGGGTGTAACTTTAGATGAAGGTGGTCGCTTTTCTGGTGAAGCTGAAAAGAAACTTGAAGAGGTATCACCATGAACTTATTTCTCTTTATTTCTTGTCTAGCCTATGTTCTTTTAGTTTTATTGCGTGTACAGGTCTGCACTTTTATGGTTTTCAGTTTCTATAATTTTATTATTTTCACAGCTTAGAAGAAGAATTGAGGGAAGTTCATTGCAGAAGCCATCTCTTGACCTAAGTGCCTATACGAAAACCTCATCCGAGTATTACACCCCAGAGGAAATGCTTCAATTTAAGAAGCCCAAAAAGAAGAAATCACTTCGAAAAAAAGAAAAGCTAGACCTCGATGCCCTTGAAGCTGAGGCCATTGCTTCTGGCCTGGGCCCTTCAGATCTTGGCTCCCGTAAAGATACCACACGATTGGCTGATACATCTGAACAAGAGAAATCTGCTGCAGAGGCGAGAAAGAATACCTACCAAGCAGCTATAGAAAAGGCTGAGGCAGCAGTTAGGGTAATTAGGGAGGAACGGGTTCAATCCATTGGAAAAACAGAAGAAGGTGACAGGGGAAACAATGAGCTACTTGTTTTTGGAGATGACTATGAGGATTTGCAGAGGTCGGTGGAGCAAACAAGGAAGCTGGTGATGAAAAAGAAGGAGGACAAGAATGATTTAGACCTCTTAAAAGATGCTATTTCAGCTTCTGAAAAGAAAGGAGAAGGGGAGGTGGAAGGGGAAGCAGCACAAGGGGGTAAAGTGATTATAACTGAGATGGAAGAGTTTGTATGGGGTCTTCAGCTAAAAGAAGGTATATCTTTTATTTGGTTCGTCGTTTATGTGCTCTCATTCAGAGATTGGTATTTTTCCATACATAGTTTTGTGCCGGTTTCTCTTTTATTGGTTGTGGGGCTGCCCCTTCAAGAGGTAGGAGTGGCTTATGCAAAGAGGCAGGAGGGAAAGACTTACAGGCAACGGGGGTTTTGTTGATCAGTTTGCTAATTCCTTCTACTATTCTACTATAAAAGAAATATACCTTTGTGTTTTTATAATTTGTTTATTGGGTGAAAAATGGAAGAAACAGAAGAATGGTAGATGTCAGTGACAAAAAAGAGAATTTGAACACAATAGTTGTCTTAAATTTTTGGGTATATGGTGTCACCTCTGATTTTACTTTTCGAGTAGGTTATTATTTATTAATATCCTGCTATTAATCTGCAGTTATTTATTTACCATTATGTTACAGACACCCTTCAAACTGAAATAGAAGATGTCTTCATGGATGTCGATTCAGAGCCTGAAATGACACAACAGGACAAGAATACTGAAGTCACTGGCTGGTCAGAGGTCAAAGAATCTGAATCTGCAACTGAACCACCACCAAAGGAGGAAAAAAATGAAGTCACCCCTGACGAAATAATCCATGAGGCAGCTGTTGGTAAGGGCCTAGCAGGTGCTTTAAAATTATTAAAGGATAGGGGAACATTGAATGAAGGCATAGATTGGGGCGGTAGAACAATGGATAAGAAGAAGAGCAAGTTAGTAGGCATAGTTGATGAACCAGCTCCAAAAGAAAAAGAGATCCGCATCGAGAGAACTGATGAGTTTGGTCGAATTGTAAGTTATTTCTTTTATTTCCACTTTTGAAATGAACCATATTATCTTTGTTTGTTACAAAAAAAATAATGAATGCAAATCAAGCCCTTCACTTGAATTTTTCGCACGTTAAAGGGTCCCTTTATGTTTTGTTAGGTTTTCTTTGTCGCTAAGTTCCATTATTTTTGTGAACAACAGATGACACCAAAGGAAGCATTTAGGACTTTATCACACAAGTTCCATGGGAAGGGCCCGGGAAAAATGAAACTAGAAAAGAGAATGAAGAAGTTTCATGAGGATCTAAAGACAAAGCAAATGAGAGACTCTGATACGCCTCTACACTCCATGGAGAAAATGAGAGAAGCACAGGCTCGAATGAAGGCACCTTACCTGGTCTTGAGTGGCAATGTCAAACCTGGGTGTGTTTATTTTGTTTTATTTGGTTTCTTAATTTTTTTTTTTCATTTTGAGATGAGAACATAAAAGCCTCAAATTTTACAAAGGCATCATTCTGAAAAAGTTTGCATATTCCTTATTACCAAAATGCAATTCCTGGCTCAATCTCCTCTGAAGAGATTAACATGAGTTTATTAGATGTTGTTATGGGTAGGATGTGAGAGAATACTTCCTGCTTTTTTTGTGGTTTTGTAAACCAATTTTGGATTGAGGAATTATAAATGGCTTGTTGATTCTTTGTTACGCAATAATTTAGGCAAACAAGCGACCTGAGCAGTGGATTTGCTACAGTAGAGAAAGATATCGGGAGTCTGACACCCATGCTTGGTGACAGAAAGGTAAATTCTTTTCTGAAATTTTTAGTTCTTGTTCTTTTTCTGTGCTTCATTGCAAAGTTCTATTTTTTTTTGTTGAAATCCTGGTGCAATTTCTATACCTTAACAACTCTAGACTGCATCTTCTGAAAAATGAATTTAACATCCATTATTCCTCAAGTCCCATTATCAGAAACAGGATAAGTATGTGTTTACAGCTACCTGGTGCTGAATGTTGACCACCCAAAGACCTGCAGAACCAACCTGGGTCTGAACCAGACCATACTGGTAATTTTGGAAAATCAAAGATAAATAAAGCAAAGTGAACCCAAGCTCGCAAATCTGAATCCAGATGACTCACGAATCCAAGAAAGCCTGTGACTAGACCTAGACCTGAAACATGAAACCTGAATCTGACCTGCTTAACATGTCACCTTGACCCGCTGAACTGAAATGAACCCTAAAACTTTTCTGCTACCCATGATGAAACTTTAGCAGACTGATAATCTGAAGGAACTTGAGAACTCATTGGCCTGTTTTACACTATGCTCAACAAAATCAAGCCTTGAAAGATCCAAGACTAGAAATATAGCCCAAACCTGAAATAACTTTAAGAGCTCTCGCAACCCAACTTAAATCAACCAGTAACTGTGATAACCTGATGCTCAAATGGAGTAATCCAAGACCAGAGAACTGAACTTTAAACGGCCCAAAATATCCAACAGTAACCCCACTCTACATGTATAATGTAAACTCTGAGATTACAAAAAGAGAACCAGTATACTACTTTCTTTTTCAAAAAGAGAAAAAGACTTCCAAGAAATAGTACTAACATGATTTTTTTTAGGGATTTTGATTGAATGTGCATAACTTTCCCATTGAGATACTTCGTATTGTTGATGTCATATTTATATCTTGTGTTTTTTTCTTTGTCAAATATGTTCTGTTATTTCATTTATTATTGTATTGTGTTTACCAGGTTGAACATTTCCTGGGAATTAAGAGGAACGCAGATGCAGCCAGCATGCCACCTCCCCCACCTAAGAAGCCAAAGAATTAATATGCTTTCTATGAATTATGGGACTCTTACGGTTCAGTAGCTAGCTCGATCTTGCTACTTGTATACAGTTTTGAATTTTGTTAATCTCTCTTTTACGTGGTGCAATTATTAGTATGTCGTAAT
Source organism: Schoenoplectus tabernaemontani (assembly GCA_037127355.1). Classification (NCBI taxonomy): domain Eukaryota; kingdom Viridiplantae; phylum Streptophyta; class Magnoliopsida; order Poales; family Cyperaceae; genus Schoenoplectus; species Schoenoplectus tabernaemontani. The sequence continues at coordinate 17,925,151 of CM073755.1, read as the reverse complement.
GCAGAATTTTCTTTATAAGGATTTGTTGAATGTCTCTAACTCTGAATTACATTAGATGATAAACGGTGTGGGCCGGACGAACACTTTGCCAGGACTGTTATTGACGACCAAAATTGAACCTCACGATCCCAAAGGGCAAGATTCTCAACAAATGTAAAAAAATAATAATAGAGGTTTATTGTACTATTATTATTATTGTTATTATTGCTATTATTATTAGCATATTATCATTATCATCTTTATTTATATATTATTATTATTATTATTTTATTTTTTTTCTTCCATCATATTCATTATTATCACTGATATTTGAGATTTTTTATTTTTTTTATTGGGTTTTATTTCTAGCCTATCCCAATTTATTTGGGATTAAAGGCTTTGTTGTTGTTGTTGTAAGTCAAACAAAAACAAAAGTAGTTCAAAAGATGGCGGGATCTCCGATACACCACACGACGTATTGTATTGTGTTCAGATCATAGCAAAACTTAATTGCGTTCAATTACTTGAGAAATCAGATCAATTTAATCCAATTTCGAAGATTTCAGTGAAGTTAGATAAAAGAAAACGAGAGGATAAATGATTCAAAATTTCATGATTTTTTAAAATAAGCATTATTGATAGAATGAGAGAGTTTGAACAATTTTTGATTATCTTAAAATAGAATTGATTATAATGACTAAGTCTCAATTTATAAATTAATTGTCTAACTAATAATATAAACGTTAAACATCTCTCACACTACACCTCACACTATATTTCCTATATAATTTTATTTATCTCAACCTATATCTCTATCATCCCCCTCAAACTCATCATGCGCTACGTATGATGAGTTTGCACATATTGTGAGTTCTAACATCTCGTCTTGTGCTTTTGATCTCTAATTGCATCACGGGTCTTCTTGAAGATAGATAGAATGAAGAAGAGCTCTTTTGACTCAAGAAAAAATATTGATTGTTTCATGCTCTTTTAAGTCATTTTGAAACATCGATAGAATGATCTTTGTCCTTTTTAACAACAATTCAAAACTCATTTGAGTTCTCTTGAAAAGAAAAGAAGAGAAGATTAGAAAGAATAGAAACCCGGTGCATGGTTTGATCATATGGAATTTAATTGGGAAAAGAGGTTTGATCGTGAATTTGTAGGAAGGTTTTGGAGAGTTGTAGATGATTATTGTGGGGGAAGGATGACCTAGCCGAGTACTTCTTTAATGGGAAGGATTGTGAGCCTTTCTGCAAGTTTAGTATTTCTTTCTATAATTTCACTATGCGCCCAAGGTGGCCTTTGTTATAGAGTTCATGAATAGATGCCCACAATGTCGCTGAAGTCTGACAATATATGACTCGTGCAAGAACCGGCATAAGAATCAACGATTTGAGCCATCCAAGTAGGAGCTGGTCCTGCATGTACCAACTTAATGACCAGACATCTCCAGGAAAAGAAATTAGTATGGTGAAGTTCTGATGAGGGCTGATTGAAGGCCAAGGATGACTAGCGGCTAGGTGACGACGGCACATCCGACCTCCGCCTTTGTTTCTCGCACTAAGGGCTGGATCGACACAAGCTCCGTGCCAGAAGACAATCTGAACTGGCAGATTTTGATCGTGTTGTCCCACGTAAGCACAGGTTTGATCTGATCGAAAGTTTGAGGTAGTTGTGCGAGGCGGAGTACGGTCTTCGATGCTCGATGACGATGGTTGCCTCGGGAGCTCTGGTGGAGGAGGGGTGATGAAGCGTGCGCGAGAGAAGAGGCTGGAAATCAGGAAGCACACGACACTGGCTGAGCATAAATTGCGATCAGGAAGAGAGAGAAGAAAACGCGATCAAGTCTGATTTTGATCTTGATCACGCAGAAGAAAGAAAGAATAGAAAAGTAGAATAGGTGGCAGTGGCGTCTAGGGTTTGTGTTGATATCTTGATCTGATCTTGAGCGCTAGATTGGGCAGAGAGAAGTAGAATTAATTCTTGAATAGAAAAAATAAGAATAGAAAGGAGAATAAAGGTTATTGCTGGGAATAAGTGGGAAATTTCTGGAATAGAAGGTTACTAGATAGTTTTCTGGATTAGAAGAGAAAAAAAGGATAGAAGCTGGAATAGATGCATAATTTCTGGAATAGACGTGAGTCTAATTCCAGTGGTGACTTGTTTCTGATACCATGATAGAATGAGAGAGTGAGAACAATCTTTAATTATTTTAGAATAGAATTGATTACAATGACTAAACCTCAATTTATAGATTAATTATCTAACTAATTAATCATAAACGCTAAACATCTCTCACATAACACCTCACACTATCTCTTATACAATTTTATTCATCTCAACCTATATGTCTATCAATTATTGAATCAAAATTTTAATAATAAATATTATTAAATCAAAATTTTAATAATAAAAATGACATAGACGCATATCTGCGAAACACATAAGATGTAACAGTAATAGCTGACAGAATAGAGACTGCATATCTGCGAAGTATGCAAAATAATTCTGTAACCCCAAAAAAATACTGAAAATATCCAAACACCTCGTACCAAACAAATACCCCGCAATCTCTCCCCAAAAAATATTCTTTTAAAAAAATTAATATTTAGACCACGCCCCTCTTCCCTCTCACTCCTAACCTCCAATCCTGAAATATCTCCATGCATTGACCTACTTGCTTAAAAAAAATTATCTTCATATGTAATATCAGATGAGTAAATATCACTATCAAAGTCATGATCGCCATCGTTGTCATCGTTTAAGTTATCATCAGAACCGTCTGACCAACCGCAACAGGTGCAATAGAGGGTGAACACATAATGCCCAAACTTGTAGTCATCAGTGGATTCACCTGGGAGCCTCAAGTTTTTCATCCATTCAAGCTCACTCTAATGGTTTCATCAATGTTTACCCGGTTACAATTTCGAACATCGAGAGACTCAAGTTGGGGGCACCCTTCAAGGATGGCACGCAAGCCCTTGTTCGTCATCCTACATTTTTCAAAAACATTTTATTTCAGTGTGGTGATAATGTAGCTATGCAAGAGCACGTTTCCACAGCTGGTTTCATTCATGGATCATTGCATAAGAGGTAAAAATAATTTCATAATTCATATGGAGTTCTGCTTATCTTCACTTCTCGAACATATATATACCTTTGGAACAAATACTCGCTTTACATTTTTTTGTTGTCCATATGAATCAACTTCTTTGCTTTATTGTATGAGGTTGTACGCTCTTCTTCATTTTTGTTGGCCTATTAAGTACATGCATGGATGGGATTATTGACTTACTCTATTCTAAAGATCAACTACAAACTAATTCAAATGGGTTGCTCTACTCATCAGTCATCATGATTCATGTATGAATAAAAGTACAGGCGTGCAAAACTTAATCAATTTTATAAAAACACACAACTCACTTACTACCAATTAGCTGAAGAGAATGTAAGCCATGCATAGTTCTTCCAATACATTTTGCTATTGAATTCTTCTCATCTTTAGGCCATTCAGGACATTGAATAAATACTTTGTTGAACCGGAAGCACTTCAGCTGAGGGCATGATTGTCCAATTGTCTGACACAAATCTGGAGAGTAGTAGAATCTTGTAAGCTCTATCTCCTCTAGTAGAGGCCACTTCTTTATTGTTTTCACCAACACTTCCTTGAAATACCATAACAGTTGATGAGGCTGATGCTTTTTCAATTACTGGTACTACAGACACACACTCAGAGAGAGAGAGAGAGAGAGTTCAGATCCAAATTAACTTTCAAAGAAAATGTACAAGAAGTAAAAAATTTGGCCCACACACTGTGAGCCAGGGGCGGACCCAAGGTTATCCAGGGGGGGCACGTGCCCCCCCTGGATTTTGAAAAATAGTGTTTTTCGGTAATATTTTCGGTAATTTGCCCCCCTCTGAATTGTCTGGTTATTTTTATTGAGAAAAAAATATTTAATACCGTGCATAATAAAATAATTATGCAAAGATATCAAAATATAAAGTTCCTTAGTCGAAAACTTTCTTCATCAACTTGATTATCTATTACTTTGAGCTTTATTTTATTGTTATTTTAATATATAAAATATTATTATTTAATAAAAAAAATTATTAGTTAAGTATATATATTAAATTATTTTTTTATTTAGTACCCGATTAGTTAATGGGTTTGAACCCGATAAACCATTACAATCCGATAATTGCCCCCCTAATCAAAATTCTAGATCCGTCATTGGTGTGAGCAAGTCGGGCCCTACAACAAGATAGGACAATGGCATGCTTACGCCACTGGGAAAGCAGCTTACATATTGTCTGTCTCAATGGTTTGAAATAGAAGAAACTATCATAATTGGAAAAAAAAAGCCACAAGATATATTATTATTAAGTCACACCCAAATTACCTTGCCCTGTATGATAAACACATTGCTTACCTTTCTGCAATATATTGCAAAAGAATCGTCACTACCAAATTCCTCAGCCGAAAACTCCTCCAGCTGTCCTGCACTCCAATTCACCGCATGCAATACAAGCCATATCCTCAATACTAGTTGCCATGGCAAGTCATGTCGACCTTCCTCCATACTAGTGACTCATTTCTAGCTAGTGCTAACCAACTCCGGCAAAGACGAATCGCTTTTGTTAAGATTGTGATTGAATCCATTTTTTGGAATATCATGTATACTATGTCTGATGGTAGCTCCTGTTGAAAGATAAACTTAATTTTAGTATTAAAGTTAAATAAATTACGAAATAAAGGGAGGCTCTTTGGCATCAGCACATTGGCAGAATTTTAAGGTTGATTAATGACAGCATTTGAAGGAGCAAATGGACGTGGAATTTAGTGTATGATCTATGGATGGAAAGCTCTTGAAGTCTAGTTTCCAATGGTTTAAATTCCAAATCGTTTGAAGTTCCCTACAGAGAGTTATGACGATTTTAGTGGACAGTGATCAGCTGAAAGGGTGTTGTTTAGAATTTTATTTTTATTATATGTTTTTATTACGAATTTTAAGAGTCATGTCTAAAGCTATAAATAGACTTGTATTCTGTTGTAAGCAAGTAAGAGAGAAGAAAATAGTGTAAGAGAAATAAAAGATATAGTTTGAATAGAAAGAAATTTCAGAATTATTCTCTCTTCCTTCCACCGAGATATATCATATTATAACAGCTCCGACCATTTTCTTTTTTTCAAGTAGACTTTGTGATGTAGTAGAGAAACATAGGAATTAATATTTGGAAAGCAAAAACAATAAGCTGGATATATAGCTGATAAGAAAAATTATAAAAAAATGATCCATTTGTAATTGTGCATTCTGTGTATCTCAGCTGGATATATAGCCGATATGAAAAATTATAAAAAGCTGATCCATTTGTAATTGTGCATTCTTTGTGTATCTCACAACTGCTAACAGATGTAAACCATTAATTTTTGGCATTTGGTCATGAGTCATGACTGAATTAATTAAGAACACCGTAATTTGGGTTGAACATTGTGTATTTCAATTTTGAAGAACTCTATCAATAACAGCCAAGGAATTTGGCGTCAGAGACTAATTGCATATCTAGTGATGCAACAAAAGACCTGCAGTTTCGGCATGCAAACCCATTTTATATTGATCAGTAACTAAAGGAGTAGGCACATACTTGATTTCTCCCAAGGCACGACCATTCTAGAAAGTACCATAATATCATACTCTTTTCTTTGATTAAATCTCTTTGACTTCCCCATATCTTGGCGAATGGCAAGTCAATACTACAAGTAAAATATAAACGAAATATGATTACTAATAGCTAAAAGTGTATACAATTTCCTTTTATTTCCACTAGTATTACTTGGTCAGAAGAAACAAGCAAAAATAAAAAAATAAGCATATAATTACATCACGACAATTACCAACAAAAAGTTTGTCAACAGAATGTAAACGAACTACTAATTAAAAAGGAACCTGAGATCTATGTCTTTGATATTTAGAATGAATCTCATAAAGAATGTCTGATATCTAACTCAGTGCAATTTAGACAATCCCTTGAGTGGTAAGAAAAATAGTAAAGATCTAAACACTATAAAACATTTTTACCTGCACAGACTGATTTGGTGAGAAATGATCGAAGAATAGGAGAAGGCGAGATGTCTAAAAATCCATGTCGTGAAGCATGAACCGACTAATTAATTAAGCGCTTGAAGAGCAAAATCAAAATTTGTTCTTAAACAAACTGATGCTATGTGTATCCTTTCCAAAATATCCTTATTTCTTATATGATTAAAATTAAGAAATTAAGGAAATAACACTCACAATATCTCGAAAAAAGAAAAAAAAAACACTAAATAATTAAACAGTCAGTTGGTTAGCTCGACAGAAAGCTAAAATAATAGTACTATTAATAAAAAAAGGAAAATTAAAGTACCAACTCTCCATTTGGAGCTTGTCTTGGTTCAGGAGAACTAAAAATGCCATGGAGATGCCTTCTTCGTTCTTCATTAGCCATTTGCACACTGGCGTGGGCCCGTAATGCCAAGTCACCTTTTCACTGTCATCCTCTATTCTGTTGCTCATGCAACTATGTTGTACGACGCCAGAAGTCTTAAGATTCTATCTAGTGTCATCCCTGCCTAAAAATATAAACGGATAAAAGCAGCTTTACTTGGTGTTATATAATTTATATTAATGTAATCTGCAACATTCTTTACATTTACAAGAATTTAATCTCTGATTTCAAATTCTATGTACGTTGGTTTGCTCTTTTTTCTTCTGTCACCAACTCTTTTGTTTTCTTTGTTGTAATAAGAAATTGTATAGCAATATGAAGGATTATTACCATGCTCATAGACAACAAAATGATTCTTATGAAAACTAAATTCAATTTAGTTTTGGGTTAAGATATTTTCTGTAGGAACTTATAGCCGAATGGGTTTTTGCGAGAGGTTATGATTCAGGAAGTTCGATTTGATGAGGCGATTAGCAAAGGGCTTAAAATGCAATTGAAATTTGAAGGATCACCTCATCACCAGATGAGATGCCTTATATTATTCTGGAATTGTTTAACAGGCCCAAATCTATTTCCTCCAAAGAATCATATTCATATATAGGCTGTTCATAATTCGGCCCACCTGTTCATTAAATCAGTTTCCCTACCCATGATCCTTTTTATTTTTCTGAAGAGTGAACAGTGATGGTATTTCCATATTTGGTACGTAGTTAAACTACACAAATTGTAAACTTCACGTCCGTAAAGCAAAAGTTTATTGTTACACAGGTAAAAAATACTAGTATGCGTTGTTATGATAATGTCTTTTAAAAATATAAAAATTCATATTTTCATATGAAAAGAAAGGAAATAAAAATGAAGATAATTTAGTAATTAATGTAAATTTCAATCATGAATACATAATTAATGTAAAATAAATACAGAATTGAGAGAAAAAATATCATTCATAATTTAAATATAGTTGGAATTCATAATTGATGGCAATCTAAAAAAAAGAAAATAAAGTAAAGCAATTATACTTCTAAATTATGTAGTATTTCGTGTAACAATCAAAATTAAGAAAAAAATATAATTTCAACACAAATGATCATAGAGATAGTAATATTTTTTTGGCGAATAACTCAATCTGATAACTGATACTAGTTTTAAAAATTCAATATAAAATCTAAACTATTATAGAATTCATTTATTTGCTTAATAAGAAGAGATAACATATCTTCCGTAAAATCGACCTATCAAGCTGTAAATAGTATCTCAAATATCGGAACGCAAATATTTCTTTCAGCGCATGCGCATGGGCATGCACATATTACGGAAGTGTACTAAGCTAATATGTCCGTGCATAGCGATAGCTAAGTAAACTAAAATTCTAAGTTCGTTTTTTTTTTGAAAAATTGACAACATATATTGATATTTCTCAAATCAGAAAAAAAAAATATGAACATGTTGTTTATTTCTTATAACCTGGTGTGAATCGATTTTCATGTAATTTATTATCATTGGTATTCAATTAAGTACAATAAATATCTATCATCGAAAATCTTATGTCATTTTTTGTACAGTGAAATTTATATCAAATTTTATCATTTTTATGTATAAAGTATGTTATATTTTATTTGCTGAATTTCAAAATTACAAATTCTTTTGCAATTATTAACGTTGTCAAACTTATTGATTGTCAGTAGATCGATCATGACCCCTTAAATAAAATTAATAAGAGATGAAATTTAATTCGTTTTGTTGAAAGAAAACTAGATTTTTATTACTGTCGCTAAATCTTAATTTGTGGCCAAGTGATTGACAGATAGTACTTCTATTGTAGAAATACTTGTATTTAGACTTCATATGTTATGTACTGACTTCATTAATCTTTATTATTATTATTAACTAGCACAAAGTTTGCTTACTATGCTTTTTCACGAAAAAAATATGTACTTTCCTACTTTTTATAATTTCTGTTGTTGTGGATGCAACATGTCTTTGTGTGCTTATCGATTCTAATGAGCGATCATAAAAAATATAGCATGATTTAAACGGTTCGGATTTACATAAAGATGGCAAAATCTAATCCATCTTGATAAATATGACCGAATCGATCCGATGTGATCTAATTCATTTTTTTCAAAAATCAAACTAATTCAATCTAATTTGATCTAATCGGAATTTAAATATTATACAATCCAATAAAAGAGAAAATCAACATTCAAATTGATTCGATCACTCAAACTTGAGCTAAAATCAATCTAAAATAATAATAATAATTCAAATTAAGCTGAGACACTTCTTGGAGAGATTTCTTTGAAGCTTTAGCTCTTAGTATATTGTTTTGTTAAATTTTTTTTATTTACTTTCATTTAGTATTTTAGTTTTTTATTTCGGCAAATTTCGGTACCATCTCCAGAACTAGTGCTTTCATGGGTCCAATCTTCTGCTATAAACGCTATGACAAGTCTCTATCATGAGGAAAGTACTACGGCTCAAATGTTAACTAACATGAGGGATTTTTATTTTTTATTTTGTAAGCTCAACCTGCTATAGAGCTAATGATAGAATCCTGCCATCACTAATATGATAGCAGATGTGAATTCGTGCCTTCATCCCTTGTAAAATTATTTTATTTTGCTTATAATAAAATTTGGAAGATAAGAATTTTATTCTTATCTAATAAAATTTATAATTGTGAACTCAGACATGAAAAATCTAAGACAGTGATGACGCTGGATGTCATTCCGTGCACTCGTATCTTTTGTCTCTGCTGCCTAGCGTGGTTGGTAGAGTCGGTACAGAATCAGAGTAGAGACGATGCCAATGGTACCGAGTGCAGTGCATTTTGTACTTTCACCAAAAAAATTAGTGCATTATGTACTCACACGTCATCAGTAGCGTTGCTAATTTGAAGAACACCCATGAGAACAATACCATTGTCTGGTTTGACGAGATTAGTAATCTGTGCCCTTTCTTCTCGTTCCTTCTACTTTTCGTAGGAAATATAGGCAAGAAAAAGGGAAAGGTCATACTCATACTATCATACAAGAACTTAAATAATGTTGACAAATCGAAGAGGCTGACTTTGGCAAGTATATTAGCTCATCGCCATATCATGTTTGACATATTTGACAAAGAAAGGCAAACCACATGCATTTGATCTTTTCATCGCTCGCTTTCTTTACAATTTTTTAAGAAAATTGGGCCTGTACCTGACGAATTTTCACTTGTTTTATTATTTGCTTTTTTCTTTCTGAAAGTTGACAATTGCACTTGCATGTAATTGCACTTGATCTTTCAAGGATCACGACTACCACAGGAGGACCCTGTTTACATTGCTTTGTAGCCTTCTTACATTAATTAACCTTCTCAAACTTCGGTTTTGACAAGCAGGCACCAACATTTTATAAGTCAATGGTGGATAGGTCTCAGCCCTGCCAATATTTAGTTCATGAAATCATTATCATCATTATTATTTCTTTTTATATTTTCGTGGAACCTGTTTTTTAAGTGCAGGGTTGATCCGTACGTTGATTAGTTGAACCAGACCATCTAAACTTCTGTGTTATGAAGTTTGTAATGAAGACTTTGATCCTTTCTACAAGAATCTATATGAGCCTGGAATCTCCACAAAAAAAAAATGTCCAGTAGTCTTCATTGAAAAATCTTGTTTGGCAGATAGTGTTGATTTGTCTCTCAGTCATCATTTTTTTTGTTTTTATTTTACTGATGGTCTTATAAATTTTGTCTCTTTGTTCGATTATTTATTTATTTATTCGTCTTTCTGTCACTCTTTTATTTTAAAAAGAAGTAGTTTGTTCATTTGAGGTGATGTTATTTAAAATTACTAAAGAAGAATAATTGTGTTTCAATTTCAATAAATTCAAATATTGATTCAAGATTTGAAATTTTATGGTATGCTCAATAACTAATTAATATGATGCACTAAAAGCCAAACACAATGATCATCACGGTGAATTGCTTCAAAAAAAAATTTTGGGCTTCTATAAAATTTATTTATATATTTGAAGATAAAATCATTTAGATTATTTTAGTATATGACTTAATTTAGAACTAATTTAATATTTTGTGTTATTTAAATTTGGATCAATGAATTTTTTTTCTTCTTTCTTTTTATGAATATAATCATCTTTTTTAAATAAAATTAGTTTTCTATGAGTGTTCAAAAGAAATTACGCTGGTTATGATGCAAAGGAAAAGAAAATAAATGAATGAGACAAGAAAAGTAAATTCTTATACGGGTCCGTTTGATTTGCAGGGATGTAAGGGATATTATAAAAATCTTGAAACTTTGATTTGTTAGAAAAAGAGCCGTAAAGATAGGAGGGAGGATAGGCTTTTAATTTTTCAACAAGCATAGCATTTTACTTTTTAAAATATAAATATATATGTATCATTATGTGTAGCTGGTCAGAAATAAAGAATACTCGACTCATTACATGTATCACACGCTTTGAAATCCATAAAGCATTGAAGTTTTATCTAACTTTTTAGTTATGAACCCACCCTAACCCATCTTTCCTCCTCTTTCTTTTGCTTTCCAGTTAAAAATTAGGGAACCGGAAATAAAATAAAAAATAAAAAGAGCAAAAGAGGGGACAGACTCGAAAAGATCTGTATTTTCTGAAGATCTCAACATCAAACAATCTAAAGAAAGATTATGGAAATACCTCCCTCTTCCTTCATATTCCTTCAAATCAAACAGACCTCCAATTTAGAAGGTCAAAAATCTATGGAGTTTTCATATAATTGTTGGAGATAAGTAAATTTATTTGTACAAATAAAATTTTATCCAGTTACTCTCTCTCCCCACCTCTCCACTCGTCTATCCTCTTCTGGAGCAAAGGGTGAGATGAAATAAAAGTAAAGTTTTACACCAAAATATTTCACATTTATAACTAGACAAAAAGAAAATAGTTAATTAACTTTGTGAACTTACCACATTTTTTTAAAAAGAACAACAATAATTTGTTGGAATTTTTTTTTGCTAAATTAAAACCAATTTAGCAATCTATCCAAGCTAAAATGCTGTTTTTTTTTTTGCAGATTTAAATTCCATGATTAGCTAATATATTAAAAACACCACTCATCAAACATAAATTAGTTGATAAGAAAAGGAAAATAGAACAACTTTGTGAATTCTTGCAACCTCGCTAAGTATATACACTTAACCGCGAAAAAAACAATTACCAAACCTTTTCAAGTTCATTGAACTTACCCAAGAAAAAAAAAGAATAAAACAATAGACATAATTCGCAACTCCTCTGATTTCTCAATAGGATATATGCACAAAATTTACAAGCCTTATTGGATGTTCTCCCCAAAAGAAACCCCCTGAAATGTGACAAGTACTGATTTTCACTTGAAGTCCCTGTCGGAGGAAGCCACTGAAAGAAGTGTGGTATCATCCTCTGAAGAAAAAGCTGTCGTGGCCGCAGCTGACGAACAAATAGTGGTCGATACTTGACCAAAATTATGATTTTCTTTTGTGTTTTTCACTTTTAGGTCCATAAAATCACTAATTACTGCAGGTTTGGTGATTCTCTCTGCGCTTATTTCTTTTGCCCCTGTAAGTAATCTTAAAACATTTGACATAGAAGGACGTAATTTGGTAGCATCTTGGGTGCACAATAGCGCAACCTTTAAGAAACGAGTTGCCTCTTCCATGTTCAAATCATTTCCCAAAAAGGAATCAACTATCTGCTCTAGGTTTCCCTGCTCATACAATACCCATGTCTGCAAGGAGAAAAAAAAAAATTAAGGGTGTTACACAAAAGATACCTAAATTAGAAAACTCAATTTCCCTGCACTATGTACATCAGTTTTTTGTTTCTCTAGTATTTTGTACATTGTATGCTCGTTTTGGTTTCTAACGAGCACTCTGTTGAAGTACACTCTACTTTGTTTCGTTTTCTCAAAATTAATTTGGTCAACATGTGTCAATGTTCATAGAACCACAATTAAATAAATAACAGGGACGCACAGACCCAATTATATCTTTGCTATCAAAACTAGGACCGCAAGTGACTGACATTAGTTGAACTAGGACCGCAAGTGACTGACATTAGTTGACATGCAAAATCATCAATGGCAAGACTTGTCCCAAGTCAATCCCCTACCGTGTCTCATTGTGGTCCCAAAGCAACAAAAATGAAAAAAAAAAAATAGTTAAGTGAAAAAAATCACTAGTAAATAAACCAAGGATGATTGCCAAGTTAAAATGAAACATACTCGTTCAAGAAGGAACTGATCCTCATAAGGCAGCCTAGTGTTGGTGTTGCATCTACCGCTTACAATTTCCAACAGAAGAACCCCAAAACTGTATATATCTGATTTTCTAGTCACCTGACCTCTTATAGCATATTCCGGAGCCAAGTAACCTCTAAATTAAACACAAGAAAACAAAATCAGAACTCCTTTGATCTTCACACTGACATCAAGCTTCAAATCCAAATGTTTGAACTCCCTTGTTTTTTTTTCTCTAAAATTAAGCTAAATATAGAAGAATGAAAATCTTACATGGTACCAGCAACCCTAGTGCTGACATGGGTGGCATTAGGAGGGAGAAGCTTAGCTAATCCAAAATCAGAAATCTTAGGGGTTAAATCTTTGTCTAGTAATACATTACTAGCTTTTATATCTCTGTGTATAATAGGAGGTCTAATTTCATCATGAAGGAATGCCAGGCCACGGGCTACCCCTATGCAGAGATTCACACGGGTCTTCCAGTTGAACTCCAAATTATCAGGGTTTCGACCTGCATTTGAAAATAAATTCAAATGAATTGATGATATCTTGATACTTTTTAAAAGTTGTCAACTGACTGAACTGAAACACTGGCAAGGAAGGGGTAAAATATTAAAAGAAATTATTTGAGATAAAACTGAGACTTCATGATTGGTCCATATAATACAGTACATACTGACATGCTACTGGTACTGGACACAGTGGTACCATCCTCACCAGGCCTCGAGCAGAGGCATACTGCACTCAAGGAAAGTGCTTGTCCAGATAATACCAGTGCAGGTAAGGACTTGCTAGTGTTGTAACCATCCGCAGTCTGAACAGCAAATATTGAACACGTTCTAGCAGGTATCCATCCCAATTCCCCGAAAAAATAAATTGTACTTAAAAGCAAAAGAATGATAAATAATGTATTTCAGCTCCATTTCAAGCAAAAAAAAAAAAGATAAAAAGTGTGTTGCGCACCTAGAAGTGTTTGAGAGAGGCTATTATTTTCCATATAAGGATAGACAAGAATTCGATGGATGCCTTCAACACAGCAACCATGTAACCTGACAAGGTTTTCATGATTTATGTCTGATATAACCGTTAATTCCGTCAAAAACTCCCGCACACCTTGTCTAGATTCTGAGGAGAGAACCTTAACTGCCACAAAGGTCCCATCTTTCAGCTTTCCCTATATCATGTAAACCAGATAATTTATTATATGAAATCAGCTTATTCAGAAATGCAATATGATTCAGTTTTTCCACAGCCAATAATTTGCTTGGTGTTTATTTCTTGTGCAAAATTGGACTAAAATTTATAGAAGCACCCTTCAACCCTAAGATATTTGAGAAAAAACGTTAAAAAGGAAGATATTTGGAAAAGAAACGTAACACAAGGTAAATGGTACATTGCTATAACTAATAAAAGATTGGCTTATAATGATGATGCACTCAAAGTTCAAAAAGAAGACGGTGCACTCATGTTTCTTGACCAGAAATTGAACTAAAATCAAAACAGAATAATCGATATTGTATTTGATGTCCTATAAAGATGAACTAGCTATAGAGAAATGAAGTAAAAATAATTAATTTCAGATTCAGCAGACAACTGCTATTCACAAACAACACAATGCTTTATTCATCATAAGTCAGAAATGAGAAAATATTGGACATGCATTTTCAGAGAGAGCAGAATATGTCACTCAGGAAGAGTGACATACAATAAATACTGCAAATGAGATATTACCTTATAGACTGAACCAAAACCGCCTTCACCAATCTTATTTGCAATGCTGAAGCCATCAGTGGCCTTTCTCAATTCATTGTAAGTGAATATTTTAATTCTGTTGACACCTGGAATATCTGAAAAATATACAGAAGTACTAAAATTAAGTTTTGATATTTGAGATCTATGATCTCTATGATTTCGGATTGGGTTTCATTTTTAGCCTATCCCAATTTATTTAGGATTAAAGACTTTGTTGTTGTTGTTGTATTAAAAGCAAGTAACAGATAGTGTAAGAAGAAAAAGTAAGATATTAACCCTACACCCACACCAAAATAATGGAGAAATGGAAAAAGTACACTTCGTGCTTTTTAATTGGTATTAGCTGAACATTATTTATGACCTCCATGACCAAATTTGAACTATGTAAACCCTATTTGAGAGTCTTAGCTGATGCAAAAATTGGGGCACATACCTTCATTTTGTCTAACAGTTTCAAGCACACTGTTTTTCCCAAATAAGCCACAGAAGCAACTCATTACTCGTTTAACCAATCTGTGTTTTCCCTGCCTAAGGCTTGTTTCTTCTGATCAATCACAACCTATACAAAATTATAATAATGTTTTAGGCAGATATCTCAAAATGGTATTGTGGTCTACGAAGGAAAGAATGAATGCCCTTTATTATCAATCAGGGGTTTATCTACCACCTTGGTCCAAAAGTAAACTATTATAAATAAATTAGGACCACCAAGGACGAAAAGTTAAAATTAGTTAGGTCATGAAACGACTTAGAAAAATCCAAAAATGCCAACCGAGTCGATGTGGTCCATCAAGCTTCTAAAAAGGCCGCCATCAAATTGCAACATCCTCCGTTAAATATTGAACTGGACACGAGGTTTAACTATGATTGGTTCTTTTTTTCTTCCCGCAAATATAAAATCCATTTGTGATAGATCAAATGTGAACACGAGATGATGTTATTTCAACTTGACCCTTTCAAAAGTAATAATGGGAACAACATCCTTCCATTATAAGCGTATCCTTTTAGCAAAAAACCAGTTGGGTGTTTACTAAAATATTTTGCAACAAAAGATAAAAAATAACCAAAAGCTATTCAACTTCTCTGAACCATAATCAAAGAACGAATATTTTTACATGAACTACAATAATTAAGTTCACCAAATTGGTATCATTCACATGAAATAAGTACTAATACCATAAAAATCACAGTACACAAAAAAAAATGTATTACTAATTCGTTGAAAAGATTGAATGAAACTGATAAACTAGAGATTACCAAGAAAATTTAAGGCAGACGATAAACTACAGCTCCTGCTAATTACCAGAGAGTCAATCCCAATACCACTTCAAAAATCCCTGTAAATGGGCAAAATCAGATACCAAATTACAAAACTAAAAAAGAAGAACCAGAACCAACAAAAATCCGAGCAGAACGAGAGAATTACAAGAATTTGTTCTGATGGAAGAAGCATAGACAGAGGCGGCGCAAGTTAGCAGACAGGCGCTCCGTATCTGTGAGATGATTGAGAGATAGCGTGTAGATGCGATAGTTATTGGTTATAAAGAAAGAGAGAGAGGGAGAATGGGAGATTTGCCCTTCTTATTTGCGTAATTTATTCGGTATTAGCTACCAGTTCATCTGCCAGGATGTAAGAAATGTGCAAGAGACATTGACTTCAAAACAAAAGCTTTCATACCTGGTATGGGTTCCGGAAATGCATCTTCTCCAGTTGTAACAAACAAGAGAGGGACTGATAGATTTTTTTATAGGGTGAGGAACTGAGGATTCCTTGACAATGCGTTAAAATTTGGAAATGAACTCTTAAATAAATATAAAAAGATTTTAAAATAAAAAAATTATAGATATATTTTTTTATAGTTTGACCTTGTTTTAAATTTTAAGTAATTTTATTATCATTTGTTAGTTCATTAAAACCGTTAAATTATATAAAATATTAATGGTTTTGATGAATTATGAAACAATAATTAAATTATATAAAATTTGAAATACTATGAATCTATAAATAAAAGAAAATATCTATAATTATTATCTATTTTTATATTTATTTAAAAATTTATTATCAAAATATTCCATTATCGAGTGATCCCATCTTTAGTTTATATACTTCGGGTCAAATTTACAAAATGACGCCGATTTTATCATTTACGTTTGGTCCTTACAAATTTTGACTTGTATTCTGATAGTTAAATGTTGTGACTACCACCAATTTGCAGTTAATTCAATTCTTCTATAATATAACAATTTTGTTATGAATAATAACGTTGCACCAGGTCAAATTAAAAGTTAGATAAAGGTCGTGGAGCACAATTAAGAATAATGATGATAATAATAATAATTCGCTTTTCACATATGTTAAATGTTTGAAAATGATTTGTCTTGTCAAAAAAAATGGCCACCAACTTCTCCATTAAGAACATGTCCAAGAAAAACTATGTATATTAGAGTTGTAATTCGGATTTCGCCCCGATAATATAATCCTAAAAAATAATAAATAAACAATATAAAATTTCATAAAATTTAGACTTAATATTTTTAAATGCTACGTAATAATAATTATAATACTAACTAATATAATTAAACACATAATAATCTATAAATGATCATATAAAAAACTTGGATCATTTAAATAGTTAAGTTTCACCTTAAGTATATTATACATATTATTTTAAATGAGGAGAGAGAAACTATTTTATATGAACCCTTGAATTCAAAAAGATAAAAAAAAATTTTAAAAATTAATGATGAAAAAAAATGATGATGTGCATATTTGAAAATCTTAAAAACTTAACTCTCTTTATATATTAAAAATATTGAATGCAGTTCAATTGACCCTCATCTTTTTACATTTAATAACTTCTGTAAACATTTATTTTTAATATTTTCTAAGCAAGCTTTACTATTAGTGTTGAATTTACCTCGTGATAGTATATGGTTGATTCCTATTGTAGTAGTTATCCATTTGGCCCTTTTCACATCCACATCGCCTCTCAAATACTTGCAAGTTGTACATTTCTTGATGACTATATATCTTAATATTGTTGAAATCACATAACTTTTTTATATACGTATGATGAGATAATATTAAATACATGTGGTTGATATTTGTTAATTTGAACACATACATATTTGGTCTAATGACTATTAGATCCTTTCTCATGAAAATAATAAGCAAAAGATGAACTGAAAATATTTGGGTGACCAAAATAGAAAATATTGATACTTGAATGTTCAAATTATTTTTATTCATGTTAAAAGTTTGTTCACTTCTAACAGCATAATCTAAAAAAACATTTTTATAATATATTGTAATTGATGGTGAATGGTGAATTGGTGATGGATATCCTCTCTATAAAAAAAAAATAATTCATTCAACGTGCATTTGAAGAAATGGACGTCCAAATTCAATAAAAGACCAAATTTAATAAAAAAAAGTTCTCGAAAAGATATTCAAGCTTTATCCGTGTTTTGGAATTGTAATAAAAAAAAGGGCTATGTTAAATTTAATGGGTGGGATCACTTGAAAATAGGTTATTTTGACAATCTTGATAATGAATTTTCAAATAAATACTAAAAAAATCTTAAAAATAAAAAAACTTTATGAATATGTTGTTCTACTTATAAATTGATTGTGATTCAAATTTCATGTATTTTCATTATCGTTTGATACTCCATCAAGAACCATCAAAATCTTATATAATTTACAACGGTTATAATTTGACGGTTTTTGATGGACTATTAAATGATAATGAAATTGCATGAAATTTGAATCACCATTAATCTATAAATAGAAGAACACATTCATAAGGTTTTTTATTTTTAATATTTTTTCGTATTTATTTAAAAATTCATTGTCAAAATTATTAAGATAACCATTGTCAAGTGATCCCTTCCCAAATTTAATTAGCACCTATTACGGAATAATAAAAAAAATTAGATTGAGCATAACCATTTTTGGTGATTTTACATATATCATATGGTTTATAAAAATAAATGTTAACAAGAAGACACTAATTATCAAGATCTAGGCGCATACAAGAATGTGTTTTATTTGCACGAAATAACAAGATTTATTATCTATTTACTTGGAACTTGGAAGGGACCCGTTTGATTTTTTCCGCCGTTCCGGTGTATGTTCTGTACTAGCATTATTGCTCTTTTTTAGTTTTTTTTATCACTACAGCTAATAAAAGTATAAAACACAAGGAAAACAAATATACTAATAACAGCTAATATAACACAAAAAGAAAACAATATAAAGTAACAAAAAAATATATAGACAGAAAAATGCCTAACCTGACAATAAATGTGTGAAAAGAAACACACATATATATATATAGAAGGGGCTATAGTGCTTCATGAAATACAAAACTTCTTGTACTTCGTATCCATATTTCAAATTTGAAAGTTTAAACGGTCAATCCAAATCATTGAAGATGATCTCTATATTGAAATATCTTTGAAAATTAAATTTTATATTTTTCTGAAAATTTTTGCTATTTTTTGGAGAGTGAAAATTCACTAATATTGAACAGTGCAAAAATTATTAGATCGATAAAATTTATACCCATTTAAAAAATAGCAAAAAATTAAAAAAATATAAAATTCGATCTCCAAAGATATTTCAATATGAAGATCATCTTCACGGTTTGAATCGACTGTTTGAACTTTTAAATTTGATATACGGACACGAAACACAAGAGGCTTTGTACGTAGTGAAACACCATAGTCTCACTATATATATATATAGAGAGAGAGAGAGAGAGAGTCTGACTATGGTGCTTTGCAAAGTACAGATGTGTTGTGTGCTTTACGCTCTATTTTTAATTTTAAGTTATAAATAATCGATCTGAATCGTTCAATCTAATCTTCATATTAAAATCTATTAGTAAACCAAATTTTATATTTTTTAGAATTTCTTTGCTATTTTTTCTAGTGAGGAGAAAATGACTTGATCTGAGAATTCTGGTTCATCCAAAAATGATGATTTTTCTCTTATCCAAAAAAATAGCAAATGAATTCCAAAAAATATAAAATTTGGTTTACTAAAAGATTTTGATATGGAGATTAGATTGAGCGTTTGGATCGATCATTTCAGACTTAAAATTAATAATAGAGCGCAAAGTACACAATGCACTTGTACTTTGCAAAGCACCATAGTCTATATATATATATATATATATGAAGAGAGAGAGAGAAAGTCTAAAATGCAATGCGTTGCATGGATACGCTTGTGCACCACGTCAAAATCTCAAACTACAACATAAAAATGATCGATCCGAACCGTTCAATTTATTCTCCATACCAACTCTTTTAGAAAATCAAATTTTATATTTTTAAAATTAAAAAAATATTTTTGCTATTTTTTGGACCAAGAGAAAGTTACTTGATTTGAGAATTTTGGATCGTCCAATAATGATAATTTTCTTCCAACAAAAAAATAGCAAATAAATTTAAAAAATAATATAAATTTTGATTTTCTACAAGAACTTGATATGGAGAATAAAATGAACGGTTTGGATTGGTCATTTTTAACTTAAAGTTTGAGATTTTAGTATAATGCACGAACACATCCGTACAATGCATTGTATTTTAGAATATATATATATAGATAGAGTGAGAGAGAGAAAGAGAGTAAAGATACCGTGAGCTTAAGCTCACGGAGGCCTTCCGTGAGTTTAACTCAAAAAATACATCAAATCTTCTCTAAATTTTAATTTATCATGCTCATTAAATTATTTATATGAAAATATTATGGAATGCAAAAATTTGGAATGTTTTGAGTTTTTTAAGTTATGATATTTAATTTTTGAAAATCATCTCTAAAAATAATAATAAAATATTTAATGTTTGAACATCATAATTAAAAATTAAAAATGGTGACTTAAAAAACTCAAAACGCTCTAAATTTTTGCATCCCATAAGATTTTCATATAAAAAATTTAATGAGTATCATAAAATTAAAATATAGAGATGATTTGATATATTTTTTGAGTTAAACTCACTAAAGATCTCCATGAGCTTAATCTCACGGTATATTTACTCTCTCTCTCTCTCTCTCTCTATATATATATATATATATATATAGTAAGGATATCATGAGCTTAAGCTAACAGATAC
This sequence comes from Schoenoplectus tabernaemontani, assembly GCA_037127355.1. Taxonomy (NCBI): domain Eukaryota; kingdom Viridiplantae; phylum Streptophyta; class Magnoliopsida; order Poales; family Cyperaceae; genus Schoenoplectus; species Schoenoplectus tabernaemontani. The sequence goes on along the minus strand of CM073755.1, from coordinate 17,904,559 downwards.
ATTCCGTGAACTTAACTCAAAAAATACATCAAATCATTTTTAAATTTTAATTTATCATTCTCATTAAATTTTTTATATGAAAAAATCTTATGGGATGTAAAAATTTGGAGTGTTTTGAGTTTTTTAAGTCACCGTTTTTAATTTTTTAAAATGATGTTCAAGTATTGAATATATTTATTATTTTAGAGCTGATTTTCAAAAATTAAAAATCATGACTTAAAAACCTCAAAACACTCCAAAATTTTGCATCCCATAAGATTTTCATATAAAGAATTTAATGAGCATGATAAATTAAATTTTAGAGACGATTTGATATGCTTTTTGAGTTAAGCTCACTGAAGGCCTCCGCGAGTTTAAACTCACGATATATAGAGTAAAGCTAGCGTGCTCCTAGGAGTACGGAGCACCTCCGTGATTCTAGCTCAAAAAATATATCAAATGATCAAAAAAATTTTATTTATCATTCTCATTAAATTCTTCATATTGAAATCTTGTGGGCTATAAAAAAATAGAGTGTTTTGAGTTTTCTAATTCTCTCTTTTTAATTTTTAAAAATAATGTACAAATATTGAATATTTTATTATTATTTTTAGAGTTAATTTTTAAAAATTAAAAAGAGTGATTTAGAAAACTTGAAACACTCTAAATTTTGCACCCTATAAGATTTCAATATGAAAAATTTAATAAGAGTGATAAATCAAAATTTAAAGATCATTTGATATTTTTTTGAGTTAGAATCACGGAGGGACTTTGTGCTCCTAGGAGCACGCTAGATTTACTCATATATATATATAGTTAGGCTATGGTGATATGCAAAGCACGGATCACTCTCATGCTATGGATCGATTCTTTATTTTCTAAGTTTAAATGGTCGATCCGAACCATATAAAATGATTTTCATATGAATATCTCGAAGTACACCAAATTTTATATTTTTTAGGATTTTTTACTATTTTTTAAGATAATAAGAAAATCACTTGATTTAGTTATTATGAGCCATTCAAAATAGATGATTTTCTTACTATCTTAAAAAATACTAAAATTTTTTAAAAAATATAAAATTTAGTTTACGTCGAGATATTCATACAAAAATCATTTTGTACGGCTGGATCGACCATTTACACTTATCAGTCTATAGCATGAGGGCGATCGTGCTATGCATATCAATATAACCCAACTCTCTCTCTCTCTCTCTATATATATATACATATATAGAGAAAAACTAGATTTACTAGCGTGCTCCTAGGAGGATGGAGCCCCTCCGTGATCCTAACTCAAAAAATATATCAAATAATATTTAAATTTTGATTCATCACTCTCATTAATTTCTTCATATTAAAATCTTGTGGGGTACAAAAATTTGGGGTGTTTTGAGTTTCTTAGGTCCTCTTTTTAATTGTTGAAAATAATGTACAAAAATTTAATATTTTATTATTATTTTTAGATTTGATTTTCAAAAACTGAAAAGAGCGAATTAGAAAACTTGAGACACCCTAAATTTTTTTATAGCCCATAAGATTTCAATATGAAGAATTTAATGAGAGTGATAAATCAAAATTTGAAGATCATTTGATATATTTTTTGAACTAGAATCATGGAGGAGCTTCGTGCTCCTAGGATCACGCTAATTTTACTAAATATATATATCTCCGTGCTCCTAGGAGCACGCTAATTTTACTATATATCTAATTTTACTATATATATATATATATTATTGTGAAAACGTTTGCATTTCAGCCGATATACAAACCGATCAAAAACTATATTTTAAAATCTAAAAAAAATTTAATTTATGATTTTCATTAAATTATTCATATGAAAACCTTGCGGGATACAAAAATTTGGTGTGTTTTGAATTTTTTAATTCACTCTTTTGATTTTTTTAAAAAATAACACAAACATTGATATTTCTTATTATTTTTAGAGCTATTTTTTTTAAATTCAAAAGAGTGACTTAAAAAACACAAAACAATCCAAATTTTTATATCCCATAAGGTTTTCATATGAAGAATTTATTGGAAACTATAAATTGAAATTTTTGAGATTTAAAAATATAGTTTTTGATCCGTTTGTATTTGTATATCGACTAAAATGCAGGTTTTCATAATAGTCTACCTCTAATATATATATATATATATATATATATATATATATATATATATATATACATATATAATTAGGCTATGGTGCTTTGCGCTCTGTTTTTAATTTTTAGTCAAAAATGATCAATCCAAACTGCTCAATCTAATCTCCATATCAAAAATCTATTAGTAAACTAAATTTTATATTTTTTAGAATTTATTTGCTATTTTTTTGGATAGGGGGAAAACCATCATTTTTGGATGAACCAGAATTCTCGGATCAAGTCATTTTTCTCCTCATCGGATAAAATAGCAAAAAAATTCTAAAAAATATAAAATTTGGTTTACTAATATATTTTTATATGAAGATTAGATTGAACGGTTCGGATCGGTTATTTATGATTTGAAATTAAAAATAAAACGTAAAACACACAACGTCTTTGTACTTTGTAAAGCACCATAGTCGGAGTATATATATATATATATATGTGTGTGTGTGTGTGTGTGTTAATGTGTTTTATAAAGCACAAAATACTTCGTACTTCACGCTTATATCTTATATTTTAAAATTTAAATGGACGATATAAACCGTTAAATATGATCTTCATATCAATATCTCTTTGGTGATCAAATTTTATATTTTTTAGAATTTTTTGCTATTTATTTAAAGGGATAGAAAATCATTGATATTGAATGGTTCAGAAGACGTTAGATCAATGAATTTTGTAGCCCTTCAAAAAAATAGTAAAAAACATTCCAAAAAATATAAAATTTGATCACCAAGGAGATTTTGATATGAAGATCATATTTAATGGTTTGGATCGTTCATTTAAATTTTAAAACATGAGATATAAATGTGAAGTACAAAATATTTTGTGCTTTATAAAACATATTAGCACACCGAGACTAGCTACGGTGATTCCATAAGCATTTTGAGCCGAAATACTTATGCTCAAATTTCAAAATCCCGTGCTTGAAATATCCATTTAAATATCTTAAAAATTCTTCATATCATAATCTTGTAGATTATCAATTTTCATCAAATTTAGAATTAGTTTACTATACTTAATAAATTTTAAAAGATGACTCTAAATATAATTAAAAATGCTATTTTTACTATTTTTCAAAAATCATTAAGTATAGTAAACTAACTCCAAACGTGATGAAAATTAATAATTTATAAGATTATGATATGAAAAAATTTGAACTATTTAAATTAAAATTTCAATCACGAAATTTTAAAATTTGTGCCATAATCACTTGGCCGAAGTATTTATGAAATCACCGTACGCAAACTCTTAGCGCGCATATATATATGAAAACGAAAAGAAGACACCTCACCTACTCGTCTAGATTCAAGCATGTACATATGTAATCATCATAAATGCATATTACCATAATATGGATAGATATAACGTCAGCTATTGCTGACGTGCTGTCTCTCATTAATTCATTATAATTATAATATAAATTTTTTGTCTTCAATATGAAAACCAACTAATGGACGTATCCTGTGCATTGGCACGGAAGGAGAGAGTGTCAGTCAAATAAACGTGCTTGGTTTGGTTGCAAACTTGCAATTGCAACTTGCAAGTTGCAAAGGAAGCTTGTAAGCTGCTTCCTATAATCCTTTTGCCTGACGAAAGCAGTCATAGTGTCATACCTTGAATCAAGGTTTTATGATTCAACAAACATTGAATCGTGTGAAAATCATGGGTTTTGAACCAGAGAATTTCCACGTGATGGTGCATTTCAAATGAATTTTTTGAGATACAATTGGATTTAAAATGAACTATTTTCTGTTAAACATATCTTGTTAATTACTTTGAATTTTCAAGTTGAAGCGGCCGGACTTTTTTTTCAAAGTGAGTTTTGACTTTCAATTTTGTAATTTGCTCGCAGGTACGTCAAGAGAATCAAACAGCAGATTATATTTTGCGGATTTCTAAAGTTGTTCTAGAAGAGTATCGTGCATTCATGCTCCGAATCAAAATATTGGAATTTGGAATAGCAGTAGTTGTATCTAGTCCAGAAAATTTGGAATAGCAGAGCAGGTCAGATCAAGGTCAGATTAGGTTAGTTCAATTTATATATTAATTTTTTTTCAGATTTTAAATGATATTAATTAGATTATATGTTATTTAATCTCGAATCGGATCGTATATTAAGTCGAGTTCAAGTCAGATCAAATTATTTTTTTTAAATCAGATCAAATTGAGATTCAGATCCAAATTCGAACATTTTTTTTAGATCGTATCAAATTTTGCTGAGGTGATTGTCTATGAAGTATACAAAATAAAGATTCGTGGATCAGGTGCTTGTAAAAACTAACGAGTGAGGAGATTTCTGAAAAAAAAAACAAAGGAAAAAAATCAGGAGTGAAGAGAGAAGCTCATCTCTTAATGAATTAATAATGTTTCATAATTTTGCGTCTAATATGTAAAGTTTTTGTTATGTTTTAACAATTATATCGTTTGCGTAATTAACTTTTAACAAATCCATTGACATGGGTTATTTTGATAATTTTGACAATGAATTTTCAAATAAATACGAAAAAAATCTTAAAAATAAAAAAATCTTATAGATAAATTTTTCTTTACTTATAGATCGATAGTGATTCAAATTTCATATAATTTCATTATCATTTGATAGTGCATCAAAAACCATCAAAATTTTATATAATTTACAACAGTTTCAATTTAACGATCTTTGATGGACTATCAAATAATAATGAAATTATATGAAGTTTAAATCATAATTAATCTATAAAGTAAAAGAACATATCTATAAATATTTTAAATTTTTAAATTTTTTTGCTATTTATTTGAAAATCCATTCAAAATGGTCAAAATAACCATTGTCAAAGTGATCCCTTCCCTTTAACAAAAAGCAAGTCCTTGTTTTTACATATAATCGTCAAAAAATATAATTACATGAATGCATACTTTTAAACATATTGAATGATTTATATTTGATAAAAGTTATTGTTTTAGTAAATACTTGGATTCTTGTAACATGTACTAGTTTCTTTTAATAGGGTTCTCATATCATAAATTTTGTGTGACACAAAATATCTCCAACTCACTTTTTAATTTATTTTTCAAAATTTAACAGTCAAATTTTAGATCCAAATCTTTGATCATGTTAATTTTAATAGTAGATGTAAACTCCTAAAATTTCAGAATTTTTGGAGCTCATTTAATACTAAAAATTATAACAAAAAATGAATGAATCTAGTTAATTTAGATCTATTAATTTATGCATTCATTTTTTTTATCATTTGTTCTAGTATCAAATGAGCTTAAAAAATTATAAATTTTTAGGAGCTTACATCTACGTTATAATTAACAAGATAACAGTTTGGATTTGAAGTTTGAGCATTATATTTTGAAATATAAATTGAAAAATGAGTTGGTAGCATAACTTGTAGCACACATAATTTACGGTATTGAAACCCTCATCTTCTTTTAATATAATTAAGCTTTTTCAAGATGTGTCCGATGATAGAGCAAAAATCACATTAACAAGGACAGAATTAGAGTTTCAACTGAGTGAAAAAATAATATTTTTTTAGGGTCAAAATTTAAAAAATTTCTTCAATATAAATATATTTTTCTAATTTACATAATTATAAAGATATCTTTTTTTTTAAATGGCGAGGGACAACTGTCCACCCTTCTGCTAGTATATGACTCCGCCCATGAGTGATCATCTTTATACTTCCATACCACGTCAAACACTGCTTGAATATTATAACAATATAACTGTTAAATAAAACTATAAAACGTTGAAAAGAAGTAATTAAGTATATTTTTTTTTTAAAAAAAAGGACCTAAAGTACTGGTAATGCAGACCCCGGTAGATACCGCGTCCATGGTCCTGTGCTAACTCCTCAAATAAAATGTTCCTATCACCTTTGAAGGATTCAAACTAATCAAAGGTACAAAAATAAAGAAATTGAAATTGAAATGGAAGATCCTATCAAAGTTGAAGTGCATCGTACCTATCGTTATTGTCTCTTAAATTTATGCTTGTTGGTTCTTGCAACTTGCAATGCTGAGCTCTTCGATCTGATAGAGATATGGATTTTGAAATGTGTTTGTTCGTAAAAACAAGTCAGATGATTGAAACTGAAGCTGCCAACTTAATGTTGCCTAATTTAATTTCATTGAAAAAATAAGTACTTGTATATTTACAGAAATTATAAAAAGAAAAAAAATACAAATGTTCAATTAATTTATATGCGCGGATTTGGAACATGATTTCTATTGTCTTATGATTTCAATTAATGTAAGCCGCCCACATTTATGGTAAAGAAAGAAGAAAAAAATCGTCGTTGGTTTTCCATAAAATATTTCTGATAGTCGAAGGAACATAAGTTGTTTTGAATTGATTGTAGTTATTAATATTGTTCTTGTAAGTTACGATCTAAAAACCAACACAACTAACCGAGAATTAATTCTTGTAGACTTGCCAAGTGATTCAATAATTGAAGTCTTGTGAAGTGTTTAATAAATACTCTAATTGAGAAAAGAATTAAACATGTTGATATTCATCTTTGAAAAGTGATTTTTATGTTTTTAATTTATATCTTTATAAAATTATTTAGATCTTTACAATATAAGGCTCAATTTAGATTTTTTTTTATGTTGTATGATTTTGAATTAAATATTTTTTATTTTCTTATGAATGTAAATAATATCTTTTAATGAAATTAATTTTCTACTGATCTTCGTTTTTTTAGACAAAAAAACAATACAATTAATAACTAGCGGTTGGGCCGTCATTTGCGGATCTATTGATTTCAATTCCATAAGAATATGATAGTATACATACATGTATGCAACATGGGCAATATTTCTTCTCTTCTAAAAATGCTCCACCTATATTATATTTATCACGTTATAATCTCTTCACTTCACTGCATAAGAAAACTCGGGTTCGTAGTTCAGTTTAGGATCGGCTCAAATTAGAGCTAATCCGGTTCAAATTAATTTGTCTCAAGTTAATTTGATTCGAACTAATTTGGCTCAGTAATTAAATGAGCTGAGTTTGAGTTAGATTTGGCTCGGCCATGACTATATTGACTCGAATAATAATAATTTATATATTCTTTTTTCGTCAAAGTCAAACCCGAGAACTCTACTCTCATTCTCTCTCATCATCTCAATAATTTAGCGGCATCTCTTGCTTGCTCATGACTCAATTTGTATATCTATTCAATATTTTTTTTGTCAATCCACCCATTCAAATTGGTGTGACAATGATGTCATTGAAAATATAATTTATTGATATATCAAATTTGTACGAACTATTATACCAGTCTTATAGATATACCAATTTCTTAGTTTGTAGTCGTATCAAATCTAAATATCAAGTCGAGTTCCACACAAATGTATTGGCTCATAAGCCAGCTCGATAGTAACGACCTACGTTTGAGCTAGACTTTTTAGCTCAAAACGTTTCACTAACTCAGTACAACTCAACTCATATTTTCATGAGTTGAGTTTGAGTTTGAGTTAAGCCCAATTCACTCGAATTCAGCTCATTTGCAGCCTTAAAACGTTATAAATATAAAATTGAACGATGATACGAGGAAAATTTATATTTGAATTTTTTTAATTTTTATTATGATAGTTATTGATTCAGTAGATTTAGGAGATGTATGATATCGATCTGTATTTCACTTAGCTTATAATTGTTGTCTATGAGCCTTTTTATTCAAAAGAAAAAATAAAGAAGAATGGCTGTAATATTCTTAATGCGACAAGCAAGTTGTTAATTAAGTCTCGTCCTAAATGCTTAATTTACATAATTATTTAAATTCTGATATCATTGACAGATGAGATCCAATCTAGGAAAAACAAAGTAGCACGAACTGTGTAAATATATTTTTAGTAAAGATAAAAATTTTAACTGTCATTTTTTAATTGTTTATTAAAAATCTCATTCATATTTCAAACCCATGACTTTTCATACGAAAAATATTTCATTACCACGAACTATGTAAATAACTAAATATTATTGTAGCATCATTTGAAATGAAAATTATTTGGATGAAATGGAATGTGTTTTTTAGCAAATTCAAGTGCAGGAAATGGTCTGTCTTTAATTTATGTACATAAAAACCAATGTATTAACAAATTTCTTTAATTTCTAGCAATATTTATCTTTATGTCGCAGCCTCAATTTTTTTTTTCATTTAAGGCTGGTGTAAAGCATCTGTTGTTTATTCAAGGGATAATGTCTTAAGTGCCCCTAAACTTTTGAATTGTGACAACTTGATCCCTAAATTTTTATTTTTGATGAATACCCACCTGATTTGACCCTTAATAGATAATTACTCTCTAATATTTTATTTTAAATTATAATTGATTAAATAATCCTTGATATGTGCATGCTATTTAAAGTATTTATACTTTATGAAATTTTAAGTTACATAAACTTAGCAACTATTTTAAAAAAAATATACGCGTATTCAGAATAAAAATATTTTTATTTCAAAAATGAAAGTTCAAAAAGTAAAGCATAAAAATAAAAATAAACATAAACATATTATGTACTATGAATATTAAACATAATTTCAATTTAATTATTAATGTAATAATATATTACAAACATAAAATATCATATATACATATATTAATAATGACAATTTGAAGTAGTTGCTAAATTCATGTAAATTAAAAATCAACAAAGCATAATTAAAATTTCGCATACATACAACAATAATTTGATTATTTTACAATTTAAAATAAAGTATTAGAGAGTAATTATTCGTTGAGAGTTATTACTTATTTGTCACGAATAGGTTAATTCGAATGATTTTTATCAAAAATAAAAATCAGGAGACTAATTTATCACAATCTAAAAGTTCGGAGAATCTCAAGACATTATTCTTTATTTAAATTAGTATCAATTATTCAGAAATTCCAATCTAGGCTAGTGCCAACCGTACTGTATCGGAACTATACCAATTTAGACTTTATTTTGTTTCATGTTGTCCTAATGAGAGGGCTCCAGTTCCCGTTTTCAATATTTTCAGCAATAAATCAAATATTATATAGCAAAATAAGACACAATTTAACTCGATCCAATCTGACCGACACATCTTGATTCAACTCAAATTAATCCGATCAGAAATTATATAGAGTTAAATCCAACCAAAATTAACTCATAATATGATTAATGTCAAACTCAAATTGATCCAACACCAAACTGATTTTTCAAATCAAATTAATTTGATCCGACTCGAACCGTCCAATTACCATATCTACCAAAGACTAATCAACTCCACTCGTTTTTCTTTGAAGTTCTAACTAAAATAATTTTCCCATATACAAATTCTCAAATTTAACCATCTATAACGACATCAGAAAGTGAGGGAGACAATATTGAAATTATACAGTACTATTGCTGGAAAAAATGTCCTCATCTAAATAAAATACAAAATGCTGTTTCTTTCAATACCTGATACTTTTTGCAATGCAAGCATTAGACTCTTTGCATATCATTTTCATTTTTTATTAATGATTCATACATTGTAGTTGGTTGATCTTTTGTGTTGACTTCAGATAGTGGGTCTCCCCTGAAGTAATTAAAATCAAAGAACTACAGATTTAGTATAAACGGTTAAAGAAATCTATTTTTATATGAAAATTAATGTAAGTTCTCCAAAAAAAAAATGTTCGAAGAAATAAAAACCAAGACTAAAGAAAGCCTTTATATATAAAAATATTGAAGCCTAAAAATCTGATAATTACAACCAATATTGATCGAGTAAATAATTAAGGACAAAGTTGTCCAGATCGATTATATATAGTCTGGCCAGCCATAGACGCGCGCAAATACGATGTTAATTCTGAACTATTTTCAAAGTTTCCAACATTCTTTTTTTTTTAATGAAATAGAAGTTTGCAACAATTGACGAAATTATTTTGTACTGCGGTGCAACTGTCAAAGCGGTTGGCTTTCTCGGGGTCTCAATTATTGATCCGACCTAACGGGTTAATCTGATCCGATTCAATATGATCTGAAAATAAATGGATCGTGTATGATCTAATTTTTTGATCCGAATCGGATCAGGTCGGATTTAGATTAATTCGATCTGACCCGATTAATTCTATTTTTTGAAATAATTTTATGATTTAGTACTAATTAAAGCTTAAATATACATTAATTATATAATAATTAAGATTAATTATAAATTAATTAATATTTATTTATTTAAAATAATAAATAAATATTTAATTATTATACACGAATCATATATGGTCGACCCGTAATCCGATCGGATCGAATATGAATCAATATTTTTTAACCCGAATATAATTAGATCAAAAAAATAATAAAATAATATAACCCCGATCTGACCCGTTCCATTGACACACTACTTTCTCCTATCACCTCAGCTCTGAATCAGTCCAAGCGTTTCACATCTCAAATGGTTAAAATTAATTTCGTATCACCTCACCTCTGAATCAGCCCAAGCGTTTCACATCTCCAATGGTTAAAACTAAGGGAACAATTAGATATATGTGACTCAACTTTATTAGAAAATTACTACTTACAAAAGTACCTTAATATATTATAATTGAATGAAAAAAAAATATGTATAGAGAGAAATTTTGTATTTTTCAAACTATCTCGATCCCAGACCACCCATCTACTTTTCTTAGCCGATTTTTTTATTTAATTATCTAAATAATTTTAATTTTAATAATAAAAATAATAAAATAAAATTTTTAAAAATATAAATGACAGCGCATCGTTGACAGTGATACTTTGTAAAGACACCACTATAAATGACGTCTTTCCAATTACTTTTATATTTTACATTTAATTTTTGCAAAAATAAATAAATAAATACAATTAATGCCACTGGGAGCTGCGTTCTCCCGGTGGACCTCAATTCCCCTTTTCAAAATCGATTAGACAAATATCAGAAAAGTTAAAAAAAAAAGACACCACTTCCAATTGCGTGGCATTTGTAAAACGTGTTGGCTCTAGTGACGCATTTGTAAAATGTGTCAGCTCTAGTGATGCGTTTGTAAAACGCCAACGCGTTATCATTTATATTTTTAAAATTTTAATTTTATCATTCTTATTACTAAAATTAAAATTATTTAGATAATTAAATACCAAAATTACTGTCTTTTCTCGTCTCCCATACAATCCTCAGCTCGTCACTTCGACCATGCCGACACCTCGAGCCAGCCTATCTCCTCCCTCTACCGCTGGTGTGGTCAAGATCCTCTCCAATTGTAGGTAATAATAATAATACCTTCCTATCTTCCTTTTTTTGGGTTCAATTTTTTTTTTGAGTTAATTTTTTTTATTGAGTGCCATGTACTCCAACGAACTCACAAAAAGACAGGTGAGAACATTATTGTTTTTTTTTGAATTTTTTTCTATCCCTATTTTCTAAACCTTTTAATAATAATATCTTTATTTTGAAACTTTTAACAATAGCATTTTTACTTTCTGAATGTTTGTGTTCATAAATTATTTGTGGGCACTTGTATTTAGACTCAATAAAAATGATAATTTTTTTTTGTAAGTACTGAAACAGATATGTGAACACATTGTTCAATGAATGCATTTACAAATATGTTTTAGCATATTTATCGGGTCTGAATGCATGTGCACACTTAATTTATGAACACGTGCGTTTAAAAAATAGAGATAATGTTGTTAAAAATTTTAAAACAAAAATATAATTGTTAAATATTTATAAAATGTTCTTGTGCCCCTTTTTATCAGTTTGAGGTTTGTGCATCTCTGCTGGGACCGTCATTTTACCAGTCTGGCATCAATACAAACCATAAGTTGCTATCAGCTAGGCCTGATATGGGTAGGAACTGTCCTTTACCTGCGTGAATGTGCATTTGCTCGTTTCTCCATAGATCCTGCTTCTATTCAAATGTTGGGCCAATAACGAGTTAAGAAAGAAGATGCACTTCTAAATTTAAGATAAGATATTGTAGCGAGTTGTGGCATCCACCCTACTTGGTTGGCCAGCAAATTACCTGCAAATGAATTGCAGGGAGCTGGAGCTGCTGGATGTGAGAGGTGGTCGGGATATAAAATTTTGATCAGAAGCTTAAAGAGAGGTACAGCCGGGTCAAGGTGGGGTCCTTCCTTTAGAATAACTGTTCGTAAATTTAGACGGTCAGATTTATGTGATGGTCAGGACGATCATGATATATATGTATAGGGCAGTTATTTTATTCCGTGAAATACTTCTCATACGTTTTGTCTTAAGAGGGTAGGCCGTTTCAAAATAAAACTGAATGATCTGTAAGTGTGAGTGTGTGTAGAGGGAGGCAGTGGAGGGCATGAGAGCTACTCTGATATATAAGCTCTTGTGCGTGTGTCAAAACTGAATCCTCCTTCCCTGTTCTAGGTGAGGCCCTATATAGGAAGAGGGTGTGAGAATTATGGTTGATTCCCTCACGATATTAATGGATACTGTTAAAAATAACATCTGTATGTAATGACAAGTCGGTGAACTTATCTTATTTAGTTATATTATTGTAGGTTGTGACCAGTGATAATCGTTATTCATAGTAGTGGACATTTATCGAGGTTGTGATAAGTATAACTGTTATTCAGTGATTTCAAGCTTTAGTGACCTCGAGCTTGCATATACCTATCTCGAGGCCTGTTTAGCTGAGGTATACTCTGAGCAGAGGGGATATCGTTAAGGTCCTTTATGGATTTTATGAGTTGTGCCCAGGCCGGCTGATAAATGGGCCCTAGGAACACAGTCCTACCAACTCTAAGAGATATAGATTTGTCAAGGTGCTGGACCGAGATGTAGTGGATCACTGCTCTGAGAGTAATCTCTGCGAGTGTTCTGATTCTGAATTAGTGTACTCTTGGGAGACTGAGAGAGAATTTGTACCTGATTGTTACAACTATGAAAATAAGATGAGTGATATGTAGGGTGTCAATTATTGACCCGACCCTACTCGATCGGAATCCGATCCGACTCGACATGATTCGAAAATAAATGGATCAGATATGTGTTTAATATTTTTGATCTGATTCAGATCGGATCGGGTTTGGATCAACCCGATCTGACTCGATTAATTATATTTTTTAAAATAATTTTATGATTTAGTACTAATTAAAGCTTAAATATACTAATTATATATTAATTAAGATTAATAATAAATTAATTAATATTTAATTGCTTAAAATTAAAAAAATAATTAATTATTTATACGGATCGGATCGGGTATGAGTTAAGATTTTTTGATCCGTATTTAAATGGATCGGGTTTGAATCGAATCAAGAAAAATAATAAAATAATATAATCCGACCTGAACCCGATCTGACTTATTGACACCCTAATGGTATGGGATCAAGAGTATTTTGTTAAATATGAAATTGTACCTTTCAATATATTTTTTAAAATTAAAATTGTATACTAATGGTATAAGAATGACATTTTTTTTATTTCATTGAGTTTACATTGACATTAAACTAAATCTTCATTTCGAAGTGATAGTTTTTTAATTTTTAATTTTAGAGCGAAATATATCTAATTTTCTTAAAATATAATATCCACCATAGTGTTCTGTCTATAATTTATGTTTAACACGTCCATCAGGGTGTTAATTGATTAAGTCTAGTTCAAATGTTTGATCTACCTATCTCAGTGAAATTCTGACATCATTGACAGTACCAACCAAGGAAAATAATACCAAGAACTGTAAAAATATGTAGCTTTCTTTAAAGAAATTTTTTATTGTGATCAAATCGTTGAATTTGAATGATATTTATTTCAGTGGTAGCAGAAATAATTATTTATTAATTACCATGTATGGACTTTATGACCAGAGGCCACAATGTCTCGATCAGCAATTCAAAATCGATGAACCAATCAAACGTTCACGCTAAAAAAGAAGGAAAATGAAGTGAAATGGTTCAACCTTGTACCTGCCCCTCTAATTCTCTTCATCAACCTCTTTCTATCTTGAGAGCCATTATCAATCATAAAAACAATTTAATTTTTGAGATTGTTTGTATATTAAATACTCATACATGTTGCGCCCAAAAAAGAAATAATTCTTATGTGTTAATTATTATTTCATTCATTTTTTTTATCATTTCATTGTCATAAATAATTTCACTACCACAATTATTATTATTTTTCTGAGGTGAGTATACAAGTGTCCGCTTTATTCTTTTTGAAACAAAGAAGAACACCCATGGAACTTGAAGCCTTCTTTTAAAAAACAGCCCAAACGCTTAATTACAAGGCCAACAAAGAAAAACAATACCCATAATCATTATTATTTATCTGACTCATTTCACATACTACTATTGACATACTATTTCCCTCGTACTAACATTCACTTGAGTGATATACACAGGCAGAGGCCAACAAAGAAAAACAATACCCATAATCATTATTATTTATCTGACTCATTTCACATACTACTATTGACATACTATTTCCCTCGTACTAACATTCACTTGAGTGATATACACAGGCAGATCCAGAGAGCGAACTTCTGGATTTTAAAAAATAATATTTTTAGATAATGCTTTTAGCAATATGTTTTCCTCTTGAATACTTTTTTTGTCCCCATAAATTATTTGATTATTTTGATTGAAAAAAATATTTAATATAGTGTATAATGAAATAATTATGTAAAGATTTTGAAATATGAAGTTCCGTAGTAAAAAACTTTTGTCATGAATTTGATTATATATTACTTTGAGTTTTAGTTTGTTATTATTTTTAATATGTAAAAGAATATTATTTTGATAATTTTTTTGTTAAGTAATAATACATATTAAATTATTAAAATTTTTATTTAGTACCTAATTAGTTAATGAGGTTAAACCCGATAATTTTCCCCGCCAAAATCCTACGTCCGCTCCTAAATTTACAGTCTCCATGAGTCGATAATTCTCCACTAGCGCCTTTCTATCCTCCTATTTGATAGCCATTGTCAGTCACCAAAACAATTTAATTTTGAGGCTGTATGCATATTAAATATATACTCATACCTGTTGCACACAAAAATAGATCTTATGTGAGAATTATTAAAATTTTTAATCGTTTTTTGTCATACTACTTTTTGTAACAATTTCATAACCACAATTATTATTATTACTATTAATTTATTATTATTATTATTTACATGAGTTATATTCTCACATTACATACTTTTTTTTCTCATTAATGTAGTTATTCACTTGACTTGTTTCCGGGTTACGTGAGTCAATGATGCTCCATTAAGGCTCTCCATCGTCTCATTTTGACAGCCACTATTCCTACGGGATTTTCCTCATTTTTTTAAACAGTCGCTATCAAATTGCCAATCACGAAAGCAATTTAATTTTGAGATTATCTGCAACAGACAATAAGAATATCTGTTTTTCATGAGCCAATATATGCCTAAGTTGTATAGAAACTCATCACTTCCTGGCGCGGAAACTCTGCTGTGCGAAATTCATGTGAGAACGTTTATTCTTTTTAAAATTCAAATAGTCGATCGCTCAAATGATTTCATATAAAAATCTAGTTGATCTTATATTTTTATTTTTTTACTATTTTTTTAGCTAATTTAGAAAATCACTTGATTTAATTATTATGAGTCATTCAAAATGAGTAATTTTTTAACTATTTAAAAATAATATTTTTCAAAAAATATATAAATTTAATCTACAACTAGATTTTTATATGAAAATCATTTCAAATGAGTGTTAATATGGATACCCCATTACAATGATTACCAGTTATTACAAAAGAGTATCTATATTAACACTCATATATACAAGCTTGTATATATGAGTGTTAATATTTAACTTTGAAAACGAAGAAATAATTTATAGTGCATAGATCATCTATATGCTACATGCAACACCGTAGCCCAAATCATATGATATTATCCGACAATAAACTTTTTTGAAAACTGTGACAACCAAACAAATAATTATCAAAGAAATACAAAAGATATAGAGAACATTTCCACAATATATAGACTGTACCCTTATACATCAAATTAATATTTAGTACAACTAGAGCCGTAACTCGGGTTTTCCTCCGACAATATAATCTTTAAATAAATAATTAATATATAAAATTTAAAATATATTTAATAACGTTTCACATTAAAAAAAATTTAGACATAATATTTTTAAATGCTGAATAGTAATAATAATTATATAATAAATAATATAATTAAATATATAATAATATATAAATGAATATATAAAAAAGTTGGATCATTTTAAGAGTTAAATTTCACCTTAAGTATATTACATACATTATTTTAAATGAGGAGAGAAAAATTATTTTATATGAATCTTTGAATTCAAAGGATGAAAAAGATTTAAACAAAATCAATGGTGAAAAAAAGCGATGATGTGATATAGTTGAAAAGCTTGAAAACTTAATACACTTAATACACTTTATGTATTAAAAATTTGAAAATTATTTACTCGTCTATATCGAGGAATTAAAAAAAACTGCGTTTCAGTTTCATCCACGTGTAATTTACGACAAAAAGATTCTCAAATTCTGCAAATTAACTTTACTAATTTTGATACTTGTTTAATTTCTTGCAAAATTTGCGGTTGCCAAACAGACACAATTTTCTTTTATCAGGAGATCGGGTGCTACTAGTTTTAGTGCTATTCAATATCACAAATTTACTTTTTAATTTATATTTTAGAATATAATATTCCAATTTTGAATTTACATCATTGATTTTGTTTGTTTTTATTTTTGCTACAGTACTCATAAAATTTTATAATTTTTGGAGTTATTTTATATAAGATAACAAAATGAATACATAAAGAATAATTAATTATAGTTTTACTATGATAATTCATTTTCTTACCGTTTGTGCTAACATAAAATGACCTCAAAAAATAAAATTTTAAGTGCATACATATATCATAAAAATAAATAAAATTAATGATTTGGATTCAAAATTATTATATTAAATTTTGAAACATATAAAATAACTTGATGGCATGGAACTTTTCCGTTTTACACTACAGATTCCCGTCCAAATGCATAAGCAGCATCATTTCGTTTCCTTTGTAAAATGCAAAGGAATGACTTAAAGAGGCGCACGGTACAACCTCAATCGCGATTTGCGACCTTTTATTTTTTTTAACTATATTTTCCAGGTTGACTGACTTGATGCAGTGCCCAGTTGCACAAATGTAAATATGATAATATCATATATATCCAGCCCACTTTGAGACTGAAAGGGAGCTTCTTTTCTGGTTTTCTTCTTTTCAAACCTCAGCAACGCAAGTACGCAACCACTGACGACATGCTTTCAAAGTGAAGGACAAGAGGGAAGAAAACGAAGAGAGACAGATGATCTTCAAAAAGAGACAGAGAGAGTGATGATGCTGCCTTCTCCACTGATGAAGCGCTTGGCGATGATACTTCTCCTAAGCCTTGCTATCTTGTATAATGCGGGAAGATCAATGCTCAAGCAACAACAGGCCCAGTTGAAGGTGTGCATCTTAATATTCATATAGATTGTTTGTTATTATTTGAAGGTGAAAGCATATATGCATTCAATTTTCGAACTTTCTGAAATGAAACTCTTCGTACTGGTATGTTTTTGGGAAGTGGTATTGGGGCCAGGGTCGCCAGATTATATGACAGGCGCCCACCTTATAAATTTTGCAAGGCTACTTTTCTATTTCAAAGCTTTTTTTAAGGAAATATTTCAAAGGAAATATTTCAAGGCTACTTTTCTATTTCACATCTGCTGTCATAAAATTGATGGCAGAACTCTGTCATTGACTCAATGGCAGGTGGGCTTCACCCTCTCTTATTTTGTGGGTCCCACCTGTCATTGAGTCAATGGCAGGATCCTGCCATCAGTTTTATGGCAGCAGATGCGAACTCCTCTTTTGCCTGCCTTGAATTTTGTGTTTCGACTTTGAACCTATCATTCTATCAAGTTATTCATTCATTCCTCTTTGTTGTATGTGTATATATAAATCAACCAAAGAGTTCATGCCAATTTTTTCTTTTATCAAAAAGGTTAATAAAAATATGTAGGTCGATGTGCATGAAATTACAAATAAAATGATTTCTAGAAGCACCACTTTATTACGAAGAACAAAGGAAAAAAATACAACTATCAAAAGTAAATAATATTAAAAGTTATTCTAGCATTCGTATAAAATATAATAATGGACGAGTGGAAGTCTACAACTTTTTTTCTGTTCCATTTTTTTTTTAAACTGCTAGACTGTAGGATATATATAAAACAGACCATGTAAAATTGCATACTTATATATATAGTTATATGATTTTAAGAGGAATTTTAACTTAACAAAATTTCTGTTGTCATGAGCTTGAGAAAAATAAAAATTGCAGTTGAAGTTTGCTATTTTATATTAATTATTATTGTGTGAATTATAGAAGTTGTTATACTAGAATTAAAAATATCGAATCTTCCTTTTTGTGAATAATTATTTGAAAAGGCTTTGTATATATATTGATATCGACAGTTGACATAATACTTTTCAAATAAAAATAATAATAATATAGTTTTCAGTATATATATTGGTCAGTGCATCAGATTAGTGTAGGTTGAAAACTGCTTTCTTATACAATTATATATTTCAATGGTTGAATTTGTCAGAGACATGCAGGAAATTATTATATATAATGTTAATACAAGAAAAATATATGTGAATAGAAAGTATCATATTTTCGGAGATAACAAGATATGAACCTCTTCGTTTATAAAGTCAATATTTAGAAGGTAACTTAAAAAATAAGAAAATCTTTCATGGGAACATTAAAGGAAATGAAAAAAATAAATAGAAATGTAGGTAATTATTAAAACATGCATGTAGCTAATATCCTATTCGTATATATATAGAAGGCTGGGTTTCCTCAGCATGTCCTGTATTAATTAAGGTAACCCATGCATGTTACAGCTTGCAACAAATTAAGTGTTAAGAAAATACATAAAACACATCACGTCTGACAAAAGCCAGACAATTTTTATCTACAAAAGTGCTGAAATTCTCTGGGGCAATCTTTTTGGTTCTCTATGTTGGCGAATTTGATAGTTTATACGGCGAGGATCACTTTATAATGGTGGTTTTGATAATTTTAAATAAAATAAGATTATCAATAATTTGACATAACACTGTCTTTGTTATAATTAAGCTGAGTTTGATGAGAAAACAACAATATATAATAGGAAAAGGTAATAGAAATATAAGCATAACAATATTTAAGCTTATCATAATTCATACCGCTAGCGATGATAATTATTGACAAAATAATAATGACATAATCTTTATCAACAATCAAAACATAGTACCGGTACGAAACAATATATACATAAAGTGATATTATTTTTTTAAATAACTATTAAAATACGCTAATCAGAACTTATCAACTGCCGGATAAGGTGGAGAAATTACTAAAGGTTGGTTTCATTAGGAAAGTAACTTATCCGTCCTGGTTGTCGAACATCGTTTTCATGAAAAAAAATCAAATGGGGATTGGAGAATGTGTATCGACTTCACGGATCTCAATAAAGCTTGTCCGATGGATCTTTTTCTACTCCCGAGAATAGACCAGTTGGTGGATTCGACATATGAATTCACATATCTCAGCTTCATGAATGCGTTTTTCGGATATAATCAAATAATGATGAATTCCGATGATGAAGAAAAAACGGCATTCGTAATAGACCAAGGATTGTTCAGTTACAGGGTCATACCTTTTGACCTACGAAATGCCGATGCGGCCTATCAGAGAATGGTGAATACATTTTTTGAAAACCAGATAGGGCGCAATATCGAGACATGTGGATGACATGCTGGTGAAAAGCATGACGGAAAGAAAATACATTGAAGATCTCGGCGAAACCTTCGAGACAATGCGTAAAGTGGGCATGAAATTAAATCCGAAGAAGAGTTTCTTCGGGTTGGCGAGAGAAAAGTTCTTGGGATTTGTGGTGTCGAAACGAGGGATAGAGATACATCTTTCAAAATTGAAAGCTATTCTCGACACGACTATACCGAAAAATCTCAAGGAACTATAATCTTTGACAGAAAGACTCGCGGCATTAAACAAGTTCATTGTAAAATTCGATGAAGTGTGCTTACCTTTCTTTAAAGCCATGAAGAAGTCAAGCAAGTTTGAGTGGACAGAGGAGTGCCAAATGATCTTTGATCATATCAAATAATATTTGACCGATCCACCTTGCTTGACTAGACCAACAATGGGTGCAACTTTGATCGATTAGGCTGTCAGCGCCGCCTTAGTTCGTGAAGAAGGTCGTGAACAAAGACCAATTTATTTTGTTTCGCATGTACTAAGAGATGTTGAAACTCGATACCCACCATTTTAAAAGATGGCTTTTGCCCTAGTGATTGATGCGAGAAAGTTGAGACCTTACTTTCAAATCCATCCAATTAAGGTCTTAACAAGCTCTCATTTGAAGAAGATCATGACCGATTATAATGCCTCAGGGAAATTATTGGCGTGGGCTTTGACAAGATTTATGACTTCAAAGTCTTGGCATATTTCATTGTCGAGTATTTGGGTCCCGAACAAAGTCAAGAAGGTGAATGAGTCTTATATGTTGATGGTGTATAATCTCAACAAGGATCAGGAGCAGACATTACTGTAATCAGCCCACAAGGAGATGTGCTGAACTGTGCACTCCATTTGATGTTCTCTGTGACCAACAATATTGCTGAGTATGAGATTATGATTGTCGGCCTCAAATTGGTCAATGAATTGGGAGATCGAGAAGTTCGGTTATATAGTGATTCCCAATGAGTTGTTTGGCAAATCAATGGAGAAATAATGATTATTGATGATAATTTACTAAAGTACAAGGATCAGTTGTCTCGAATAAAGGAGCGTTTAGACAATGTTGATATCTTGTATATATCCTGAGGTCAAAATAGTCAAGTAGATGCTTTATCTAAACTAATGGCCTCGGAAAACCTCGACTGATTATTGTCATGGAAATACCAAAATCGAGTATTGATGTACCTATTCTTGAAGTGTTTCCTATTGAAAAAGAAGTACCAACTTGGTTTACTCCTATTAGGGAGTACCTGATAAGAGGTGTCCTTCCGGGTGATAAGTTGCTCGTGCGGAAACTTAGACGAATCTCTCCAATGTATGCAATTCTCAACGAACAGTTGTACAAAAGGGGATATTTAAGGCCCTGGTTGAAATGCATTTAAAAAGAAAAAGCAAATGAATTGTTGGCAGAAATACATGAAGGAATTTGCGGGAGTCATCAGGGGGCAAAAACTCTAGCAAAATGAGTTTTACGAGCAAGTTATTATTGACCAATAGTTCATCAAGATGCAACATCATTGGTGAGAAAATACGAGAAGTGCCAGATCAACAGCAGGTTAACTCATGTCACACCTGCCGAGATGATCACGATAACTGGAGCTTGGTCATTCGACCTCTGGGGAATCGACATTTTAGGTCCCTTCCCAATGGCGACACTGCAAAGACAATTCATTCTGGTGGCGGTCGAATACTTTACCAAATAGGTGGAAGCTGAGGCTCTAACATTGATTAAATCTCATGTTGTCGAGAAATTCATATGAGAAAAATATTATTTGTCATTTTGGATTGCCCCATGCCATCATTTCCGATAATGACACATAATTTACATCTCAACAAACTGTCAATTTATTGTCCGGATTAGGCATTCACAATAACTTCACTTTTGTTAGTGCTAGAAAAATGATAGAAAAATAATAAAAATGGGAAAAAATAAAGAATATAAGTGTTTAAAAATACCATCTAAAAATTCGAGTTCACATATGATAAGCCTCATTTATATATTATATTCATTTAGGGTTTTATCTCAAAAACTATACATTTTATGTTAATTGTTAAGAATTTATTCAGTTTTTATGTCAAGTTCGAGATACTGCTGCATTTCTTATTGTTTTGCAGGTTAAGGAATGTAAACAAGGATGTCAACATGAGAAATAATGCTTGGAACGAGATGGATCGAACCTACACGAAGAAATCAAGTGAAAAACACTTCTGGACAAAATTTGCGGACCGCGATTATGAGATTTTCTCTCTGGTTCACTCTGATAAGAAAGTGAAAAAATGTCGGACCGCAATTTTTGAGGCTGGAAGCGTGAATTTGCAGTTTTAAAGCGGTTTTCTCATTGGAATTAAGAGATTTTAACACCCCTTCGTCCCAAACATCTCTCAACTGACGGGAGAATAGATCCTAAGGAAGAAAGAAGAGGAATAACACCATTGGAGAGAGATTTGAAGGAGAACTCAAGAACCGGGCGAGAAATCGTAGGTTTTCTTGGTGTATTCTTTTCTTTACTCTTTTCTCATATTGTACTGTTATTTAAACATGAATCTTTGTGCAATCCTTGACATGATTTGTGGCTAGACACCCTTCTAGGGGTCTAGGTGTAAACTCGATAACTCGAATGGTTTAATTTACTCGTGTGTTGATCTTTTAGTTCTTGTTATTTGTGATTGCTGTTTTGTCTAAATTGAATGCTTAGTTTTAATCAACTGCATGTTACCCTAGAAGTGAAAGCGGAAATCGAAAGGTGAAATTGAATCTTCTGATCTAAAACAGTGATTTAGGTCGTAGGCCAAGTACTGAATCATGAAACTTATTACCTAAGGAAAAACCGAGGAAACCCTAGAAATTGTGTAAAGTACCGAAAGGCGAAGTACAAAATCTAGGTTATGTCAAAGTGATTCACTAATCTTAATGAGCTTAGACTTGTAAGGTGAGGTACTTAATCGTGAAACCTGAATTATTTAGGTATGGTATCAAGTCACGAAAGTGTAAATTTTGTACCAAAATATGAGATTGTATCCCCGACAAACACTAAAACATATTAAAAGATCAAATAGAGTGAATTGACCAAACGAGTGAGAGTGAAGCCGAAAGCCCCTAGAATCCTCTATTTGATAAAATTTTCAGTCGTTGTTGTTAGATTTATGTACTCTTAGTTTAATATAAAACTCTCATTCGATTGTCTAGATTAGTGAAACTTGCGAGAACCGGTAATTCACCCTTGTCCTTGTGGTTCGACACCCCGACTACTACTTGACTAGGCCGTGCACTTGCGGCTGAAATTGAGTATAAATTAGGGTATTTATTAGCTTAGCAAAATACACATCAATATACCATAGATCATTTTCTGGCATACCATCTGAGTCTCCATTCACTTATGTCATAAATTCACCGGATGATTGTTCTAAAGGTACATGTTGATTACGTTGTTCTGCATCATACCAATCTTTCAAGCATGTGAGTCGTTCGAAAGTCTTTGCACCCAATATGCTGCGTTTATCTGTTAGTATCTTGTTTGCTGAACTAAAATAGAATTTGGAAGGGACGGTTGACACGGGCACGAAAAATATATCACGTGTCATCATGGCGAGAGTTGGATATGCAGTTTCATTCCTCTTCCAATAACCGAGGATGTCAATATCGTCGAGTTCCATACTTTCTAAAAAATAGCTAACTAATTCATTCATATTTGTTTGCATTTGTGAGTCTTCATCTTCCTCCATGTCTCGCAATAATGCAGACTGACTATTGCTCCTGACATATTTCAAAAAAAAAATATTAGTCTCACAATATAATAATAATATAACGAGTTCGAAAACTTAATACTTTTTTTTTATAAAATTCAATCATGATCAATATAATGGGCGATAACACAACTATAACTAAGACTATGTTTACCGACGGTCCATATATCAGATGTAATTGATATTTTATATGTTGTAACTGCAAATATGGCCAATAATTCACTTTTTCGTTCAACAAATTGTTTTTTCAACTCAGTACAATTTTGTTATGATGGAACATTTTGTACAATGGTTGACCACAACCTCTAATTACCAATCAGACAAAATCGGTACAATATGTCATACTTATTGGTTGTTCTTTTTTCGCTATGTATCGAGCAAACTCATTTAAAATTCTTTTTTCGTCATATTTGATAAGAGTTCTAGTACCGTCCGAGTTCAAACAACTTTGTACCATACGGATATCAGGACTTTCTTGGGGTTCTTTATTTTTTGCTATGTATTTATTGACATATTTATTAAATTGACTTAAACTATTTTTATTATATAATTGTATGAAGTTTTGAAATTACTTACCTTATATCGTGCATTGATTAGAACACCGTCAGGACCTAAAGTTTGTTCGTAATAACGCCACCAAGGTGCATCATAAGTTGGGGGAGCTCTCTTTCTTCTCTTGTCAGTTCCGGATTCGATCGGGGATTCCGGGACGCTTGAGTCGGGTGTTGGTTTGGAATATCCTGCACTCGTTGGATGTGACGGTGGAAGTCCACCACTAGTTATTGTTTCAGTATTATATTGGGAACTTGGCGAATATTGATTAGAACTTGACGGATATTGAGAAATTGACGGAAATGAGGTCGAACCTTGTCCGGCACTAAAGAAAGTGATTTGCAGGTTGTAATTAGGATCAACATGCGGTTGTGATGGAATTTATTGATAATAAGGATGCGGAGGATTAGAATTTTGTTGATAGTATGGGTTCGGAGGGTTAGAACATGGCATATCTTCACTAAAAATTTCAATGCTCAATCAGTCATTTCTTCGGCATGAGAGGGATTGGGAGATGTCATTAGATATTGCTAAAAAACATTAAAAAAAATATAATGAACGTTATAAATATAAAAAAGAATTAATTATTATAAATTAAAAATATAACTAATGAAATAAATAATGTAATAAAAAAATAAAGAATATAACAAAAAAACTAATTAAAAGAAACTAATGATAAAAAAATTAAAGAATGTAAATATTTATTTAAAAAATTATTTATTAAATAATATTCTATAAAAAAGAACTAATTATTATAAATTAAAAGTGCAACTAATTACAAAAAATAAAGCATCTAATAAAAACTAATTAAGAAACGAATGGCAAAAAAAGAATGTAAATATATATTTAAAAAACTAATTACCAAAAAATATAAACTAATTATAAAATATAATATATACTAATAACTAACCTTTTTTTGTCTGAATCGAAAGATTGTCGAAAGCCCGAAACTTTAAAATGAATTAACGACAGATAATATAACGAATGCTAAATTGACAATAATAACTAAATAACAATAATATAAATATTTTTGATTTTTTTTTTCTGGATAATGTAACAAAATTACTATAATAATATAATTAGAGAATTGCTAATATCTAACGATTAACAAATTAACGAGGGAGAGATTGATTTGGAGAATTGAGAAGAGAGATAGAGTGAAGTTGTTTGTGTGAGGATATGAGATGAAATGTGGTGGTATTTATAGAGAAAAAAATTGATTTTTTATTTTTATTTTTTTTCGATTTTTTTGATTTTTTTTTTTATTTTTTGATATTTTTTTGAATTTCAGCGGGTGGGGCAGGTTATTGGGACGGGTCGAACGGGTAAAGTGGGTCGGGTCGGACGAGTTTGATTCCCAGGTTTCCCGGATTTGATTCCCGGGTTTCCCGAGTCGGGTCGGGCACGGGTTAGGACGGGTTGGACGAGTCGGGACGGGCCCAAAACTGGTCGGGTCTAGCACAAATTTTTTTCAATTTTTTTTGCTCGCACCCGTGCTAGACCCGCCGGTTCTAACTTGGTCAATTGGAATGAGATTTTTAGTATCCACTAAATCAAGACTTGAGTAAACTTGTCTCAAGTCTGAGAAGCATGAAGTGTCCGAAAATGAAAATAATGCACTTACACATCACAATAAGAGATATAATAGCATTTTACTTGTTACCCTAAATTAATTTCTCAAAATTCAATTTCAATCTCACGATTAATTTATTTCCCTAAATAATTATATATATAATTTACAAAAAATCACTAAATTAAAATAAAATGTTATAAGTATGTTACCACATTCCTTAAATAAAATCCTAATGAATTTTTAAATTTTGCATTTAACTTTAAGAAAATATTTAGTGAACTTTTATAAATATTCTAATATGCCTATGATGTAAGAGGTTTCTTTCTGTCATGAAATCTTCAAATCTTTTATTTGTACGTCATGTCCCCCAAAATTAATGTAAAGTGCAATGTTTGTCTTCCTTCCAAAACAAGCAATATGCATGTCAATTAAAATGCTATACCTAATAAACGTGATTAGTGTATCAAAATATATGAATTTTGATGAAAATCTTTTATGGTCAACTGAACTTTAATCCTGAACTAGATACGAATTTTGATGAAAATCTTTCCGATGTTAATAAAATTTTGTGGTTAATGAAAATAAATTATAACAATAATAGTTTTATTAATCATACCAGTTTCGAAAGTTTTGAGAAATAAGTTCGAGTTACTGTCTAGATTTTATTAGAATAAAACTTTAAAAGATTTCGAACGACTAGACATGATTCGAAGCTAAATCAGACACTATGATCGAAAAGTATCAGATCCAATTTAACACTTGACACTCCCTTTTTTAAACTAAACCAGATAATTGTCCTATCCCATATACCTATTTTCTTAATACGTTATTTTACTGAAATTTAATAATTCTTTAACACTAACTCATTATCATATTTGATCTCCGAGTTGATATAAATAACTCTGAGTTAAGGTTGTCAGGATGGACTTGAGTGTCATCATGGAACCGATCGTTTAATAGAATCATATAAGATAAGCGAATTTCTCTATAACTTATATTTTATTTGAATTGATTAATCTGTGAATGGTGATATGAATTGAAAATCTAAATTTTCTGAATTGTTATATTGTGAAAACTATATTATTAATTATCTTTTATGCATATTGAATATCAATATTGTACTTTGGAATTTGCATTATAAACATTGTACATTAAATGTTTATGCATGTGTCATTTTGTCTGGTATCCGTTTAAACTGTTTCTGTAATTGAATTTCTTGTGTGATTTGGACATGTGGACACTATAGAATAAACTCCTATGTGGGGTACCCTGTAGGTCTGAATTATATGTTAAGTAATATATAGGAGGCCGAGGGTCGCAACCTGACTCCGAAAAATATGTTCACTATACGCATCTTGAAACTGTCCCCTTCTGTACCCATTACCGGTTGGGAAAGGGGGTTATATTGCTTTTTTGGACCTAGGCATGCCGCTGGGTCAAAACTGATTTGATATGTCCAAATATATTTTGTTTGATATGTCTGAATAATTATGCATCTGAATTAATCCAATATGAATTGAAACTAGACTATTTAATGGTATAAGCCAATGACACAACAAATGTGGGTTGAAAAGCCCGAGCACATCATATGTGTGTACCAGACTGAGTAAATTGCTATCAGTACACCAACATATCTACTATGAGCTATTTGATTTTCGATTGTTTCGTTAATCAAATTCATTTGAATCATGTTTTGATTCATGTGCATACATTATAAAGTGATTTATTTTGAAAATTATAAAATAATGAATATTTTGTATTTTACTATAATAATAAAAATTATGCATAATGCTATACGATATTCGATAATTATTGCATAAAATGTTATGAATTCAGTTTAAATAGAAAAGTTTACATTGTATTTTCTTTATAATTGACATATATAAAATATTGTCTGAATATACGTGAATTTATTTAATAGTAGAAATACGTTAAAAGGTTAGTTTTACTATAATCTTTAATTTTAATTATTAAAGTTGAAATTAGAATATTTATTTGATTGAATTGATTTATAATATTATTTTACTATAAACTTGTTATAGAGAAGTTGCGTCGTAAAATAACCGGTTACTGAATTTTATAAGCTGACTCCATTTTGTTTATGTCTGTTTTTAAAGATTCTAAGTTTCGATCAATATCAGTTCGGTGAAAAAAAAATGAGTGAATCATAAAATGATAGGTTATAGAAAATCTTTTTTGTTGACGTCCAAATCCTGTCAACCCTTTGAATGTTCATTCATAAATTAAAATCTAGTCATCCAAGTCGTTAAGCATATCTTTCCCTAATGACATGATAATGCCCGATGGAGTAATCTTTTCCCGACTTGCCAATATTATTGAATAATTTTGAACTATTTATCTCTCTTATTATTTTTTCTTTCTTTTTATCTATTTATTTTTATTTTACAAGGCCAGACTTGGAGAAACCGAGTAAATCGAGTGAGTGTGGTGTATAACACTTTCCACACTCATAACTAATGCACGAATCCAATTCTTATCCTTTGGGCAAAATTGATTAACTTTGTATTTTTCCCAGTGAATATCAGGTGGCGACTCCAAAAAAAATATAAAAAAAATATTAACCACCGGTCGGGTCTTGAGTCAATTTAGCGGGTAGCTACAATAGGTTTTTCTTACAAACCCCTAAGTAATCAACTTAAGGCTTCAGGGGTTTATGATAGGGCCTCCTACTCGACATCGCCTAATGGGCTCGAGTAGGCCCACAAACCGAACTTGGGGTCTTCTGCAAGCCCATAGTTCCTCTTATCTGTTACGAAAGCCCAAGCTCGAGAGCCCAATCTCAAGGGCCTAATGGGCTCGAGTAGGCCCATGGCCAAAGAACTTGGGGTCTTCTACAAGCCCATAGTTCCTCTTATCTGTTACGAAGGCCCAAGCTCGAGAGCCCAATCTCAAGGGCCTAATGGGCTCGAGTAGGCCCACAAACCGAACTTGGGGTCTTCTACAAGCCCATAGTTCCTCTTATCTATTATGAAGGCCCAAGCTCGAGAGCCCAATCTCAAGGGCCCGACTTCAAAGGCTCAATCTCGAAGTAAGGTGTGTTCAACGCCCAGTCGCGACATTAAGCATCATAAATGTTCACGTACGACGTGTCATGAATGCGTATACACGGTATTAAGTGCCATGATTACCGTCCCGAAAGTAACGGCTGAAACGGCCCAACGGCTATATGGCACGAAATGAAGCCTATATAAGGCCTATCACTGATATGCTGCGGACGACTTTTGAACACTATTTCTTACACACACATATACATAAGACATTCTATAGAGAAAAATAAAAATCTATCGAACTCCTCTCACGGTGATCGAAAATTCCCGTATCAAATGCATTACAGAACAAAAACTAAAGTATTTCAGATAAAATATTTTAGATGCTATTGAAAATTTGAAATTTGAGCTATTTGTATTTTTTTTTTATCTCGACCAACTTTCCAACTACGTGCAAGTGCCAAGTCCAAGTCCCAACTTCGGAAACGTTCAGCGGAGTTAAAGTTCAAGCTCATTTTTTTTTTGAGAAATCAAAATGTTTTTTTTTATCTATCTATCTTATTTGAATCGAAAAAATTATTTTTTACAAGTTTGATAAAAGTATACAGATTTTTAGTTTCTATTTTTACTTAAAATTGTATTATTTTGCCATTTTTTTTCGAAGGAAATAACAAACGATCTAATTATAATTTATAATTAGATCACAAACTCATGATCAGTGTAACTTTTACATATTTATGAAATTTCATACACTAACCTCTATCTTTTGGATAAAAATTGTAATAATAGTTTTGTAATCTCCATTTTGATCAAACATTCATTTTTAATTTTTAACTTGGTCAAGAAATATATTAGCTGTTTCATTTTCACATAAAAAAAATGTGTACAGTGTCAAGAGAATAATTTACTTTATTCAAAAGTTAGAATAAAAAATACGTTTTTTATGTTAAGTTTTTCGAAGTCAAATATGGACGAAGAACTTTTACGACGTGTCGAATTTTTAATACGGAAGGATCCTCCAATGAATCTGTACAATTGGAGAGGAGCCCACCCCGGGATTGATTGACGTAGAGTGGAGAGAAAAAAATAGGTGTCCAATTCTGGACGGTTTTTATTATTTTTTCTAGTTTTATTTTATTGACAATTTTTTAGATTTTATTATTTTGATGGTTTTAAAGAGATCATGAATTTAAATTTTTATAGACACAAAATAAAATTTATAAATTAAATTCTTATCTTTCTTTAGAAAAAGAATTTGTTCATTTGAGGTATTATCCCGTGAGATACTTAAGAAAAATAGTTTTATTTAACTTCAATAAATTCAAAATTTAAAGTCATGCGGAGTGCTTAATGATTCATATGATTCAGTAAAAAATCAAACACAATGATATTCAGTTGTTTAAAAAATTAAATTTCTTTAAAATTTATCGGGGAACAAAATCATTTAGATTATTGTTAAAATTAATTACCTATGGGCTAATGTTAAAAAAAAATAAAAACATTTATCACTCGTTCTCTTCCTCGAGCGGACAAACAGGCTATCTTTCCGTCAGAAGTCAGAGAAGAAATGCACGAAGATCACTGCATGAATCAAAATTTCAATTTTCAATTTCGAATAAAACGCGTATTAGCCGAATAATACGTGAACAGTCGAACTATTCGTGATTGTGTTCGCCAGAGAAAAAATACAAATATTTTTTAATAGCTAATCATGTTGCCATGAGTCCATGACTATGGTCCCAACCGTAGATGACCACACATAATGCCAGGTTTGTCTGAGCCACAGAAAGATTTAAATGGCAAAATAGTGTTTGTCGTTTTCTGGGCTATTTAGTAGACCGCTAATCTGTCAATATATACACGTGGATAGACCTGTCAAACGTGCGAAACGGTAACAAAACAGAGTTGTTCCGTTTCACGTTTTGTTTATCTCATGTAAAAAATTTTTTGCGTTTCACGTTTCGTTCGAGCGAAACGTGAGATTTTCATGAAAATTATGTTGCAACGTAAGAAATTTCGTTTGTGTTCCACGTTTCACTGTTCCAACGTAACAAAAAAATCATTGCGTTTCACATTTCGTCCGAGCGAAACGTCGAAACGTTGACACCCCTGGACATGTGGTGCGGCTTCTCAACTCCAAGACGGCTACTATAATAATTTTATTCTAAATTTATCTTTAAATTAAACAACTTTATGAAAGCTCCTGAATAATAAATTTCAACTAAATTGGATGATATTGATCGTTCTAATGCAAACTTTGAAAGTTGAAACAAGAAATTTAGCAGGCTGGCCCTACCTTGTTCATGAATTGTGCAAGAGACCCAACATCTGAAAAGTTGCAAAAGAACCCCGTATTATATTTAAAAAGAAAATGGGAAAAAAGAGATGGGGCCCAAGCCCCAACAGTACAGTTTCATAATATTAGAGGAGGCATCGGATGGCCCAATAAATTTCAGCTAAATTAACAAAGATACTCATTGCAATGCAATAGCAACCTATAAAATGACACATCATCTCATTTTTCAAATAACATTTTATGAGCATTAGACCAATCTACCATTGTTTTTGAGTAAAAAATAATCAGGGTAATGCGACTCATGCGGTTTTGCCCACATTTTATGGACCAATCTACCAGCATTATTGGAGAAGCATGCATGGATTACATGAGGAATTCAGACACCCATCTCTTCTCATAAGGCAGTCTGTAGTTGGAAGAGGATTTAGGAGGAACCTTGCAGTTAATTATTTTGATTTTGAACGCATCTTTATGTTTCCTTAACATGCCATGAAAAATAAACTCTTATGTCCAGTATCACTTAGAAACTTCTGTTTGAGCAATATTTCATGAAAAGAAAAACATTGCCTCCCTGCTGAGCCATTGATATTGAAGAGATTGCCAGGATATTATAAAGAGATCACCTTATGAACTCGTTTTTTGTTTTTAATCAAATGAACTAATAATTGAAATCTAGCTAGATTGGATTATATTATGAATTAGCCAAATTGTACCCTTTATTCATAATGTGTGTCTAATAATCTATTTACTTCTTTTCATGCAGTAAACGCACTAAATACAATACTGGCAAAATGGAAGGTGAAGGCACCGGATTCAACTTGGAACACAGCTGGTGATCCGTGTAGTGGGTGGGCGATTGATGCCAGTATAGATCTGGACAATAATCCAGACTTCAACCCAGGCATCAAGTGTGATTGTACGTACAACAGCAGCAGCATCTGTCATATTGTCAAGTTGTAAGTTCATCTGAAAAGTTTATAGTTCGATTTTTGCTGATATGTAAAGTTGGTCTGTATAATGTGACATCTAAATATATGTTTCTGCATGGCACTCTCTAAAATGTAGACAGTAGACGTATAACACTTGTGCCTTTTTTTCAGAAAAAAATTTGTGCGAACTGACAAAAAAATGCCCAAAAGGATTCTGTAGTTTGGATAATGCAAGATTGGCCTGATCATGCTCCCCTTTCTTTACCCTTTCTTTGTCCTATGAGTTTTACGCATGATTTTTTTATCGGTCTGTTGACCGGATCAAGCTTTTAAAAAATATTTAACGACTATTAATTATGACGTGACCAATTAACGATTTTAACAGTTTTATACGATTGTTAAGTTAAAAAACGGTCAATTATTTTTTACCTATTAATTGATATTTAAAAAGTCTAAGAAATATATTTTGATATCATTAGTACTTAATAATTGACTAAATTAAGTAAAAATAATAATTACAATATTAATTAAGCATATAAAAGTTAAAAATCTTAAATTATATTAAATTATTACATGATGTATTTGTTTTTTTTATTAGAGCATTAATTTATATCCAAAAAATAAAAAGAAAATAAAATTTTAGAGTCACAAATTATTAAGATTTAAAACAAAAAATTTCAGTCGTTAAATGCGTTTTTTTTTTAATTTAACGGGTTTAACGGATAGTGTGGATAAAAAATTACTCCATAAATGATGTTGCAACTGTCACACCCCAAAATAAATGAATCGGGTTAGGGGTGCTTAATCCCGCCACGTACGCACGACGAGACGTGCGTACGAAAGGCTAAATGAATAAAATAAGGCAATCACAGAATAAACAAAACAATAATAAATATAAATACATGACCATACAGTCCAGAATGAACAAAGAGTATACAACGCCTACATAGGCGGGGCTAGCTCCATCGGAATGGGCAGCAAATCTCTCGAATAAAAACCCAAAAGAAAGAAATAAAACGCAAAACCCGATGGATCCTATCCAACTACCCGCTCACATGCAAATGCGGCGAAGCATCTCTGTCATCGCGCGGGATGTCCTTAGCACTCGCTCCAAGAAAATCCCGAACTGAAATACCCGGATCCCATCCACCGTGGAAACGTGAGTAATTTTATAAATTACTCGATGCGGTTAGATCCGACCTTAAGATTTAATCTTCTTTCCTAGACTGACCCAAAAACCGATCTTGATGTTTGAAATGCAATATAACATGGATGAGTAAATATAATAATATTATTATGCACATTGAGCTACATGATATGATATGATATGGTAAAGAAACCCGAAATAGAAAATTACGTGGAAATAATAATATAATATAAAGTATACGATACGAGAGTCAAACACCCATAATAATTACCCGGTTTGTAAATTTACCGTATTCATCCCGAGCGGGCACAACCGGGGCCCAACTTACTAACTCGGGCCTTGCCTAAGCGGGCACAACCGGGCCCAACTTACTAACTTAGGACTTTATGTTTGTGCGGCGACAACGCCGCACAAACGACAATTCGGGCTCCGGGCGATATCGCCCTAGGAGAGTGACGGCTATGAGCACGTACTGCGAGTCTGTGAATCTGTAATTCACCTTACAAAATATAAACAAATGGATATAATATGTCTTCGGTTGCCATATCGTAAAAGGAGATAACTACCGTGAATTAACAAATCGGAAACAAATGGGAGCCTACACTTTGTACCAACCAAGGGTCGGAGGACCGCATCCCGTAAAAGTATCAAAACGAAATATAACAAAGGGGAGCCTACACTGTACCCACTAAGGCCGAGTGGACCGCATCCCGACTTTCTCTCAGTACCAACTATGGGCCAAAGGAGAAAGCCCTTCGGACAATATTAGGATCCTAAATACGCGGATAAATATAATAATATAATATCACGAAATAAATTCCGAGTCTCGGATATGACCGCCCACACTAAACAACGAAGTACACGGTATCCTAAATCGCTCAAATTTGGATTAAAAATTAACTCATATTAAGAATAATAAAAATATAATATTGATCAAAGAAAAACACTCGACACGTAGAACCCGCCAAATGACGGGATCGGTGGATAATCCGACAGAGCACGGATGCGCGCAGTACATATACTGAGACCGGTGGGTCCCACGGGCCTATGGGTCACCGTACGTAACCACAACGATGCAGGTTATGCAAGGCAACTTAGGCGGAAATTACCGATCCGCCTCTCAAGCTCCCATGCATTTAATGCATGATTAACTACGACTAAATTAATAATTAGTGATAGTAATAATATTTTCCTAATAATTATAATCTACAACTTGAATTATTTAATTCTATCGATCCTATCTCGGACTATTTCCGGATCCTACTCCTATCCCGTCTACGTGCGGTATGACATGATATGACATGTAAATGCGGGTATGTCTCAAATATCTTTGGTCAATTTACTGGGATGCAAATGACGGTCGATTTAGTCTCTAGTTAATTTGGACAAAAACACGCAATTGATTTATTTAAAAATATTTTATTTTCGGTTTGGGTTCCTAATTCTGAAGAAAGAAGATGAATCCCAGGAAACCGTACCTGAGAATAATCTGGTTAGCTCGGTAACGTCACATTGCTAAGTCTTTGGTGGCGCATCACGATCTCGTCAGTCGTCTTATCTGAGTGTAGTCGTTGGTCGGCTCGTCAAGATATTTTCGAGAACCTATAAAGTCAAAATAAATTAAATTGGCGAGTATTCCTATTCGCGTTGGGTCTGGTTAGGTCAGGGTATACCGGACTCTCAATTTAAATCATCATTATTTAAGTTCGTATTTTATGAGTATATTTATTTTGATTTAATATAATTGATTTAAATTTTATTTTGATTAATTTAGCTAACTAGTTATTATCACTTAATTAAATTAAATTTATAATAAGGATAATTAATTAATTAGGAATAGAGAAATTAATTAATATATAATATTTTATATTTAATATCTTTAGTATTATTCTTATTAATTTAAAATAGAGAAATTGATTAATATATAATTTAAAAATCTAAATTATTATTATAATTTAAATTATTATTTTATAACTCTTAATTATTTATAATATATTATTTAATTATGTTTTATTATACTAGTATTACTTTTATAATTTAGAGATTTTATTAATAGAAGTAAAAGAAATTTAGAAAACTTAATTAAATGAAACTTAATGTAATTTAACGTGTACTTTTTAATTAAACTGCGTTAGTGTTTTGAGATTATATTTATTTTGATTAACGTAACTAATTTAATTTATTTAAATTAAATAAGTTAACTTAATGTTATTCCTTAATTAATTTAATTATAATCAGGATAATTAATTAATTAAAAATAGAGAAATTGATTAATATATAATATTATATAATTAATATTGTTCTTATTAAAAATAGAGAAATGGATTAATATATATTTATGCATTTATATATTTATTAATATTATTCTATTATTAAATAGAGAAATTGATTAATAGGTATTTAAATATATTAATTAATGTTATTCAATTATTAAAATAGAGAAATTGATTAATATATTATAAATTATTATTATCCTTTAGTTATTACTTTATAACCCCCAATTATTTACATCATATTCTTTAATTATATCTCATTTTATATTTTAATATTATTTTCATTAATTAGAAAATATATTATATAAAACTAGAATCAAAAATAAAAATCAAATTAAAAGAAAAGAAATTCAATTAAACTTAAATTTAATTAATGTTTTTATTTAATTAAATGTGTTGGTGTTTTAATGTGTGGGATCATAGGCTGCCTCGATACCATTGTATTTGTTCGGTATATTTTATTTTGAGATAAATATTATAATCATTTTTTGATATTTAAGTTTATGTATTAGTCTATAAAACCGCCGAATCTTTCGGAGCGGCATCCAATTTACCTTGCATATTTTATTTAGTCACGTTTTAATATCTTGAGATTGTTAATATTGAACATTTATTTATTTTTATCTGACCCCTAAGTTAATGTCATTAAGCTTAATTCACTTAGTTAGCCCAACATTCTTATTTGATAATTTTGTTTATTAGCTTGATTCTAGTTCTATGATTAATTTTTCCGTAAA
Organism: Schoenoplectus tabernaemontani; assembly: GCA_037127355.1. Classification (NCBI taxonomy): domain Eukaryota; kingdom Viridiplantae; phylum Streptophyta; class Magnoliopsida; order Poales; family Cyperaceae; genus Schoenoplectus; species Schoenoplectus tabernaemontani. Next base: position 17,868,377 of record CM073755.1, on the reverse strand, counting down.
TACCAAACCCCTAAACATGGTAGCACCAAATAAGTAAACTAATAACAACACAAAAGCAACAGGACCAATAAGCTAGTAATTAGCATAACCTAGCAACAACCAAATGATCTAGTACAAATACCAATCGGAAGGTGCCATCTAATTAGGGGCAGGTGTCATCCAATCGGAAACCAATCAAGACCAGGTAATAAACAATTTTTATCCCAATATCCGACCTAACCAAATAAATCAAGAGAGTGTCAGTTCATTCTACTAATTTCAAACCCGAGTTCGAACTGTATCCAAATCAAACACATGTCGGGATAGATTTGCAGTACCAAATGCTAGGCTTAACCTCACAACCACCTAGTTTCATTTTGATATACCCATCATCATAACTAAATCGGAAATCTGTAGCAATTCTCACAGCTCAACAAAAGCCAGTACTAAATTGCCAAACAGGTCAGAGCATCAGCTTACATAAATATCAACAAAAAAAAATAAAAATAAAAAAATAAATAAATCAAAGCTCGGTACTCATATTCAAGGCCTAATAGTTCTATCAATTTCTCACAATTGGTTCCATACTCAATAGTACCATGGCTTGACTTCGAGCTTAGCCACAAGGCATGCTCAAGGACACAGTTATCCTCATTAAGAAAATCAGTCACAAACAGTTCGAACAAGCAAGTAGTTAACTCAACCAAGTAAAACAAGCAAGCACTACTCAATTAAATCAGCTACTGTAAAACACATCAGCGATTTATATATATATTTACCAGGGACAGTAAAAAAAAGCGGGGCAGCAGGTGTAAGGAGCGAGAGGGCACTGTTGTGCAATGGGTTTAGGACCGCCTCCACCGTATCTCCGGCAATAGTGATGCGACCTCAGCTCTAGTGGTGTGCGGTGGTCTGGAGCGTCGGTGCTATCCTTGTCTGGCTCGGATGTGCCAAGAGGAGTGAGAGGAGGGCAAGGGTGCCGATTAGGAGAAGAGAGAAATGAGGGAGGAAGTTGGATTGTGGTATTCGCTAGTGTGGAAGAGAGCTAGGGCGGCGACTTTTGATTTTGTTGTGAGCCGGGAAGTGAGAGATCGAAGAGGGAGAGACTTGCTTGGAGGAGAGAAGGAGAAGAAAAGGATAGTAATTAAAGGGAGAAAGATGGGACGGTGAGGAATTGATGGGAGGGAAGAAAAAATTAAAGAGAGAGAGAGTTATCTCGGGAAGGAAAGGAGGAAAATAGAGGGAGAGAAAAATGTGTTTCGGTCGGGATTTACTACGATAATTCTCGTATGGTTAGTCATGTAAGTTCTAAATTTTAGAGTTTAATTATTCATTTTTTTTCCAATCAAATAAATTTATGTTCTTAATCGATTCTTGTTGATCAAATTCTATTATTATCTTAGTAATTTGCATGTTTGATTTTTATCACGCTTAATAAATTTATATTATTTATTAAATCTTAATTTTTGAATTCATTAATTTGATGTTTCATTAATCAACTGGTATTTTCTTCTTTGTTTTTAAGATTCAAATTATTATTATTTTTTATTTTAATTTTTTTTTGTTGATTTCTTTATTATAAATTTTAAATCATAATAATTTAATCTGATCAAAATATTTTATGTTATTTATTTAATTTGAAACCAAATTAATTATATCATCTTAAATTCAAATTTGATCTTTAAATTTTATTTTCGAGATATTAATAGTTTATCTTGTAAACTTGCAAATTTTATCATATGTATTTTCTCACATTTTATTTAGTTAAGATTTATATATATATATATAATTCTATATTTTTATATTTTATCATTTTAAAAGTTACAGGTTTCACATCCAACCCCCCTTAAAAGATGTTTCGCCCTCGAAACGAATTAACTCATAATTTATCCAATTCAATTAGATGTCTTTATAGAAATTTAGTTATTAAACCTTATCAAATTTTCAATTATTTGATTAACCCTTAATTGTTATTATATATGTTATTGCTTACAATTTTTTTTCATTATCAAATCATAAATTCGATTATTATTATTATTATCATTATTTTGACTATATTATTATTTTTTTTAGTGTTATTATCTTTATTAATTTCTGTCGTGAAATCTTATCTGGGGTTGTGGACTGATTTCTAGCGATACTTTATGTCTCTTCGTTTGTACAGCTCGAACTCTCGGATGTTGTGTTCATCTTGATGCCATCTCTGGAGTTGACAAAGAGACAAGAAAGGATTCTCTTTGTGTTATCGCTTAGTTTTATTTGTATTATTATTATCTTGATTTGATTAGTGTCCACAAAAATAATTTAGTCAATATTAAGTGTCGATAATTAATTTACAAGAATTATAAATTTTATTTCTTACAAGTTGAGGATTGGATAATGATCAAATAACCAAAATTTTATTTTCGCTCGGAACAAAGGGCTAAAAGGAGATCAAACACAAGCTTTTACTAAGTACACGATTTGTAAGGTCGGATTGGCTCAAAATTCTATACGAAGCGTATCCCGAAAAACATAACTCCAACATATTCATAATAACACAATTGGATCAATGGGATGAATAAAATCATGCCAGACATGAGGAAGCAAATTTGGTTAAAGCGAATTTCCTCAAGTTTAATTGGATTTGGATCAGACATTGTCATGAATAATACTAAGGATGTAATTTGATGACCTAATACACTTCGTGGACCAATGATGATGGAAATAGAGATCGAGTCCAATTATAGATAACACACCCTTGAGAAACATGAGCAGTTAAATGGCGGTTTATTTAATTAATTTAAACCCGGAGTAGGATCATTTTGATTTGATGGATCGACTAGTCAGAGTCAAACGCGATCGTGGAATCCCCTGATTGATTTGCTGTTAATGGATAGTCCCACCTATTAAGAAACATATGTCACCATTCTAGAACCAATTAAGTCGATACAACGTCCCCTAAAGTTAACTTGATTGAACAATTCAGCGAGAACACACGAAAATTTGTGAGTGAATGAGTTTGAGTTTAATTATGCAATATCCAATATAGAAATTATTTTTAACTAAATGTCAGAGAATTACGTGATGAGAGTTGAGAAAGAATATCATAAGCAACAAGTCACCGGAGTTGAAAAATTAGGATTACCCCTGAGTAATTTCTACTGTTATTACTTATAACCCAAGTTATTTAAAGGCCTTAATTAACTCGAGAGTTTTTAAATTGAGGGAAATCATATTATATTATCAGAAATTTAGACACAAAATTGAATCATGTTGGAGCATAATGAATCATTTTGATTGATGTTTATCAAGGTTAAGTCATGTGTTAACTATACCCTAGATAATTGTCGCACTCTTGCTTCTACATAACTTCATATAATCGAAGATACTTGTGTTTATTTGTATCATCCACATGTGCAATGTATACATTTTTGGTATACGAATTATCATTGTAGATTTAGAGAGGAATATATTATGTAAATCAACGAGCGTTTTTGTTGTCAATTTGGTTTGATCTGTCAATATGTAAATTTCAATTGTTATGATTATTTATCATGCTTATTCTATATATATATGTTCATCCATTTATTCATTTATATTATTATTATTATTATTATTATTATTATTATTATTATTATTATTATTATTTTATCATTTTATCATTGTTGTTATTATTTTGTGTTGGTAAGTAACTATATCATGTCATGCGTTCAGTTGCATAGTTCATAATAAGGGTTGGGATACTCACATCACTTCGATTGTACGGATAAATTTTATTTTATTGATTGCATAATTTTCCCCAGATTTTATCTTTATTATTATGTATTTTCAAGGTTATGTGTTATCTTCATTCCTTTACAGTTATTGTTTTGTTTCAATTTAAATTTAGGATTCTTATTATTTACATTAATATTTCAAATGGCAGGTATCGTTGAAACTATATCGTCGTCTTCTTGACGCGAAGGTTCTAGGCTCACCGACCTCGTCAGAAGATTAGACCATGTCGGATGGACGAGAAAATTTACAGTAAGAATAAATTATTATGTAAATATAACTTATTTTAAATTAAGTTTTCAAATTTTATCCCCAATAATATATATATATATATATATTATGATATTATTACATATATATTATGCTATGTCACTGTTTTCCGGCGTGAGGGTTCTAGAGTTTCATGTCTTTGTTAGATGATCGGGTAGAGACGAAAAGACGAAAATCTGAGAAAAGTAAATGCAATTTAAAATTTTAATTTCTACCTTATAAAATTATTTGTAAATGCGTTTATTAAATTTTCTCACATTCGAGTAGTGGGATCCCTAAGGACAACAAAGTCACGATCGAACTGTCGTGCAGCGCTTATCCATTTTTTTCAGACCTACCCCTCACAAATTTATGTCAAGTATATATTATTGTTTTGTTTATTTATTCATATTCTCGGGATTTATTTCTTAGATGTTACCCTAGCATGATTTATATGAAATCGGATTATAAAATTCATGCTCTGATACCACCGAAGGATGTCACACCCCAAAATAAATGAATCGGGTTAGGGGTGCTTAATCCCGCCACGTACGCACGACGAGACGTGCGTACGAAAGGCTAAATGAATAAAATAAGGCAATCACGAATAAACAAAACAATAATAAATATAAATACATGACCATACAAATCCCGAATGAACAAAGAGTATACAACGCCTACATAAAGTGGGCTAGCTCCATCGGAATGGGCAAAAATCTCTCGAATAAAAACCCAAAAGAAAGAAATAAAACGCAAAACCCGATGGATCCTATCCAACTACCGGCTCACATGCAAATGCAAATAAAGCATCTCTGTCATCGCGCAGACTCGTCCTTAGCACTCGCTCCTAAGAAAATCCCGAACTCGAAATACCCGGATCCCACATCCACCGTGGAAACGTGAGTAATTTTATAAATTACTCAAGACGGATTTAGATCCAAATTTAAGATTTAATCTTCTTTCCTAGACCGGACCCAAAACCGATACGATGTTTGAAATGCAATATAACATGGATGAGTAAATATAATAATATTATTATGCACATTTAGCTACATGATATGATATGATATGGTAAAGAAACCCGAAATAGAAAATTCGTGGAAATAATAATATAATATAAAGTATACGATACGAGAGTCAAACACCCATAATAATTACCCAGTTTGTAAATTTACCGTATTCATCCCGAGCGGCACAACCAGGGCCCAACTTACTAACTCGGGCCTTGCCTAAGCGGCACAACCAGGGCCCAACTTACTAACTTAGGACTTTATGTTTGTGCAGCGACAACGCCGCACAAACGACAATTCGGCTCCGGGCGATATCGCCCTAGGAGAGTGACGGCTATGAGCACGTACTGTCCGCCGAACTGGTAATTCACCTTACAAAATATAAACAAATGGATATAATATGTCTTCGCTTGCCATATCGTAAAAGGAGATAACTACCCGTGAATTAACAAATCGGAAACAAATGGGAGCCTACACTGTACCAACCAAGGGTCGAGGACCGCATCCCGTAAAAGTATCAAAACGAAATATAACAAAGGGGAGCCTACACCGTACCCACTAAGGCCGATGTGACCGCATCCCGACTTTCTCTCGTACCAACTATGGGCCAAAGGAGAAAGCCCTTCGGACAATATTAGGATCCTAAATACGCGGATAAATATAATAATATAATATCACGAAATAAATTCCGCCTGATATGGCCGCCCACACTAAACACCGAAGTACACGGTATCCTAAATCGCTCAAATTTGGATTAAAAATTAACTCATATTAAGAATAATAAAAATATAATATTGATCAAAGAAAAACACTCGACACACAAAATTAACCCGCCAAATGACGGATCGGTGGATAACCCGACAAGAGCACGATCACGCGCACATATATACTGCACCAGGTGGGTCCCACGGCCTATGGGTCACCGTACGTAACCACAACGGTGCAGTTATGCAAGGCAACTTAGACCGAAATTACCCGTCCGCCTCTCAAGACTCCCATGCATTTAATGCATGATTAACTACCCGACTAAATTAATAATTAGTGATAGTAATAATATTTTCCTAATAATTATAATCTACAACTTGAATTATTTAATTCTATCTCGATCCTATCTCGGACTATTTCCCGAGATCCTACTCCTATCCCGTCTACGTGCGTATGACATGATATGACATGTAAATGCGGTATGTCTCAAATATGCTCGGTCAATTTACCGGATGCAAATGACAGGTCAGATTCAGTCTCTAGTTAATTTGGACAAAAACACCGCAATTCAGATTTATTTAAAAATATTTTATTTTCGGTTTGGGTTCCTAATTCTGAAGAAAGAAGATGAATCCCAGGAAACCGTACCTGAGAATAATCTGGTTAGCTCGGTAACGTCACATTGCTAAGTCTTTGGTGGCGCATCACGATCTCGTCAGTCGTCTTATCTGAGTGTAGTCGTTGGTCGGCTCGTCAAGATATTTTCGAGAACCTATAAAGTCAAAATAAATTAAATCGGCGAGTATTCCTATTCGCGTTGGGTCCGTTAGGTCGGTATACCGACTCTCAATTTAAATCATCATTATTTAAGTTCGTATTTTATGAGTATATTTATTTTGATTTAATATAATTGATTTAAATTTTATTTTGATTAATTTAGCTAACTAGTTATTATCACTTAATTAAATTAAATTTATAATAAGGATAATTAATTAATTAGGAATAGAGAAATTAATTAATATATAATATTTTATATTTAATATCTTTAGTATTATTCTTATTAATTTAAAATAGAGAAATTGATTAATATATAATTTAAAAATCTAAATTATTATTATAATTTAAATTATTATTTTATAACTCTTAATTATTTATAATATATTATTTAATTATGTTTTATTATACTAGTATTACTTTTATAATTTAGAGATTTTATTAATAGAAGTAAAAGAAATTTAGAAAACTTAATTAAATGAAACTTAATGTAATTTAACGTGTCTGTTTTAATTAAACTGCGTTAGTGTTTTGAGATTATATTTATTTTGATTAACGTAACTAATTTAATTTATTTAAATTAAATAAGTTAACTTAATGTTATTCCTTAATTAATTTAATTATAATCGGATAATTAATTAATTAAAAATAGAGAAATTGATTAATATATAATATTATATAATTAATATTGTTCTTATTAAAAATAGAGAAATGGATTAATATATATTTATGCATTTATATATTTATTAATATTATTCTATTATTAAATAGAGAAATTGATTAATAGGTATTTAAATATATTAATTAATGTTATTCAATTATTAAAATAGAGAAATTGATTAATATATTATAAATTATTATTATCCTTTAGTTATTACTTTATAACCCCCAATTATTTACATCATATTCTTTAATTATATCTCATTTTATATTTTAATATTTTTTTCATTAATTAGAAAATATATTATATAAAACTAGAATCAAAAATAAAAATCAAATTAAAAGAAAAGAAATTCAATTAAACTTAAATTTAATTAATGTTTTTATTTAATTAAATGTGTTGGTGTTTTAATGTGTGGGATCATAGTCACTTCGATACCATTGTATTTGTTCGGTATATTTTATTTTGAGATAAATATTATAATCATTTTTTGATATTTAAGTTTATGTATTAGTCTATAAAACCGCCGAATCTTTCGGAGCGGCATCCAATTTACCTTGCATATTTTATTTAGTCACGTTTTAATATCTTGAGATTGTTAATATTGAACATTTATTTATTTTTATCTGACCCCTAAGTTAATGTCATTAAGCTTAATTCACTTAGTTAGCCCAACATTCTTATTTGATAATTTTGTTTATTAGCTTGATTCTAGTTCTATGATTAATTTTTCCGTAAATACCAAACCCCTAAACATGGTAGCACCAAATAAGTAAACTAATAACAACACAAAAGCAACAGGACCAATAAGCTAGTAATTAGCATAACCTAGCAACAACCAAATGATCTAGTACAAATACCAATCGGAAGGTGCCATCTAATTAGGGGCGGTGTGTCATCCAATCGGAAACCAATCAAGACCAGGTAATAAACAATTTTTATCCCAATATCCGACCTAACCAAATAAATCAAGAGAGTGTCAATTCATTCTACTAATTTCAAACCCGAGTTCGAACTGTATCCAAATCAAACACATGTCGGGATAGATTTGCAGTACCAAATGCTAGGCTTAACCTCACAACCACCTAGTTTCATTTTGATATACCCATCATCATAACTAAATCGGAAATCAGTAGCAATTCTCACGTACTCAACAAAAGCCGCACTAAATTGCCAAACAGTCGAGCATCACCACATAAATATCAACAAAAAAAAATAAAAATAAAAAAATAAATAAATCAAAGCTCGGACTCATATTCAAGGCCTAATAGTTCTATCAATTTCTCACAATTGGTTCCATACTCAATAGTACCATGGCTTGACTTCGAGCTTAGCCACAAGGCATGCTCAAGGACACAGTTATCCTCATTAAGAAAATCACTCACAAACAGTTCGAACAAGCAAGTAGTTAACTCAACCAAGTAAAACAAGCAAGCACTACTCAATTAAATCGCCCATCGTAAAACACATCGGCGATTTATATATATATTTACCAGGACAAAAAAAAGCAAAGCAAGGTGTAAGGAGCGAGAGGGCACTGTTGTGCAATGGGTTTAGGACCGCCTCCACCGTATCTCCGGCAATAGTGATGCGACCTCAGCTCTAGTGGTGTGCGGTGGTCTGGAGCGTCGGTGCTATCCTTGTCTGGCTCGGATGTGCCAAGAGGAGTGAGAGGAGGGCAAGGGTGCCGATTAGGAGAAGAGAGAAATGAGGGAGGAAGTTGGATTGTGGTATTCGCTAGTGTGGAAGAGAGCTAGGGCAGCAGCTTTTGATTTTGTTGTGAGCCAGGAAGTGAGAGATCAGAAGAGGGAGAGACTTGCGCTGGAGAGAAGGAGAAGAAAAGGATAGTAATTAAAGGGAGAAAGATGGGACAGGTGAGGAATTGATGGGAGGGAAGAAAAAATTAAAGAGAGAGAGAGTTATCTCGGGAAGGAAAGGAGGAAAATAGAGGGAGAGAAAAATGTGTTTCGGTCGGGATTTACTACGATAATTCTCGTATGGTTAGTCATGTAAGTTCTAAATTTTAGAGTTTAATTATTCATTTTTTTTCCAATCAAATAAATTTATGTTCTTAATCGATTCTTGTTGATCAAATTCTATTATTATCTTAGTAATTTGCATGTTTGATTTTTATCACAGTTAATAAATTTATATTATTTATTAAATCTTAATTTTTGAATTCATTAATTTGATGTTTCATTAATCAACTGGTATTTTCTTCTTTGTTTTTAAGATTCAAATTATTATTATTTTTTATTTTAATTTTTTTTTGTTGATTTCTTTATTATAAATTTTAAATCATAATAATTTAATCTGATCAAAATATTTTATGTTATTTATTTAATTTGAAACCAAATTAATTATATCATCTTAAATTCAAATTTGATCTTTAAATTTTATTTTCGAGATATTAATAGTTTATCTTGTAAACTTGCAAATTTTATCATATGTATTTTCTCACATTTTATTTAGTTAAGATTTATATATATATATATAATTCTATATTTTTATATTTTATCATTTTAAAAGTTACAGGTTTCACAAGCAACTTTCTCAAATTGTTATGTATGACCCCTTTTATAACTTTTTTAAATCTTTGTTCAGGAAAGTGGATCAAAATTATTTAATAGGTCCTGTGCCAGCTTCCATTGGGAACCTGACTAAACTATAAGTCCTATAAGAGCTGTACAGAATTGAAGTTACTTTTTATTATGTGAAATATTTCTTGGCTAGATACCTTTATACATTAAAAAAAATCAGGTCTTTTGGTATTAATGCGCTATCGGGTCCGATACCAAAGGAGCTGGGCAATCTGCAAAATCTCATTGTTCTGTAAGGCATCTTTTCCATAACATGAAATTTGTGTTGCTGTCTCACGCGCATCGAATGACGATAATTGCCTGGGTCATAGGCCTGTAGTGTATATATTTCGTTCGAAAGGGAACATGTAACAAGAGCAATCATCATTCAGGACTGACACGTTCAATGTGCAAAATTATCAAAATGAATTATTTAATTCAACAAAATACATTTATTTCAGGGGATGGGTACTAACAATTTTAATGGTTCCATACCTGAAGAATTTGGGAACATGACTGACTTTCAGCAATGGTAAGGTGTTGATTTCATTAAAAGAAAATGAAAAATGATCAGGCTAGTAGGACTGTAATTAAGCAATATCTTGATTGTCTCAATTATTTAGGTACATGGACTGTTTAGGTCTCTCGGGTGGACTTCCACAAACACTCTCCAAGCTCACTAATATGCAAACCTTGTAATTTCTCTACAGAATTTTCTTCTTATCTATTACTTCTCTTTCACTGATTCCACGTGTCAGAAAAAAAATTTAATGCTTACCAGGTGGGCAAGTGACAACGCTTTCACTGGAAAAATGCCTGATTATATTGGTACCAACTGGACAAATATGAAAGAATTGTAAGTTTCTATTTCACTTACAGTTTCTGCTTCTCTTCTCTATATATGCATGCTTGATGCTCCAGTGATCCCTTCATATATGCATGGGTATATAGCACTGCCACCAGCTTTACCTTTGCTTTAGTACTTATCTATAATTATGTGCTAAGAATTCAGTCATGCCACTTTTCATTGAAAAATGATATTTACAATATTGTGTTAATATTAATCAAAACATATCCATTTTAATTTGTACTGTAAGGTATTGACACCTTACTAACACCTAAATATGACTTCCAGGAGATTCCAAGGAAATTCTTTTGAATGCCCAATTCCAGAAAATCTTGCCAATCTAAACTTAACCAGCCTGTAAGTAGTAAAAAAAAATAGTTGTACATAAAAACTGCCTCATTAAAAGATGTTATGATCAATGTCCCTTAAATAATCCTCAGTATTAAAAGCCAAAATAATGGTGTACGCAAGTACTTGCCTCAATCCTTGAAAAATTCACACACATGATGGACAAAGCAAACAGTTTTATCGTTTTGCAAATATTTAACCAAGTTCTTTATTTTTTTTCCCTTTACAGACGGATTGGTGACATAACAAATGGTAGTAGCTCTACGCTGGGCTTCATTAAGAACATGTCATCTTTGAGCACTCTGTATGGTCTATATCTCAAAGGAACTTGCATTTAATGCCCTTACAGATTCTTTTTTTTTTGACATAAAACTCTTTTCATGAGTTAGCTTCTGAGATTGGAATATCAGAGCAAGGAGCTTATAGATCAGAATATAGGGCGAGAATTATAGATATTATTTTAAATAAAAAATTGACACAGAGTTCCAATCTATTAATAATTTTTTTATCATGTAGAATCTTGAGGTACTACAAAATATCTGATTCTCTTCCTAATGACATCTCACGGTACAAACAATTACAGAAACTGTAAGAAATTATATTTCAAAAAAATTATAAGTATTTCATATAGAAATAATTTCTTAATTTTCTGCAGTAGTTCTGCTAATTCCATTTTCGTTCACTTTATTGTAGAGATTTGAGTTTTAACAATATATCAGGCCAGTTGCCTCAGTCCCTTTTTAATTTAGGCAGCCTCACCTACTTGTAAGAAGTCCTGTAACCTCTAATGTTTGTAGTATCTTGTCTTTTTTTTTTCTTTTTCTTTATAGACTTTAAGAGTGTTCTCATTTATGCTTGACAGATTTCTAAGGAACAATAGCCTCACAGGAAGCTTGCCATCTGGAAAAAGCTCATCTTTACTGAACATGTAATAATACATCATGGTTATTATGTCTACTTGTCATAGAATATTTATTTAAATCTATTTATCTAAATTCATGTATAAGTTCACTACCTTCACATGCATTTTTCAGAGATTTGTCGTACAACCAGCTCTTAGGCAGTTTCCCATATTGGGTTAACCAAGGGAACAATTTACACTTGTAAGTACTCTTATATATTTTTTTTAACAAAAAAAAAGTAGAAAGTTCTTTGTTTTGGCAAATCAAATGGAGCCGGCTTCAAAAATCATTCACAAGTTGTTCTTCTCAAAACCATCAAAAATAGATTTCACTCCACCATGCCTGACAAAAAGGTTATGTTGTCAAAATTTCAATACTTAATGGTATTGACTTTGCTGCTTTCCAAGGGACACAATTGGGTTGCATTGATAGTATCAGCTGCATTGTCTCTAACTTCTATATTCAACAAATTACTTCTCCCTTTCCAGCAGTAACATAATTTACTCTCTGCTTTTTTACTCAAAAGGAATTTGATGGCCAACAACTTTGTCATAGATAACTCCAACAGCAGGTCATTTCTTATTCTGTCGTGATCTGATATACATGTAAAATAGTTTGTATATGTTTAATTATTTATAATTTGGAACTTAAACAAGTTTCAATTGTAGTGCTTTACCTTCGAGATTGAGATGTCTTTACTCTTTAGCGAGATATTCCATGCTACAAGGGCAATCCGCAGTGTAAGTCTCAAACCTCTCCACCCCAAAAAATGAAGAAAAATAAATAAATAAAAAATGAGAGATGGAAGAAAAAAATAACCATCCAATATGTACTCTCGTTCAATACTTAGTTGGGTATACCTATACAAGAAAATGAAGGAAATGCTCAACTTCTAGTGTAGCTGATTATTCCTCCTATAAAAAGTTATGCTTCTCCAAAATGTCTCTCAAATATATTTTCAACTTTTCAGATTACTCCTTTGCAATTAGATGCGGTGGAAACAAACTTTTAACTACTCAAGATGGCACATGCGTACCAATCTGATAATGCCAACCTGTCAGCTGCTTCCTATTATGTGACTGGTATATGCTAGCAAGCAGAGTGAATTCTTAATTCATATTAAGAGAAAACTAATTAGTAAGCTTGCAGAAGTAAACCTCTCTCGTCCTCTCATCATGGAACCATATCTAACCATCAAACAATTCATTTTCTTTTCCTTTCTTTCAGATGCAATAAGATGGGGTGTAAGCAATGTGGGAGCATTTGCAAAAGCAAACAGTAACACTTTCATAATTGGAAGTCTATCCCAATTTCAAAATACACTTGATTCTGAACTTTTCCAAAATGCTCGAATGTTAGCATCTTCTATGAGATATTATGGGATTGGCTTACAAAATGGGAATTACAATGTTACGCTCCAATTTGCTGAGATTGCATACCTGAACACACCTCCATACAAATGGGAAAGTTTAGGCAGAAGGATTTTTTATATCTATATCCAGGTTTTTACATTGTTCTTTTGTTTAAAAACCATGAGGGCAACTTTTAACAATGTGTGCTCAGTACTTGTTAGTGTGCTAACAGTAAAAAGAATAAGCTTACAGAAAAAAGAAACCAAACAAAAGTAGGAATTATTTGTCTCCATCCGGTACCACACGACCATTACCCTGATTTTGTAGAAAAAACCGTATGGGTAACGTATACGGTCCGTTATAAGGGTATACGATCTGTATGGATTGTTAGACACAAGATTTAACGAGGTTCAGTACCAACTTAGTACCTATGTCCTCCACACACACCTTTTTTATTTCTTTTTTTTTTCAATTGATAATACAGGAGAGGAAGAGAGGGCAAATATATAGAGGGAGAGACTTGACAATCAAGAAATAATTTTCTAAAATAGAAACATAATCAATATAATAAATATAGAGGCCAACTGCCATCTTCCATATCTATTTTCAAAAATATTCTGCCTTTCATATCCTGTATGACGGTGTAGGTATACGGTCCGTATGTAGGGTCATACGGACCGTATAGGGTCATTTCAATAGATTTGAACTGGAAATGCTATTTCCAATTTTACAAGTGTTACCTACAATTTGGTATGGTACAAAGAAGTAATCAGCCTTGCTGGTTTTATCTTTCTATCACTTACCTCTCATGCTTATTTTTTTTCCTTCTTCTTTCTTACTTTTAGGGAGGTCTAAAAGAAAAGGACTTCAATATAAGAAAAGAAGCTGGTGAAAGATCCTTTGCAGCAGTTGTAAAAACCTATACTATACCTGTAACAAATATTTTTTTTGGAGATTCATTTGTTTTGGACTGGTAAAGGGACTTGTTGTGTACCTACACAAGGCTACTATGGACCTGCAATATCAGCAATCAGTGCTTCTCCAGCTGGTAAATTTTACAACTGCAAAAAAAAACAGGAAATTTTTTTGTCTCTTTTTTCTGCTTTTGATGTACTAATCATTGGTCGTTTTTCAGACTTTAATCCGACGGTGTCAAATAAACAACCGGATATGAGTAAGAGTAAGAGCAAAACTGGACTAATAGTAGGAATTGTAGTAGCAGTAATTGCTTCAGGGCTCTTCATTGTGCTCGCAATTTTAGTTTGGAGATACAAGATTAAAAAGAACGAAATGGATGCAGGTACATATTATTGTCAATGTATCTATATCTATTGATGATTAATACAGATATTGTATTACTATTAACAGTTTGTCCCGTGACAGTGGAATTTTGCCGGTAATAGATCCATTTTTTTTCTTGTGATAAAGCTTAAATTGTAATAACTAAAAGAAACAGTAAAAGAATAAAAGCAGTTTCATATATACATACTGACTAGTTATTTGATGTTACTAGAGAAACTGATTCTTCTTCTTCTTCTTCTTCTTTTTTAAAAAAACAAGAAAAAAGAAAAATGACAGATACCCACAATTTTATTGAAATTAAGACGCCTTACAGTTTTTTGTACCAAAACCCAATATTACTCTGGTTAGGTACATAAAACTGAGACTTAATAAGTATTTGACTTGAATGCACACAAAATTTCCATCCAATCACATACACATCCAACAGTGTGCACTCATAATTAATATAGAACTTGTTTTTTTTTTATTATGAAGTCCCTCTTAAGTGCAAATCTTGTTACCCAAAATTTTCAGAGCTATCCGGGATTGTTGATAGGCCAGATGTGTTTAGTTATTCTGAGCTAAAATCTGCTACTGAAACATTCAGTGCCAGTAACATCCTTGGGGAAGGTGGATATGACCCTGTTTATAAGGTTTCCTTTCTATCTAACTCTTCTTTTGAATTTTCTTTGGTGTGATATCAGAAAATTGGCTGATACGATGCAAGTGGTGCACAACTTACTATTTAATCTATTTGGTCAATTTTATTTATTTTTTGTTGTTTCTTGTGCAGGGAACATTTTCAGATGGTCGAATAGTGGCAGTTAAACAATTATTAGCAACATCACACCAAGGAAAGCGACAGTTTGTGACAGAAATTTCTACCGTATCAGCTGTGCAGCATAAGAACCTGGTCAAACTATATGGCTGTTGCATCGAAGGAAGCAAACCTCTTTTGGTTTATGAATATTTAGAGAATAGGAGCCTTGATCAATCTCTCTTTGGTATGTGTAGCATGGATATGAACTTGTGGTTATCATTATAAGTAATTTAGCATTTTTTTTCCAAATTTATCTCATTTTACACTGGATTCTAAAACAATCACTGAGTGTAAGCTAACCTGGCCTACCTCAGCTCTCCATGACCTTGTTGTGCTTCAGCTAAAATCTTAATTATATACAAATAAAAGAAGGGCGGGGATCCCTAATAATCTTGACAATCAAGCTCATATAAATTCATAGAAAATTTTATAAATGGAAAAAAAACTTTATAAACATATTCTTGAACTTATGAATTGATTGGGATTCAATTTTCATGCAATTTGATTGTCATTTGATATTCTATTAAAGACTATCAAAATTATATGATAGTTTTTACGGTTAAATTTAGTAGTTTTTGATGGAATATCAAATAACACTTAAATTACATGAAAAATTAAATCATAATCTATTCATAAGTTTAAGAACATGTTTGTAAAAAAAATTATTTTTAAGATTTTCTATGAATTTATATGAGATTGGTTGTCAAGATTATTAGTTGGGTGGGGATCCACCCAAATAACCACATTTTGCCGCCTTGAATTTTCTTTTGCTAATAGAATTTCCTCCAATTTTACAGTCATTCTTGAAATTGTCTCCAAATTGTTTTCTGAATAACAAAATCTTCAAATTTCTTTCAACTACTTATCCTAACTTGACCCGTTGGCCCATACTGTCACAAACCACCTTTATTCCGAACTAAAACAAACCACTCTTCTGATATCTTTCATTTGATTTCTGTTTATTTATTTATTTCATCTTTCAGGAAAGAGCAGCTTGTTTCTTGATTGGCCAACACGGTTTGAGATATGCCTCGGTGTTGCAAAAGGTTTGGCATATCTGCATGAGGAGTCTGCTGTGAGAATTATACATCGGGATATTAAAGCAAGCAATATATTGCTAGATGGGGAGCTGAACCCTATGGCTAAGCTCAGTGATGACAAGAAGCCCCATATGAGCACTAAAGTTGCAGGCACAATGTAAGTATTAAAACGTTTCTGTAGTCTCTTGATTGATTATCAATAGATGTATTCTAGTACTGACAAGAATACCATTATAGAAAGTGTTACTATTGACTTGCAAGCAACATGTAACTAAAAGGCAAAAGTTGTTCGTAATTCCCTCAAGCCTCAACTATAAAAACAAACCCATATAAAAATTTGTACTGCTTCAACATGTGACACGCACACGCCAATATTCACGTTTTGAAAGAATTATATGAAAACCACATACAGTAAAAAAAACAAGTCATGAACTATGGTTCTCCTGATGTGCTTGCAAAAAAACGGTCTCCGCTGCACAATCCCTACAACTTTCAGCATCCAGCGAGGCACTCTACCCCCATGAACCACTGAGCTATGGATTGCCAAATAAATTAAAGAATTACATGCTACTTGAAACTCAAAGAATTACATGATGCATTTAAAATCAGTTTGGTACCATCTTAATACCGAGTCCCAATTGGAAGGGATTGGTATCAGTTCAGTTTCTCACAAGAAAAATGTCGAAATTCAGCAATTTCCACTATAAAGAGAGCTTTATAAATTCTTCAAATTACTAATTTTTCACATGTAATAATTGCACCACGATTTCATAATTTTATCTTTCCTGAGCTAACGCTCATTAGCATATTAGACACTGTCGAACTGAAGATGAGAAGTTTACTTGAACTTGTCCAGGGGATTGACTGTTAGCAGAGCGCCTTATATTACTCAGTTTGTTTCTTCCAAGACCACAGGCGGGGCCCCGCCGCCCGCCGTCCCTCCATGGGCGTCCCGGGGAGAATAATATCGGATTGTAATAGTTTATCGGGTTTAAATCCATTAACTAATCGGATACTAAATAAAATAATAATCAGTTACTCTGAGTTTCTACAATCGCCTCAAAGAAAGACAAACTATCAAAAATATTACCATGCTGCAGAGTCTATGAATGCAACCCGTCAGTCCGTCACGAATTCACATTTCACGCTCTCCGTGATCGGAATGAAATCGCGAACCTTCAAACGCGATTTGGAATTGGATTTCGCTCAAATGTGCTCCCGAGTTATTAGGAGAAAGAGGCTGACACTATACTCCAGACAAGATAGACGAGGGCGCGTATTCTCCTGATTTTTTTTATTAATAACAAAATAAAAATTTTAAAACACGAGTATCAGTAAATGTGAGTTTTTTTATGATATAACAATTAATCTTTAACAAACGCGTCTCAGTCTTTACCCTTTACCGATTTGTTAAAGGCGTCCCAACTCTGACCAGGACGCTTTTAGCAAAGACGTTCTCAATCAAATATTTTTTTAAGACCAACTAACATAACATAGAAGAATGCAAAAAAAAAATGGTTGAGGACGCCTTTGTTAAAGGTGTCCTGGTCAGAGTTAGGGATGTCTTTAACAAAGGCGTACCGGAAAGAATGGGACGTGTTTGTCAAAGACGTAATTGTTATATTTATAAAAAAGCTCATATCCACTGTTATATTGGTATTTTTGAATTTTTATTTTGTTATTAATAAAAAAATTGGCGTATTCTCGGCGGAGGAAATTAAACCCGTCTGAACCGATACAACTCAAAACTCAAAATAATCCGATATCCAACTCGATTTGACCTGATACGATCCGAAACATGAAATGACTCAATACTAAATGATCTGATACCCGACCCGCTCGACCTAATATGACCTGAAACCTGAAATGACCTGATACACGACCTGACCTGATACGACCTGAAACTCAAAATGACTCGACACTAGATGACCTGATACCCGACCCAACCCGACCTGATACGACCCGAAACCCGAAATGACTCGATACTAGATGACCTGATACCCGACCCGACCTGACCTGATACGACCTAAAATTCAAAATGACTCGATACTAAATGACCCAATACCCGACCTGACCTAATACGAGCCGACAGTAAAATTTTCGTAATTGTGGTTAGAGTTTGGATGAATATGAAAATATTATCTACAAGCTCCAACTCACACTTTTGGAGACTCAGACGTGACCTCCGTGGGTCCCACGTAAATATCAAATAAGTTGAATAATTTAATTATTATTGTGAATAATAACTTATTTAATTTAAATAATAAAGTTAATATAAATTATAATATTAACTATGATATCTATCAATAATTTAACATATCTTTCAATTGAACATGCAACACTTAGAAATTTAATCTGATCTGATTCATCCGATCTGACTAGATCAGACACATAGATGGTGAAATATGATCTTATCCGATCTGATCTAGTCCGATATGATTCAAAATCCGAAATAATTTGACACTAGATGACCCGATAACCAACCGACCTGACCTAATACAACCCGAAATGACCCGACACTACATGACCCGATAACCAATCTGATCTGACCTAATATGACCTGAAACCCAAAATGACCCGACACTACATGACTCGATAACCGACCCGACCTAACTTGATACGACCCGAAATCTGAAATCACCTGACACTAGATGACCCGATAATCGACCTGACTTGACCTGATACGACTCAAAATCTGAAACGACCTGACACTAGAAGACTCGATACACAACCCAACTAGACTCGTGACCCGATAATCTTACTGAGTCAAATTGACCCAGCCCAACCCAACCCGAACCCGAACCAACCCGACCCGTCCGATTTCCACCATAAAGAAATTATGTGCAGAGATGTCCGCACAGATTTAGATGTGTGAAAAATTAAAGATAAATTTTAATATATAAAGATTTATTATTGTCAAATAAAAATCCTTGGGTTATATTTTGATCTGACAACTTAAAATAAAAAATCGCACCTACAATGCTCCGCGTGTTATATAGATTCGAATAAACGAGAAGAGAAAAGCTAAGAGGAGACTTATCTGTTAATATTTTATTTATCTGAATAAATTTATTTACTATATAATTTATTAATTTAAAAAGGAAGAGAAAAGGAGAGGAGGAGAGAGAAAGTACATATATAAAAGTTATAAATTTTCTAACTTTAAAAGTGAAGCGTAATAAGGATGTGTAAATGGATCGGTTTAATTGATTTTTAACTAAATCATTAAATTTTAGATTATTTGGTTCAGTTTTTCGGTTTAAAATTTTTAGTTCAGTTAAAAATTTTAGCTAATTTAAATTTTGTTCTTTGGTTCGTGATGGGTTTTAAGCAACAGCTAATAAGTACTCTAATTTATATCTAATTTCGATCACAAACATATGACCTTATCAGATAGTAATTGAGGTGTCGAATCCACAAGAAAAATGTAAAGTACTAGTTCTTATTAGTTCACTAATCTAGATAATAAAGGTTGGTTTTGACTAAATTAAAGTTAAATTAAATAGCAAATAAAATGGTATTTTAAATTTAATGATGGAATACAAGAGGTTTCAACTTTTTCTTTTCACTCCTTAATTAATATACTCAATATCTTCACTTTTAGACAATTCAATAGCGTGAGATTAACAATTCAAATTTAGCATTGACAAGCGTTTTCATATGTCAATTCTATGTTCAAACTATTCAGACTTTATAGTTACATACCTCGTCCTAGAAGTTCAAACAGTTATGAGATGATAATTACTATTTGGTTCAGTTCTAAATATAATCACCTAAGTTGTAAACTTATCGCTAGGCCATGAGTGCAAATATATATTTTATCCTTCGAGATTGAGAATTCTAGCAATATATTTTCATAATGTACTATAATTTATAAGATAAATCACACAACAAGCACTTGTTACAGTTCAAGCATGTAAATAATCAATTTAAATGATAAATCACATAAGAAATTGCTAAAAAAATCAAATATCAAACAGTTTAACTGAAGAGATTCAAGTACTACAATCCATCACCCCTAGAAGGGTGATTAGTCACGCTTATTCAAAAGTAAAATAACAGCAATAAAAGAGCACATAGCACTAGAAAAAAGAGAAAAAAGATTAAATTCAAAGTCTCACTCGAGGGCTTCGATTCGACGTGTAGATCTTCAAATTCGGCTCCCCTAGGTGCTAGATCTCTCTCAAACTTTAAAATTTCATTCTCACAATTCAAAATGGCGGCTAAAACATTCATGATCATAGAGAAAGGCATCTAGAAGTGTCTTATATAGGAGGAAAATCAATCAGTTAGCTCCTGCCAACTCTGTTCGAATTTTCGGGTATGGAGCATAGGGGCCGCATAGATTTTCCTACCGTCCGTATGGAAGCTGAATCTGCTGCTCATCGACTTGTATTTTGTCCATAACTTTTTCATCTGAACTTTCGAATTAGGTGATTTAAGATGCCTTAAATAACTAAGAAAATCTCTACAAAATTAGCATATCACCTTAGTCATTTCATAATAGTTTATGATCAGAATTTAATATATTTTGCTGCTGATGATCCATCTTGATGTCGTTCATATTTGAGTGCTTCACAATCATGTTCAATTGCTCAATTTTACTCTAATTATCATCCCAATTGTACGATTCCTATAATTATAAATAAAACATAGCACTATCTCAATCGCAGAATAAAATTTTTAATAAAATAAATAAATTACCCTAAAAGTTAGCAGATTCATGAGATTAACCCTAGTAAAAAGCGTATGAAATTGAGGCCAATCAGTTCAGTTTATGTTTTTTTAAATTGAATAAACCGAATAAACTAAATAGTCTAAAATTTATCAAGAAAATTAATTTTACTTAGTATAAATAAAGATCGTATCAAAGGTAATTTGAATATATTTATTTCTATAGATTTTATTTAGTTATTTATTTTATTTTTTAAACTATTTATTTTTTTCTATTAATTTTTATAACTATCGATAGTTGTCCATTCTTCTTTAACTACTATAATTTTGATTTAACAGAATAAACCGATAAAACTTTTTTTATTCAGTTTTCATTTTATTCAATACATATTTTTATAAATTTGGTTCAATTCATAATTTAACAAATCGAATAAATTTTTGGATATATATATTTATTTCAATTTGAATCTAACCGACCGAATGCACATCCCTAGAACATAAGATTTTACTTGCTATGACAACAAATGTATCTCTTGAGGCAGAGTGGATGAGATTGGGATGAAAATTGGAAAGAGAGTGGATAGACTCGCTGAGAAGAGATAGAGTATTCATTGAATTGAAGGTCTCATGTGCAATTTGTCAGTTCCATTTAAACCGAAATAAATTAATGCATTCAAAGTTTTATTCAGTTTATCAAATTATGAATTATATCAAATTTATAAAAATATGAACCGAATAAATCGAAAACCGAATAAACTAAAATTTTATTAAGTTTATTTGATTAAACTGAAATTGTATTCAATTTATTTTATTAAATAATTTTTTTATTCAATTTATTTGATTAAACCGAAATTATAATGGTTTAAGCGTAATAAAAAATATCGATAGTTATAAAAATTGATAGAAGAAATAAATAATTTAAAAAATAAAAAATAACTAAATAAAATTTATAAAAAATATATTTGGATTATTTTTAATATACAAGTATAATGATTTTGCTTGATAAATTTTGGATTATTCAGTTTATCCGATTTAAAAAAAAATAAACTAAAAAAATAATGAAAAGTTTTAAATTGATCACCTCCCGTCCCTTTTCATTACGTTTACTGGTTTATGTAACCTATTATTTTATTTAAATAACATGAATGAGTATTATTTACTTTACAATAAGAATAAATTGTAACTTATCCCATCAAATCATTCTAATATCTCTTGTTTACAACCTCAAAATTATTTTTATTTTACATATGATTCAAAAAATAATATCTCATAGATGATAAAAGCTACAATCTAAATACATATCGAATAATATTTTTTCTCCATTAATTTACCAATATAATTTTGCAAAAAGAAAAAAGAATAAGTGAAGAAGAAGCATAATGAAAATTTTGTGAATAAATGTCTTTATTTTGAGTTTTTAATGAAAAAGTGATTGTATTTGAATTTTTAAAAAAATTTAAAAATTTTAAATTTTTTAATGAAGAGGTTGAATAGAAGGGGTATTTGCAATTATTTAGAAAATATAAGGGGTTGTTTGCTCAATTTAAATGTAGTGGTATTTGACACTTAAGGATAAATGCAAATGGTGTTTGCACTTTACCCTTTATATAAATTAGTAAACTAAAGAAATATATATCTAGAAATTATTACACTGTATTTTTCTATAATCTTTTGATGTTATATAACAATAATATTTAAAATATCATCTCTTTTTATTTAATATATAAATAAATTGATGTAGATTAAATTTAATGATTTTATTTTAACTTTTTTGTCTCCACTTATATGAAACTTAAAAGTGAAATAATGAAGGCACAAAGAAAATACAGATATTTGAATCCTGCCGAAAATTTTATTAACAAGAAAATGAAAATAAAATGAAAATAGGAAAACACGAAGCTATGAATCACTAAAGAAATACGGCGGTAAAATAATCGTACCTACGAAAGGTAAAAATAAAGTTATAATGTGGACAGAAGAAAAATTATCGTACGCAATAATAAATTATATAACATAATTATCATTTATACCCCGAAGTTTAATTCATCTTTTAAGCGTTTACATCATCAAAGTTTCCAGCTGATCAAGCCTAAACTTTACACCATGACTATTGGAGAAAATATGAAGCGCGCGCGATGAAAATTTTCATGCCCACGCACGATTTTGAAAAGTTTGATGGTACTTTTGACTTTCATATCACGTGATTTTAAAATTATTCACCGAAGACTTTAGAAATTTACTCAGATTATAAGTTTATTTCTGTTATAAAAAGTCCAACTTTAATTTTACTTCTATTTTCAATTTCTTTAAAACGGAGATGTTACTTCAAAATAAATTTGAAAATTTGAAAATAAATTTTGATAAACTTAGTTGACAATGACTATTTTCATAAAATTTGAAAATTCAAAAAAAAAAACATAGAAAAAGAAATATAGGCATATACATAAACTCATAAACTCATAAACTATTAGTATTTCAAATTTCATACAATTTATTAATCATTTGAATGTCCATAAAAAATCATCAGAATTTCATGCAATATTCAACGATTCTAATTTGATAGATTTTGATGGATCATAAAAGGATAAATAAATTATTCCAACTTTATTTTTATCGTTCATAGTAATGGTTATTTTGTCTATTTTTTATTAATAAAATTTTCGGCAAATCCTGCTTTCAAAATAATAAAAAACGTTTTTACACTAGAAATATACCGAAAGAAAAGAAGGAAACCGACGATCTTGGATGCAAGTAGCTTGACCGATTTAATTCAGAAGGAATTGCGAAAAAGAAAAGGAAAATAAAAAAAGAGGGCTTCAGTTCTTCAATTTAGAATGGCCTCCATCCATCAGGCCGACAAAAACTTCTTCATTAATCAATCATCTTTATTACAAATAGGTAGAGTATTGAAGACGGTCCGGTCCGGGCCGGTCCGATCTAAATCCGGACGGTCCACGGTCCCGATAATTCGGGTCCATACGGTCCGGTCCAATCGGTCCAAATTTCAAAAAAAACCGAACCGTCCGTTGGCCCCGCGGGGCCCCCTTCGGGGCCGAACCCCATGCGGGACGGACGGTCCACGGTCCGGTCCGAATTTTTTTTTTATAAATTGAAAAAAATAATAATTTATCATATTTTTTAATAATAATTTTTAACTAATTCGAATTATTATTTTTAATTGTTTAAAAATCTAGTAGTACTAAAAAATTAAAAAAATTGTAAAAAAATAAAATTTCAGAAAATTAAAAAAAAATAATAAAAGTTGAAAATTACATTGGTCAAGATAAATTGAGCTTAAACAACAAGAAAATTGCATCTGCCCAGGGAATCGTTATAACGATTCAGTAAACGTTATAACGATTCATCTCAATACTCAAAAATATTCTAAAAGAAACCAGAGTGTATCGTTATATAACGATTCAGTGATCGTTACAACGATTTGGGAAACGTATAACGATTTATCAAATCGTTATATGTTTCCCAAATCGTTGTAACGATTACTGAATCGTTATAACGTTTCAGCTCAGTTGACTTGATCCAACGACTATTCTTTCTAAACCGTTATAACGATTCGTAAACCGTTATAATGGTTTAGGATGAAAAAGAGTTTCTTCAGAATCGTTTTTGACTTAGTTTGAATAATTATGTATTTTTGAATAATTTAAAAATCAAATAATACAAAAAAATTATAAAATATCAAAAATTATAAAATAAAATTTGGATAATATTTTAAGTTACCCTCCTCCTTTAATCCGGCTTTGGGACCGGCTATGTTAAAAAAATATAGGCGGAGTTATAACTTTTTTTTGTTAGTAATGTTCTTTGAAAAAAGAAATTTAAAAAAAAAATTGAAATATTTAAAAATAGATAAAAAGATTGATATGGTAAGAAATATCAAATTCCTAGAAGTCGTTGTGCATATACCATAAATCGTTGTCTTGAATGTCAATTGGGTCGTCGGAATCATCTTCTAGAGAGGGGGGGGTCCGGTCCACGGTCCCGCACGGTCCACGGTCTGGTCCGGTCCGGTCCACGGGTCGGCACGGTTTATTTTCGGGCGAATGAAGGACCAACCCACCGTTGGACCGGACCGTGGTAGGACACGGTCCGGCCACGGCCCGATCCGATCGGTCGGTCCACGGTCCTCGGGCCTCGGTCACGGTCACGGCCTCGGCTCGGACGGGTCGACCGTGCGGTCCATTTCAAATCTCTAGTTGTAGGTGCACAAAAGTTGAGGTAGTGTATTCGACTCAAATTTAAGATCTAATAAATTTACATATATAATATATGAGGAGAGTTTTAATGCTTTAATTTTGCTTACATTTTTATTAACTCAAAATTTATATTTTATTCTTATACATAAAAAATATTCATTTTCCCACTTTCAATTTATGTAAATCAATAAATTATAAAATCAACGTTCAAAAATTAATTATGTTAGTGATATTTTACAAGCACTTGATATCATATAAAATAATATTTAAATATCATAATTTTTAATCTATACGTAAATAGAATGTTCTAGATCAAATATAAAAGTTTTATTTTGATATTTGAAGTTTATAGATCAAATATAAAAGTTTTATTTTGATATTTTAATTTTAAAATTTAAGTTATTAAAAATTAAAATAATGAAAGACATAACTAAAATAAAAAAATGAGATACTTGAACCATGACATGTAAAATATATATTATATGGAGTTAGACTATTGTGAAAACGTTTGTATTTTGAGTCTAAGTGCATATAGCTCAAATTTTATCGTAACATATTCGAAATTCAAAATTATCATTCTCATTAAATTCTTCATATTAAAATATTGGGGGATACAAAAATTTGGAGTATTTCGAGTTTTTTAAGTATTTATTTTGGATTTTTGAAAATCAACACTAAAATAATAATAAAATATTAAATTGTTGTTGCTGATTTTCAAAAATCCAAAATAAATACTTAGAAAACTCGAAATATCCTAAATTTTTGTATCCCTCATATTTTAATATGAAGAATTTAATGAGAATAATAATTTTAAATTTTGAACATGTTACGATAAAATTTGAGTCGTATATATTTAAACTCAAAATGTAAATATTTTCACAATAGTCTAACTCATAATATATGTATTTATATATATAATATATATATATTTTTTAAATGCGTGACATTTGAAATGAGGTGTGCACACATGGGCGGAGCTTCTGCCAGTATATATCTAATAAAGTAATAATTCAACTTGACCAACCCACTCCGCGGAAAGAGACTAAAGAGCTTCTGGTTTCTTTTTCTCAAACCTTACCCGGCATTGACAAGCTCTCAATCTCTCAAACCTCTTTAAAAAGTAAAACGAAAAGAAGAAAAGAGAAAAGCGGAAGAGAGAGAGAGAGCTATACTGCGGTCGTCACTGATGAAGCGCTTGGCGATGATACTTCTCCTAATTAGCCTCGCTGTTTTCTTTAATGCGGAAAAAGCAACTGCTCAAGCGACAACAGACCCAGTCGAAGGTGTGCATCTTCAAATTCATACAATTTAATTGCTGTTTTTGATGGTTTGAAATTCATTCTCGGACTTATTATATTTTTGGGAAGAGGTTTTGTCGTTTTGCGGCCAGCCGCCAGCCGCCAGCCGCCTGCCGGCTAGACCATATGATATGTCACCTCATAATTGCAGAGATACTTTTCTATTTCTACGTTTTATAGGGGTATATATGTAAAAGCATTTTGGTGGTTCGAGAAGCTTTCCCTTCCTCTTATTCGTTCAGTTTTATGGTTGGAACGAACTCTCATCAAGCTATTCAATCATCTCACTTGTGTATACCTAAGAATTATACTTGCGTAAAATCAACGAAAGTAGATATCATCCTCTTTTTTAGCAAAAAGCTAATTAAAATATTATGTAGGTCAACAAAATGATTTCTTGGATCATCAGTTCATTCGAAATCCGCAGAAACAGTTAATGCAAGCATCTTTTAGAGTAAAAGAAGTTAATACAAGATCAAAGGTTAATAATAATAAAAGTTATTCTAGCACAATCGTAAAAAAATATTTTCGTAGAGTATGTGAATGTCTGAAGCATACAGTTTTCACCTAAATTTAATATCTGTGATTTCTTATTTTAAATAGGTAATATATGTACATTTATGGCACAGTGTTTTCATACGGATTTTTGAAGTTGGCGATTTTTTGTGCGCACATCTTCAAATTTCAATTTATATGGCTTAGTAAATTTCTTATATCAAAATATTATATGTTATAAATTTTTTCTATTTTTTGAGATTTTTAAATATTTATTTCAGATTTTATAAAAGTAACATATTTTCTATGCATGTTTAAATATTTTATTAGTTTATTTTTAATCCATCTTTAAAAAATCTGAAATAAATATATACGAAACTTAAAAAAATAGAAATTTTTATATCTCATAAAATTTTAATATAAAAATAAGTAAAATAATATAAATTAAAATTTAAAAATAATTTGATATGTATTTTGAATTGAGCTCCTCAAAGATCTCAACAAGCTTTCATATAACTAAAGTATAATAAAGGATTACCAGAAGTTTAATAAAAGGAACTTCGTTTGTACAAGGGTAGGGATCATTTGATAATGATTTATTTTGATAATTTTGACAATGATATTTTAAAATAATTTAAAAAAGTTAAAAATAGAAATTTTTTTATATATATGTAGATAGTATTTTAAATTTATGTAATTTAAATATCATTTAATAATCCATTAAAAATCATCAGAATTTTATATAATTTACAACCGTTATAATATAATGATCTTTAATAGATAATTATATAATAACTAAATTGCATAAAAATTAAAACAATAACAATCTAAAATTAAAAAATATATGTACGAATTTTGTTTTTCTATTTTAAGTTTTTTTATATTTTTTGGTCAAAATTATCAAAATAACCCATCGTAAAGGATTCCTTTCGTTTGCATAGTTATATGTGATTTTTTTTTCTAATCTACCCATTATAATTTTTCATATTATGATGGATGGATGGATGAGTTGACCATCTTTCTTCGTGCGTGTATTAATTAAGGTAACACGTGTTGCAACTTGCAAGAAAATTTGAGGGACTACATAAGAGACATTATCTGACGGAAGCCGGACCATCCTATCCTAAAATAAAAAGTTGTAATTGAGATTTTTTAGGACAATTTCTTTAAATTATATTATATTTTAATGTTTTTAATATTAAATGCTTATAACGCATTAATACTCCGACTTCTTGAATAATTTTGTTCGTGAACTTTTATTTTATCAATAATCTGACATAACGTTGCCTTATCTATACTACTATGTTTCGGCAACTAATTAGAACAAAATTATAAAAAAGAAATGAGTTTATGATAGAGATTTGTTAGCTTACTATATGCTTTAAGTTGCTAGAGATAATGATTATTGATAATTAATCGGATAATAATGACCTAATTCTCTATCAATATTAAGAACTTAATGAGTGCATAATATGAAATAATATGTTATATAATCTGACATTGAAAATCTTAAAATAACCATAAAAGAATTTTTTAATTACAAGATTATAATGCATTACATGAAGTCAAATTATGTGCAACTGCAACCTTTTATTCTCCCAAGTCACCAAGTCCAAGTTCCTAATGTAAACCGTAGATTGAGGTGACAAAATCTAATCTATCTGATAAATTTGTATGATCTATTTAAATATGAATTTAATCTGATTCAATTTAAAAATAAATAAATTAATCAAATTTGATTCAAATCTAATTTAATTTGATCGAAATCAAATAATTTATACTTAAAAAAAATCAATATTTAATTTCTTTCAAAAAATTTCTCTGTTCCGATCCGTTCAAATTTGAACCCAACATTATCCGCTCGATTGCCGCCTCAAACTGTAGATTACCACACCGTAAGGCAAGGTCCGTTTGAGCCACAGAAGATTTGGAATTATCATGAAATAAAATAATAAATACGTTTGTCGTTTTCTTCGATATTTTTTTTGGCAGACTGCTAAAGTGCCCATTTGTCAATTCAAGTGGTGCGACTTTTTTTTTCAACATTGTCCGTACTCCGTAGGCCACGTACTCACACCTCATATCTGTCCCAACGGCATTTGATTCCATACCTCTCTGTTGGACTTGTGCCTTTACCAACTATTCAGTGGTACGCCTTTCTCAACTCCAAGATGTAGTAGTACTTAGTGGATTGAAGACGGTCCGGTCCGGGCCGGTCCGGGACCGACGGACGGTCCACGGTCCACGACGGCCCACGGCCCACGGTCCCGCACGGCCCAAACGGCCCGGCCCAAGACGGTCCAAATTGGAAAAAACCGAACCCGTCCCCACCGCATGGCCCCCCCGGGGTCCGGACCCCACGGACGGTCCCGGCCCGGCCCACGGCCCGGTCCGGTCCAAATTTTTTTTTTATAAATTGAAAAAAATAATAATTTATCATATTTTTTAATAATAATTTTTAACTAATTCGAATTATTATTTTTAATTGTTTAAAAATTTAATAGTACTAAAAAATTAAAAAAATTGTAAAAAAATAAAATTTCAGAAAATTATAAAAAAAATAATAAAAGTTGAAAAATAAATTTATTAATTTTTAAATAATCATTTTCATCAAATTAATTATGTATTTTTGAATAATTTAAAAATCAAATAATACACAAAAAAATTATAAAATATCAAAAATTATAAAATAAAATTTGGATAATATTTTAAGTTACCCTCCTCCTTTAATCCGGGCTTGGGACCGGCTATATGTTAAAAAAACATAAAGGCGGAGTTATAACTTTTTTTTTGTTAGTAATGTTCTTTAAAAAAATAATTGAAATATTTAAAAATAAATAAAAAGATTGATATGGTAAGAAATACCAAACTCCTAGAAGTCATTATGCATATACCATAAATCGTTTCTTGAATGTCAATTGGGTCGTCGGAATCATCTTCCGTGAGAGATATCGTGGGATATTGGTACCGCTTTCTTGAGTTTCTATAGCGGATGTTGTCTTTGTCTCAAATGTGGTATCATGTTGCATGCGACTTTCAAGATCAATCCAATCTTTATTGCACACAAGTTGTTCGAAAAGTTTTGAACCCAATTTTGTACGCTTATCTCGTTAGGATCCTGTTTTTAAACTAAAACATGATTCGGAAGGGACGGTTGACACAGCAATCGCAAATACATCACGCGCCATCATCGCCAATGTTGGATAGCGATTGCATTCCTCTTCCAAGATACTCCAGGATATCAATTTGATCATCTTCCATGCTTCCCAAACAATAACTCGAATTCGTTATTGTTTATTTGTTGATCTTCAAAACAATCATCATCTCGCAACTCATTTAGCAATCCGGATGAACTATTACTTCTATACGATTAAAAATGAACACAATATAAGTGAATAAATTATGTAATAGAAAGAATGATGATTAAAATTCATACCTAATGTTGCGATCGGTAGTAGAAGGATTATTAGTATTTCGTCGGGAGTTATAAATGTTGAACATCTCCTCCAATAAGCTATTTACGCGATTATCTTCTTCATTAGTGCGTAGATGTAGATTTTGTTTGTACCTTTGAAGAAGCCTTACGGTGTATTTTTCTTGAATGATGGATGAAGACAATTTGCGATAATTGTCACGGCGGTACTTCCTCCCAATATTTGAGAAATTTTTCTTTCATTGCTTCTACGATTGGAGAAAGAGAGGAGTCGAGACTTTCTATATTTTCCATCTCACGATAAACCTTTTGAGAAAAAGAATATAAAAAAAAGATTAGATAAAAAAAGAATATAGAACAAAATGTGATAGAAAAAATAATATAGAAAGACCAAAAGATAAAAAGTTAAAAAAGATGAAGTTTAAAATGAATCAAATTAAAAAAAAAATAATAATTCACCTTCGATATACGATAAAGATGATGAAGTAACTCATGTGTAGACGGTGTATACGAGCACGATAGTTTGACGGTTGCCGTGAAGAAGACACCGAGGAAGGATTTTAACATCTCAAGTTGGTCCCATTCTCCCTGGAGATAAGCAAATGAATTCCCTCGGTTGAGTTATTTAAGGTTTCGGTTATAGCATGCTTGTAAGGAAAACAACGATGAAACATTCTATAGGTCGAGTTCCAACGGTATCTACATCCCATGGTACTCTTAACTTGCTCAAACCCAACCTGACACATAAGGCGTGAAATTCTTGTTTTCTTATATTATTTGAAAAAATATGGTGAAGATTATTTTTAAATTTCACAATTAATGCATTAACACCTTGTGTTTTAATACCCGCCTTAATCTGTATAAGGTGAAGAATATGACAAGCACATTTTTGATGAAACATCTTGCCATTCATGATAGGGTTTAATGACCGAGTAAAATAATCAATTGACTTTATATTATTACTAGCATTATCGAATGAAATCGAAAAAATTTTATTTTCTAAATCTCTTTTTAAATTAAATTCTTGTAAAACACTAATAATAGATTGATAAATAATTTGTGCAAGATGCGGAAATTCCATGATACGAAAACTTAAAACTCTTTTTTGTAATATCCAATTTTCATCAATATAATGGGCGGAACACAAGAGTATCCAAGGCCGTGTTTACCTACCGTCCAAATATCGAGGTAATTGAAACCTTATAGTTGGCATATCCAAATGTTGCTAATAAATCATTTTTACGTTCGTTATATTGTCTTTTAATCTCGCTACCATTTTTTTATGGTGAAATCTCTTATACAATGGTTGACCACAACCTCGATAATCAACCGGGCAAAACTTAAGCAATTACCCATACTTATCAAGTTGTTCTTTTTGGGCAATATACCGGGCAAACTCACTCAACATTCTTTTTCATCATATCTTTGGTGAGTTCTACTACCATCCGTGTTTATAACGCTTTGGACTAAATGAGGATCCGGTTGATCTTGTGGTTCCTCATTTTTTGCCACATGTTTATCAAGATGTTTTTTAAATGCACTTAGACCGTTTGCCTTAGAATATCTATAAAAAGCTTTGCAATTTTTTACCTTGCACCTTCCGTCCGAGCATGACACCGCTCGCATCCTTTGTTTGTTCATAAAAACGCCACCAAGGTGCATCGTAGGAGGGACCAGTTTGTCTTCCTTTTCTTTTCGATGGTCTCGCTTCCATCGGTGATGGTGGTACACTTGAGGTTGGAGTTTCGCGGCGAGAGGAAGGTGCGGTCGGATCTTGCGATGGGGATTCTTCGCTTATTTCATGGGAACTTGAGGCGTATTGAGGATGATGCGGTGTAGTAAATATAGGGGTTTGTCGAGGTTGATAGTTAAGATCTTGCGTATATAATTTGATTGAGGGTGGAGTGGGAGGTTCGCATGTCGTGGATAATATGGAGCGTTAGTTTGTGGTTGCTGATAGTATTGTGAGGGGTTTGTATTATCAACCACATCTTCACCAAAAATATCCACACTCAACCGGTGCATAAAATCATCTACGGGATTAGGAGGATTTGCCATTTCTATAAAAAAAAAGAATATAAAAATCCCTACTTAAAAAATAAATTTAACATTCTAAAAAATATTCTAACAAAAAAATGAATTTAACACAATAAATAAATTTACAAAAGAAAACAACAATCTAAATAAATCCCTACTTAAAAAATAAATTTAACATTCTAAAAAATGTTCTAACAAAAAAATGAATTTAACACAATAAATAAATTTACAAAAGAAAACAACAATCTAAATAAATCCCTACTTAAAAAATAAATTTAACATTCTAAAAAATGTTCTAACAAAAAAATGAATTTAACACAATAAAAAATTAGATTTTATAAATAAACTAATTTCTACAAATTTCAAATAAAAAATTATGAATAAAATCTAACAACATAACTAATTTCTATAAATAAAAATTACAACTAATTAAAATTAAAAACTAACCTTGAAGGAAAAATATTATCGCAACGATGAAATTGAGAAATGGCGAATACCGAATATTATCCTTCTAATCTTCTATATTTTCGATTAGTTAATTTTTTCAATGGACTAATAACAAATTAATAATTCTAAACTATTTTTTTGTTTTTTGGAATAAGAAAATTAAATTTGAGAATTTGAGATTAAATGAAAATTTGAGAATTTGATAGATTGAGAAGAGAGGGAGAATGAGATTTTGATGTGTTTTGAGATGTAAATGGGAGTGGTATTTATAGATATTTTTGGGAGGGAAAATTTCAGATTTTTGGAATTTTTTTTTATTTTTTTTGATTTTTTTTCAGATTTTTCTCGCACTTGGGGGTATTTTTGGGGGGGGGGGGCTATCACCTTTTTGTACACTTGGGGGTATTTTGGGGGGGCTCTATCACCTTTTAATTAAAAAAAAATTCACCAAAAAATTCTCCGCCGCAGACGCGGGGGGCCGGGGGGCCGGGTGGCCACGGCCCACGGTCCGGCCCGGGCCGGTCCACGGTCGGCACGGACGGCCGGGCACACGGTCCCGGTCCACGGTCCGAGACGGGTCCCGGTCCCCGGTCCACGGCCCGGTCTCGGCTCGGACGGTTGGACTAGGACGGGTTTTTTCAAAACTCTAGTAGTACTATGATTTCATAAAAAAAAAGTAGTACTATGATAATTATATTTTTATTTTAAAATATTATGTTTAGAAATAACAACCATACGGAAGCTCCTGAATTATAAAATTCACCTAATGAATTTTCAAACAAGAAATTTGTCACCCCTGTCCCTATCTTGTCTATAAATTCTGCAAGTTATCCAACTTCTCAAAAATTGTAAATTGATCCCGTATCATTTTTTTAAGAAAATGATAAAAAGATGCGGACCCAATAATGGAGGGGCTTAGCTGCATTTGCTAGAACATGACCAAATTGACCTTAGAGAGGATCTCTGGCAAGAGAAACTGTAGATGGCATTAGAAAACATTTCTGAAATTTCTTTTTAACATTTAAATCTAGAATGTTGGATGTCATGTCATTATCTTCTTTTACATGAAAGGAGTAAAGATCATCAATTTGAAAAGAAAGATCTTTCCTCTGGATTGTGGTAAATGCAATGTATCAACAGTTATTTCCTTTTCTTTTGATTTCTGAAAGCGACCTTCGAATATAGAAGTCACGATTATCATGATAATCTTTTCTTTTATTTTAAAGGTCATAATGATGGCAATCGGATGGGTCGGATAAGTTTGATTTTTTTAATAGAAATCAGATAGGGTTGGACTAAGGTCGGGTCACATCAATTTATATGTTGATTTTTTTTTTAATTTTAGATTGATTTCGATTGGATTATAAGTCATTTGATTTCGGATCAAGTTAGGTCAGATCGGATTCAGATTGGATCGAATCAATTTAATTATAAAAATATCAAATCAGATCGAATTCGAATTCGGACAAATGCACAAATTTCTCAAGTCGGGTCAGACGGGTTTCTAGCCCGCAATATGTTCAAGAGATAGAAGTTCAAAGATGTTCTGTCCTGTTTGTGCCACATTTCCAAAAAGGAAAAAAATGCCTCCTTGTTGAGTCAGAGATATGGAAGAAATTGCCAGGATATCATTAAGTCATCATGTTATCAACACATTTTTTTTATTTTTAATATAATGATCTAATAATTGAAAATTGAACTGGACTATGAATTAGCCAAATTGTACCAGTTATCTGTAACCCCTGTTTAATTATCTATTTACTTCTTCTGATGCAGTAACTGCACTAAATACTATACTGGCAAGGTGGGGTGTGAAGGCACCAGAGTCAACTTGGAACACGACTGGCGATCCATGCAGTGGGTGGGCAACTGATGCCAGTATAGATCTGGACAATAATCAAGACTTCAACCCAGGCATCAAGTGCGATTGTACCTACAACTCCAGCAAAACCTGTCATATTGTGAAGTTGTAAGTTCATCTGACAAATTTACAGTGCAATTTTGGCTGATATGTAAAGTAGGCTGTATAACACTCCATTTAAAAACAAAAATGTTTCTGCACACTACTTTCTAAATGCAGGTGTATGATATTTCTACCCTTTTTTTTTGTGAGAAACATTTATGTGTGTAATGACAAAAAAGGCCCATAATGATTCTGTAATTTAGATAAGGCAATATTTGTCTGATCATGCTCCCTTTTCATTATTCTTTCTTTGTTCCCAGAGTTTGTGTAATTCTGTACGCCAGTTTTTGGTTTATTGCCTAGATAAAATAAAATCATAAGATGTGGATATGTACCCTTTCAGCGAAGACAGTAAAATGGAGAGTACAATTAGTAACACACAATTTCTCAGGGATTCTTTGATTTCTCCAATGATGCATTGGATCACATATCTGTATTTGGTGGCTGTAAG
Source organism: Schoenoplectus tabernaemontani (assembly GCA_037127355.1). Taxonomy (NCBI): domain Eukaryota; kingdom Viridiplantae; phylum Streptophyta; class Magnoliopsida; order Poales; family Cyperaceae; genus Schoenoplectus; species Schoenoplectus tabernaemontani. Next base: position 17,833,062 of record CM073755.1, on the reverse strand, counting down.
AATTATAGTACTTAAAAAACATATTTAGTATTTAATCCATTTGTTTGGTTCCTTGAATTAAAACAGGAGAGTGTATGCATTGGAAGTGGTAGGCACTCTTCCAGATGAGCTCCAGAATCTCACATATCTCCAATATTTGTAAGAAGATTGCTAAAAAGCTCATGTTCCACAATTGTTTTCCATACCATCCTTTTCCTTTGCTCGCAAAATGTTACTTTGGAACTTGTGTTTCATACTATTTTGTTCGAGTTGCAGTGTTCTCAAAATGTACTGTATTACCCGTTCTGTAAGCTTCTGCCTAGTTTTAATCAAAATAAGCTTCTTTCTTTTAAATCAGGAAAGTAGATCAGAATTATTTAACTGGTACAGTGCCTGCCTTCATTGGGAATCTGAGTCAACTGCAAACCCTGTAAGAGCTATTTTCTATTGGGAATAGTAGATTATATGAAATACATTTGTTTGTTATGCATATACTTTCTTGGCTACTGCTATAGTTACCTTTTCAAATCCATAAAAAAATAGGTCTTTCGGTATCAACGCGTTATCTGGTCCGATTCCAAAGGAGTTGGGCAATCTTCAAAAACTAAATCTTCTGTAAGGCTTCTCTTTCCCTAATTAAATTGGGAAAAATTAAACACTAAATGAAAATGTCTTGTGATCTAGTGCCATAGGTTTACAAGAGCACTCATCTTCTGGACTGACATATTCATCACAAAAAATATATATATATATTTATTTCAGGGGGATGGGTACCAACAATTTTAATGGTTCCATACCTGAAGAATTTGGCAACATGACTAGCCTTCAGGAATGGTAAGGTGTCAATTTCATTAAAAAAATAAAAAAATGGCAAGCTTATAATACTGTAATTAAACGATATCTTGGTTATTATAATTTTTTTAGGTACATGGATAGCTCAGGTCTCTCAGGAGAACTTCCAGAAACACTATCCAAGCTGAAAAATATGCAAACCTTGTAACTAACTCTACAAGAACTTTCTTCTTTTTTTATCACTTCTGTCATTGATTTTGATCATGCCTGAAAACATTTAATGCTTATCAGGTGGGCAAATGACAATGCTTTCACTGGAAAAATACCTGATTATATTGGTACCAGCTGGACACTCATGACAGAATTGTAAGTTTCTGTTTTATACACCATCTATGCCAATATATATGCATGCCAGATAATCCAGTGTGTCTGTTCATGCATACAAGTAGCTGCCACCAGCTTTATCTCTGCTTTAGTGTAATTGTGTGCAAAGGAATTTAATCCTGCATATATATTTTAGTTATGCAATAGATTATTGTGAAAACGTTTGCATTTCGAGCCAAAGTGCACGTAGCTCAAATTTTATCGTGACATATTTGAAATTCAAAATTATCATTCTCATTAAATTTTTCATATCAAAATATTGAGGGATGCAAAAATTTAGGGTGTTTCGAGTTCTCTAAGTATTTATTTTGGATTTTTGAAAATCATGTACAAAAATTCAATACTTTATTATTATTTCATATCTGATTTTAAAAAATCCAAAACAAATACTTAGAAAACTCAAAACACCTCAAATTTTTATATCCCACAATATTTTTATATAAAAAATCTAATAAGAATGATAATTTTAAATTTTAAACATATTATGATAAAATTTGATCTACGTGCACCTTGACTCAAAATGCAAATATTTTCACAATAGTCTATCACTCTATCTCTAGTTTTATATATGTTTTAAATTTCCTTAACCCAAACATATATGACTTCCAGGAGATTCCAAGGAAATTCTTTCGAAGGCCCAATTCCTATTAATCTTGCCAATCTTGTGAGCTTAACCAGCCTGTAAGTTTTAACATCATTTCCTTAATAATAATTGTACATATAGGTACCTCAGAATAAGGTGTGATCATCGTGTCCCTAAAAATTCTTTGTAGTGAAAGCTACTGAATGATTTGATATGCTCCGTGGAGGCTTATAGAAGGGTGAATGATGCATCTGTGAGTCCAAATAATTATACCGATTTGGAAAAAAAATATTAATACAGCAATAAAGATATAAAGCAAAGCCGGAATAGCACATAAAACCATGTTATATAGATATTTAGTCTACGTGAAAATGGTAAATCACTTATTCGAAGTTGCATATCATATGAAATTGAATGTGGAATTAATGAGATAAGTATCGAGACATCCAGATCAAGGAAATAAAAAAATCGAATGTTTTGATCATTAATGAGATATCCAGATCCACACAAGTCGGACGCAAAAAAAAATGTTTTGAACATTAGATCACAAAGAACATGATCAGTTTCGAGTACTGATAAGGACCAGATGGCTTCAGTACATTGACAGGTTCGAGGAACAGAGGAAGTATCTTAACGATGCCTATTTAAGGATAGGTCCTAGGATTATGCAAAACTACGAGCATAGCCTTGGTCTGTGATCTTTATTATTGTAGCAAAGAAAGTGATCGTAGTAATTTTGTCTCCAGCTGTCTTTTGTCAGAGCTCAGGACAAGTACCAGTGAGTGGAGAAGAACAACCCTGAGATGGTTGTGGACCTAGGGTTGAAGTCCTGTCTTACACTGGCAAATTGCACGAGTTAAAGCGAAGTGGATAGTCTTTATACCTCCAACAGAATTCACTTCCTATATTTCAGATGGCCATGGATCAGCTTGGTCCAGCACTCTGGATGATAAACATCCTGTTCTTTTGCTTGAAATGCCACTTTACATTTTTTTTACGTTCAAATATAAATGCAATTTTGATGGAAAATCTTTCCACATCCTAAATTATAGAATTTATTACTCTAGGGCATAGAAAAAGGGTGTACAAAGGTTCTTGCACCAATCTGTGAAAAAAACACATAATTGACAAAGTAGACAGTTGGATACTTTTTCTATTTTTAACCTTTCAAGTTCTCTTCTCTATGCAGACGGATTGGTGACATAACAAACAGTAGTAGCTCTACAATGGACTTCATTAAGAACATGTCATCTTTGAGCACTCTGTATGGTCTATACTCAAAGGAACTTGCATTTAATTTCCTTATGATCCTTTTCGCTGACATAAAGCTCCTTGCATGAGTTGGCTTTTGAAAATGGAACTCAGAGCAAGGAGCTTATTGATTGCAAGATAGGTCTAGAAATAACTCAAGTTTTAAATAAATTGACAAAAAGTATCGGACTATTTATAAAATATTTTTTATGTAGAATCTTGAGGAATTGTGAGATATCTGGTTCTCTGCTTAATGACTTCTCACAGTTCAAAAGTTTACAGAAACTGTAAGGATCTACTTTTTGAATTTTGTCAGTATTCCTTAATGGAAAACATTTCTTAGATTTTTCATTTATTTGTGCTTATTCCATATTCTTGTTACTCTATTGTAGAGATCTCAGCTTCAACAATATATCAGGCCAGTTGTCTCAGTCTCTTTTTAGTTTAAGTAACCTCAACTACTTGTAAGAAGTCCTTTTGTCCTCTATATGTTTTCATAATGTTAGTTCTTTAAAGACTTTAAAAGTTTTAATTTTTTTTCTTGACAGATTTCTTGGGAACAACAGCCTCACAGGAAGCTTGCCATCTACAAAAAGTTCCTCTCTACTTAACATGTAATATATCATGGATATTATGTCTACCAGTGTGATGATAGAATGTTTATTTAAATCCATTAATATAAATTCATGTACAAGTCCACTACTTGTATCTTTTCAGAGATTTGTCATACAACCAACTCTCAGGCAGTTTTCCATCTTGGGTTACCCAGGCCAACAGTTTGCACTTGTAAGTATTCTTATTTCTTCTCTTTTGATAATGAAGCAAAAAAAAAATTTTTTTTAAAAGAAGCCTTAAATCAAGCAAATCTACCATGTTGCTTTGTTTATAACATTTGCTTTTTGTATCGACGTCTGACAAAAAATTATGCTATTAAACTTCTAATACATAATAATGTTGTCTATTTGGTATTTTTTGAGGAGATAAATCGGGTTCAGTTGATAAATGTATCAGCTGCATTTTTTTATGTTTATTCTATAAGTTACTCGTCTCCCTTTCAAGTAGTAATATATTTACTTTATGCTTTTTAACCTGAAGAAATTTGGTGGCCAACAACTTCGTCTTAGATAGCTCCAATAGCAGGTACTTTTCAATTCTGATAAGATAATGTTTTTTTTCTTGAGATGAAGATGAGTGTCACGCCATCCAACTTCAAATGTCCTAAAAGCTCACATTCCAGCTTTCTAACATATGACCTCAGCATTTACTTTGCTATTAGATCAAAGGCTAGTTCTAAGATCAATCAATTTAAGATGCAACTATTACAATGTAGTACAGGTTTAATCATTTATCATGTGCTTTTTAAGATGTTCTCTTATTATTTGTAGTGATGTAGCATCAGGATTGAAATGCCTTCAGAGAGATATTCCATGCTATAAGGGCACTCCACAGTGTGAGTCTCAACCCCCCCACCCCACAAAAAAAATAACAAAAGAAGAGAGAGAGAAAGGAAAAAATAGAAAAGAAAAAAGAAAAAGAACCATCCAATCTGTATCCACACACAGCACCAATACAAGAAGATAAAGAAAATGTTCAATTTCTATTTTAGCTGATTATCCTTCCTATACAAAAGGTTACAATTATCCAAAATTACTCTCAAACATGTTTCTAATTTTTCAGATTCCTCCTTTGCAATAAGATGTGGTGGAACCAATTCCTTAACTGCTCAAGATGGTACTGTGTACGAACCCGATAATGCCAACCTATCAGCCGCTTCCTATTATGTGGCTGGTATATACTCATGCTGAGTGACTCCTTGATTCATAATTCAGACAAAAACTAATTAGTATTAACAATGCAGAAGTAACACTACCCCCAACCCAACCAAACAACGCCTAACCATCAAAAGATCCATTTTTTTCCCCTTTCTTTCAGATGCAACAAGATGGGGCGTAAGCAATGTGGGAGCATTTGCAGAGGCAAACAGTAACACTTTCACGATTGGAAGTTTATCCCAATTTCAAAACACACTAGATTCTGAACTTTTCCAACATGCACGAATGTCGGCATCTTCTCTGAGATATTATGGGATTGGCCTTGAAAATGGGAATTACACTGTTACGCTCCAATTTGCCGAGATTGCATATCCGAACACACCTCCATTCAAATGGGAAAGTTTAGGAAGAAGAATTTTTGATATCTATATCCAGGTTCTTGTATTTTACTTCTGTTTAAAAATATGGTCCCTTTTTAACATTATGTGCTCAGTACTAGTTAGTGTTGCTAACAGTGAAAAGGAGAAATTTACACAAGACGGTAACCAAATACAAGTAGGAACTATTTTTCTCCATCATTTTATTATTTGCCTGATTTGAATGGTGACTTCTATTTTCTATTTTTCTTTTTGAAAATAAGATAGGGGTCAAGCCCCTGACTTATATAACTGCTATTTTCAATTTTACAACACAGTGGCAGAGTGACATGATGTTAGGGGTGGGCATTTGCCTACCCCTGGTTAAAAGGTTTTCAAAAATACGCTTGTATTGGTATGTTTATTTTCAAAAAAAATATAAAATATGCTTATATATTAAAATAATTATAAGATTATGGTCCACCTTAAAAAATTTCCCTACCCTATTTCTTATCCCGACTCCACCCCTGGATGTACAATCTGGTATGGCAAGCAGCATGATGCTTTTCTGGTCTCATTTTTCCATAATTTCTAAATTTACCTTTCATGCTAAATCTTGTTGTCTTCTTAATTACTTTTAGGGAGCTTTAAAAGAAAAGGATTTCAATATAAGAAAAGAGGCTGGTGGAAGATCTTTTGCAGCAGTTGTAAAAAGCTATACTATATCTGTAACAAATAATTTCTTGGAGATTCATTTCTTTTGGGCTGGTAAAGGGACTTGTTGCGTACCTACACAAGGTTATTATGGACCTGCAATATCGGCTATCAGTGCTTCTCCTGGTAAATTTCACCACTCATTCCCATGAAAAGAGAAGTGTTGTCTTTCTTTTGCGCTTTTTAATTCTAATTATTGAACAATTTTCAGATTTCGTTCCTACGGTATCAAATAAAGAACCGAGTACAAGTAAGAGCAGAACTGGTCTGATTGTAGGAATTGTTGTAGCTGTGATCGCTTCTGGGTTGTTGGTTATGCTCACAGTTTTGGTTTTGAGATACAAGATTAAAAAGAAGGAAATAGAAGAAGGTATTATTATCCATGTATCTTGATAACTCACATACTGCATTATATTGTCAGTTTGTCCTGTGCCAGTGAGCTGTTGCCAGTAATAGATCCAATTTATTTGCTAGGCTTAAATAGTAATGTCAAAACAGCAAAGAATGTAATCAATTGTCTACATACTGATTGGTACTGGCTGCTACTACCAGGAACTGATATATATAATATATAGAGTGAGGCCATGGTGATTCGCGAACCACAAAACCTCCCGTGCTTCGCGTCTGTATCTCAATTTGAAAATTCAAACGGCCGATCCAAACCGTTGAACATGATCTTCATATTGAAATGTTCTTGGAGATCAAATTTTATAATTTTTTGAAAATTTTTGCTATTTTTTAAATGGGTACAAAGTTCGCTGATCTAACGGTTTTTGCACCATCTAAAACTAGCGATTTTGTACTTATCTAAAAAATAACAAAAATTTTCAAAAAAATATAAATTTTGATCTCCAAAGATAGTTCAATAAAAAGATCTTGTTCAACGGTTTGGCTCGGTTGTTTGAACTTTCAAATTCGAGATACGGACATGAAGCACGGGACGTTTTGTGCTTCGCGAAGCACTATAGCCTCACTCTCTCTCTCTCTCTCTCTATATATATATATATAGTTATGCTACGATTAGTCGCGAAGTACAAAATGTTTTTGTATTTCGCGTCGTGTCTCCCATTTACGAATTCAAAACACCGATCCGATTGTTAAAAGTGTTCTTCATATTGAAATATATTTGGAGATAATTTTATATTTTTTAGAAAAAAATTTCAATATTTTTAGGGGATGAAAATGCATTGAGTTTATGATTTTTAATAAGAATGATTTTCTAATCCTCAAAAAAATAGAAAAAAAATTCTAAAAAATGTAAAATTTGGTCTTCAAATATATTTTAATATAGAGAACACTTTAAACGACTGGATCGGTGTTTTAAATTCGAAAATGGGAGATACGATGCGAAGTACAAAAATATTTTGTACTTCGCGACTAACCGTAGAATAACTCTCTCTCTATATATATATAGAGAGAGAGAGAGCTTATTGTGCTTTGCAAAGCAAAAAACCGTTATTGCTTCGGGGTGAGATTTCATTTTCCGAGATTTCAAATGATCAATCTAAGTTGCTCTATAATTTCTTCATGTCAAAATCTTATAGAATATTAAATTTCATAATTTTTTGAGCTTTCTAAATATTTTTTAAATTATTTTTAAAAACAACACTGTTTAACATAAGAAAATAGCCTATTTCAGGGCTGTTTTTAAAAATAGTTAGAAAGCTCAAAAAATAATGAAATTTAATATCCTATAAGATTTTGACATGAAGAAATTTTTTAGCAACTTAGATTGACCATTTGAGATATCGGGATATGAAATCTCACCCCGAAGTAATAACGGTTTTTTGCTTTGCAAAGCACCATAAGCTATATATATATATATTGAAAAAAGTGGGGATGCCCACTGGTTCTGTTGAAACCAACACGTCATACACTTTTTTGTACAAAACATATTGTACCAGAACCGAGGAACTGAGACTTAAGCTTGATAGCCTGATTTGACCTTCACGCACTCAAATCGGCCATCAAATCATGGACGTCCAAAAATGTACGCTGCATATATCCATATCAGGTTAACAATAGTGCCACCCAATAAGTTTGATATGTATTAGGATTGCAGGTGATAAATTGAATCTTGTTTTTGTTATAAAGTTCCTGTTAACCATCTTGCCCCAAATTTTCAGCGCTACTGGGAATTGTTGATAGGCCAGATGTGTTTAGCTATTCTCAGCTAAAATCTGCTACTGCAGCGTTCAGTGCCAGTAACATCCTTGGAGAAGGCGGATTTGGTCCAGTTTATAAGGTTTCCGTTTGAATGTTTTCTTCTTTTAAATTTTCTTTGGTGTGTTGTCAGAAGAATTGTCTGAGATAATGCTAGTAGAAGTGAACAACATTCTATTTGGTCAATTTATTTTTAATTTTTCGTTGTGCAGGGAGCATTTCCAGACGGTCGGGTAGTGGCAGTTAAACAATTAGCAGCAACATCACACCAAGGAAAGCGACAGTTTATGACAGAAATTTCCACCATATCAGCTGTGCAGCACAAGAACCTGGTCAAACTATATGGTTGTTGCATTGAAGGAAGCAAACCTCTTTTGGTTTATGAATATTTAGAGAATCGGAGCCTTGATCAAGCTCTTTTTGGTATGAGTTGAGCAAATATATCAATTTGCATAGTCATTATAACTAAGTTAACATTGTTTTTCTTGATTAATCCCATTTCACTCTTAATTTTAAAATGATCCCTGAATGAGAGATAACCTGGGCTAACTCGGTCCTTTATAAGTCAATAAGCTTATCACGCTTCAGCTAAACCTTGGTTGTATGGAAATCAAATAAACCACATTATGCTTGACTAACATTGAATTTTCTTTTAATAATAAAATTCCCTCAATTTTACCTTTCTTGATGTTCAATTTTGAACATAGCTCTAAATTTTTTCCTCCGAAGAACAAAAATTTTAAGAGTAAACACTATGCTACTTTTCCTACATTGAGTTATGCCCCATTAAGCCACACTGCCATGAACCACCATTATTCCAGAATAAAATAACCACTCTTGTGATATCTTTTATTTATTTATTTCATTTGTCATTCAGGAAAGAGCAGCTTGTTTCTTGATTGGTCTACTCGGTTTGAGATATGCCTCGGTGTCGCAAAGGGTTTGTCATATCTGCATGAGGAATCTGCTGTGAGAATTATACATCGGGATATCAAAGCAAGCAACATACTACTAGACGGGGAGCTGAACCCTAAAATTTCTGATTTTGGATTGGCTATGCTCTGTGATGACAAGAAGACCCATATGAGCACTAGAGTTGCTGGAACAATGTATGTATTAAAACTTTGCCGCAGTCTTGATTGATATCTGAATACTTTTTGGAAAATACATGAATTGCCATTATTTATTTATTTTTTTCACAGAGGTTATCTTGCACCGGAGTATGCAATGAGAGGCCATCTGACTGAGAAAACAGACGTTTTTGCATTTGGTGTCCTTGCACTGGAGGTCGTGGCTGGTCGCGCGAATGCAGATTCGAACCTAGAACCAGATCAAGTTTATCTTCTTGACTGGGTATTTACTATTTCTCTCTCAAAAGTAAACCCATTTATTGATCAAATGGACTATGTTCAAAGATGTCAAAAAAGTCTTTGCTGGTTAAGAGTTCAGAAGCATGTAGAAATTTCAAAATGTTTCTATTTGTTGCAATTTTTAAATCCCACCCAGGCAGTACCTACTGGTATCACTAATTATTATATTATTATATTATATTTATGATTATAATTTATTATTATATTAATATTATGATTATTTATTATTATTATTATTATCATTATATTATTATTAAATTATTATTATCATTATTATTATCATTATTGTTATTATATTATCGTTACCATTGGTATTATTATATTATTTATTATTATTATAAATATAATTTTAATATTATATTATTATATTATGAATATAAATATAATTATTTTATTATTATATTATTATGATCAAGATTATTTATTATTATATTATTATATTATTATATTATGATGATTATGATTATGATTATGATTATTTATTATTATTTTATTATATTGTATTATATTATTATATGTTGATTATAGTGATGATTAATTTATTATTATATTATTATAATTATAATTATTTATAAATTTTTTTATGATTATGATTGTATTTTTATTATTATATTATTATATTATTATGATTATGGTTATATTATTATGATCATGATCATGATTATGATTATTATATTATAATTATATTATTAAAATTATGATTACTTATTATTATTATATTATTATAATTATGATTGTAATAATAATTTTTTATCATTATATTACTATATTATGATTATGTTTATATTTTTATTATATTACTATTATAATATTATTATTTATTATGATTATTTTTTAATACTTTATTATTATTTTATTATGTTGTATTATATTATTATATGTTGATTATAGTTATGATTAATTTATTATTATTATTATAATTATAATTATTTATAATTATTTTTATGATTATGATTATATTTTTATTATTATATTATTATGATTATGATTATGATTATATTATTATGATTATGACTATAATTATTATTATCATGATTATGATTATGATTATTATATTATTAAAATTTTGATTATTTATTATTATATTATTATAATTATGATTGTAATTATAATTTTTTATTATTATATTACTATATTATGATTATGTTTATATTTTTATTATATTACTATTATAATATTATTATTTATTATAATTATTTTTTATTATTTTATTATTATTATTATCTTACTATTATGATTATTATTTTACTATTATTATAATCATCATCATTATTAGTATCATAATTATTCATATTTTAACTATTCTCTAAACTAGTAGTCTTTTGCATTGTGGAATACTGCTACTTTAGTCTAACCAGTACATGTAGTGTCTTGATGTATCTAACCAACAGACCAAGGGTAAAGGCAAAAATAATATTCAAATACAGGACTGTATACTGACAATAGTACTAATTATGGGCTTTAAAGAAAAAAGACACTAGTACTAATCATATTACCTCTTCACAGGCATGGAACTTATACGAAAAGAAACAGGCACTTGCATTACTGGACCCAAGAATCACATCATTTAATGAGGAACAAGTTACCAGACTTATAGGGGTTTCCCTACTTTGCACCCAGGCGTCACTAGCCCTTCGCCCCGCGATGTCACGTGTCGTAGCAATTCTGACTGGCGATGCAGAAGTCACTGAAATAGCTTCCAAACCAAGTTACCTTACTGAATGGCAATTCAAGGATTTAGCAAGCCACGATTTCTCAACGGGTGAGTTTTCTGAAAGTAAAGGAACTAGTGGGACTGGGACTTCTTACAGTTATTCTACAGATAAGTTAAAGGACTCAATAATCCATGAGGGAAGGTGAGATTATTGTGATGTTCTACGAGAAATAAGGCTTGTTGTGATGTTCTACGAGAAATAAGGCAATAAGGCAGAGCCAAATCGAGCAGTAAATGAGTAAATGAAATTAGTTTGTATGTGAGATTTATGGTATGGTAAATTATATTCAAGGATTATTGTATGATATGATGTGATGAATGAAAAGTTTAATATTCTTTTACTGAAAACCTTTATAAAGCTTAATGTTAGGTTTTAGCATTGAAAACTTCATGATTTGATGGGAATTCTTGCCGAGAGCGCGATCGGAATAACGGAGGGAAGCCCCATTTTTAATATATATGAAGAGGTTACTTTCAAATTTTTTTATACATATCGCATCATCATTAATTTTATTTAGATCTTTTTATTTCTTTAATCTAAAAATTCATATAAAATAGTTTCTTTCTTTTCATTTAAAATAATATTAACTAAAACTTAATCCAACTTTTTTATATAATTATTTATAAATTATTATGTGTCTAATTATATTATTTATCATTCAAAATAAAAATTTGACAATATTCTCTATTCTCAGAATTTTAAAAAAAGAAGAAAGAATAAGCTTTCTCATAAAGCATCAACAGACTGCAAATTGACTAAAAACTCTCTCTTAGATTAGCCCTATTAAAAGGCATCCAAAATTATAAAATGTTAGAATAATACAAAAATAAATTATTCACATCTTAATATACCAACAACGTCCTCTCCGGCCTCCATCCTATTCCTCTACGCCACAAATTTAATCTGGACGAGCAATTAAATTTTGATTTGTCATTGTAATTCTCGTGCTCAATTGCTCATGAGCCAACCTTTTAGCTGCTCCAAAGTCTAAACTAGTTCGGCCTAACATGAACAGTACCCAACATTCCGTAAATGGGCTAAAACTATATTGGGCTTTTGTGTAATACTATTTTGTCAGAATTTTTTTCCCACTTGTTAATTTAGTTGGCTCTTTTTGGGTGTTGTTACCATGAATTTAGTAAATTTCTTTTCTGATTATTAAATCCGTACATGGAATTTTGTTGGAGATAAATTAGTTTCAAGAACATTAAGTTCTCTTATTCTATTTTATGGTTATTTTGCATGTCTATTCTCTTATTGTTCCTATTACTCCCACCTTTTGTGTTGAACCGTCAGTCGTAGTAATAGTAAAGGCAGGAATTTGGTTATGGGATCAGTAAATTAGAGATTGTTCCAGTTGAAGTAATTAAAAATAATATTTTTAGTCGCACTTTAAAAAGATTACATATTAAATGCCAAAGAGGCTTATTACAATATTCAACAAATAATCTTCATAGTCATGCTGTTTAAAACCAATTGAGTCTGTTCTTCTTTCCAAATCCAGTACGAAAGGTATAAACGGGCTATTTGTATCCCCTGTACATGTCAACATATATTAGATATAACACCATCAGTTACTGCTAAAGGAATCTTCAACCATTTTATTTAAATCCAAATCAAACCTTCTCCCACTAGTGCTCCCTGACATTTTTTCTTCAGTAACCATGGGTGCACTTGTAGTTGCTCCTCTAACCCTTTTTATGCCTCTCATTAAATTATTTTTTTCTTCTCCTTCTGGCATGTACATATTCTCATTCATTACTGGCTCACTACGAACTCTATGAAGTTGCTCTGTTGGTGTAATGAAATCCTCAAGCTCAAATTTAGGTTCCCAGATGTGGATGTTAACTTTCTCAAGTTGATTCAATGAACCGTTTTTCCGGATTAATCTTTTTCGATGGGCCTCCCGTTCTAGTAATTGTGAGAACTCTTTTAATTCAGCTTCTGCCGCTTTGTTCTCTTCCATCTGTTGAATCAGAAAAATATAGAAGTAAATGGTGAGAACTCTCAAGAGGTAATATATAATTGGTTTGACAGTGTAGCTGCTTTCCAATAATTGGCTAACAACTAGATGTTATATAGACATAGCACTGATGCTGTGATGCATTAAAGAAAAATATTCTCAGCAGCAAAATTTGGTTCTTTTTTTCTGTAGTTCCGTTTGAAATTCAAGTCCTGCATAAAATTATCAAATCCCACTAGAGAACGAAGCAGCTTTATTTCATAGATCAAAGTAGAGCTCTTAACCAATTGATAGTCTGATAATGACTGATACTGAACTGGAAATGACATGCATCCAGTATCATATTTGTTGATAAGATAAAAAAACAGAACTAATAAATGGATGATTTTATCTTTTTTAAATTCTGAAGTAGGAAATAACATAAAAATGAGATATACCTTATGGTTGGCATGCATATGAAACTGATGGCTCCTTTCTATTGCTTGATTTTATCTTTGTAGAATTGATGTTACTGCAAGATTTCTATCCACTCTTCACAAAGCCTCTCCGATATCCACAATTCAAAGAGGTCTCTGCTATGATTGTTCCATCTTAAATCTTAAATTCTCTTTTCGTTTGAACCAGAAAATATCAAACAAAGAGGAATATGATCTGCAACAAAAGAATATGTCATATAACTCGATAGAAAGCATCAGTTTCTTCTCTTCCACTCATTAGTAATTAGTGAAATATTTCTCTCTCTCTCTCTCTCTTATTTGAGAACCTTGGCAGCGATCTCTCTCTCTCTCTCTCTCTAGCTCTCTCTGTCTGTGTTTTATGGTAGTATCCTATGGGGGGTAGTGGGAGAAACTTAGCCCTAGATTTATGGCCTTAAATACTTCTAGAATGTACTATCTACCTGTTAATTAATTAGTTAAATAATATAACAACCACCCTTATGTGAAATTATACGTGAAAACACACTTTACATGCGAAACATTTCCAATACAATTGCTAATAATAGATTGATGTGATAGAAACTCTCATTGACTGAATAAGAATGGTATTATGGATCTTAATTATGTTGAATATTAATTGTTGTTAGCTAGTATTAATTAAGAGGAAAACTGAAATAGACTAGTGCAATATAGCATACTATACAACACATCTAAGTAGGATCACTATCGTAAATTTAAAAATAATAAGTGAAAAAAAAATACAAATTAGAAGGAAGCAATGATAGATTTGCTCTTTTAAGACGCATTTCAGTAGTTCAATGGAGTTCTGATGATATATATGCATCCTTCTTTTTTGTTTCTCTATCATTCTTGCCATGAAATTTTCTAATAAGATTAGAAGTAAACATGGATCATGAATGATAGAATTGACTAACGATAAGTGTATAGAGATTTTAAATTAGTAAAACGAGGGCATAGAAAAGAGAAGAATATGCCAAATGGTTTCATCATCAAGGGATTCCTAATTTTTACAGGCATGGAAATTGTGCTGCTCTTTTCCATTGTATTAGTCATCAAGAAAGATATTAAAAACAGAGAGAGAGATAGAGGGAGGAGAGAGAGAGAGAGAGAGAGGGAGGGAGAAGAGTGCTGCTATTGACTTGGAGTCAAGCCAAGTCAACGTTAATAAGTTCTTAATTCAAAATAATTTAAAATTGCACCTCGATAAGATAAACACAGATGTCATTTTCCTGATAAGGAAACTTACGACTCAATTGCCAAGTAAGAAGCTTTCTTATTTTTCTGAAAAATTATTTGAGATCCAAAATATAAATGAAAAAAAAAACACATGATTATAATATAAGATCATCGAGCTCATATATATCTATATGGCTAATTTGATATTTTTAGTTCAATATTTTAAGACATATTATTGACTCAGGGGCGGAGGAGGGAGGGCTGAACCCTGACCTCTAAGAAATATGTTTAATAATAAAATATAAAATTTTCGATACTTCGGCCCTCCTTCAATCTTCCAATGACACTATCAATCATCTTTCGGCCTCTTTTCTTCAATCATGATTCCGCTCCTTTATTGAACTAAATCAAAGTTAAGAGGAGTAAAGAGTTGCATATCATCAGTATATATAGCTGCTGCGCGTTTGATTTGTTTTCCTTTTTTTATTTATATTTTCGTTTAACTTTTGTTTCTAAAGGCTGTTGGGCGATGCTTGTTTGTTTGATTATTGGTTTTCTTTATTGTATTACATGTATATCAAATTTCCCCGAAATAGTAGAGTCAATTCATGGAAATACCAAAGAAGATGAGCTCATATTATTTCTCGTTTTCATTTGGGTATCTGCTCAAATCGACTCCTACATTGACGTCCAATAGCAAAACAAATGGAAAAAGAAAATGTAGAACAAGATTCTGGTAAAGATATCAACTGAAGGAGAAATATAATAGTTCTTGTATGTCATCTGAAAATTAAAGATGATATGTTCAGCGTCCTCGGTACAATTGCAGCGCAATAACCTAGATTTTATGATCAGAAGTCCTTTTAGATAGTATAGTACCTGTATACCTCTAACTAATTATCATTTTTGTTTTTGATGACACCAGCACTGGCGTTACAATGTGCACGTCATGCAAGAGCGCGTCAAATGGCATCTCCACTCTCACGCGCATGTACCTCGACCAGTCGACCTTGAGCTCAAGTTCCCTAATCACTGTTACTACTTTGTGACGACCCCTGTAGCGGGTCAATTGAACCGGATCTCTAAAGATTCGAAATTGTAAGCATGGGGTCCGTGCTGATGATGTCTCGTCCTTTGGGTTCTTTGGTACATTGAACCAGTTGATGCTTTGATTGTTAATTTAATTGGTTATGGATTCCAACTTTGTATTCTTTTCTAAAAAGGAAAAGGGCATACTTTTGTATGTACCCCTGTTTCTTGAAGAAGGGATACTTTTTAAGAATTGGGTTAGATTTTTGCCCCAACTAGGCCCATTAAAATATAATGAAAATAGTTTTAGTTTTCCACCGGGCTGATAATGCCCAAGGTAATAAATAGAGTAATTGACAAGCATGACAAAACAAATCACATCCAAAGAGAGTACCAGATAAAATGGGCCTCGTACATGCTGGTAGTGCACAGTCCACAAATAATCACATGCATAGCATTTTTCCAAAGGAAAAAAAAAACAATATCTCCACATCTCCGAGCGATAAAGCTTTCAATACCATATCCTGATCCCACCATACACACTCTTCCATGTGTCAAACCAGAAACCACTCTCCACCTCATATCTCCTGGAGTCGCTAATCTCTGGTAGCTTGAATAAACAGCCCAACCAAGGAGCAGAACAGCTTCATACAAGAGAGGGAGTATTGTGTGAGAGTGTTGAAATGGCAACCATGGTTTCTTCTTCTTTTTCTTTGAGCACATCATCTCCTGTTAAGGCCAGGGGGCTGCCCACCTTGTCTCGTCACTCCCACCTTGTTGTCCGTGCCAGTGGTGGCAAGAAGATCAAGACTGACAAACCCTTTGGTTGGTATCTTTTAATTTTGTCTACTGCTATCCACTTATTATTCTGTTGATAAGAAAAGTATTAAAATCATATCGTGTGTCATTTATATATAATACATGTTTCGATTTATTTTTTGAGGTCATACAGTAGGAATATTAAATATTTAAATTGTTCATCAAATCCGTTTTGAAATTGGCAATTTCAGTTTACATAACAGAATACTGTCTTTTCAGATTTGGCATTCTTGTATCATGAACAAAAAGACTGCCACAATAGAAGTTCAGCTTTAATTTTGAAGAATAGAGATCAGATGAATTCTAACCTACAAATTATGCACTTGGAATGCATGCCCATTATTTTCAAATGTGCTAAACAAATGTTGATGTCTTCATAAAAAGATTGAAGATCAGTCCATAATACTAATAAACATTATTGCAGGGATTGGAGGTGGCATGAACTATGAAAAAGGAGTTGATGCCTCTGGAAGGAAGGAAAAGGTCTCTCAATATGCCCCTACAAAAAAAAAAAAGAAATCCCAAAAATTATTATTATTGATTTATTTCATATTTGGCTATATGCTAAAAGTAATTATGAATGGTTACAGGGAAAGGGTGTGTATCAGTTCGTTGACAAATATGGTGCTAATGTTGATGGCTACAGGTATTTTTTTAATTCAGAATGTTACTTCTAACATTATTAAGTTATTACAAACACTTTTCTGTTTTAAGATCAAAGCATCCTAAAATTTATCATTTGATCTTCCAGCCCAATCTTCACCCCAGAGAGCTGGTCTCCAGGTGGTGATGTCTATGTTGGAGGTACAGCTTTTTATTGGGACTTTTCTTTTACTTCTTTTCAAATAAAAACACAGTAAAATGGACTTACTTTAGGGTGGCTTAATTTGGCTGTCTTTAGTAAACCATTTCTTTCCAAAATCAATTACCTTTGTAAAGATCTGTTCCTAGTAATAACTATGTCAAAGTATTCAATTATCCAAATTGGAATAATTAATTAATTGTTTTCACTTTAAATGTGCAGGAACAACTGGCCTGTTGATCTGGGCTGTCACTTTGGCAGGTCTCTTGGCTGGAGGTGCTCTCCTGGTGTACAACACCAGTGCTTTGGCTCAGTAAATATTCATGGACAATTATAAATATTTTGTAGATCAATGTACTTTTATTTAGTCATCCTTGTGTACTTTTCTCTGGACAAAATGGGAAATCCTTGAGTACTTCTAAATTTGGCTTAATCTTTCCCCGTATGTCATACAGCGACTTGAAACATTAATCTCTGATAAATTATTAAAATGTGAAAAATATCAGGCGAAATTTGCATGTAGATGATAATCGCTTTAGTTTTCTATTAATGACAGTTAAACCCTGCCTACAGGTATAAAGTTTCAAGTAGTTTTGTCAAAGAGTGCTAATTTTTTTCCCAATATCCTGCAATAAATTAATGCAGGTCAATTTATTAGAAATATTGTATAAGAGTGACAACTAAATTTTCTTTACTTATTTTAGAAATTTGTTGAATCTAAAGGAAATTAAGAATGTTTTTGGAATTTTAGGATGTTTTCTTCTCGTTGTAAATTTTTATATATTTCATTAGGATCTTCAGTTAGTCCAATGAAATTCTGAAACCTTCAAGAATCATAATCAAACTTGTTAAAATTTTACGATTTTTTTTTTAACTTTTTTGTTTTATAAAAATTGAAGACCTCTGAAATCAATGAATTTTCTAATTGTTGGGGTCAAACATCGCATTGGCTACTATGTTCATTAGGAACGTAGTAGAAATATTCCATGTATTGGCCATGGTTACTAGCGTTCTAGTCGCGAAGGATCATATAATCTTAGATTTTGCAGGATTATATGAAGGAAGGGATCACTTGACAATGGTATCTTAACAATCTTGACAATGGATTTTTAAATAAATATGAAAAAAAAAATTATGGATATATTCTTCTATTTATAGATTGACAGTGATTCAAATTTTATACAATTTTATTATCGTTGATACTCCCACAAAAACCGTTAAATTATAATCGTTGTAAATTATATAATTTTTTATGGTCCTTAAGATTTTTTTTTTTTTTTTAAATTTTAGTAGTTATTTGAAAATCCATAATTAAAATTGTCAAAAATAACCCATTGTGAAGTGATCACAGGCCACTCTAATAAATGTAGCTTGCAAATTGTAATTTTGGAGGAAAAGAAAAGGGTATAGGAAATTCTGAAAATGTGTCAGCGAGTAGACCAAGTGGAGGTGGGGTACCTTGAAAATCTTCACAACTAATTTTAAATACACTCATAAAAAACATAACAGTAAAAAAACTTTTACAAATATATTTTTATGCTTATAGATTAATTATATTTTAAGTTGCATGTGATTCGAGTATCAAAAGTCATTTAATATCATTTAATATTTCATAAAAATCGTTAAATTTATATTATTATAATTATAAAAAATTGATAATTTTTGATGGAGTACCAAATGACACTCAAATTTTATGAAATTTGAAACACAATCAATTTATAAGTTTAAAAATATGTTTACAAAAAGTTTAAGAATATGTTTATAGAAAAAATTCTATTTTTTAAGATTGTTCATATATTTATATGAAATTGATTGTTAGATGTCAAAATAAATAGTTATTTAAAGATCCCACCCATGTATAATACAGTAGAGATTGTCGTGGTTTAGGTTAAGTGACTCGCATTTGCTATTGATAAACTTCAATACTTCATGTTTAATCATACATTGAAACCTTCAGTATATACGTACAATATCCCACATGCCTCTAGGTTGAGACTTGATGATGGGACGGTCTGATCCAGTTCAAACTTCTTCGGGTCATGAGTAAGGACGGGTCATGGGTTAAGACTGAGTACGGATGATACGGTCCGGATTAGAGCGGTTCAAAACTAAAAAATTTCGACCCAATCTGTGTTGGACTCCGCGGATAAGATTTCTAAGGGTCTGGACGGATGAGCTAAGAGACGGTCCACGTGGGCCAAGGGGTGGATACGGTATTTTTTTTTTGCAATTTCACAAAAAAATCAAAAAAAATCCTCAACCCAGTGCCACCTCCACCTAGCGACTCCAGAGACGAATCTATATGATATGAATGAGGTTCAATGTCCTCCACTGATTTATGAATTATTACTAATATATAAATTTTCTATTATATATGGTTAATATTTCTACATAATTTTGCAAGTGAACCTCATTAAAATTTACTTTGAATTCTATTATTGAACCTCAATAAAGTCAACAACCACTTCTTTTACCCTAAAAAATAAAAGAAATGCAGCATCAACCATGAAAATAAGAAAATAGAAATAATTAAGAAATCTAAACTCTCTTAGTATCTAGTATGAAATCACTTTTTTTCTTCTTCCTCTTTAACACTGTTTTCAGACAGACACATAAGAAAAGAAAAATGTTTAAATTCTCGGTCATTCATATTTGTGAGGATCATGTAATAACTCAATCTGTACTAAATATTTTTTTGGTCATTTTTTTGTAAGGTAAGGTTCAAACTTAATTACAAATAACCGCTCAAATAGCTAGTTTTGATTTTAGTATGAATGAACAATTCTCAATTTCTTACTCAGATTTTCAACTCTTTTTCTCTTTTACGATTGCGTTATGTAAATAATGTGGTACTAGAAATTAACATGGAACTAGAAAATCATGATTAAAAGATTTAAATTAGCTCCAATTGCAATTCAGATTTTTCTCGGTAAGCAACGATATGCACATCAAGAATGATTTACAAAATAAAATTTATGATAAATCAATGAATGATTATTTAGTAACTTGTATTGTGAAAGAGATTTTTGATGGGATTACCAACAATATCATCTTATACTTGTTTGAGAAAATAAGATCTCGAAGAGTTCAATTGAATGATAAATAATTAATATAGTTAAAATAAATTACTAAAAACTATGATGATTAATTAGCTTTAATTTTTTTATTTAGTATTTATTTAGTTTAGTGATTGTGGTGTTTGATTTATAAATTGAAGATATATTGTGCACTTACATGTATATGAAAAAAATATTTATGAATATATAATGGTATATGAATATTTTATTTTATAAAATAAGTGAATCCGTAAGAATTTTTTTTGGCTCTGACCGAGCGGTGCCTCCGTGCACAAGTAGAAAAGGGTGCATTCAGATAGCGCAAGCACGAGGACGGGTCTAGACAGGTCATGAATAGACGCGAGATGGATCAAGATGGATCACAAGTAGGTATCAGACATATTAAAGAGGGTCAATGTGAGAAATTTTAAATCAGATTTTTGTTAGAACTAAATTTTAAATAGATCCGGATCACCCATGAATGTCACACGGTCTGAGACAGAACAAATTATGATCACGGATTTTCACATAATATATTAACCCGTTCACTCTACCTCAAGTCATCTGAACTGTCCGTCCCAAAACCTTTGAGGCCTGAAACTGTTTAAAAATTATGCGAGGTACAAAATATGAACTCTACCCACTAGGTACAAAAAAGGGGGTATGAGCTAGGCCAGAGGACGAGCTATGCTTCCAATTCTGCCTCTAAATATTAAATTTAAGATGGTCATCGTGTGAAATCATGTTAATTTATCATAAAAACATTTTTGGGGGCAAAAACGAAAGTATTAAACACTAAGCAAGTAGGTACCTACTGTAACGACCTAAAGCGAGATATTTTCACATTAAGAAAACAAAATAATTTCTGCACAAATTAGATTAAGTCAGCTGAAAAAGCAAAATTTTGATTAAAATTCATTTTTTTTATTAATTTCATGCAAAAGAAAACTACACAACAACACAACAAAAGAACAAAATGGCAAAACACGCTAATAACTAAAACAGTTGAGGAAATGATAAAAAACCACACAACTGAGTCATTTTAGCATGTATTGCAGTCCATTCGTCATAAATATAAATATAACCTAGGTTCATCCACTCGGAAATTCCTTAATTTAGGATGATTTATAATTTCAAAATCTGTTGGCAGCAAAGTCAACTCATTTCTTGCCACCTCCTGAAACATTGAACTTGAAGAAGATAATGTCCCCATCCTGCACAACATAAGTCTTCCCTTCCTGTCTGTATTTTCCAGCCGCCTACAATTATTAGATACCAAAATCAACAAGTAATTTATACATGCTCGGCATCTTCTAGGTGGCACAAAGCTTCTTTTCTTCAAACTTGGGTGCAAAAGAATTAAATTTTAATATAACATAAACATTTTCAACGAACTAAAAGATCATCTCCTACACAACGTAAATCTCATTCAACATTTGTTTATTATATTCAGAAATACTATACTAAAAGTGGACCATTATTATTTCAGTTTTTTATATCAAATCAGCAAAACTTTCCTATGGAGTTGCCAAGTGCAAACATGCTGCGCATTAAAATCATGTGTGCTTTGTTTGCTAATAAATGTTCTGTGAACGAAACAGCACTACAAAGTAGCAAGAATACCTTCACCGCCGATTCACTACCCAGTTCCTTCAAATCTTCAAATTTCATAACCTGACATTAGAAGTTACCAACTGTTAACAAAAACGAAAACATACAACAAAAAATTCCAAAAAATGGCTCTAAGAGGCTGCAAATGAGAGAGGCAGGGAGGGAGGGACATATATATATAGAGAGAGAGAGTTTGTCTAGCATGCTTCCGTTAACATTTCAACCCGAAATGCTAACGAATCAAATTTTAATTTTTTATGCTCAAAATTTCAATTTAAATAGCTTAATAAAATCTTTATATCATAATCTTGTAGTACACTAATTTTCATCGTGTTTGGAATTAGTTTACTATGCTTAATGATTTTTAAAAAGTAAGCTTTTTTGACATACAATTTTTATTAATTTTTTATTTTTTCATAGCTATCTTTCAAAAATCATTAAGCATAGTAAACTAACTCCAAATACGATGAAAATTAATATTCTACAAGATTATGATATAAAATTTTTATTGAGCTACTTAAATTGAAATTTTGAGCATGAAAAATTAAAATTTGACACGTTAGCATTTCGGTTGAAATACTAACGGAAGCATGCTAGACAAACTATATATATATAGAGAGAGAGAGAGTTCGGCTATGGTGTTTTGCAAAACACAGAGGCGTTTTGTGCTTTGCACTCTATTTTTAATTTCAAGTCAGAAACAATCGATCTGAACCGTTCAATCTAATCTTCATATCAAAATCTATTAGTAAACCAAATTTTATATTTTTTTAGAATTTTTTGCTATTTTTTCTGATGAGGAGAAAATGACTTGATCTGAGAATTCTAGTTCATCCAAAAATGACGGTTTTCTCCCTATCCAAAAAAATAGTAAATGAATTCCAAAAAATATAAAATTTGGTTTACTAATAGATTTTGATATGGATTCAAATTAATAATAGAGCGCAAAGCACACAACACTCTGGTACTTTGCAAAGCACCATAGCCTAACTTTATATATATATATAGAGAGAGAGAGAATTAAATCATTTGGCAGCTTCGGCCAAGCTTCTCGAGAAAACAGATACAGAGATAGCATACCTCAGCACAAATAAAGCCTCTTTCAAAATCAGAGTGAATAGCACCAGCTGCTTGAGGTGCCTTTGTTTGCCTCCTTATCTGCCAGCATTTGACCTAATTTTACTCCAACAAATATAAATGCATTAGAAGTTTAGAACCAACTGAATTTTAAGTATGCATTAGAAACAAGAACAGAGTACCTCATCAGGGCCAGCAGTGAAGAAATATATCAGATTAATTGCAGCGAATCCAGTCTTCACAATCTTGGGTATAACACTAAAAAAAACATCAAATAAAAAATACATGAAAAATTTGAAACTATTTTATGATAGGAAACAAGAATATTTTTTTCTACATACCGTGACCAGATGGAAAAACATAAATAAATAAATGAGCATACACCTTTGTACATTGTTCTGCTGACAGTATTTGGCAGCTTCATCCTCTGGCATATCAACAAGCATCTTTTCCAATGCACAACTAAATGGTATAATTGTCTCCCCTCCATGTTCTTGAACCCTTTTGGTTATTAATTTATTAATATAAGAATTAATGCAGATTACTTGAAAGAGAATAATGAAATTTCTAACAGCAACACTTAACCTTCTGCAGTATACATATTATGAAGCAAGCTTGCACATTTGTTTTTCATTCAAATCTTCAAAGAAGTGTGAAACATTGACAATTTCTAATATCCAACTATTCCACAAGTTACAGCAGAACAATCCTTACTCTGTAAGTTAAGAACTGATTCTAATGTAACTACTAGTCAAGAAGAAAAGCATTGTATATTATAATGAGTGAGGCTATGGTGCTTCGCGAAGTACAAAATCTCTCATGCTTCACGTCCATATCTCGAATTTGAAAGTCTAAATGGCCGATCCAAACCGTTGAACATGATCTTCATATTGAAAAATCTTTGGGATCAAATTTTATATATTTTTTTAAAAAAATTTTGCTATTTTTTAGATGGGTACAAAGTTTATTGATCTTACGATTCCTGCACCATCTAATACTAGTGATTTTCCACCCATCTAAAAAATAGCAAAATTTTTCAAGAAAATGTAAAATTTTATCTCCAAAGATATTTGTTGAATATTAGTTAAGTGTGATTAGAATAGTTGTAGGGACTAAATTGTAATAAGTTAATGTATATGTACTCAGTACCGATGAATGAAAAACTTCTTCGAAAGTAACATGGTATCAGAGCGGGAGTCCAAGTCCGCTGCCGCCGAGAGGAAGTCGCAAGTGTAACCTCTATCGCGTGTGTCGCGTGTGAGGTCTCTGTCGAGTACAACCACTGACGCGCGTCGCGTGTGTCGCGAGCTCTGTCCAGTGCATGTCCCTTATCTCTCGCGTGTGTCGCGGAATCTCGTCCAGCCTAGGGTTCCTCCGCCTCCGTTCGTCACGAGCTCAGCCAAGCGCCTGTGCTGCGCATCTAACCTCAGTCGCGTATGCGACCTTTCTTCTGACGCGCGTGTCGCGTGTGTCGCGGATTGCGAGCGCCTGAAGCGAGTGGCGATCGCGAGCTCCTGGTCGTGAGCGTGTCGATCGCGAGGAGTTTGTCGCGCGTCGCCTGGTCGCGAGGAGCTCCTTCGCGCGTCCTCTCTCGCGTGTGTAGCGAGGCTCTGTGTTGTCTCTCTCCTCTTCTTCTCTATGTAGCGTGTGCTTAATTCTTTCTCCGTGAGTTGGTATCTGCTGTATTGAGTTGTTTGTTCATCTCAATTGCGAATTGTAAAAAAAAAAAAAAAAAAAAAAAAAAAAAAAAAAAGGAAAATGACAGAAAAATTGAGCCAACTATGTACAATCTCATCTCAAAGTCATAAATTTTGTGATTACTGTCATAGAGAGAATCACATTCGAGAGATTTGTTGGGACTTACACGGAAGACCAATCAGAGGTCGGGGTCATGATAGAGATCGCAGGGGATCAAAATGCCAGCAGACGCATATGGCTGACACTGTTAGTCAATCGGGTCCAAGCCCCGATGACATGTTGACCAATTGATGATTCAGCTTGCAGCCAGGCTTACATCCATCACTCCGGCTAGTGTCACTGCACCGATTGTTTCCTCATCTAGGGCTGACGGTTACAATATTTCTTCTCTTCTCACTACTGTAGTTAAGCCGATTGGCACTATTATGAAAGCTCTAGTAGCCGAGC
The DNA here is from genome assembly GCA_037127355.1 of Schoenoplectus tabernaemontani. Lineage (NCBI taxonomy): Eukaryota > Viridiplantae > Streptophyta > Magnoliopsida > Poales > Cyperaceae > Schoenoplectus > Schoenoplectus tabernaemontani. The sequence continues at coordinate 17,807,847 of CM073755.1, read as the reverse complement.
CGAGCGTTGATATGTCCTGGATTGTAGATTCTGGGGCATCCAAGCACATGACTCCTCACCCCACAATGTTCAAAACCTATAAACCTATGTCTGGAAAAGACAAGGTACAAACAGACGATGGCTCGCTATGTCCAATAGCGGGGGTTGGGGATATAACATGTACTTCAGAACTCCAACTATCATCAGTTTTGCATGTTCCTAATTTCACCAATAACCTCCTATCAGTCAGTCAATTGGTAGATGACCTTAACTGTGTGGTTTCATTGTCTCCTACTAAGTATGTCGTGTTGCGGGAGCCGAACACGGGAAGGGTAATTGGTATTGGTAAGAGAAGTGAAGGCTTATACCGACTCAAGCAAGGAGGAAAAGTTTGAATCAAAGAGCACAACGTGGCGAAACTCCGAGTTGGAGTTGCTCTTCTTTGCGTTGTCGTTTAGCCATATACAGTTTCTTGTACTTGGAAAGTTGTACCCCAAGTTGTACTTGAAGTGTAGCAAGGCTAAACTAGTATGTGATGCTTGTGAGTTCGCTAAGCACACAAGAACAACATATCCCTCGTTTGGTAATAGGAGTTCTTCGTGTTTTGATATTGTTCATTCTGATGTGTGGGGGCCTTCGAGGATTAGTTCTTTATCTGGTTCAAGGTGGTTCGTCACTTTTATTGATTGTCACGTAGGATGACTTGGTTGTACTTGTTGAGGAGTAAGGATGAAGTCTGGAGTGTTTCAAGGGTTTTCACAAGATGGTGGAAACACAATTTGAAAAAAAAATAAAGGTGTTACGTTCGGACAATGGCACGAGTACACCAACGAGGCGATACCGCTTTTCTTACGAGATAATGGCATTGTACATCAAACTACATGTGTGAGTACACCCGAACGAGAATGGTGTCGCGGAAAGGAAGAATAGACACATTCGGAGGTGACAAGGTGCCTCCTATTTGCCATGAATGTCCCGAAATACCTTTGGGGAGAAGCGATAAAAGCTGCTACATATTTAATCAACGAGAATGCCATTGAGAAGCTCATGGACTTGATGCACACCGCTTGAGATGCTCACGGGTATTACCTCATTTAAGGTATCTCCCAAGAAGTTTGGATGTGTGTGTTTTGTTCATAATACAAGTCCGGTATTAGTAAACTTGATGTAAAGTCCCACAAATGTGTGTTTGTTGGATATTCAAGTGGGAAAAAGGGGTATAAGTGTTATGACCCAGTGAAGAAAAGAATGTTTGAGAGCTTGGATGTGACATTTAGAGAGACGAGAATCATACTTTATACTCTCGAATGCACGGTCCAATACATCCCTGTGACATTTCGGGACACTCTTGAGGTAGTTGTCACTCTTCCTGGGCGGATTGGCGAGAGGAGAGAATGTGGTGGTGGCATTGGAGGAGGGTATAGAAGATACTATAAACTTAAGTGACACTATGGACGTGAGTCCAAGTACAAGTTCAAATTCTCGTTTGGATTCAAGCATGGATCGAAACTCCCACCTCCGGCCGACAAATCCATAAAGTTTACACTCGAAAACCTCGTCATGAAAATGCTTTGAGCAATTGCTCATCCAAGATCAACACCAATTGCTCGTACATCGACGGTTCTCCCACAACACAAACTCTGGTAACTTAGAGTTACCCTCGGTACTCTTCTCTCGGTCTCGATCTTCCTATTCTTTGTGCGCAAAGGGTTCGATCAACGTTGTGTTGGAACAAGGGAAATGTGCCTCGACATCTCACCCTATCTCCCACTATGTGTCATTTGAGACATTACCACTGCGTCGCAAAGCATTTATGACCTCTTTACATTCTAATTACGCTCCATGTGAGTGGAGAGAAGCAATGCGAGACCGAGGTGGAAAAATGCTATGTTCGAGGAAATGAGAGCATTAGTCAAGAATGACACGTGGGATATGGTCCCGAGACCGTCGGAAAGAATACTTGTGGGATGCAAGTGGGTATACTCGATAAAACATACCCCCCGAAGGAAAGGTGGACGATTCAGGGCAAGGTTGGTGGCTAAGGGCTACACACGACATATGGAGTAGATTATGAAGAAACCTTTGCTCTGTTGCAAAAATGAATTCTGTCCGAACACTTATCTCGTGTGCGGTGAACTCAGGTGGGACTTGTGCCGGTAGACGTGAAAAATGCCTTTCTTCATGGGGACCTAAAAGAAGAGGTGTATATGGAGATCCCACCGGGTTTTCAAAATGAACAACTAAAGGGCAAAGTGTCGCGGTTTGAAAGCGCTCACTGTATGGGTTGAAGCGATCACGCGAGCTTGGTTTGATCGGTTCTCCATGGCAATGAAAAAGCTTGGTTACCAAAGAAAGCAACGCGATCACACTATGTTCATCCAAAGGAAAAGAGAGAAAATTTGCATTCGATCGTGTATGTGGATGATATAGTGTTGACGGTAACGATTCGTGGAGATGAAGAGGCTCGAGGCTAGTCTAGCCAGGAGTTTGAGATGAAAGATCTAGGTGAATTAGCGCTACTTCCTCGGCATTGAGGTTGCTCGGTCGAAAAAGGAGTAGTTCTATCACAACACGAAGTATGTTCTAGATCTACTAAGTGACACGGGGATGTTGGGGTGTAGACCGTCAACACACCCATAGATCCCAACCACAAGTTGAGTGGAGGAATTGGCGATCAAGTGGACAAAGGACAATATCAACGCTTGGTAGGCAAGCTAATTTACCTAGCTCGCACCGGACTTTGACATCTCCTACGCCGTGAGTGTGGTGAGCGGTATATGCATGATCCTAGAATATCACACCGGAGGTTGTGTATCAAATCCTAAGGTATCTCGAGGGTTGTCCGGAAAAGGTGTGCTCTTCGGTAAAAAAGGGCATAGGAGGATCGAAGTCTATACCGATGCTGATTGGGCTGGGTGTCTCGATGATAGAAAGTCCACTTCTGGCTATTGTGCGTTTGTGGGAGGTAATCGGTTTCTTGGAGAAGCAAGAAACAAAATGTGGTGGCAAGGTTCACGGCGAGAGGCGAGTATAGAGCCATGGCCCATGGTGTGAGTGAAGGGTTGTGGCTACGAAGATTGCTACTCGAGTTAGGGTTATTTGAAGATAAACCCATCATGTTGTATTGTGACAACAAGGCGGCTATAAACATAGCAAATAATCCAGTACAACATGATAGAACTAAACATGTGGAGATTGACCGACACTTCATTAAAGACAAGCTTGACGAAGGTATCGTGTGTATGCCTTTTATTGGGACTAAGGAGCAAATTGCGGATGTCTTCACAAAGGGGTTGAGATCACCGACTTCTCCATGTAATAGGCAAGATGAGCATGATAAATATATATGCATCATCTTGAGGGGGAGTGTTGAATATTAGTTAAGTGTGATTAGAATAGTTGTAGGGACTAAATTGTAATAAGTTAATGTATATGTACTCAGTACCGATGAATGAAAAACTTCTTCGAAAGTAACAATATTCAATATGAAGATCATGTTCAACAGCTTGGATCGGCCATTTGGACTATGCGAAGCACAAGAGATTTTATACTTCGCAAAGCACCATAGCCACACTCATATTATAATTTCATATTAGGTAGGGTTCAATTGACCTCTGGACTATGGATCCAGTCACAATATGAGATGACGACTTGACAAGTAATAAGCATATTAGCAATAGAATCACAAATAACAATGGACAAAGAGAATGGTACCAAGCATGGATTTTCGGTAGGAATTTGTTTTTCTTTCTTTGGTAGTCTTTTTCAGTCATGTTAACCTAAAAGAAAGAAAGAAACAAACAATTGTACAAGATTATAGAATTCCTCTAAAACCTAATCGCTTGCTCATGGAAGTTTTGTGATAAAAAATCAACTATTGACAAACATACAAGGTAGATCACAGGTTTGGCTGTGAGTAGCTGAAATGTATTAAGTATTTCAACATCAGCTGCTTTCCATTCTCCAAGCCTGACATCTTTCCCATCTTCTAACCATGTTTTTATCCTAAGGCACAATTCATGCTCGATTTTGAGTTGTTTATCATTGCTCCTCTTCATAGCCTTCTCCAAATCTTCTATCTTATTTTGCATAAACTCCAAATCCTTGTGACAGATGAATTAAAGAAAGGTTAAGAAAAAAAATAGTGTGATTTTCAAAACATCATAACTCATTTTAACAAATCCCAAATAAGTTAAATGATACATTTACTTGCATGCTCAATTTGTGATTACAGATTTCATTGTCAATGATACTTTACAGAAAAACCCTACTTATGGTTACAGGACCAAATTCAAAAATTAATAGCATGATAAACCTTGAGTCTTAGCTCTGCACTGATGGTCTCTAAATCCCTAACAGGGTCCACTGAATCATCCACATGAATAATCTCTGGGTCCTCAAATGCCCCTGAAATAACAACAAAAGATAAGATCAGTGAAGTTTAGAATAACGATTGATGGTCAAAAACTCAATAATAAAACTAACAGGTTTAAAAAAATAAAAGAACTTACTCAGCACATGAAAGATTCCATCAACAGCCCTAATGTGGGAAAGGAAGCTGTTACCTAAGCCTTGCCCCTCATGGGCCCCACGGACTAGTCCTGCAATGTCATGTATTTCAAGAAATGCTGATACCTGAGGAAAATTCTTTTGTTAGTCACAGGATCTTCATATATGCATTTCAAATTACACAACAGGTGGCCTTCAGTTCATCTAGGAATTCTTCCTGGATTTTACACAATTATTAAATTCACTGTTTCTGCTGCAATATGAATTATGTAGTCCAGAAGGATCAAATCAAACTGTCGGTACAGAACCCTCGGAACATAAGGTCGGATGGGCTCCTTCCTTTTCTTTTTCAGAGGTTCAACTCGGCCTAGTGCTCAGGTATAGCAGAACTGATGTTGCTAAGTACGCCGTAAAAAACAAAGACCATTTGAAGGAATGAAACCAAAAATAATACTGAGACCAAAGCAGTATCCAAAGCAAACTAAAACACTGAGGTAGGAGTATTGCTAAAACTACAAAGTAAAATTCAACAAAGTAAAGAAAAATCATAACAGCGGTACCGACCTCACTCTTGGGCTTGTAGAGTTGGCAAAGCCAATCGAACCTTTCATCTGGAACATGAACACGTGCCTCATTTGGTTCAATGGTACAAAAAGGAAAATTCTCAGCTGGAATAGATAGCTTTGTCAGTGTGTTAAACAATGTTGATTTCCCGACATTTGGTAGCCCAACCTACAAATAATCATACAAACAATACATCTTCAATTTATTTGATTGGATAAAACAATCCACATGATGAATCAATATATATAGAATAGTAACGAATGAGAAATTAACAAAGATTTATTTATCTCATATCACAAAAACTCAAGTGCTTGTCATAACAACATTCAAAAATAGAGCACTCAAATATGAACACATTCACCAATTACTACTATAACACTGCATATTGCCCTTTGAAAAGATAAATAAAGTAAAATCGGATTATATAGTTAGCTACAGCCGTACAGAAATTCTAAACTCGATTGCCTAGATGATGCACATAGACAACCATGCATTCAGGTTCTCCCAAACTATACAGCAAATCTAATTGCCAAAGCACCTTTGTCCTAAGACGCTTTGCTTAAGGTCTGAAATAAGACTTCACAACAAAAGATTATCACTAAAGAAGGACTAATTTGGAAGATACGTATATATATATTAAAAGGCAGAACTTCTACCATCAAACGGAAGCAAATAAAACTAAATCTCTGAGAAATCTAAGAGATGGAGATAAGAATATAAGCTCACAATTCCAATCTTGAGATGAGAAGAGAAGCGACCGAGGATGGGGCGCTCGGTCGGCACATCCTTGGATTTGGAGGCCTTTGGTGGCATATCCTGTCAAGGATTGGTGCAGTTGCTGGATTAGTAAATTTTCTAGGGTTTAGAGCGCAAAGACCTTGCACTCAGCTTTTAGGGTTTAGATTCCACGCCAAAGAATCGACTTGAAGAAGATGCAGGAACGAGAGAGCACCTTGAAGATGACTTGATGTGGATTTAATTGAAAGAACCCTTCTTTATGATTGTTACATGTTTATCCCTTGAAACACAGGAATATAGTTTGAAGTCCATTTTCTTTTTATCTATCCCGATTGCTGATCCATGAACCATGATAATAGTAATATTTGTTTTCAAACTTTTTATTAACTCTGATTTAATTATATTTTTGTGAATGCGACAGCATCTATATCTTTTTAATACTATTCATTTACCAAAAGAAAAATTATTCTTTGCATTCATGTTCTGCATATTTTATTATATACTATTATGTTACCGTATGTTACTATGGATGATTTTCTAAAATATAAAAATATAGATTTTGATGATAAAATAAAAGAAATAAGAAATAAAGATAATTTAATAATTAATATAAAATTTAATTATGAATATGAAATTAATAATAAATAAATATAATTTAAGAAGAAAGTTGACATTTAAAATTAAGAGAAATTTAAAGAAAAAGAAAATAAATTACACCAATTGTATCTCTTTATTAGTAACATTTCATATAACAATCAGATTAGGGAGGAAATTATAACTTCAAAAAAATGAGCATACAGATAGGAATATTATTTGAATAAATACTCAATAGATGGTTGATTGTTAGCTCTGAAAATTAATAAAAAATATGAATCATTGTAAGATTATGATACATAGAGATGCTTAATATAGAGTAGAGATATCAAAGTATTTGTACATGATGTGTACGTTATTATTAAAAAAATCAAATAAAAACTTTATGGAACAAATAGTTTTATGAGTTCTTTTTCTTTATGAAGCTTTGTTTTATGAGAAGAGATCTAATTACAATCATTTTGGTGCCACATCGGTGCCATTAAAATTAAATATCAAATAACTATTATTTAAATTCTTAAATAAAAAAACTAATTGAAAGAATATTTTGTAAATATCATCTTATATATGTATATAAAAAATTATATCATTTCGATATTATTTATATAGGCATCAAGCGTTAATAAAATCAACGGACCAAATTTTATAATTTAGACATGTTACTTGATGGCTATTCAAATGAAGTTAAAATTTTATAATTTTTCATATACATACAATTAAGATGATATAGAATACATCTAACGGTTCATATTTTAAAATTTATGCATAAATAAATAAATATGCACCATGGGCACCAAAAAAAATGGTAATTAGATCCCTTCTCTTGTTTTATAAATTCAATGTATTTTCATCCCCTAAAAAAAATATAAAAAAATTTTCTAAAAAATATAAAATTTGATATCAAAATATATTTTAATATTTCAATATGAAAGATACAACGCGAAGTATAAAAACGTTTTGTACTTCGTGACTAACCGTAGTATAACTCTATATATATATATATATATAGAGAGAGAGAGAGAGTAGAGAGATGTGCTAATATGATTTATAAAGCACAAAATATTTCGTACTTCACGCTTATATCTCATGTTTCAAAATTTAAATGGACGATTCAAATCGTTAAATATAATTTTCAAATCAAAATCTCCTTTCAAAAATAGCAACAATTTTCTATCCCTTTAAATAAATAACAAAAAAATTTCAAAAAAAATATATAATTTGATCACGAAGAATATTTTAATATGAAGATCATATTTAAAAGTTTGAATCGTCCATTTGAATTTTAAAACATGAAAAATGTGAAGTACGATGTATTTTATTATGCTTTATAAAGCACATTAGCATACATCTATCTATATATATATTGAGACTATAGGGCTTTGTGAAACACAAAATCTCCCATACTTTGCGTCCGTATTTCAAATTTGAAAGTTCAAACGGCCGATCCAAACCTTGAACGTCATCTTCATATTGAAATATCTTTGGAGATCAAATTATATATTTTTTGAAAATTTTTGCTATTTCTTAGATGGATACAAAATTTGTTGATCTAACGATTTATGCACCATCAAAAACTAGTGATTTTGTATCCATCTAAAAAATAGCAAAAAACTTCTTAAAAATATAAATTTTCATCTCCAAAAACAGTTCAATATGAAGATCATGTTCAACGGTTTGAATCGGCCATTTGAACTTTCAAATTCGAGATAAGGACGCGAAGCACGAGAGATTTTATATTTCACAAAGCACCATAGCCTCACTCTATATATATAGAGAGAGATAGAGAGAGAGTGAGCCTATGGTGTTCTGCAAAGCACACCCCCATTTGTGCTTTGAATTTTAGACTATCTGATCCGTGCCAAAATTAGGGGTGCTTAATCCCGCCACGTACGCACGACGAGACATGCGTACAGAAAGCTAAATGAATAAAATAAATCAATCACAGAATAAACAAAACAATAATAATAATAATAATAATAATAATACAAAACAATAACAGTCCAGAGTAACAAAAATAGAATACAACGCCGACATCGGCGGGGCTAGCTCCATCGGAATGAGCGGCAAAATCTCTTAAAGAAAAACCCAAAAGAAAAAATAAAACTCAAAACTCAATGGATCCAAATCAACTACCCGCACCTGTGTACCTGGATCCCACAACCACCGTGGAAACGTGAGTAATTTTAAAATTTACTCATTACGGATTTAGATCCAACCTTAAAATTTGATCTTCTTTCCTAGACTGGACCCAAATACCGATACCGATTTCTAAATATAATAATTATCTATTTGTAAGTAAATTTATAATTTAATGCATCTCTTTTAAAAAAATTGCTATGATGCGATAATATGCAATGACAAATAAACCCGAAACATAAAAATCTGTGGATAATAATATAATATATAATAAATATATATATAAGGTACGAGATTTAAAGCACTCGTATATATATAACTCAGTTGCAGATCATTAGTCCATCCACAAGCGTGCACGTGATCGGGCCCTGAACTTGTGACTTATCTAAGCGAACACGTATTCGAGCCCAACTTACAAATTTAGATTTTCGAGCAAGCGTCGCCAATGCCCTGAATATCCTAGGAAAATTCAGCCTCCCGGGGCGATAACGCCCTAGGAGTGTGACGGCTAAAAGCACGTACTCGGTTTTTGAATCTGATGATCCACCTCACAGAATAATAGTAATATAATAAGACAAAAAGACTACGAAGTTATACTTTCAGTTGCCATATCGTCAAAAGAGACAACTACCCGTGAAATAATAAAACATAACATAATACAAATGGGAACCTACACTGTACTAACAAGGGGTCAAATGACCGCATCCCAAATGAGAGCCTACACTGTATCAACCAGGGGCCAGAGGACCGCATCTCGAATGAGAGCCTACACTGTACCAATCAGGGGCTAGATGGACCGCATCCCGAGAAATGACAAAATGAAATATGATACAAATGGGAGCCTACACTTTACCAACCAGGGGCCAGAGGATCGCATCCCAAAAAATAACAAAACATAGTAGAATCCAGACTCAGATATGACCGCCCACACTAAACACTGAAACATATGGTATACTAATCGCTCAAATTTAGATTAAAAATGTTAATCATATTGGGTTTGTTTGGCACTCCATGGAATAGCAAAAAGTAGGAATATAATTATTATTCCGACAAATTAATTTGCCAAACGAATTTTATACTAAGTAGAAGAGTGCGGAATAGTACTAATCCAGTATACCAACTTATAGGTGGAATACCGGATTAGTTCTCGTTGGAATAGCGATTATTATTTAATTACATTATATTATGATAATGATTTATTATGATTTATTATTATTATATTATGATTATAATTAATTATTATATTATATTATGATTATAATTAATTATTATATTATGATTATGATTATTATTTATTATTTATTATTATCATTATATTATTATTATTAAATTATGATTATGATTATTACTATTATATTATCATCACTATTAGTATTTTATATTATATATTATTATTATAATATAATAAATATAATTTTAGTTTTATATTATTATATTATTATAATTAGGATTACTTATTATTATATTATTATTATATTATGATTATGATTATGATTAAATTATTATAATTATGATTATTTATTATTATTATATTATTATTATATTTTAATTATTATTATATTATTATTATATTATGATAATTATGATTATAATTATTATTACTTATAATAATTATTATATTATATTATATTATATTATATTATTATTATTATATTATTAAGATTATGATTATAATTATAATTTTTATTATTATATTATGATTATATTATAAAAAGTGTGATTATTTATTATTATTATATTATTATAAGTATAATTATAATTATAATTTTTATTACTATATTATGATTATGTTTATATTTTTTATATTACTATGATTATAACTATGAATATTATTATTTATTATAATTATGATTATTTTATTATTATTATTATTATTATTAGTATTATGATTATTATTTTACTATTATTTTTATTATCATCATCATTATTAGTATCATAATTATTCATATTTTAACCATTTTGATTAACAACTGCCAAATGATATTTCACTCTTCCGAATAGTCAAGAATATCACTCTTCTACCACTCTTCCAAAAAGACATTATTCTAAAATTACCACTATTCCAAAACTATTTCTTGATTTACCAAACGGACACATTAAGAATAGTAAAAATATAATATTGATAAAAAAAACATTGGCACGACCAAACCCGTCAAATGACGGGGTCGGTGGATAACCGACAAGCAAAGGTGCGCATTGTATATACAAACCAAGGGTAATATAACCCGTTGGTCAGTTATACAAGACAACCTCAGACTAAGATCATCCGGCCCGCCTCTCAGCACTCTCATGTATTTAATATGTGATTTATTACCTAACTTAATTAATAATTAGTGATAGTAATAATATTTTTTCTAATAATTATAATCTACAAATTGATTATTTAATTCTATTTAATCCTATCTCGGACTATTTTTCGAGCCGTACTTCTATCATGTCTACATGCAATATGACATGTGAATGCGGATAGACGCCAAAATTACTGGTCAATTTACTGGATGCAATGACAGTTTAATTCGGGTCTCTAAACAATGTTTGGTCAGAAAATACCGCGGTTCAGATTTAATTTAAAAATATTTTTATTTTCAGTTTGGGTTCCTAATTTTGAAGAAAGAAAAATAAATCCCAAGAACTCGTACATGAGAATACTGGTGAGGATCGTGGAATCGCTATACTCCGGAGGCGCGCACCCGTCTCGGAGTCAGCATCTGCGTACACGATATCGGGATCGACCTTAATCTCCGCGAGTGGAACCGAGTCGACTATATCACCTATGATAAGTTTAAATTAAGTGTCTGTTAATTTTAATGTGATTTATTTCATGATTTATAATTAATTATAATGACAATTTGAGTTAACGCCCGTTCGGGTTTTATCGTCTTTTTCTTGAAAATTTCGATAACATTTCTACTGCATTTAGGGTTGTCGAAAATTTCATTAATCATGTTTTATTTGTTTCATTGTGTTTAACCCCTTTTTATCACCTTTACAAGTCTTTTATTAACTTCCGTTCGAGATTCATTATCTTGATTAAGTGTCGATTTTAATGTATTTATCGTTCGATTCATTTTTATTCAATTTGAGCTTTGGTTATGCAATCATCTTTTCAAGCATTTATTATTCTTATTATGTTATTCACCGAGTTGAGAGAGTCGACGTCGCAAAACCCAAAAATTGACCGACAAGTTATAAAATAAAAGTACACAGACAATTACAAAACAACTCATTAATTCATTTTTTTCATACAGTTTGATTTCAATTACAATTTCATCATGACAAAGGAGATAAGATTACAAATTGAATACCAAAAGAAATTAATTAATATATATCACGCAATTATTTTTATTCTTTTATTATTTAATTTAAAATAAAGAAATTAATTAATATATATTATATTTTATATAATATTCATTTCTAATATTATTTTATTTAAAAATAGAGAAATTAATTAATATATATTATATTGTATATAATATATTATTCTAATAATATTTTTATTTATTTTAAAAATAAAGAAATTACACCCTAATTATTATTTTAAGGTCCTCTTAACTTATATAATTTATTTTATCTATAATATTAGTGCTATGTTTTTATAAGTTTTAAAATTAGGTTTTATATCAAAAATAAAAAATCAAAAGGAAAAGATGAAGGAAATTAATTAATCTAAATAATTGTTTTTTTACTTTGTTAGTGTTTTAATGTTTGGGATCATAAACTACCTTATATAACCCACGGTATCTGTTCAATTTATTTTTAATGAGGTAGATCGTGTAATCATCTCCCAAATTTAGGTTTAAGTATTAATCAATTATTAGCAATGCCCATTTTTTTATAATGGCTTTTGACCAACAAGTTAATTAATCTTTTAACCCGTAATACCTCCGACCTATTCAGTTAAATCAAAATTTATGTTTCCAACCCAACTTGTATCCTTCCTTGTAAGTTACATTTATATTTCAGCCTAGATGTTAAATTTCATCGTCACTTTTAATTTAGGCCCAACAATGATAATACAGCCTACTAGATTAATGTCTCAAGTTCCAACTTCGATCATTCATCAACATTTATTCTCGGCTCAATAACGATCTTATTCATAGGGCCTAATTTTTAACCATCACATTTTCCCTCTAGATAACAAGAACTGAGCTGGTACCGACTGGCACCAGCACAACAGGGGGGGAAGTTAAAAACCAAACCAACACAAATCCGATCAGCAAGGCAAGCAGTAAGACACAAGACCATACACAAGTCAGAATAACAACATAAGGGGTACAAGGCCGACACCTCACTTCACTAGTACCGTTGGTACCAGTGTACTAAGGCACACTATAGAAATCAACACACAAGGAACCCACAGAGAGCACATGTAAAAAATTGAGCATAATCAGCAAAAGCAAAACTATCAATAGCAAGCCAACTCCATTAAGGATAGAATCAATTTGAACAACCAAGATCAATGCACTCACGAGGCTCAGCCTCGGCGTAGCAGAGGGCCCACATGGTCGGAAAAGAAAGGTAGGATGTTATCAAATTTTGAAGCAAGGGAGACCAAGGGTCGAGTTCGGTTCGGTTGTCAGAGAGGAGAGGCTGTAAGAAATCAAGCTCAGGAGGGGATGAGGTAGCAAGAGCGATAAAAGGTTGTGCTCAATTTGGCGATCAAAGAAGGGCGGTCGAAGTCGATCCCGAGCTCTCCAAGGAGGTTGTGCGGGTTCAAGGTGAAGCATAGAGAGTGCTTGGGCTGCTGGTGGGTGCAAAGCATCCTTAGTCCGGCTTGGCGATGCCGTTGATTAAGTGAGCAAGATGAGGATTGGATTTATCGAGTGGGTAGTGAGGAGAAGGATACAGCGATGGGGGCTCTGAGAAGTTTTGTTGTCAACTGAGAGAGGAATAATGAGATCAGAGGGGCGGTTAAACTCCCAACGAGAATAGGGAGAACCGATTGGCTCGAGTAGGAGAGGGGTTTGGGGTATGGGTGCCACTTGCGCAAGTGAAAGGTAAGGGCTTCGGCGAAAAGGAGAGAAAATAGAGAGATTTCATCTTCTGCGCAGTGAAGAGAAAGGAAAGGGGGATTTACGAGAGAGAGGGGGCTAGGGTGGAAGAAGGAGAGAGAGACTTGAGAGTTCTGTCATCGAAGAGAAATAGGAGGGGACAAGAGAGGTGAATGGAGTCGGTAATAAAAGTCAGGGAGGGATGGTCTCGGAAGTGACGGGGAATGGGGGAAGGGACCGCTCTCGGGAAAGGATAGTAAGAAAAGAAAATGGGAGAGAGAGAAATAGATTTTGTTTGGATCTTTTGTGGCATTTCGTGTGATTTTTTGTGTCTGTGCAAAATTGGAGTTATATTATGATAATTATTATCATTATCCATATTATTTAATTTATAATCATCATTAGTCGTTTGGCTAATGATTTGTTCAAGTCGATTTGATACTAATTCGGTCAAAAATTGGTAAATTAATTAGGGTCTCTAAATTCAAAATATTTTGTTTAAGACGAGATTACATATTTGAGTGGTTTGATTTCTAATTAATTAACATATAACGTTATCGACTTATTATTATTTTGCTCTAATTATTTACTTGAGATAAATTATGTTATTATATCTTATTTTATTTAACAGTTTGTATTATTTAATTAAATCATGATTCTTGAGTTTATTAATCAGTTATTTCATTTATGATTTTGTTTTATTTTAAAGTGCGAGTTTGTCATTCAAATATTTAGTTGTTTCTTTCGTTATATATGTTATTCTTTATAATTTAAATTAGATCGAGATAATTTATGTTAGTTATTTAATTTATATTTTCATAAATTTTAAATTTGATCTTTGGATTTTATTATTTGATAATAAATCTCATGATCCTTTCATATCTTATTCAATTTGTTTGATCAATTACAAATTAAAATACGTAACATAATTTCATTTATTTTTCTTATACTTATTTCTTATTATATATGTACTATGTTATCTTGTTAAATCCAGATTTATTTATTTATTTATTTATTTTTATTATTAATTATATTTCAAACTATCTGTTTAATTAAAATGAAGTCATTGTAACTATTTACTTTAGTCGTTATTGATGTGTATTTTGCTAAGCTAATAAATACCCTAATTTAACTCAATTTCAGTCGCAAAGCGTACGGCCTAGTCAAGTAGTAATTGGGGTGTTGAACCACAAGGACAAGGGTGAATTACCGTTTCTAACAAGTTTCACTAATCTAGATAATCGATCGAGAGTTTTTGTTTCAAAATAAAATTGCATTAATCTAACAACAACGACTGGAAAGTTTATCAAATTGAGGATCCTAGGGGTTTTCGACTTCACTCTCACTCGTTTAGTCAATTCACTCTATTGATCTTTTAGTTTGTTCTTGTGTTTGTCGGGGATTCAATCTCAGATTTAGTACCAAATTTACACTTTCGTCGCTTGATATCGTACCTAAACAATTCGGGTTTCACGATTAAGTACCTCACCTTACAAGTCTAAGCCCATTAAGATCGATGAATCACTTTGGCATAACCTAGATTTTGTACTTCTCCTTTCGGTACCTCACACAATTTCTAGGGTTTCCTCGGTTTTCCCTTAGATAATAAGTTTCACGATTAAGTACTTGGCCTACGACCTAAATCACTATTTTGGGTCAGAAGATTCAGTTCCACCTTTCGGTTTCCGCTTTCACTTCTATGATAACATGCAGTTGATTAAAACTAAGCATTCAATTCAGACAAAACAACAATCACAAACAACAAGAACTAAAAGATCATCAAACGAGTAAATTAAACCATTCGAGTTATCGAGTTTACACCTAGACCCCTAGAAGGGTGTTTAGCCACAAATCATGTCAAAGATTGTATCAAGATTCATGTTTAAACAACAGTAAAACATGAGAAAAGAGTAAAGAAAAGAATAAACCAAGAAGATCTACGATTTCTCGCCCGGTTCTTGAGTTCTCCTTCAAATCTCTCTCCAATGGTGTTCTTCCTCTCCTTTCTTGCTTTGGATCTCCTCTCCAGTCAGTTGAGAGATGTCTTGGATGAAGGGATATCCAAATCTATTAATTCCAATGAGAAAACCGCTTTAAAACGCCAATTCGCACTGTCAGCCCAAAAATTACGGTCCGACATTTTAAAATTGTGGTCCGCAATTTTTGCATTTTTTTCCAGAACGAACCAGAGAGCATTTGCGGTCCGCAATTTTTGTATGGGAATGCTTTTAACTTGATTTCTTCGTGTAAATCTGACTCATCTTGTTCCAAGTATTATTTCTCATGTTGAATCATTATTTACACTAAATAACCTGCAAAATAATAAAAAATGCAGCAGTATCTCGAACTCGACATAAAAACTAAATAAATTCTTAACAATTAACATAAAATGCATAATTTTTGAGATAAAACCCTAATTAAATATAATATATAAATGAGGCTTATCAGTTATTATTCTTGACTTTTAAATTTATGTAAATTCTAAATTTGATTGATGTATTATTTATTTTAAAATTTAAAGTTTATCTTTATTTGAGTGCATTTTTTTTCTTTTAATTTATTTGAAATTTGGTCTGTATCTACTTAATTACGTAAGTCATCTGTAAATAGAAATTTTATTAAGTTTTACAATTTATTATAAGCTTTATTTATCTATTTATTTAATCACATATATATAATCCCTTAATTATTGGTTTGAGCTATTTGTTAGTTTGCGTTAAATTATTATAATTATTATCTCAATTATTATTATTTACTTAAATTTTATGGTTTAACACATTTTATTTACGAACAACATCTCTATCTCTCTCTCCCAATCTATCCTCTTTCAAAAAATTGAAAAAACCTAGATATCAATTCCTCCCGTGACGCCTCATCCTCCTCCTCCGATCGAGCTGTCACACCACAAAAATAAAAAATATTGCTCTAAGATGACAGCCGCCACGTGTAAGCGAAGACACGCATACACGTAACGCTTAAAAATAATAATTCATTCATTTACAACAATAAAAGAATAGCAGTCCATTTAAACATACCAAAATAAATAAAAATA
This sequence comes from Schoenoplectus tabernaemontani, assembly GCA_037127355.1. NCBI lineage: Eukaryota > Viridiplantae > Streptophyta > Magnoliopsida > Poales > Cyperaceae > Schoenoplectus > Schoenoplectus tabernaemontani. The sequence goes on along the minus strand of CM073755.1, from coordinate 17,791,284 downwards.
TACAAATATTAGAGTTTTACGGAAGCAAAAATAATAAATGATACAAAACGAGATGGTGCTGAAAGAGCATCCAAAAATCAAATATAACTACCTAATATCTCCAATGGATAAAATAAAATAGAGTAAACAACGACAATACAATTATGGACATCTCCTAAAGTCGATCCTCACAGTCTGTCATCTAGCTCCAAACCTGGACCCCACAACCACCGTGGAAACGTAAGTGAGAAGTCAGTTAGTGCGGTTTTAGGTCCAGCATCGAGATATTATAAATCTTTAGGCTTAAACTTAAAACTGTTAAATATTTTATAACAAATATAATAGCAACATATAAATACATAAAATTTTAGTTTAAATATTTAACTTGGATTAATCATACATGAATATGGTATAAAGGAACCCGAAAGGGGTATATAAAAATGCACTACATGAATGTCATGAAATTTTTTAATCAAGGATAAACCCCAAAATGAAAAATTCTGAAAATATTATAATATAATAGTACATGGTCAAACTCCCATATCACACAAATGACCTTGCGGGATAAATTTTTTCAGAAAGAATCGACCTCAACCAATGCTCTATAGAAGAGAGCGTCATTCACTATAAAATCGTCCCTAATTTATCCTGCTCAGTCCCTTACTATATTGAAAAATGAACAACGACTCGATTTTTATCAATATATAAAATTTAAATTGAAGGAGACTATCCGAAAATAATATGAAATGAAATGAACCAATCATGAATAATATAAAGTGACAAAATAGTCACTGCCAAATATAAAGTGATAAAATAATCATTATAATCGCGGTATAGCTCCTTAATAATAAATTAAAATTATTTTACTATGAAATCGAGCCGGTACTGACACTCTTTCCAAACCAAATTTGGATATTCATTTTTAATTTATAATTTTGTTGGAGTTTCTTAATGATATGTTGATCATAGAAATAGAAAAATGTATATTCTAATCTTAATTAAATTTAATTATAACTCGACTAAGCTTAACTTGATCAGTATATCAATCTTGCTAAAAATCATTTATATAAATATTATATCATTTCATAGTTAAATATATTCATAATTATAGCTTAAGTAATTATAGTAGGTTATGTATGTATAATTACGAATTTAATTATATTCTCTATTATGATTAAGACTTTTACTAAGTCTTAATTAATATTTCACTAATTATCTATTAATTTTACTACTTAATTATTTTAATAAAATATTATGTAATTAATATTACCTCACATATACATAAGCATTTTAGGAATTAAATAAAATTCCATAATTAAGTCATTTATATAATATAATTATGAATACTTAAAATCGAATTATTTATCTAATATAATTCTAAGATACTTAACTAATAAGAGAAGGGATCAGTTGACAATGGGTTATTTTGACAACCTTGACAATGAACCTCCAAATAAATATAAAAAAAAATTTAAATGGAAAAAAAAATTGATAGGTGTGTTCTTCACCTTTAGATTGATGGTCATTCAAATTTCATGCAATTTCATTATCGTTTGATAGTCCATCAAAGACTATCAAATTTTCATATAATTTACAACGGTTCTAATTTAACGGTCTTTGATGGACTATCAAATGATAATGAAATTGAATGAAATTTAAATGAACATCAATCTAAAGGTAGAATAATACATCTATAAACTTTTTTTCATTTTTAAGATTTTTTTAATATTTATTTAGAGGTTCATTGTCAAAATTATCAAAATAATCCATTGTCAATGGATCCCCACTCTTTATAATATTATTGTTTATTTAATTTTTATATGGTATTTTATTCATTTGAAATTTTATTTCTTTTATTGCTTTGCATTTTATGGGGTTTCACACGAGCTGTCACCAATATTTAACTTTAAAGGAATTACATTTGGTGATAAATGATTTTCAGTGAAGAGCTCTTCCCAAACCAACATCATATCATAAGTTAGGGATCTAAAATCCCTATCTGACAAGTAGTAATGGCTAGGAGTGTCAATGGTTATGATACAGATCAGTTGAGGTATTTTTATTATCATACCCATATGAAATTACTCTTATCATATCCCACCATTACCCATTAAAATTTAACTTATTCATATCCTACCCTTATACATTAAAATAAACGGTTAATGAAACGATAATGAATGTTAATGAATAATATTAATATAATAATTAATTTATCATCACTTATATAAAAAATATACAAACTCATTTCTTTCATACAAAAATATTTTTATTTTGTTAGTTTAAAATCAAAATGTAACTATACAATCGATTCTAACTTGAGTCAAGTTAAAATAAATAAATTAAAAAATTATAAACATCTCTTATCAAACTTTTTAACGAAAAAAATAAAATATATTAAAAAAATAACATCTTATATTATCGCATTCAATTATTTTAATAAGTACTCTAATAAATATTATTCAAATATTATAATTTATAAGATGGTTAAATTTGAAGAAGATAATAATTATAATTCATAATAATTAAGACACAAAACTCGGGGCAACTAACATAAAAAAAATTACACAAGATAATTATTTAAAATATTTAAGTTATTTTTTTAATAATTTACCTTATAGAGCAAATATGTATAAAATGACTTTTGCCCATATTCTTACTCATTTACTTTACAAAATATTTTTTTATTCTTATTCATATCAAATAAGTTAACGAATTTTTTTTATCCATACATATCTTATCGAATATGATAAGAATGAGATAAATGAATAAAAAAGTATCATTGACACTTCTAGTTATGGCGGTTGGACAACAATTGAAGAGTTTGATTGTAACAATATTGTAAAATCTGCCTCTCATACAAGCTCATATCCTTAGGATCATTGTCAACTTTTTTTACCTGTACAACATGGGGAAACAACGCTGTGAATGAATTTTCAATACCATAATAAACTGCAAAAGGAAAAAAAAAGTATTGTCAAACAACAAGGTATAAAAATAACAAAAAAAAAGGAGTATTTAATATGAAGTGAGCACCGATGCAGTGATTTCCAGCTGACATGGCACCTAATAAGTGTTCATTCAAGAAAGTGCAAAGATACGATAGTAGCAGTAATTATCCCAATCGTGTAAACCCTGCCAACCCCACTCCCCTCTCTTTGCTCATGTGAAGAGTAAGAGATTTCTAACAAAGTCATAGTCAAGTGTTTTTTTATCTCTTGTACGGATACAAGTGAGAAAAGAGGGAGAGCAATGCAGATAGGGATCGAAGAGATGGAGAGTTGATATAGTCGCCGCCACAATCACACGGGGGGGGGGGGGGGGATTATTTTTGAATAATTGTAGGTTCTACTTTTAAATCTACAAAATATTTAAAAAATAAAAAAATTATAGATATATTATTTTACTTGTAGATTAATAGCATGTCATATTTCATATAATTTCATTAACGTTAATAGTTCATCAAAGACTGTTAATTTAGAACCGTTAATAATTTTTGATGAACTATCAACGATTAATAAAATTACATGAAATTTTGTAAGCTATCAATCTATAAACATATCAATAAAAAAATTTCTATTTTAAAAATTTTAAAAATATTTTTTTAGATTTAAAAGTAGGACTATTATTAACCAAAAAAATAGCAGATTTAGATCTGTCACGTAGGCGTAGGCTACGTACAGTTTAAAAAACTGCTTCTCGAAATACAGCCAACAGTGCAGCCTACGACCTTGTGCACCACCTATGTAGCACAGACACTCTTAGAATCATGCATGCCGCAACCGTGTTCGACACATGTCAGACATGGATACATACATAACACGTCTAAATACGTAATTGACACGTCTAAACACGTATTTGACATGGTCAACTAAATACGTGGACATAGTCTTATACATGATACACATGAGACGCTCAGTTGATATACATTGGACACGTCTAACAATTTAGATATCACAGGAAGACGCTGCATCATCACGGATCCTGAAGCTCCACACAGGCTGCCAGAGTTGGTAAGAATGATGAGAAAAACTACCCAAATTTAATGATAGGGTATCGAGCCTGGAAAATGGAGAACAAACACCTAACAACCATTTTTTTAAAATGCACCCGCATGGTCACATTTGCGGTTCACTTATATTTATACGATGCGATACCGTATGCATAAGAGTATGCATCCGTATATTTAACGATGCGAATTATTTTTTAAAATATTTATCGTATTATGTCTATAAAATTAAATATATTATATTTTTCATGCAAAATATTCAAAATTATATTAATATCTTATTATATTTTTTATTTTACATTAAAATTCTTCAAAAATAAATGATTGATTTAAATATTATAAGATTTTTTTAGAATACATATCCGCATATGTAATCCACATATAGAATCGCATATCGCATATGCGCTATGCATTGGTCAATCGCACGTATATTAAAATCCGTATTTTAAAACCTTGCTAACAACAAAAGACGCACCAGACCACCTTGCTAATAAATGTTCCTTTGTTGTTTCTCCGATTGACTATTTAGGCCACATAATTTCTAAAGGAGTAGCTACTGATCCATCAAAAATATCAACCGTGTTATCTTGGCCTATACCAAAATATGTTAAAGCTCTTAGAGGGTTTCTTGGTCTTACTGATTATTATAGGAAGTTCATAAAAAATATGGGTTAATTAGTAGGCCACTACTAATTTATTTAAAAAAAAAAACTCTTTTGTTTGGTCCACAGAAGCAACCCAAGCTTTTGAAGCATTAAAACTAGCTATGACTTGTGCACCAATCTTGGCTCTACCAAATTTTTCATTACCCTTCACCGTAGAAATTGATGCATGCCATGATGGAATAGGAGCTGTTTTAATGCAAGAGAAACGCCTCATTGCTTTCCTTAGTCAAAAATTAGGATTCAAGAATCAAGATTTGTCCACTTATGAAAAGGAGCTTCTAACTCTTATTACTGCTGTGACAAAATGGAAGCACTACCTCATTGGCCAAGAATTTATAATTAAAACTGATCAAATTAGTTTGAAACACCTCTTGGAACAAAAAATCAACACAAACATTGCAACATAGAGGATTAAGCAAATTACTGGGCCTTAATTACAAAATTGAGTACAAAAAAGGATAGAAAATAGGGTTGCTGATGCTCTTTCTATAGAAAGAAGGGTATTTCGGTCAAATTTGTTCTAACTCTCCTGAATTACTTGCTTTTTCTGAATTTGTTCCTCAGTGGGTGCAGGATATCCAACAAAGCTATAATGGTGACCCTTGGATTGTTCAATTGAAGGAAAAGCTCAAGTCTTCAGATAGTGCTTCAACTCATCTCACTGTCCATCAAAGCATTATCCGTTATAAGGGCCACATATGTATTGGAGCTACTCATAATTGGCGCAATTTAATCCTTAAGGATGTTCATGATTCATCTCAAGGTGGACACTCAGGCTTGGATGTAACCTACCATCGTTTCAGGCAGCTTTTCTATTGGCCATGCATGAAAGAAGAAACAATTCATTATATCCGATCTTATCCTAATTGTCAATTGTCAAATCAGAACATGTAGCCCAACCTGGGTTACTCCAACCATTGCCATTTATCAAGTTTGCTCATTTCATTCCAATGCAGCACCCATACACTGTGAAGGATGTAACACATTTATCAAGTTTGCTCATTTCATTCCAATGCAGCACCCATACACTGTGAAGGATGTAACACAAGCCTTCTTCAATCATATTTACAAAATTCATGGTCTTCCAACTTCAATCATCACTGATCGCGACCCAGTGTTTACTAGTTACTTCTAGAAAGAATTACTCAAACTTCTGGGCATCCAATTGAATATGTCAACTGCTTACCACCCACAGACGGATGGACAAACCAAAAGAGTGAATCAATGCTTGAAAAATTACCTCCGTTATATGTTGTTGGATCAACTCAAATGATGGACTAAGTGGCTTCCACTGGCACAATGGTGGTACAACAATAGTTACCATCGATCACTGAAAATTTCTCCCTTTCACGCCTTGTTTGATTACTCACCACCTCCTTCTTCCTTGGGACACCCTCCCCGAAGCAACATTGATGTTGTAAATACCCTTTTGAGAGCTTGCTCCGAAGTTTTATGGGCATTTTGAGATACAAGAACGAGTCGGTACCGTTGAGTACCGATTGCGACTTCCGCAAGGTTCGGCCATACACCCGATTATACATGTCTCTCAGCTTAAAAAACACATTAGTAGGGGTTCAAATGTATTGTCTGTGCTCCCCATTATCAATTCTGAAGGTACACTCAAGATTTTTCCCGAATTCATTTTTGCCAGACGAGCGATTAAAAGGGACAACGTAGCGGTACCTCAAATTCTAATCAAATGGACTAATCTCCCTCAGAAAGATGCATCATGGGAAGATTATGACTCCATTAAACAGCGTTTTCCGAACGCAATTCTTGAGGACAAGAATGCTGTTGAGGAGGAGGCAATGTCAGAACCACGAGTTCTGACCATAGCCAATGAAGAAAAACATAAGAAGGGAACGGGCCGGGGCAGGTGAATATTCAATCGTAGGCAGGAGCTAACTCAACATAGCCAATGAAGAAAAACATAAGAAGGGAACGGGCCGGGGCAGGTGAATATTCAATCGTAGGCAGGAGCTAACTCAAAGGGGCGACGATGCGAGAAAGATCCACCGTTCAATTATGCTGACCGGGAGCTCACTTAACAGTCTAACCGATTCTCAGAAGATCTAACGGCCAGTATTTAAACTCTACTGACATGGCGTGTCGTGACAAATCCAACTCCGATTTAGCTAGATTCTTAATGTAATTTAATTTTCTTTTCACAGATGTATTCGCCTATAAATAGATTATGTAATTGAACAATCATTTTATGAAATTGTTGAATAAAATTGCTCAATTTAAGTTTTTACTTTTCCCTTTATTTGTTTCTGCGCGTTGTGATCGTGAATTCGATCAATTATCTTGAATTGAGTGATTAACACCCTTGAATTCCATTCAAGAGTGTTACATCTCATGAGCCACCTCCCACCAAGCATTACATTAGCCTGCTTCAGCTGGATTTTCAAACTAAAATCAAGTTAAATCATCTAAACTAAACTGATATTTTAATGTGAAGATGTTAACATAAAAACAACCGTTTCACATATAATTTGAGTCTGTTTGCACTTGACCCCGGATTTTTTTTTTATATTTGCAAGGAATACCCAAACATCAACTCCTTCAAATGGATCAAGTACCCACCAATTATTGCCTTTCATTCAAATTTGGAAATTATTGGTTTGAAGATATAGCCATCTAGAAACCAAAAATAAAATTATCTAGCTTCAACACACCCATTTACTGATCACACTTAAAGAAAACAGGACGTAACCCAAATTAAAGACTCTAGCCGTTAATCTAAGGCCGGTTATGCATAGTCCTTTAATTAAAGTTAGCTAGAAGGTGTATTTTCTAAAATTCCACAGGTTGAGCGCAAGTTCTCAGGAGCAAAGAAAAATTAAAATAGTCCCAAATACAAGGCACAGTTCTATTCTGCTGTAGCTCCACCAGGCACAGTTGCAACAAACATGAGATTAGAGGATTTTAGAAGGGGCATTATGCAAAAACTGCCAATAAGATCCAGTCTAGCTCAATTAAGTGTTATTATGGTTTTTTTATGATGCATGAATGAAGTATTTTGGTCTACATTTTTTTGTCCTCTCTGAGTTTGCTTAGATGCTTGATTCTGCTTAATTATTTGGGTTGCACCAGCTTGACTGGGACTGGTATGGAGAAATTGGTATTGGTGCTTTCTAGTATAATTAAAAGGGCTTGAGTTCGCTGGAGATTTACTAGAATAAATTGATGATGCGTTTTGTGCTATTTTTTCTGTTAGTTTTTTTTTTCTGAGACGTGCCATATGTACTGCAGGAATTCTGAGTTTTTTTCCAAGTTTGTGATGAATTTATTTTCTGAATATTGGTGTGGTTAGACCTTTTTTTTCCTATATGAATGGAAACAAGTAGCTACTACAGCTTCTTTTGAAAGGAAAAAACAAAGAGATCTGCCAAACCTAATTTTGTTTTTTCATCCCCTTGCATTGTGGTATTGCCAATATACCTACAGAAGGAAATATTTCATTGCAGATGAACAGAAACCACAACAACCATTTCATTGCCAAGTGACCCTACCTCTTTTTTTTTTTTCATTTTTCTGTTGTTCTACAGCTGAAAAGTGCAAAATCTCTAATTGCACAGTATCCTCAACAGAAGCATACATAGAGTAAAGCACACAAAATCTATTATAATTTCACATCTTCAAACATAATTAACCTGCTTCTTTACCAAAGATATAAGCGGAGAAATGAATAGGCACTACAGAACTTCTAAAAGAATGCTACAACTATAAGTAACCAACGTTTAACAATTGAAAATGGAATTAAAAGATGCTACCAACGAAAGGGGGAAAAAAGAAAACAAAACCTCACCCTGAACTCAATAGTCATACTTTTTTACTTGACTACTCTTTAACTATTTTTCACCAATTTATCATGAGGACCAACTTCCAAAAGTTACAACTGACTCCCAATTAAAAACATAGCAAAAGCAAAACCAACAATTAACACAAATTCATTTCATTCTTCCAGTAAAACTATCAGGTTAGAACCCAGAAGACTAGAAAATAAACAAAAGCAGAGAGAAAACATTATATTACTCTACAAACCCTATTCATCTTCTCTAATACGAGACAAACTAAATGGTGCATCTCCAAAAGGAAGTTCTTTGGTGCTTCGAAAAGACTCTCTCTCTCTTATATAGGCATCGTGTAATTGTAATGCATATTCTAGTTGCCACAACACCTCCCCCATAGTTGGCCTATTTTTTCCTTCATCTGTTAAGCATTTCTCTGCAATTTCAGCAAACTTTTTAAGTGACTCGACGGAATAATCTTGCTCTATTCTTGAATCAACAATTGTCTCAATTGATCTCTGTCGTTGCCACCTTTGTGCCCACTCAGCAAGGTTAATTTGGTCTTTCGGCAAGCTTGGATCAATAACAGGTCGACCACACAGCACCTCAAACAAAACTACACCAAATGAGTAGACGTCGGATTTTTGGGTTAATTGTTGCCTCCTAAAGTACTCCGGGTCTAAATACCCGAAACTACCCTTGACTGCTGTACTAACATGGGTCTGATCCAATGTAGGTCCTGCCCGTGACAACCCAAAGTCTGACATTTTTGCCACAAATTCTTCATCCAATAAAATATTAGTAGTTTTAACATCTCTATGTATAATAGCAACTTCAGATCCAGTATGGAGATAGTGGAGCCCACGGGCTGCCCCTACACACACCTCAACACGCTGTTTATATGTCAGCACACTTGCGGGAGGTGGACTTCCATAAAGGTGATTCCGTAAGGTTCCATTCGCCATGAACTCATACACCAAAATCATCTCTCCTTGCTCTTCACAGTATCCAATTAGAGACACCAAGTGTCTATGCCGAAGCTTTGACAACATCTCAATTTCAGTTTCAAACTCTTTAAGACCCTGACCACATAATGGATCTGCCCGTTTGACTGCCACAATATTTGAGCCACCATCAATCTCACCTCGGTACACCTTACCGAAGCCACCATTACCAATTACTGCCGACTCATCAAAATTTCTCGTAGCTGTCTTGATCTCGGCGAGAGTGAACCTGCGGCCGGTACGACTATTAATACTGGGGGTAGAAATGAAGTTTTTGACCACATGGTTATCAGGACAGGCATTTGATGTGTTTTTCATGGCTTCATGGAGAGCAAGTGGGTGCCAACCAGGTGGGGCATATGTTGCCATTTTATTTTTCTTCTTTCCTCTAACATACAAACTATACCCACCACAAAGTGAAACAAGAATTAGAACACAAGCAATGCCAATACAAATCTCTTCTATCAATAATTTATTCCTCAAATTATCATGTGAATGGATATTTAAACTAGTCCAGTCTAACACATGTGCAAGGTTTCCATTCTTACTTAGCTTAAAAATCTCCAATCCATTAAGCAATGCATCTGTACCGGGCCCACCCAACAGAGAACCAGGCCCCAGTTGGAGCCAGAGAGTATCAGTCTGCTGAGGCAAAATAACAAAATAATCCTCGAAGTAAGCCTTATTTATGCCACCTGCTTGCACATATACATCATAGTTCTCGGCTGCAGTTTTATTGTTGATATAAATTTTAAACATTCGTTGGTTTGGTTTGTCATAAATCAACTCACAAAAATGCAACCGAATCAAATAATCAAAACTTGGGTCCACAAAAAATCTCCATGAGACGTTAAACCGTTTCTCTACCACCTCAGTGTTTCCCATGACACGTGCAGTTTCATAAACCCAAAGTGGTGCAATTGATGAATAATTCTGAGTTACATAGCTGATGGAAGAGTCGTTATGTACAACAATAGCAGCATTGACAGAAAACATGAAATTATCATCAGTGTACCAATTTCGGTACAGGAATTGATCAGTAGTTGACTTCAACTCTGGCCCACCTATATTCAACCGGTACATTGTCTCGATAGCTCTATCAGTTATTGTTGTGAATCCATTGCTACCGACTTTGGTTATGTTGGAATTGAATAAATTGTTGGGTGTGGTGAGAACTTCTATTGCATTTATAAATGCAAAGGAACTTGGATTGGGTACAAACTTGATTTGCAATCCTTTAAGGTCTACATTAATGTAATACTCCTTCACAATAGAAGTATTATATGAATTGGTTTTTTCAGCTCTCCATGAAATCTCATTTGAGATGTTAAGTTTAGTAGCCAGTTTCAGATCATTGGCATTCACATCAAATGCTGAATCATTTGAGTTGTAAATACCAAACTGAAAAGGGTAGAAATGAAGTCTGAGACAGTAATTTCCTGGGTCAACTATAAAATTGTAAGATGCAGATGTATTAAAAAACCGAGCAGATCGGTACAAGGACCCGAAACCTGTATAACCTGTATCTTCAACTGAAATTGAATTAAATGCTGCAATTCCGGAATCACTCAAGGTAAAATTGCCATTCGGGGTTGAATCACTGGCCCACTTACGGCTATCAGCATAGGAAGTGGAATTGGATCCGCAACTAAGAAGAAACTGAACTCCTTGAGTTCGCCTTGGTATGAAAATGAGGAATGAAAACCATACAATTAGCAAAAGTAGGAGTGACTTCATATCCTAGTTGGGCCGAATTGAGATGCTGGTTGCACGGTTATGAAGAATTTGTTCACACCTTTAGAGAATTCAAAAATAAGAAAAATTAAATTAAAAAAATTAAGGAACCAAATTACTTGAATACTCAAAGGAACTTTATATATAACTGTTTTGTTGCTTATAAATGTTCATTAGGATATTGAATAACAAGCAATACGGGCTTAGCCCTCAGAACAAAAGATGGCACCAAAGGCCATGAAGAGAAAATATAGTACCAGTATGTGATCTTCTCTCCAAAGGGGACTTCACTTTCTTTTGTTATATGTCATTTGATGTTCGTATTCTCTGAGTCTACAGATGAATCCTCTTCACAAACGCCTCATAATCTCATACTGCCAGAAGGGTCCTCAAGGTTTTGAAATGAAGAAGCTTCTATTTGAATACGGCCTGAGGGTAGGTGAGACCAATTGTGAGAGAGGAGAGCGAGATGGAAGTAAAGCGACAAAGAAAAATTCTTGATTTTGGTTTCGGGGAAGAACAAGACTAAGAGAAAGAGAGAGACTCCAGAGTACTTAATTAAAATATTGAGCTCAGAAGAGATACCTGACATTATGTCATTGTTGCTTGCTGATGTAGATCCAAATCAGCGTCCATAACAGAACCTGTACCAAAAGAGATGAAAAATGAAGAAAGAATAAGGAAAATTTTCTAAAGCTTTTGGAAAATAACTGTAATACTCTTGGAGGGGCAAAAAAAAGTATACACACCTTCGTCAATTGAATCAAGTGCGAAGCTCCTCCTTTGTATCAGTTGTCAGAAAAAAAAAATTCAAAACCAGCGAACTTTGGAGGCTTTTTTAAGCAAAAAAAAAAAATGAAGGGAACTATCAAGTTTTCAACTTTCATCAATAGGGAAAAAAATTGGCAAAGAAGATCAAAAGTAGAAAAAATGATTTCAAATATTGGTTTTTTTTAGCTCTTGGATTGGAAGTAATTACTGAAGCAATTCCTGACAGATGGGTTTCTATTTTTAGAGACCAAGGAGTGGAGAGAAAGGAAACGTTGATTTTGTTGAATTATAAAAAAGTTGGATAGAAATGGGGTAGACAATGTATGCAGTACCGAAGAGGAACATGGTAGAGAGAGAGAGAGAGAGAGAGGAGAGAATAGATGGAGGGAGGGAGGGAGGGAGGGAGGTGAAAGTTCTGTTCCCTCACAAGTCCGGAGCTCAGTTAAGCGCTCCAGTCAGTGTATGTATGACAGGGGTCTCAATTCTTCATCCCACCTGACGGGTTAATCCGATTTGAAAATAAATAAGTCGGATATGAGTTTAATTTTTTTGATCCGAATCGGATCGGATTTGGATTAATCCGATCCGATCCGATTAATTATATTTTTTAAATAATTTTATGATTTAGTACTAATTAAAATTTAAATATATATTAATTAAGATTAATTATATATTAATTAAGATTAATTATAAATTAATTACTATTTTATTGCTTAAAATTATATAAAAATATTTAATAAATATTTAATTATTTTACATGGGTCGGGTATAAGTCAAGATTTTTTTACCCGAATTTAATTGAATCGGATAAAAAAAATAAAATAATATGACCCGATCAGATCCGACCCATTGACACCCCTATGTATGTATATGGGTGTCTGTAGGAAATTAATAAATTGAAATAAAATTATCACTATATGAATAATAAAATTATTATTTTTTTCTTGGAGGGAGCAAGATTTTTTTTTCTTTGGAATATAATTAAAGTATTGATCCATAATGATCCTCCCCAATAACTTAGTAGTTTGGGTTCCACCCCCTTTATTTGAAAGGATTTTGCTGGTTTATTAGTTGTCTTAAAAGTCTCATCAGCAAGTAATAATAAAAAAAGAGAGATAAAGAGTTAAATATCAATATTATTTGTTTAAGCATCCACTTCTGTTCATTTAAGTGCGAACAGTAAACATGTATCTCAAATTCAGAAGCCTAAAAATTGAAGTAACATGCTTAACAATTGGAACTATTAATTCGTCAAATTAATATCAATTTAACTTGTGTAATGTGTTAACTCAGTGTTCGCTTTAGCTTGGACGATCCGGACAAATCTCTCTGCTTCAGCATTGAGCAATAAAAGATAGTGATTATAATACTAATTACAATTTTTTGGTGCATGAAAAATAATAAAATATAAAATACAAAATTTGAATAGTAACAGTCTAAAGAATTTGAACCCACCAAAACAAAAGTACAAGCAACGGTTACCAAAAATCTCTTTGTTATTAAAACTAGATGCATTTTCAGATTTTCTCTGAGCATCTTAAATAAGTAGTGCATGTATATATGTTTGAATTTGCAGTTTCTGTCTTCTGCATTATTTACGCAGGGACCATTATTAGATAAATAAATAATCTTCGTCTTTTCCTTCTACGTGTGGGTCCTCCTCCTCCACCTTCCTCCGATCTGTGCTTACATAAAATAAACCCGGAAAGAGATGAGAGAGACAGTGCATGCATGGTGGGGGCACATGGAGATGTCTCTGGTCACTGGTCAGATAATCAATCAGTATTCCTTTCCTTTGATGGGCCGTGAACAGTTGAACCCACATGCCTCATGCCTGATGCAGCCGACCCTCCTCTCCTCGTCCATTCATTCACCCTCTCTCAGTATCTTTCTCCTCGCCATACATGCATTCACCTTTTTTGCCTTCTGCAGCTCAATTATACTTGTTTTATTTTATAACATGCTGCATAAGGGGAAAAAAGATTGTGAGCCTTACGTTATGCAATTAATATACATCTATTACTCTATATTTAGGGTCTAAAGGGCATGTTGTAAAATAAATTAAAATAATAATAATGATAATGATAATTTCAATAATTCTATATTAATGTATTATGATTCATAATAATTATTTTATTATGCACTTATTTTATACAGTACTTTATTATTTAACTTAAATTTATTACTATTTAGATTAGTGGTATTTAAATTGAATAAAAATATTTCAGAAAACAAGTTGCATCACTAATTTATTAACATTAATAGTAACTCAATTACTAGAATAATAAAATCGTTATCCGATAACAGTATTTCCAAACATTTTTCTAATGCTAATAGAGAAATTATTCTTGCAGTTCTGCCTCCAAAGTTACATATAATTAAACAATGTTTCGAAAATGCATGTTTTTTTTTTCAAAATTTAAATAAAACATTATGTATTTTCAAAAAATGTTTATCTAACGTTAATGGACAAGCTTATTTTAAAATTTTAAAATTATGAGCATTTTTCAAAAAAAAAAAAGGAGGGTGAAGGTTACCGGGCCAAAACTGCAATTGATTGGCTGTCCATTTTTTTTATCTGATTTGACATGTGAGATCAAGTGCATTACTGCTCACGTTTTGCAAAACATCTGCGTTTACTTCCTGTTTTCATCTTTAATCAGTCTTCTCTTAAGATATGTTAACTTTTTAATGGATCCGATTCGATATGATTCGTAAAAATGAATCGAATATAAATATGAAACTTTTAACCCGATGGATCAATCGGTTTACAATTCTCTAATTCTTTTCTTTTCTGTAATTTAAGCATATTTTGTATGATTTCTATTTTCAATTATGGTAAAATAATAAAACATAAAAATTAATTAACTGATGATAATTGAACAAGAGACATGCACATTGAGAAATAAGTGTATTGCTACTATGTTTTCTTTTCCTTTTTTGCGCTAATTAATGTATTCATTATATTCATTTAAAATATATATTTTTAAATCTAAACAAAATTTTGTTGGGTTAACAGTCAACTTGTGCGGTCCAGTCAAGTTAATTATGAAGCCGTCTTTTTTACTAGTGTTGGGTTGGATTGGGTCATATCGGACCTATTGACACATCTAGTACATCTAGTACATCTAGTACAATGTCTCAACATTGCCTTCACATTTCAATATACACATATTTGCTAACACAATGCCAATTGGCTAGTTGGCTGCATAAGAAAAATGCGCACACGTCTTTATTTAATTTTCTTAAAATCCATAATTGATATTCGCGTTATATTATTTTATCAGTATGGTGACATCTCATTATTTTCGGCTGGTACTCCATTTAGGTATTGTAACTATTTTTTTTCTTTTGTTTTAACGAACTTTTCAGACATTAGAGAGCCTTAAAAAATAATATGTCAACGTTATTATTGCAAAAAAAAAAAAAAAAAAAAAAAAAAAAAAAAAAAATGCGGGATACTCAGGTTGTTCTGCTGGCAAACATGCAATGAAAAACTCAGAAAATTAAATAATTAAAATAATCGAGTTCAGTTCTCAATCCCATGATCTAATTTATATGATCCGATGCAGTTCTTACAAGAACATGCATACATATGTTAATTTTGACTTATTTTAGATATTATCATAAGAATTCACATCCTTATTAAAATCAATACATACGAGTAGGTGATGTTACCAGTCAAGAATATCTGTTTCAGATTTTTTACACAATCGACACAGATTGTCTAATTTAGTGTCAGTTATTTTTTCATTACTTTGTTGTCACTTACATTTGTATTAGTGGATTCAGTATCGGATCGTTTGATTGATACTAAAGTCATAAAAGTCCGACATTAATTTATCATTCTGGACCAATATCTGTCAAATTAATTTAATTTAAAAACGACTTACTGATATCTCAATTTCGTAAAGTCTCGCATATAAGGCATCAAATAAGTGGCATTCCAAAAGAGAAAAGAAGCTACTACAAAAGTCACCCAATTTTATTTCATTATTTTTTGTTCTAACATTTAATATTTCTCAACTCCGCATGTGTTGATTAATTTCGGCATATCCTGTCTCAACTGAGATAAAAGAGAAGAATTACGATGAGTACGGTGAATTCTGCATTAAAATAACTGATTTTTATGAAAATAAAACCCAATCAAACTTAACGGTACTTTTCCAATTTATATTTGGAAGAAGTTCCTTGCCTTTGTTTTAGAAGCTATGAACCAGATAAATGCTAAGAGGCTGACTGTATCTTTTCGTGAGATCGAATAGTGAACTAAATAAATTATAGGTAAATTTTCTAAACTACATTATTGCGAGATCCGATCTACCAACCCCAATTATGTGTATTCTAACTCGCCTTCAGTATGCACTGAACTGGACAAGACTGTTTACTCCAAGCAAGTACAATGATAGATAGACAGCTCATCTTATAAAATATTGAATTGTTATTACTGATTTTAAAAAATCCAAATAATATACTTAGAAAACTAGAAATACCTTAAATTTTTGTATCATCTAATATTTTGATATGAAGAATTTAATGAGAATGATAATTTTAAATTTCGAACGTGTTAAGATAAAATTTAAACCGTATGCATTTGAGCTCGAAATGCAAACATTTTCACAATAGTCTATATATATATATATATATATATATATATAGTAAAAATACCGTGAGCTTAACTCAAAAATTATATCAAATCATCTCCAAATTTTAATTTATCATACTCATTAAATTCTTTATATGAAAATCTTATAGGATGCAAAAATTTGGAGTGTTTTGAGTTTTTTAAGTCATGGTTTTTAAATTTTGAAAATCAGCTCTAAAAATAATAATATATTCAATACTTGAGCATCATTTTAAAAAATAAAAAACAGTGACTTAAAAAGCTCAAAACGCTCTAATTTTTTGCATCTCACAAGATTTTCATATAAAGAATTTAAAGAACATGATAAATTAAAATTTAGAGATGATTTAATATATTTTTTTAGTTAAGCTCACGAAAGACCTCTGTGAGCTTAAGCTCACGATATGTTTACTCTCTCTCTATATATATATATACAAAACAGGGAAACTAATTGACTCTATCATGGCATATTTGTTTATATAATGAATAAAAATGATATTGACTGTCTAGTCTGATATATAATTAATCATTTTTTACTAAAAATTTGGCCGTGCGTTGCTACAATAATATCTTTTAAAAATATAAAAATTCATATCTTCATGTAAAAAGAAAGGAAATAAAAATGAAGATAATTTGATAATTAATGTAAATTTTAATCATGGATACATAATCAATGTAAAATAAATGAAGAATTGAGAGAAAAGTTGACATTTAAAATTTAAGAAAAGTCAAAGAGAGAAAATTATAATTTCAACACAAATGATCATAGAAATGATAACATTATTTAATGAATAACTCAATCTGATGAATGATATTAGTTATAAAAATTCAATAAAAAATCTGGACCGTTGCAAGATCAAGACATTTACGTATTTAACAAGAAGTAAAGATTGAGATAGTGTTAAAAGCTAAAAAGACGTTTTTCCTTTTTATTATAGCGATGTGTTCAGGCCCTGAATAGGCGGTACACACTGGTACATGTAGCATGGATAAGATGCAATTGACTAATTATCAACCACACTAATACTAATGCTGGACCCCGGCTATTAATCAATCAATCGACCACATAATGGTAATGCTGGACCCCTGCTATTAATCAATCAATCAACTTATAAGAAAAATGCTGTACCTTCATCAACATTACCAAAATAGTAAAACTTTAACAATGAAAAATTGGGAGAGGAAAAAAGAGAGGTGACGCAAACAGATGATATTTCTTTCTTCTTTTTTTCCTTCCAAAGAAATCCAATTTACAGAAATCCAAATTAATATTGCTGAAATGATAGGTATAAACTTCTTTTATATCTAATTAGAGGAAGAGGGAAACACTTCTAAATCAGACTATTACCAGCTTACAATAAACATTCCTAACCGAACACTCTTCATACCAACAAAATTACAAAACAAAAGGCAAAAAAAAAGGAATAGAAATAAAGGAAACGAGAAGAAAACTATTAAGCCTTCAATTTGCCTCCAACCCCTTTCCTACTATGCCAAACACCATTCCTCTCTCCATTCATAGAATTCTTCTTCACGGCTGCCAAACAGTACGACCCCCCTCCGACACCACCATTCATCATCTCCATTTGTGCCTTCCTCCTCCTCATCCTGTTCTCCAGCCGCATATTCCTCAAAGCACGAGCCCTCCTTTCCCCCTCAACTGCTTGTGAGAAATTCCACACCCTAACTATGCCCTCCTCTCCAGCACAAACAATCCGGTCCGACCCTACATCCACTGAGAAAAGATTGCATACAAACCCATGTAGCATTCTCTGTGCAGGTTCGATGTCACCTGTCCCCACCACTGCTGTCCTTGTTCTAGACATACAATTGTTCTTCCTATTAACTACAAGCTTTCTTGCATCAATTAATGCAATTCTGCCATCAGCAGAGCATGAAACAAGCCAAGGGTACTCAAAGGAGAGAGAGTTCACCGCCCCCGTGTGTGGGGCCCACATGGAGGATATTACTAAATCATTTCTCATGTTCAGGTCGTACATGTGAATCGTGCCATCTTCACCGCCAGAAAAAACCAGATCACCGGTGTGGGACCGGGCCAGTGCATAGGCATTGCCTTTGTGTGGATTTAGCACTAATCCTAAAGGCTCACCGGTAGTGATCTCCCAAATGTACAGATTCTTGCCGGCTGTCACAGCAACAGTTGTGCCACGTGGTGCAAGGGCCCACACCCAGTCCCTATGCCTAAATTTTGTGACACACTCCATTGAATTCCTGTCCCAAATTCGGACAGACATGTCCCATGATCCACTGTAAATCCTTGTTGAGTCTAAATCAAGACAAGTGATAGGCCCCTCATGGCCCCACAAACGAAACTCAAAATTTGAGTTTACATTTGAACCAGTTAGGTCAAACAAATGAGGATTTCCCTCAATGGCCTTCCAACATTGTATGAAGGCATCGGTGCCACCAGCTACTAAGAGGTCAGAATCAGCTGAAATAGCCCTAATTGTGCAACCAAGGCTTTTAGAAGCTCCCAATGAGAACCCCTCTTCTAGATCCCACATGCGTACCACATAATCATATCCGCCAGTAAATATAAGTTTGGCTGACACTAGAACAAAAATAGACCGTACTGCTTCGGTGTGGCCACATAAGGTATCCATAGTAAACCGCCCCATGAAGCATTTGGCACGAAACTCTCTCTCCACAAACATCTCTTTCCAACTATGTTTCTCCATTTGAAGGTCGACTAGAGATGGTGGTGGGCCCCACCTATCAAAGTAAAATTTCTTCCATCCATGGTGGTCTGATACAAGATTGTTTAACTGGTTGGACACACATGAAACAACACCGAGCTCTTTTGGGTTGAGGCATTTTAAAATTTCACAAATTACTGTACTTGGGAGGTCAGTAAAGGATTGATCAGTTGAATTTGGGTTGGTGCTATCTATGTTCCTTGGATTCAATTCGGGCTCTTCACTCTTCAAAATGGGTTCGGAAGAGGGTAATTTGTTGTTTTGATTCAGGGATTGTTTGAAATGGCTTTTCCTATTAGGAAAGGACTTTAGGTTGGGAAATGAGGTAATATTCTTTTGGTAAAGAACAAGCTGGTTTTGAGAATGGGAATCACCGTAATTATGATTTTTTGATAAATCTCTAATTTCTTTGTGGGATTCAAATGCCATAAAAAAAAATAAAACAGACGGAAAAAATCTACCCGCAAGAGAATTCTCTCAAAGGGGCAACTCAAATATAATCACCTGAAAAGAATTTAATTTTTAATTGGGACAAAACTTATTACTAGCGAAATAAATAAAATTAAAGAAAAGAAAAATGTATATATGTTAGCTACGAACAGGAAAAGCTCGACCTAACCCTAAACCTAATTTCTGTAACAACTTTTTAGGAGAAAAATCGACTATAAATGATCAATTAGAACCAGAATCAAATAATTAACTGTAACCTAGAAAAAGAGATGGCAAATTCCGGGAACAAAAACAACAGTTGAGGTAAGAATAAAGCGAGGGACAAGTACCTAACGATGGAGATTCTAATAGAGAAATTAAAACCCTAACCTGAGAAGCTTTCGATCTAACCTGAGCGAGAAGGGAAGCGTAGAGAATTAGAAATCAGGAATTACTGATTCAGATTCTGTCGGTTGGGGGTAATTGGTAAACGTGAAATTTGCAATATTACCAATTTTATCATTTTTACTTTTTTGGCAATTTTGTCCTCACCACTCTAGAATCTTATAATTACATGTTTAAAATATCACATTAATCCTCAAGTTGAATTAATATGAATTTGTTGTTGGACGTCAAAAATACCTAAGTATTGAATGCCATATTGAACATAATTTAGTAATGCGAGTCATTAATTTAGAACATTAGAAGTCTTTTATCTCAGAAATAAATTTTAAGTCCATTTATTCTATCAAGGATTATAACTTTGGAGTTTTTAGAGCATCTCCAACGCGCGTTTCTATTCAATTTCTAATCCTACGTGTCGCTCTTTAATTTTGATTTCAGCGATGGAGCGCAGGTTGCTAATTAAGAAATTCGATAACCGGTTTCTAATTTAGAAACTTGGTTCTAAACTACACGTCGGATTAGCAATCCAAATAGTTTCAGCGATGGAGGAAATTTTTCGCTTTCATTGAAATCTTCTCCCCCTTCCAAGCTACTCATTTATATTTCTCAGTTTACTTCTCTTCTCTAGTCTTTCCGTCGATCTCCTTCATGTGGATTTCCTCTCGCTCTTCTTCTCTTCTCCACTCCTTTACGATGCCGCTTTGCGTTTTTCTTCACTCGTTCTCTCCTTCACACTTGATAGAGCAACCGATGGAAAGGGAATTAAGGTCACGAGGCCTATTTATACTACGTTCTTCAACAGTTTCTCCTCCATTTATCTTCAACAATCAATTCAAATCAAGAACCCTAGGTAGGTGGTGAAGAATCTTCTCTTTGAGTTGCAGGATGAAGGCGTCGGTGCCAAAGTCAGAAGAAGTGAGATCAAGGATCAAGCGATGTCCGACGTGGCTACAATTACAAACTCGAAAACCATCTCTGCATTGGAGCGATTTAAATAATTTAAGAAACCGGCTCATTTCTATTTGACGTGGCAACTATAATATGTTTGGAAACCGTTTTAGCATTGGAGATGCTCTTAGGGCTCTAATCACGATTAATTGTTAAAATCAGCAACTGTTAGTAACTTAGATACACTCGGTACTTATATTTTCAGAGTGAATCAGAACTTTTATGATTTAAAATGTAAAAAATGTAATATTTAAATTTTTACATAGGAAAATATATAATATTTAGACTTTCGAAAGGACATATATGTATATTTGTGTTTTCCATGCGTTTTAATCGGCTCTGATTGTGGCCATTAAACCGGGCCGCTATTAGCCCGCTACGACCCAGTACCCAGTACCCACCTCTTTCTGGAATGGAACGTGAACGGTGCAGATTAACTCTGAGATTATCCGACATGTTTAATCCGGACCCTTGATTCTTGAGTTGGGGATATTCTTACACGCATGAATCATGGATCCCGTTTCGAATCGGAACTTTCTAATCATACCATGTAATACAAGACGGGATTGGCTCGACATGATAAATGGATTTTTTTTTTTTTTTTGCTTTTAAGTTTTAAATAACAATTTTCTGTTTTCATTTTGTGAACATCATAATTTAACTATTTGATATTTGGTATGACGAAGAGGTCCTGTAATTTTGTACTGACCAACTATATATATATATGAAGGTAATCTAACTATCTTGGCATCTTGGAACATATGCAATAAAATACGGCCCAGAATACTTTAGGGAGAGAGTTATTAGGATTTCTTTGTGGTCGTAATCCTCTAGTAAATTTTTAATCATAAATTATATTATTTTGATCTATATTATCAGTCTTTCAGAAAGACACAACTCCGTTGATCATCAAACTCCTTTAAATCTTGTAATGATTTTCCTCTAATCCGATGGAATGACTGAGAGGACCGATGCAGATAATTTCTTCTCTTCTGGAACTCTGTCTTAGAGAGAGATGGATTCTATTAGAAAATAAAAAGGTGCCAGAAAAATGGAGAATGAGGAAATTGATTTCGAAAACCAACAGTCTCATTGTATATAATGGACGCCCATAACTGAGATCAGTTATTTCTTAATGGGTCCATATCAGATTCAAATCTCTCTTAACGGATTCGCTGCTTAATCAGAAAACTGTCTAGAGTTGTCTTCATTAGGGACCGATAACATAATTGTATTATTATCAAACTTTATATAATTTAGACCATCACTAAATCATAAAGTTATTAATACGCATTCTACACATTAAATGGCTCACTTCTCATGACACATATTAAACCCGATTAATAATATATAATTTGATTACTTCATAATGGATATAATTTGACAGTCCATTATATAATATATATTTATTACGTATACATATTATAATTAATAATAATTAATTCTAACAAGAGTAAGAAATAAAGCTAGGCAGCCTTTTGCAGAATTTGTTTTACCAAACACAAAAACAAGTTATGCATACAATTCAGCATTATTATTGTCGTTGTTCATTATGTTCGAAGTTTTAGGTGAGAATTGAACAACTTTTCAGGAAAAAATTACTATTTTTTTAGGATTTTTTTTTGAACAATTAATCGTATTCAACGTAGACGGCCCTGTATGCATGTGAAAAACTATCAAATTCATTCGTTTAATATGAACTTAAAAGAAAATAGGTTCATGAGCACCAATATTAAACACTAAAATATAACTTATGCATCTGCAGACTAACCCATATTTGCTTAATCAAACATCTAATCGGAAATGTAACTAGATTCACTAAAAAAGAAGATATACGCACAACAGTCAACACTGTTAATAAGCCTACATTCTACCGTCTCCAACATTTTTTCAACAGAAACCATAATTGATTCCAAAACCTCTTTCTGTTTCTCTTTTTCAAAATTACCCAAAACATTCTCTAGATTATCCTTTAGTTTCTTAAATTCATCTTCATGTGCGGGCATTTCCACCATAATCTGCTCCAAATTTGAAGAGGTCCATGTTGCTAATTGAGATGTACAAGTCTTGCTCCTTAACTTTCTCTTCAAGCTTTTCAAGCTTGTTGAAGTGCTCGTCAATTAAGTTGAACTTTGAGATTAGAAGCATAAACTCGTGTTCAACCTTAAACATAAACTTGTCCTTTCTTTCAACCTGTTTATGGAGCGATTCTACCATTTGCTTCAATTTTTCTTTTTCCGTGCACACTTCTTTGTGTTTTCTGAATTCAAAACAATATATATATATATATATATAGAAACAGTAAAGATATCCTGAGTTTAACTCAAAAAATATATCAAATTATCTTTAAATTTTAATTTATCATGCTCATTAAATTTTTTATTTGAAAATCTTATGGGATGCAAAAATTTAGAGTGTTTTGAGATTTTTATGTCATGATTTTTAATTTTTGAAAATCAGCTTTAAAAATAATAATAAAATATTTAATACTTGAACATCATTTTCAAAAATTAAAAACAGTAACTTAAAAAACTCAAAACACTCTAAATTTTTGCATCCCATAAGAATTTCATATAAAGAATTTAATGAGAATGATAAATTAAAATTTGAAAATGATTTGATGTACTTTTTGAGTTAAGCTCACGATATCTTTACTCTTTTTTTTCTTTCTCTATATATATAGTGTAAAGATACCGTGAACTTAACTCAAAAATTATATCAAATCATCTCCAAATTTTAATTTATCATACTCATTAAATTATTTATATAAAAATATTATATGATGCAAAAATTTAGAGTGTTTTGAGTTTTTTAAGTTATTGTTTTTTATTTTTAAAAATGATGTTCAAACATTAAATATTTTATTATTATTATTAGAGCCGATTTTCAAAAATTCAAAAAACCATGACTTAAAAAACTTAAAACACTCCAAATTTTTACATCCCATAAGATTTTCATATAAAAAATTTAATTAATATGATAAATTAAAATTTAGAGATGATTTGATATACTTTTTGAGTTAAACTCACGAAAGGCCTTAATGAGCTTAAGCTCACGGTATCTTTACTCTCTATAAATATATGAGTTTGGCTATGGTACTACGCGTAGCAAGGATGACTTGTGTGCTACGGGCCATTTCTCCGTTTTTGAAGTTTAAATGGTCGATCAGACCAGTCAAAATATTTTATATATGAAAATCTAGTTGGAGATCAAATTTTATATTTTTTACTATTTTTTAAGATAGATAGAAAATGAGTCCTTTTGAATGACTCATAATAATTAAATCAAGTGATTTTCTAACTATCTTAAAAAATAATAAAAAAAAGTTTATAAAATATAAAATTTGGTCCTCAACTAGATTTTCATATGAAAAATATTTTGACCGGTCAAATCGACTATTTGAACTTTGAAGAGAGAGAAACGGTTCATAGCACACATGCCAGCAGTGCTACGCGTAGCACCGTAGCCAAACTCTCTTTCTATATATATATAGAGAGAGAAAAAATCTACCGTGTCCAAATCTCGAGTCTCGACAGTGTCCAAATTCTAGATCCGACACCCATTATAAATCTATCACCACCCATCGGGATGATCACTTGCGAGCACCATCTTCAATCAAGACCCATTACTACCTTTCCCTTCTTTTTATTTTTTTATTTTTTTTCCTTTTTGGCTGGGTGGGCCACACTCATTTTCCTTTCATAATGATAATCGAGCTGTTGGATTTACTTTATAAGTTTTTCTAATAACTTTAAACCCTAACCAAAATCTACTCCTATGTAATAAATAAAATAATAGCGCAGCGAATTTACCTTTCAACTTTCACGCCTTCCACCACCCGACACTCAATTGAAATCGAAGAAATCGATGTTGAAAGTTGGCGCACGCACATATTCCTAGTTCGAGTTGATATGATAATCAAGTTCTTTCAAAGCTTCACAAATGTAACTTTTTTCTCTGAACTTATCGAATAACGAACAAAATATATTTTCTTTCAATGGAATAAGATAACTAGTGAAAATGATGTGAAGCAGTGAAGAATCAACCTCTTAAATACATGATTTATGTTCTATTTTTCAGCACAAGACATCATAAAAATCATGACTATAATGGCATAAAAATAACACAATCATGTCATAACATGCAGAAAATAGTTATAGACAATAACTTCAGAATTTTCAGATTTCTCAATTAATTATTTTCATAATTACGAATTTGCTATAGTCCAAAATTACTTTTCTGAAATAAATTCATAATTTTCATTTATATACCTTATATATTCTGAAATTACAACATATATTTTTAGCAATTAATTATAATCAGTTTGTCAATAATTATAATAATTATTTATTATTTTTATACGTTTTTGGTTCCAAATCCTAATTGAAATACGTAGAAAATGCCTAAAATGTACAATACATTTAACCGAATTTAATAACTTATCTTTTGACATTATTTAATTAATGACAGTAAAAAAACACATAATTATTTATATATAGTCCAACATATTAATTGATATCGAATGTCTTCGATTCCAACACCACCCTTGTACCCTTTTGGTTCATATCTACTTCGGCTTAGTCCATTGCAGCCCTATATGCACCGACTGCTTGTAGGCTTTCGGCAGATTTTTTTATATATAATAATTATAATAATCATATTATTAATAATAAGAGTGATAAAAGTAAAATTTTAAATCTACGAATGGCAGCGCGCCACTATCAGTGGCGCGAGCAAAAGTGCAACTGTCAGTGATGTCTTTGTGTAAATACGTCATTGTCAGTGGCGTTTTATGTAAATGCTTCACTGCTAGTGGCACGTTTACCTAAAAATGAGTTTTTGATCACTATAAATACACGCGCAGGTATCTATCTGCGCGGTTGCTATTTGTAGGAGACAAACGCGTCACTCCCAGTGGCGCGTTTCAGTAAAGACGCAACTGCCAGTGACGCGCTGCCATTCGTAAATTAAATTTTTTTTCTTTTATTACTCTTATCATTAATAATATGAATTTTTTTCTTTTATCACTCTTATTATTAATAATGAGAAGGGATCCAATTACCATTTTTTTGGTGTCCATGATGTATATTTATTTATTTATGTATAAATTTTAAAATATGAATCGTTAGATGTATTCTATATCATCTCAATTGTATGTATATGAAAAATCATAAAATTTTAATTTCATTTGAATAGCCATCAAGTAACATGTCTAAATTATAAAATTTGGTCCGTTGATTTTATTAACGCTTGATGCCTATATAAATAATATCGAAATGATATAATTTTTTGTATACATATATAAGATGATATTTACAAAATATTCCTTCAATTAGTTTTGTTATTTAAGAATTTAAATAATAATTATTTGATATTTAATTTTAA
This sequence comes from Schoenoplectus tabernaemontani, assembly GCA_037127355.1. NCBI lineage: Eukaryota > Viridiplantae > Streptophyta > Magnoliopsida > Poales > Cyperaceae > Schoenoplectus > Schoenoplectus tabernaemontani. The sequence continues at coordinate 17,764,823 of CM073755.1, read as the reverse complement.
TGGCACCGATATGGCACCAAAATGATGATAATTGGATCCTTCTCATTAAAAATATGATTATTATAATTATTATATATAAAAAATCTGGGCTTTCGGACTTCCATGATGAGCTCGGATAAATCAATCTGACATTTTTTTTTTACTTTATTTGTGTTTGTGGATATATTTATACTTCACGGATTTCTTAATGAAAATTAATAGTAGACTTACTACATTAAAAAAAAAAAATGAGATGTGTCTCCCTGATTTTGCCTCCAAACTCTTCAACCATCTCTCTTAAAACAATTGCTTTAACCTCTTCTCTAATCTCAGATTCTATTAAAATATTCTCCTCGAAATTCAAATGAAACAAATCATTAACCTTACATTCCTTCTCTTTTTCAGCAACTATATTTCTCAACCGTTTATTTTCTACTTCGAAAGCTGAGATTTTCACCTCTTGCTCGTTGACTAAACTCAAATTATTATGGTTTTCACTCACACGAGTTGCACGTGACTCCTTTTCTGACAAAATCCCCTCACTCTGCAACGAGTTTAGAAAAAAAATTCTCAAATTTTCAGACTGTAAAGGATTTAGTGAACCCTTCTCTTTTAAGAGTTCTCTTTTTAGAACAAAAACCTCTTCAGTCTTTTCGTTGCACCAATGAATCATGATCTCGTTTCATTTTTGTTATTTATTCTTTGAAATAACTGATCAGATCCTTGCTTTTCATGCTATCCAAATGCAACAAGCCACTATAAATCTCTTCGATGCGCTCTTCTGAACTTGGAACTGCTACCTTAACATCTGCCCCTGTATTCGTAATGTGGGCACCCAGCTTCGACGAAGGGAAAAGCTCCAAAATAACGACCAACTGATCTTTAATCACTGTCAACTCGTAACACCATTTCTTCATCAACTCTTCTTCCAGAAACTCTGACGCTGCAAAACCTTGGTCAGGTTATGTATCTACATTTTACGGTTCTCCAATTCTTCGGATAGATCTTTTATCTCATTCTCTTTGGATGTTAACTTCTCATCATATTCATCAGAAAATGCAGTTACAGCCCCTTTGAATATTGAATCAGAAACCATTCTGGAGATGATAAGGCCAGAATTAAACTCATCAAAAGTGAAGTCCAAATCATCCATGAGGAACTGCAAGCGAGTGTCGGGATAGTTCTTCAAAACTGAGCCCTCTAAATCAAAATTGGGCTGAGATAATGGCTCTTCCATTTGGGATTACACCATTAGAGAGCTTACAAAAAGTTTGAACTGAATCAGAACAGTGACTTCATGCAGGAAAGTGGAACTGCGGCTCCTGAGAGGCGAAAGCGAGAGTCGAAACCAAAAGCGAAAAAAACAAAAACCGCCGCCTCCCCCTCCTCTCCTCTCTTCTCCTCTCCTCCACTCTACCTCCTCTCTCTTCTCTGTATAATAACCGACCGACTGATCACCGCTTGTACAGCGACCGACCTCCGCCTCACCGACCGATCAGCGGGACCCGCATTGCCTTAGCAACTACGACCACCTTCAGCACCACGACAACCGATGTTCTGTAAATTCATTGCTGATTCCAATAGATATGCCACGTTGACGACCGTCTCTGCCCGACCACCTCCTCCTCACCACACCGTCTCTGCCCGGAAGATTATGTAACTAGGTTCGTTTGGCAAATTAAGGAATAGTTTTGGAATAGTGATAATTTTGAAAGAGTGATAGAATAGTATATTTTTGAAAGAGTGGTATTCTTCACTGTTTGGATGAGTGAAAATATTATTTGACAGTTGTTAATCAGAATAGTTAAAATATGAATAATTATGATATTAACAATGATGATGATGATAATAATAAAATAATAATAATAATAATAATAATAATAATATAATAAAATAATGATCATAATCATAATATAATAATCATAATCATAATATAATAATATAATAATAAAATATAATTATAATCATAATCATAATCATGATCATAATAATCATAGTCGTAATAATCATAGTCGTAATTAGGGGTGTCAATTCTTGACCCGACACGACGGGTTAACCCGACACGACCCGAAGATAAATGGGTCAGGTATGGGTT